>CM061140.1:150048470-150648470 GCA_030789695.1 Scilla litardierei | reverse complement strand
ATCATATCAAGGATTGGCAGTCCCACATTGAGCATGTGCACAAAGTACTACAAATCCTGGAGTCACAACAGCTAGTTGTCAAGTTGTCAAAGTGTTCATTTGGACAAAATTCAGTTGAGTATCTGGGCCATATCATATCCTCCCAAGGTGTCTGTAGAGCCAAAGAAAATTGAGGCCATAAGAAATTGGCCTGTACCAAGGAGTACCAGAGCTGTGAGAGTGTTTTTAGGCTTGGCTAGGTCTTATAGAAAATTTATTAAGGGATTTGGAGGAATTGCAGCTGCTCTCACATATTTACTCAAAAAAGATGGATTCAGTTGGAATGAATCAGTTCAAGCTTCCTTTGAAGAATTGAAAAATGCTCTTACCACAGCTCCAGTCCTAGCTATGCCCAACTTTGATGAAGAATTTGTATTGGAATGTGATGCATCTGGGAGGGGGCATAGGAGCTGTTTTGATGCAAAACGGCCAACTAATTTCCTATTTTAGTACTAAACTAACTGTGAGGAATTTATTGCTGTCTACATATGAGAAAGAGCTGCTTGCTATTATTTTATCTATTACTAGGTGGGGCCAATACCTGTTGGGGAGAAGGTTTATCATAAGAACAGATCATCAAAGCCTACGACATCTTCTTAACCAAAAATTGCAGCAAGGAATGCAAGGAAGATGGTTGACAAAGCTGCAGTCCTACAACTATCGTGTGGAGTATAAACCTGGGAAAGCTAATAGAGCTGCTGACAGCTTGTCTAGGGAAGTTGACAACAACTTGGAAACTGAAGAAGATTATTGTTCAATCTACCATATCTCTGCTCCTATGTGTGATTGGTTATATGAAATCAAGCAAATGGTGAACAATGATCCCATTTCCAGTGGGTTGAGGGGGTGATGCAAAATGAAGAGCAGGCAAAACAAAAATTTACAAAGATAGAAGGGGTGTATTATTACAAGGGACGTATTCTTATTAGTCCAATGGCCAAGGAGATCCAGCAAGCTCTCCTCAAGGAATTTCACAGCTCCTCTATTGGTGGCCACTCTGATGCTGTTAGGATCCTTCACATGTTAAAAAAAATCATTCCATTGGAAAGGGATAAAAGGATATGTGTACAAGTACATACGGGAATGTGAGATATGTCAAAGAAACAAATCTGAGAATGTGGCAACTCCGGGACTTGTCCAACCATTGCCTGTGCCAGGACAGATTTGGGAAAGCATATCTAAGGACTTTATATTGGGATTACCCCTATGCAATGGGTTCAGTGTCATTTTTGTAGTAGTGGACAGACTAACAAAATACTCACATTTCTTTCCCCTTAAACATCCCTTCACTGCAAAAGGAGTAGCTGGGGTTTTCTTTGAAGGAGTGTTCAAGCATCATGGAGTTCCCTCCACCATTGTAAGTGATAGAGATGCTATATTCACAAGTCAGTTTTGGACAAAAAAATTTCGTCTACAAGGCACTACTTTAGCCCATAGCTCAGCGTATCATCCACAAAGCGACGGGTAAACGGAGGTAACCAATCAAAGTCTGGAATGTTATTTACGATGTTTTTGTGGTCATAAACCCAGGGAATGGGTCAGATGGCTGCCCTTGGTAGAATTTTGGTTCAATACCACTTGGAAGAGTTCAACAAGAATGACTCCTTTCGAGGCTGTATATAGGAGATCCGCTCCAACACTAATCTCCTACTTGGCATATACCTCACGGATAGCGGCTGTGGATGAAACCCTCTTCTCAAGGGAGGTTACTCTGAAGCTACTACGAGACAACTTGGAGAAGGCTAGAGAGAGCATGAAGAGGTATGCCGATCAACATCGTACAGAGCGTAATTTTCAGGTTGGAGATTTGGTTTATTTGAAACTACAACCATATAGACAAATTAGTATAGCTATGAGGAAGATTCACAAATTATCTCCTAAGTATTACGGCCCTTATCAATCCTAGAGAAAATTGGGAGTGTAGCCTATAAATTGGAGTTACCCCCCACAGCTCAAATACACCCCCGTCTTCCACGTCTCTCAGTTGAAGAAGAAGGTGGGATCCTGCACCGTAATCCAGGATGCTCAACCGAGGTACACTGAAGAAATTGTGGATGAACCGGAAACCATAGTTGACCGGAGGGTGGTTCAGAAGGGGAGGGCCTTGGAATCTCAAGTACTTATTCAGTGGAAACATAGATCCGTAGAGGAAGCTACATGGGAGTCTTACTGGGACTTGGTGCGTCGTTTTCCAACATTTGACCTTGAGGCAAGGTCACAAAATGCAGGGGGGAATGTTAGAGCTCAATTCATGGACGTGCCAACGGGTCCGAAAGGGAAAAAGTTGGTCGCTATCGAAGAGAATGAGGGAGACGAGCGGAAGGGAGAAGAAGCGCGCCCAACGGTCGGGAAGCAGCTGGGAGTGATGAGAACCGTCGGATCAGGGGAGAAGGAAATCAAGCCGTCACTTGAAGTTTAAATGCTAACCGTTCATTGCTACAGGGAATCTTAATCTGGGCCGCACAAATCAATTCAAGGGTGGGCCCCGCTTGTGGGTATTTCTCAACGGCCAGTGTGAGCTACTGTGGGATTCTTTCGCAACGGAATTGGAGAGAGACGACGATGGGCAGCGGATGAAGTTGTTAGGCCGTTAGAGATTTGTAAGAGGATAGCTATAAATCCTCCTTTTTTTATTAGTAAAGGGTATCGATGAATTCAAGGATTTTTCCTCCATTTTCGTTTTGCTTCTTTGCTCTGTAATTTCTTCTTTTAGCAATGAAATTTCTTTTTGATTACGCCATTGTTGGCGAATCCACTTGGTGAAATAACTGGTGTTCATCATAATGAAGATTGAGATGATATATTTGAAATGACGTGATTTCAAATCAAGTAATTGATCCATAGTTTTTTCCTCTCTTTTTTGATTTGTTATGGTTTGTGTTTTCCTTAAAAATTTGATATGTAGTGTGAATGGGGTTCAAATTTGATTCTCTGATATTTTTTCCCTTCATGTTGCAGCGATGGTGGGATGGCAGAGGCACATGCATTGTATTCTTCGCCACGCTATTGCTGCTAACGTCAAAAATCAAAGTCACCCAAATTGTGCAGCTCCATACAGAACATATGCTTGTTTGTCTCTATTTCGTGGTATACTTTGATCCCCAAGAACACTGAAAATGGAAATTTATGTCCTTGTTTTATGTTAAAGCACGTCTTGGAGTTGAAAGCAGCACCCAGGTTTTGAGATTAATTTGACGCCATTTTGGTGAACATTAATTTAATTTTAGAAGTGTTTGCTCGATTTGTTGCAGGTAGCCAATTGGCAGGTCCAAGAGGAGAGTGCTATATTTCGTCCAATATGATCGCGGGACCTTTCTGTCAGTACCTACAATACTCGGTACGTGTTATATTCTTGTTGGGCTTTGATATATAGTCATGAGAAAGAGGTGTAGATTCAGTAACATGTTCTTATATTCTCTGTTGGGTTTAGATATATAGTCATGAGAAGAGGCGTAGATTTTAGTAATGCACCTTAAATTACAAAGTTTTTGTAATGAATTTCTAATGGAGGTTTTTGCATTTTCCTTTTTAAACTAGTTTTATTTGCAAATGACGTTGTGAGTATTGGACGACCCATCATTTTAATTGTTTAGGTAGGCGTTTATTCATGTTTTAAAAAAGTGCTTGGAGTAGGCTGTGTATCATACATTTAGGGAGCATTAGACACATTATACCACATGGTTTCTAGATCATTACTAGGATTTTTTGTAACATGGGTAGAATTGCTTTTCATTTCTTTTGCCTACTTCTGCAATGTATTAAAACACACCACCCACCCTACCCCCACCCCCAAACAAAAAAACCCAACACCCACCCACCCACCCACAAATACACCAAGAGAAAGAGGCAAGTTTTGTGTGTGAGTGTGTGTGTTTTTTTTTGGGTGGGGGGGGGGGGGGTGGGTGGGGGGAGGTTACATGTTCTTGTTTAGATTATTATTATAGGGAATACTGGTTTCTTTTTTTGTGTGGTACATTCTGATCTATGCTTAGAACCACTATGTCTCTCTTAACATTTCAAGAAAATAATGGTTAGGCTCATGATTTTCTATTGCAGGGATTTTTCAGTTCACGGAGCCTGTCATCAGAAGATGTTTCTAAAATGGAGCCTATCTCATCTCCGTTAATACCGCTTTTGGAAGATGGGAGAACTAAGGGCAAGGATGCGGCCTCTAAGCTGTCAACAGTTCAAGCTATTAAAAAGGGCATAAAACAGGTTTGCACAGTTATACTCACTCCATAATCACTCTTGGCTTGATCTTATACCCCACTTTGAGGTACAAATACTATGCTAAAAATCACAGTTGGAACACAACTTCCCATAACTAACTGCATCCTTCAAAGAGATTGAAATCGTTGGTGAGCTTTGAAGATTGTTTATTAGTGTATCTTGTGAAGAGCTGGCATGAACTTACAAAGATTTGAGCTACGAACCTTTCATTATTAGAAGGATCTTTGGGAGATACTTGGTTCTAGTTTTGTCGAAGGTTGATGTTTTAAGACTACTGACAATGTATCTTTATGTTAAATTTCACGTGTTTACTTATTTGCTTGGTAAAAGTGCTAGACTGTCAAACTCATATGGTTGATTAATTGGACATGTGCTTTGTTCAACATATCTTGAATTGCCTTGCCAAATAAGTGAATCATACAGTCTTTCATCCAAGGTTAGACAAATCGGTTTTGGTTTCGGTCCCTTTAAAAAATTTGGTTTCGACAAGTTTCATTAGGTTGTTGGTTTCATTTTAAGTTATGATTTCATATTTATTTATATTTTTAGGTATATATTTAATGAATATAAATTTGTAGCAAATTTTGAAACCCCCCCCCCCCAAAACAAATAATTTTTACAGACCTAAAACCCAACTTCTTTATAAACACACAACCCAAATCCAAACACATCCCCAAACTCTTTACAAACACAAACGAAAACCCATAACCCACCATAATAAAACCTCCCTTATTGATGTGATCGAGATCTCTCTCTCTGTCCCTTCTCTCTTTCTCCTCTCACGATCTTGATCTCTCAAAGCGGCGGTGGTGGCGAGATTGATTGTGATTCAAGTCTTCTCTCTCGCTTTTGATTTTTTCACGGCAACGGCCATGTGGAGATTTTTCATATTCATATATGTTTCTTGTTTTGTCTCAAATTTATTGAGGGTTTATGCTCAAATAATCTCTACTACCAGTTCAATGTTTTGTCAATTTTGGATTATTTTTTTAAATTTTTGATGTTTCATTAAGAAACTGACTGAAACCGAGAGCAGCAACCAGTTTTGTACTTGTCCCATTGGAACCAACCGGTACGAAACGTATGTTTCAGCGGAAACCTCGCCCCGTTTTCATCAAAAGGTCATCAGCATGAGCCGAGTCCACTTTAATGCACACACATATCCACACACATCCCTGCAAACAATCAAGTAGATGGATGTGAAGAAATCATTCCCATTCAAATTCATTGATGAGTAAAAACGAACTTGATATCCACTGTGTTGATCTAAGATAATTTAAAGTGACTAAAAATAAAAAAATCAAGTGTTTTTAATTTTTTGCCAACAGCCAAATGCCAAATTTGAACTTATTTAGCTTAATGGCTTTGAATGTGGGAAACTTATCAAAAAGTGGTGCAAGGTTCAGTAAGTGTTTAAATCATGATCAAAGATTTGTATCAAAATCTGCACGCTCTCTTTTGCAAGATGCATAAGGCAAAAAAACTGTCAAATTTGCTAATGTTTTGTTTTAGGCATTCTAAACAACTTATGTCAACTCTTATGTAATATGATCCATTTTTTAGCTGAGCATCTACATGTATATTGCAAACTTTTGGGGGGTTGGAATCATATATGGTATTTGATGTCTCACTTTAATATAGAAAACGCATAATGTGATAGGAATACTACCAAATTTCCAAAATGGCTGGTCTCCCATTTAAAAGAAAAAGAATTTAATTGGGAGCTATAAGGAGGATGCTTTCATGGGATCATAAACCAACTACAAATTCTTTCTAGACTCAGTTTAAGCTAGAAGGCTTGTGGAGCCGATTCAATCATAGAAATTATATGTCGATGCTTCGAAGTACTAGATCAAAGCTTGCAAAAATGTATTACCATTTCTCTACATTTTGGGCAAGCAAAGATATTGCTAGCTAACTCTGTGATTCCAATGTTGTTTCCGAATTATGTTTTGCTGAAAAATTTCAAGGGTTGAATTGCACTTCTCATCTAGATTAGGTATCTGATTGGATTACTTGCATTCTCGTTTCATTAGCCCTTGCATTCCTTCACTTTAAGTTTGTCTTTTAATAAAGGAAGCCAGTTGTCTCAGTGGTGGGAGCTCTCCCTTCCAATGTAGAGGTTGAGTGGTTGAGTGGTTGAGTTTCAATGCGGGCGTGCCCCGGTACTTCTCTCAAAAAATTATCTTTCGAAAGTTCCTTTAAGACGTCATATGTTAGAAACAGTTCCTCACAACCCGATTGTTGGGCTGACTTTGTATTACATTTGTGTGCTTGGTTGCTCATCTCTACTTTGAGCCCTATAGGCTAGTCATACATCAACTATTCGGTTAGAAGAACTTGGGGGTGTGACCCATCCTCTGATTGTGTTTGAATACTTTAAAAAGTTAACGTGTGTCCGTATTTGCATGCTTGTACCTACCAAAGTTGTTATAAAGTATATTGTATCGGATATCGTTTTCATAAAATATGTATTGTATCAAGCGCAAAACAAGTAAGCATATTGCTTAAATAAATATATATATAACAGACATTGGGAAATTTAAACGTAAACAAGTAATAGACCATGAAATATGCTTAAACTGTGAAAATCGGAGTTATCATTCTTTCAAACCATAATCATAGACATAAGCATAACAAAAGAAAAACCACTACTATGGTCACTTATTAACTCTTTGAAAAATAACACAAAAGATAAGTTATTATGTGCTCATCTGCTATGACATAAATGATAGATCAATCGTCTTGAATCGATCCCATCATCTTCTTGTCACCTTCTTCTTCTTCAAGAATCATGTTTTCTTCTTCACTCTCCACTAACTCTTCATCACTCACATCCACCACTTTCTTTTTTTTCATTCATGATCCTTAATGCATTCAAATTTCAAGTTTCTAATAGAATTGAAAAAATTTATTATTTAACAAGGAAACATAAATTTAGAAGTTCGAGCTTTGGATTTTAAGGAAATTTTCTAGTTAATATACCTTTTTCGTCTTCTTTTGCATAACACCATGTGTTCCTCCATTTTGAACTTTAAAACCCTCGTGAATGTCCATCTAAGAGTTATTGTGAGAGACAATGACCTTCTTTCTATGTTATACATTCATCATTGGAGTCTATGTCCGACAAGCAAATCGGAGGATCATTAGTCTCTCTTAGCTCTTCTCTTCATTTGTCTTAAATCCCACTGAATAGTATATTTAACAAAAACTAAGGCATTGAGCCTTAGTTGATCTAATCTATTCTTTCTCTTGAAGTGGATAAACTCAAAGATGATCTAATTTCCCTCACATCTCATAGCACTACACGCGGGGCTTAAGACATGGATTGAAAGCTTTTGAAGCTTTTTGAATTCCTTCCCAAAACGCACCAACCATAGGGCTAGTAAAACAAAGGCACAAATGAAAAAATTCTAAAAACAATTAAATTATTGATAATGGATATCTAAATTTAAAATATGATTACTGGTTTACTTCTTATCCCTTGTGTGTGTAGCCATGTACATTCCTAACATCCATTGCACGCGCTTAAATCTTTTTAATTGTGTGTCAGTTGACAATAGATCCTCAAGAGATGGGTACTTCATCACGATGATCCGATACAATCCAATCTTCACTACGGTATCTACATGAGAATTTTTGACGGAATGAAAAATGTTGTCGTTTACACAAGCGAAAACAAACTGACAAGATCAATAAGTATCGAGCCGTCTAACAAAGATTGAAATTAATATAAACTTGATATTCTAACATAGCGTTACTTGGGATTATGAAAGTAATTGGCCGTATGGAAAGGCTTATGGAGTTATATCTCTCATTTCTCATCAATGATTTCTCAGTCTTTAGTATCTACACTTATTTTCAGAATTTTTTTCAATTTGCTCCTTGCTATATTTATGATTTTATTTGTATCCCATCGCTAACATTACACCATCATCCACGAGCCTAAGCATTTTGAGGAAGAAGTCATACATTTCAAACTGTTAAGAAAAATAGTTTTATATCAAAAATAATAGGAGTGAGGAATATATAATTGAAGTTTTATATCTACCCAATAGCTTAAGTTTTTAGGTTAGAGTATCTCAACCAAAGATTATGTCACCAATTTGACTATTATAGGATCCCATGATTCCTATTCTACTTCTAACATAGTATCGGAGCACATGCTCATTTGAGATCTGGCTGCATGTTTTTCTCTGATCCGGATGCGTGTTCTTCTTTAATCTAGCTTCTAAACTCAAAGGTCAATTCACCTTAAATTTAAGAGGGAGTGTTAAGAAAAATAATCCACGTCAGAAATAATAGAAGAACATGAGAAACATAAAATTGAAATTATACTTCTACCTAATAGCTTAATATTTTAGGTTAGAGTATCTCAACCAATGATTATGTCTTCACCAATTTTATTAAATATGGGACCTCTTGATTACCATTCTAATTCTAACACAAACAATATTGACTTGATTCCAAAAAATCACAATTCACATGAATGGTGTATTCCACATCATGACATTACCTTTTCTAGATGATCTTTTGCTACTCCTTTGATGCAAACATAGCTTGTAGTGTAACGTTTTGCTTTCAAATGCTCCGTAAAGTGTGATAATAACAAATATTGTCAAAAGTTAGATAGTACTAAATATTATCACCATAGGCTTTACCTAGTCTTTTCCATTTGGGAAGGTTTTTATACGGTTAAGAACTTGACAATATCGATAGATATATATGATGATTTTGTTGGACTTTCAAATCATGTGTTTGTAGACTGACAAATCATCAATATCTTTTTACATGTTGATACACTAGGCACCGCAAGAATTTCAAAAAAGCTTTTTTCGCATTTCTTCTAACATGATGTGCTAGTAACTACTTGGACTACATTCTTCTGCCGACCTCTACAAAAGAGTCAAGCAATTTAAAGTTTTAAACAATTCTTTTCACTTTTTGATATATCTGAAATGTCAATTAATTCTAGGAAAATGGTTCTACTTGGACTATTGACAAGAAAGTTGATGATGGACCTTGATTTCTCATTGATTCATCCATCGAACATTTACGTTCAACTCGTCTTCTTCGCTCATGTACTTTTCAAATCAATCTTTTCAATATTGTTCACTTTCTATTGCAAGAACATGACCATGATCTCATGATAAGGAGGATCTAATCTTTTTTCACAACTAGCAACCGACTCAATCATCGTTGTGGATATTGAACTCTTCGTCAAAATAAAGGAAAGTCTATTTTTATATCAAAATCGAGCAATATCCTTGCACACCACATCTTGATCCTTCACAACTTCATTGTGTCTTTTGCCTCATTATACCTCTCTTTGGTTGGGTTCTCCTTCTTTAATTACAAAGAAATCCATGGTTCTTTTGTTTATGTTCACACTCATGCTTCCACTCTCACTAGTGACATCAACTTCTTGGAAGTATTCATCACCATCTTCATCATTCTTCAACACCACTAGGAACGTTATGCTTTTCAGGACATTATGGATACGGAGAGGTATCCTTGTTTGTGTACTGGTCAAATGAGCCTTTGACCTTGTCACACTGTGCCATTGTTCCTTTCCTACAATACTTGCACCCCAAATATAATTTGTTCCCTTCTTTAATTTGTAAACGATAATCTCATACCGGATCAGGATTCTTAGAGCTCTTTTTACCTATTCTTCCCATTTCAAAAGCTATAAATTAAATTGACAATTGAAACAAGGGACAAATTAATAAAAATCAATTAGCAATGAACCAATCAATGCTGGTCAAATACCAAAATTCCAAATTACACTTAATTAACTAATCTAATTAGAATTCAATAATAGAATTTAGAATCCGAAATTCTGAATTTAAACTCAAACAATTAACAGATTTAAATACAGAATTAATAAACAAGAGTTAGAACCTGAATTTAATATGTGACTCAAAATTCAACAACAAATTTGGCTAAATTTCAAAAACAGAATTGATACTGTCTCTTACAGTCGCACTTTATTAGCATTTAAGAATTAAGGATCAGTATTTAACAAGTAAGTATTTAGATTTTAATCTTTCTTGATTAAGAAATTTTGAAGACTAAATAACAATTAGCAGAGTAAGAGAACAAAAACAAAATGGTTCAATTTTCAGTTTTCAATTTTTCAACATGTCCGCTATAGATAACTCAACAGAATCCCATCCTTTTCACATCATCAAAGTCAAAAAAACCAAAAACAAAACCAATCAAGCTAAGTAAAACCAAAATTCACAACAATAGTCAAAGAATTACCATCGGTGAGTTTGTTGAGAAGGCTGATTAAGAAGGCCTTAACCATCTGCGAACTTCAAGAACCCTCTGTGAAGTTTCTTGGTAGTTTGGAGATGATCAGCAATTGACCACCTTTGATGAGTTTTTTGAGCCCAAATCTAGGTCGGAACTACTTGAAGCCGTCAACAATTACTCGGAATGAATCTGAGAATATTTTCAATGCTTTGTTGGACGTCTTCGTTGCTCGAATGGTGCAGAACTTAGTTTTTTCGAACCCTATATTAGAGTCTGGTCAAGTGTAAAACCCAAACCAACCCCAAAAAAACTGGTACTCCAACACATACTGAGGCTCAGCTTGGATGGTGTATTGATATTCATATTGGCGAGAACATATTGTCTCGGCCCTTGTTAGCAATACGTAATACGGAAAATATTTGGAACGCGAATAAAACGTGTTTAATTCGATCAATTTCAAAAGGCGTTCGGTCAAAAATTCGGTCAAATATGCGCAATACGGGACTAAAACGTAAACGGGTTAAATCGTGTTTAATTCGTTAACCCAGATAAAAAATGCGACTAAAAATACGAATACTGTCAAGATATCATTCATCCAAATGCACTTAAAAATCAACAATATCAATATAAAATAAGAGTAACATAAGTTCTATATTCATGATTTAAATAAATTGTATTTATAGTTTTAACCAAAATGACATGATCATACTGTTGCGGCCGGTAATTGAGAGGAGGGGCAATTGGGTAAAATGACATTTAAGGGATGTTTTGGCTATTTAAGGGGGTTGAGCCGGCCCTAATTCTCATGCGAAAATTGAGAGAGTATTTTATTTTATCCCTTAGATTAATTGTATTAGGATTTCGGCTTTTCCCCTAGGTTAAGAATCGTCTTCTAGTTATTAGTTAGCGAGTAGATTATTGTATTAGTGTTCCTTTTTAATTGTGAGATCTGAAATTCCAATAAAAATCCCATTTTTATCATCAAATCTCCAACGAATCGCATCAATTGGTATCAGAGCGGTTTGATCCATGGCAAACACGCGAGCAACGGAGCGGATTGAAGTTTTGGAAGGGAAAGTTGAGAGGATTGAAGCCAAATCAGTAAGGGTTTCATCGATCTAAGGAAGGAAGACGCGGAGACGGCCGCGGAGATCCGAAAAGAGATAAAAGAAAATCAAGAGAAGACGGAGGCCAAGATGGCGGAGATAAAAGAAAATCAAGGGAAAACGGATGCGAAACTTTCGGAATTGACGGAGGCCATAGCGGCGTTGACCGCTCATCTTATCCCAAAAGCGGATCCGAGCAAAAAGGAGCCACCTTTGGCGAAGGACAAGGGTAAAAAGACAATTTTTTTGAAGATGAACCGGATCTAGACGACGATGGAGGGTTTGACCAAGGAGACAACGCGTGAGGGACCCACCAAGACCACGCGCCGCCGCGCCGCGACGACACAAACCAAGGAGGGGGAGTTCCGGCCAACCGGAACACCCCAGGGTGGCCGTCGGCCCCCCAGGTACATCTGGGGGGGGCCGGTGAACCCCTGGGGGCGGCGGCAGGCCGCCAGGGCCTTGGGAGGGACGGCCGCACCTGCCGCCCCCTGGCGGCCTCGGCAGACTCTGCCGCCGCCGCCTGGGGCCCGCCGGCCCACTTCCAGGGCCGGCCGGCCCAGGCGGCGGCCTGGGGGGCCTCGGCCGACCCCAGAGGGGCGATCCGAGGCCCGCCCGACCCCTGGGGGGGCCCACTGGCCCCCCAGGACGTTCGACAGGTGATTTCGCAGGTTCCCCGACCCCCGGGGGCCCCACCCGAGGTTCGTGGAGCGCAATTTGGGGGTTTTCAGACTTTTGGGGGACCCAGCGGAGGATTGCAGCAGGGTGGAGGGCCCCACCAGATCACAGGATGCCCGTCGACTCAGTCCCCACCCTTTGGGGGAGTGACGGGAGATTGGAGAGCGTACCAGGATCCTCCAGGAGGCCACCAGGCGGAGTTTGGACACCATCAGGGAGACTGGCAGGGGCACGGAGCAGAGGGAGGCTACCGTGATCGGACTGAGGCTTATGTTCCAGACAGGCGACAGGGATACCAGCACAGGGGAGGATTCCAGCCGCAGGAGAGAGGTGGATTCGCTGGCGAGAGGCGTCTGAGGAAGCTGGAGGTGCCTGTTTTTGAGGGAGGCGACCTAGACGACTGGCTGTACCGGGTGGAGAGGTACTTGGAGGTGTCCGCTGTCCCAGGGGAGGATTGGCTACGGGCGATAGGGGTCTGTCTGGAGGGAGAGGCTTTGTGCTGGTTCCGTTGGACCGATCAGCAGCAGCCTTTTCAGACCTGGGCTGAGTTTACGACGCTCTTGACAGAGCGGTTTGGAGGAGGTCCGGCTGGCGGCGTGTTCGAGAGACTGTACTCGCTGAAGCAGGAGGGGAGCGTGGGTGATTATATCAAAAAATTCGAGTCGCTCTGCCACCGAGTTCGGGGAGTTTCTGAGGAGTCTTTGGAGGGCTGTTTCATGAAGGGGCTGAAGCCCACGGTGAGGTCGGGGCTGAGGCAGTTCGAGCCCGTTGGTTTGCGTGGGATGATGACGCTGGCCAGGAAGGTGGAGGATACCAGGAGACAGAGCGAAGAGCCCGGGGGACGTGTGGTGGCTCTACGTTTCGAGTGTCGGACCCTGGAGGGGGACAAAAGGGGGCCGCAGGAGGGGCAACATCCACTGACAACACAGGGGCTACCAAGGAGAAGTGGATGGAACCACGACCTGGAGGACATACACGACGAATGACAGAGGCAGAGATTCGTGACAAACGGACCAAGGGCCTGTGTTTTAAATGCGACGAGAAGTTTACTCCTGGGCACCGGTGCGGGAATCGTACTTTTCAGATCCTGATAGTGGATGACGAAGAAGAGGGAGAAGAGAGTGTGATAATGCTGGAAGCCGGCGTGGACGATGAGCAGGAGCACCTGCACGTGGAGTAGCTGACCATACACTTCACGCACCACCTTGAGGACAATGTGGTTTTTTAGGGGCGGAGTAGTGTTGCGGCCGGTAATTGAGAGGAGGGGCAATTGGGTAAAATGACATTTAAGGGATGTTTTGGCTATTTAAGGGGGTTGAGCCGGCCCTAATTCTCATGCGAAAATTGAGAGAGTATTTTATTTTATCCCTTAGATTAATTGTATTAGGATTTCGGCTTTTCCCCCTAGGTTAAGAATCGTCTTCTAGTTATTAGTTAGCGAGTAGATTATTGTATTAGTGTTCCTTTTTAATTGTGAGATCTGAAATTCCAATAAAAATCCCATTTTTATCATCAAATCTCCAACGAATCGCATCACATACTATTATATTCCATGTAGCATGCTCTAAACCAAAGTATGATCATGAATAGTTCAAAATGATTTAAAAGTGCCCCTAAAACGCGTTTAAAACACATAAAATGCGCAATACGGGAATAAAACGCGTTTTGTTCGTCAACCCCTAAAAAGCGCGTATTTTTCCGACTAATTCAAATGGACGGCCATTTAATACGGAAACCATTTTAGACGGGTTATAAACTTAAAAAATATAAAAATTCGCGTTTTTTACTAACAAGGGTCTCGGCTGATATTAATGGAATATGAACCGATATATAAGCCATACCAATAATAGGGTTCAAGTCGTACCGCTTGGATTACATTGTGTACCATATCATCTGATATGTATCACATATTGCATGATATCAACAATAAAGGTACCTACTGATGGCCTCCGAATGGAAGCCGTATATGATAGATGTTTTCATTGATGTTCTGTTTTTTTTGTTGATACTTGATACGGGCCATATAGCACTTAGATATGGTGGTTCCTTCTTAGTTCTTGCATTTTCCCTTAGCCATTCTAGCAGAAAGTTCAATGGTGCAAGCTCCGTATTTGTTCGTCTGTGTATTTGTGATGCGTCAAGGATCGGGTCCACCACTGGTGACATACGTGCGGCGTAGGAGGCGTGGGAGCACCGCGTAGTGGGGTTAGTGGGTCTAGGGGTATTCTAGTCATTTCAGACTAGATTAGTAAATCCCCTCTTTTCTATTTAATTAGGGCTAGCCGCCTTTCTTAGTTTTTATGCTTGAATTGTGAAGAACTTCTTAGGCATCTCGTGAAGGAGATTTAGGCTTTTATTCCGTGCAATTAAAAGCTAGGAGATAGGGTTCGTCTCGAAAAGAACCCAAGTTATCCTTATTCTTTGATATTCTCTATATAAAAATTCCACCTTTTTATATTTTTCCTCTTTTAAATCTGAAATTAATTGATCGATCATCTATATCGTATCAAATTGGTATCAGAGCAGTGAGATCTCATGGCGACAGGCACAAGATCGAAGGCGGATGTCGTGGACGAGAAGATTCAAGCGCTTTGGGAGGATCTCAATCGTGAGATTGAAGAAAGGTTCGAAGGGTTAAAGAAGACGGTAGGGGATTCGATCAAGGATCACGCCCACTCACAGGAAGACATCCAAATTGAACTTCGGGCCATGAGGAGGGAGGCCGCACAAACAAGCCGCGATCTCCAAGGGTTGAAGGAAGCCGCGAGCCATAACGACGGAGAAAGGAGGAGATCGGGGCAAGGGGATCCAAGAGAAGGAGATCCACTGCGAATCCACCCTCGAATCAGCCCCCTAGATCAAGCGACGTCGGCGGCGGGTTCCGGAGGGCAAGGCGGCGGCTCGGGAGCCCCTTCCGGGCTGGTGCGACAGGCGACAGGTTCCCACAGGCCTGTTGGTCAATCGACAGGCCCCTTAGGGCCTGTCAGGGGAACGCCGGGCCCGCACGGGCCTTCAGAGGCCTGGGCGAGGCCCAGCGCCTCTTCCGGAGGCGACAGCGCCCCCTTCGGGGGCGCGATTGGAGCGGCACCCCCAGTCGAGGGTGCTGGAGGGTCGGCACCCCCAGCCGACGGTGCGGGGAGGCCGGCGACCCTGCCGAAGGGGTCGACCGACTGGGCCGCCCCTCTCGAGGGTCCGGCAGTGCCACCAACCCCCTTTGGGGGCGTGGCAGGGTTTGCTCCCCATTTTGGTGGGGTTTCGAGGGATGGTGGAGGCGGATGGGCTTTGGGAGTCGCCATTAGGGCCCCTGCGGGTCAATTTTGGAGACCGGAGACCACTCCAACGGGGGCCGAGATCCGTGATCGACCCTAGACAGACGTTTGAGGGCTTCCCGTGACGAGGGCAAGGTCCGGGGGGCTATGTGGGAGGCTGGACAGCGCCTACACAGCAGCACGGAGGAGCAGGAGGACCCGTTTTTGCACGACCACCGGAGTTTACAGGATACCACTACCAGCCTGAGGCGTGGGAGAGGCCCGGTTGGCCGAAGGAGTTGTACGGAGTTGACGGGGGAGGACCAGTAGAGGCGATCGGCGGAGGATTTGGTCGGGGAGGTGACCGTGGCAGAGATGGGGGACAACAAGGTGACATCAATGTGGATCGCCGACTGATGAAGCTGAAGATGCCGATCTTTGATGGCACGGATCCTGACGGATGGATCTATCGGGCGGAGCGTTACTTCCAGGTGATGAGGTTAATGGAGGAGATCCTGAGGGCCATCGGGATCTACTTCGAGGGCAAGGCATTGGCTTGGTACAGATGGAAGGTGGCGCGGACCCCTTTTCGCACTTGGGAGGAGCTGTCAGCACTGATCATTGATCGATTCCAGGAGACTCCAGGGGAGAGATTTCTACGAGCAGCTGTCTGTCCTGAGGCAGGAACGGATGGTGAGAGATTATGTCGAGAGGTTTGAGATGCTAAACAGCAGGGTGAAGGGGGTGACAGATGAGGTTATGATTAGGAACTTCATGAGGGGGTTGAAGCCATCTATTCGGTCGGAGTTACGGATGCAGAGCCCGGGGACCCTGGAGGATGTACTGCGCCTGGCCCAGAAGGCGGAGGAGAAGCATGCGGAGGAGAGGAGGATACGAGGAGCTTGGGAAACCCAAAATTCCCGCCCCACTCCTGCGGCAGCAACACCGAGGACACTGATTCGGGGTGAAAATTGTATATTTATACCCCCTAACTACCCCTATTTTGTGCTAAAGATTATACTTAATCGTGCTCTTTTGGGTATATTTTCGCTTTATGTCATTTTCGGGGCTTATTCTCATTCTTGGCACAAAATATGGATTTTATCGTCTTTATTGTCTTCTTATTATTTTGCATATGCTCCTGCCATTATTTTGATCATATCTCCATTTTTGGGAATTATTTGAGCATGTGAATAATTTATATGCAATTTTGGAAGTCAATATTGTATTTATAATAGTCATCATATTTATTTTCACATCAAATGTACTAATTTCTCCTTCTCATATTTTTCAGGTACCGCTAGGAGTCTTGGGGATTTTTCAGAATTTTTTGGGAATTTTCTGGGCCTCCTAGGTATTTTTAGTGATTTTTTGAGGGAGAAAAGGGGTTTAAAACCCCAGAAAATGGATTTTAAAGAGCTCGCCACGTAGCGATGACCGCCCGCCAGGCCGCTTGGAAGCAGGCCGCCTCTTTTCGAATTGATGCGGGCTTAGCGGCCCGCTCCGTTGGAGCGGGCCGCTCGTTCTAATTAAAAAAAATTAAAATAATAAAATTAAAAAAAGGGAGAATGCGGGCTGGCCCAGCGGCCGGCCCGCCGTAGCTGCAGCGCGCGCTTCTTCAAAGCGGGCGGGTCGGGTGCGCAAATTCCCCGACCCGCAGCCCGTTAATTCGAGTGTCTTGAGCCTGTAGCGAAAAATTGAATGGGGAGTTCGTTTTTTGTGTTTTCTCTCGACCAGCAGCAGTTTTTTTTGGGTTTCTTAGAGCTTTTCTAGGGCTTGGAAGGGGGAGGAGGCCATGGATGAAGCTTGGAGCTTGGAGGAGCATTTGGGAGAGGAGGATTTCCATCTTGGAGTGACACTTGGGTGAAATTTCTCCAACTTCTTGTGTTTTGATTTATGGTTTTGTATTGTAATTGGATGATTGATTTTGAGTAAAAACGTCTCCTTTTTCATTATGAATGTCTAAATCTCTCTTCTGTAATTGTGTTTGGTGATTGTTGGTTGCTTGGGTTGTGATTTTATCTCTAGCACATTTTCACTTTCTAATTTGTGGATGAAACTTTGAGTAGGGATGTTTTTTGGAACCCTAAGGGGAAATCCAAAGAGAGGATCATCCTAGCAGACCCTCTCTAATGTGCTTAATTGATTATTACTCATGTGGGTTTCATTCATTACTTATTGCACCCCACACGTTCGATGAAATGCCGTATTTTCCGATTGAGCTTCCTTAGCAGGGAGATCAATTGAGTTATATTTGGGATGAATTCCCACGCCCACGGCCTCATTCACACACGCCACATGGGTCCTCCTCGTTGCTTGCCGATTCGGCTCAACACCCCTAGTGCGTAGACTAGAATTGTAGATTTCATTCCACATTTTTGCCCACACTCATCCACCGTTAACGAGGTGGTTGTAGCACACTTTATTTTTTTATCGATCAGAATTTGTGAATATAGAACGACTTGTCCATGTGATCCGACCCGGTACTCACCGGTTATTTATATATTGCATTGACACTCCTACGCTTGGGAGTGGAAGGCGTGCTCTTTGCGCGTCCTTCCGAGTCAACCAATTGGCGCCGTTGCCGGGGACAACGGTTTCTATTATTAGCATTTCTTGATTGATTTTGAAAGTTTAGTGTGACACTTCTATCTCTTAGTGTGTGTCTTTCCTTTTATTTATTTTTCTCTTATTGAGTCTTTTGGTTGTTTATTTTCATTTTCTTCGAAAAAAATTTAAACATGGCATCATCTTCAGATTTTTCGGACGTTGATTTGGAGGATATCCCACTCCCGCCATACTTTCATGGTTCGGAGTGGGAGAACCCTCATTTACATATTAAAAATTTTGAAGAATGGATGCATTCATGTCTTGGTGGGAATATCGGTGATGATTGCATATATTTTAGATTCTTTCCATCTTCTTTACAAGATGATGCTAAATTGTGGTTTGATTCATTGTCTCTTGACTCACATTTTACTTGGTTGTCATTTCAGGCTGAATTTCTCCGAGTGTTTTTGCCTATCTTTTTGGAGCAGGTACAGGGGCGGCAGGCCATGGTGCATATAGCGAGCTTTATCCAGGCTGAGTGGGAGGCCTACCATCAGGCTTGGCAGAGGTTCATTGATTTGGTGCTTGCATGCCCACACCAGAGCTTTCACGAGGATCATCTTCTGCAGATCTTCTACACCGGATTATCGCCATCTGGGCGGGATTTTGTGCAGATGAGTTGCGGCGGGGAGTTCTTTGATTATTCGACAGAGGATTCATGGTGTTACCTGAGGGACCTTGCAGAGTGGGAGCAGACTGTGTCATCCGGTGAGCCGTCACTTGGATATGAGGATGATGGACAGTCACTGGTTCCATTTCAGGAGACAGAGCAGCAGGTCCAGTGTCAGCTTGAGGAGCCACCTTTGGGCTCTTTTTCTTGCGACCCCATGGGATACAGAGCAGATCAAGAGGATGGGTTACATGCGAGTCAGGTAGAGGACATTGAGCATATATATTTTGATGAGTCAGAGGAGACGAATGATGGAGTGCGTGTCGACCACGACAGTGACACGATGCATTTTCACTTTGAGGTTGAGGATGAAGCGGATGTGCATGATGGCCCAGAGCAGATTGAGGACACCATGGGGCCTGAGCCACATTCCACTTCAGAGTTAGCTTCACAAGTCGAGGCGATTGAGTACTTAGGGAGGACGACCGAGATGGACTATTTCTGGGATGGCGAGGATGATGCGTGCTTGGATTTGCCTGAGACGAGTCTACCTCCAGTCCTGTCACTGATATCACTTCCCTCGCCTCAGGATGCGCACTTGCCAGTCATCGAGGAGGTTTGTCATGAGCAGTTACCAGTTGTGGGGAGTGCTGCAGAGATTGTTGATATTGATGTCGAGGAAGAGGATAACGACGAGGATTGCGAGATGGTATATATTGAGCCCGAGCTCCCTCCTACTCCAGTTTTCTCTCTGCAGCCACTTCCACCTCCTCCTGAAGCCGTGCATCATCCCGAGCCTAGCATCGCTTTTCAAGGAAGTTCCCATCGTACTTTTTCCTCCACCCCCGAATCAAATTATTTAATTCCATACCATAATGATTCGGATTGTCGTCATTTGATCGTAAATTCTTTTATTCATTTCGACGACCCATTTTGGCAAGCTTTTCACTTGGATGGGCGCTCTCGCCCAATTATTTTTGACACGACCTATCTCCCTCATTTTGCAGGAATCCATCATAAGGAGATGCTCGGGGTTGTGTCGCTTGCCATTAATGCCCGCGATGGAGGTAGGGCATTGGACGTGGCGACGCTCGCGGAGGAGCGAAAGGATATGATCGAGCAGTTGCCACCGCCGTTATACATTCGGGATCCGCCTTTTGCTAAGGTGTATTCTTTGCTTTACGTAGTATAAATAAATAAAAATTTAGTTAGTTTGCTTTTGCATGTTTGCTTTCGTACTTTTTTTCTTTCTTTTCTAGGATCTTTTGCCAAGATCTAGTACTCTCCCAACATTGAGGACAATGCTTATTTTAAGTTGGGGGGAGAGTGTTAGAATCTTTAAGGATTGTTAGGATTTTGGTGTAAAAAAATTTTTTTTGAGATCCCTCCATATTTCGCCTCATTCCATGATTTTCATTGCATATCATATTTTGGCATCCTTGTCCATACGCCGCTTGCTTTATGTGTAGTCTCTACATGCTTTAATGCCATGCAATTCTTCGGATTGCATGTTCTTTAATGCCATCTCAAAAAAAAATTTTTGAGATCCCTCCATATTTCGCCTCATTCCATGATTTTCATTGCATATCATATTTTGGCATCCTTGTCCATACGCCGCTTGCTTTATGTGTAGTCTCTACATGCTTTAATGCCATGCAATTCTTCGGATTATCATTTTGGTATCAACATCTCGATGTTGGATTGGCATGTTTCATTTCTTTTCCAATTTAGAGTCAATTGCTAATATGCCATGTATGAAACTAGTTTATACGTCGTGATATCTCTTTGAAATAATTTGGGGAAAGTTTGGTGTAAGTAATTGCATGAGTTGGGATGAATAGTGTTGTTTTTAATTGGATTGGATTTGGCCAATTGTGCATGTTTGTTTTCTCCTAAGAAGTGGGTGGATGAGTTGATAATTCATGTTTGGAATGAGAAATAGAGTTAGTATAAGTGAATGTTTTTCCTAATCAAGTTGAGTAGCCGGTGCCCCACGAAACATTGGGGAGGACGCCAAAAATGAGATTTAGGGTATCATTCCATCCCTTTGCCTATATAGCGTTATCGCGTGTAGGCAAAGTGGGCGGTGTTTGCATTTCATAGCGTTATCGCGTGAATGCAAAACATAAACATCCAAAAAAAATTTAAAAATAAGAAGAAAAAAAGAAAAGAAAAGAAAAAAATGAAAGTATATATGAAAGAATAAGCAACACGAGTGATGCAATCTCATCTCCCGCCACTTTGAGGAATTTCTTTTGTTTTGACCATTTCCAGGAAAGTTAGAAACCATGACATTGTGATATTTCCCGATACGTGTGATACGGGCTTATTACCTTACTTTTCTTTGAATTGGATTGAGAAGAGTATCATTTGTTGTTTACTTTCATACATTGTGTATATTGGCTTTGAAATCATTTGGAAATAACATTTGGTATGCCATGATGATATCTTGAGTTGGTGCATGTTTTTCCTTGTAATCCGAATTTATCGGATATTTTGCTAGGGACTAGCAAAAAGCTAGTTGGGAGTGTGATTCGGGGTGAAAATTGTATATTTATACCCCCTAACTACCCCTATTTTGTGCTAAAGATTATACTTAATCGTGCTCTTTTGGGTATATTTTCGCTTTATGTCATTTTCGGGGCTTATTCTCATTCTTGGCACAAAATATGGATTTTATCGTCTTTATTGGCTTCTTATTATTTTGCATATGCTCCTGCCATTATTTTGATCATATCTCCATTTTTGGGAATTATTTGAGCATGTGAATAATTTATATGCAATTTTGGAAGTCAATATTGTATTTATAATAGTCATCATATTTATTTTCACATCAAATGTACTAATTTCTCCTTCTCATATTTTTCAGGTACCGCTAGGAGTCTTGGAGATTTTTCAGAATTTTTGGGAATTTTCTGGGCCTCCTATGTATTTTTGGTGATTTTTTGAGGGAGAAAAGGGGTTTAAACCCCCAGAAAATGGATTTTAAAGAGCTCGCCACGTGGCGCGCTCGGAGAGCGCCACGTGGCGATGACCGCCCGCCAGGCCGCTTGGAAGCAGTCCGCCTCTTTTCGAATTGATGCGGGCTTAGCGGCCCGCTCCGTTGGAGCGGGCTGCTCGTTCTAATTTAAAAAAAATAAAATAATAAAATTAAAAAAGAGAGAATGCAGGCCGGCCCAGCGGCCGGCCCGCCGTAGCTGCAGCGCGCACTTCTTTAAAGCGGGCGGGTCGGGTGCGCAAATTCCCCGACCCGCAGCCCGTTAATTCGAGTGTCTTGAGCCTGTAGCGAAAAATTGAATGGGGAGTTCGTTTTTTGTGTTTTCTCTCTGCCAGCATCATTTTTTTGGGTTTCTTAGAGCTTTTCTAGGGCTTGGAAGGGGGAGGAGGCCATGGATGAAGCTTGGAGCTTGGAGGAGCATTTGTGAGAGGGGGATTTCCATCTTGGAGTGACACTTGGGTGAAATTTCTCCAACTTCTTGTGTTTTGATTTAGGGTTTTGTATTGTAATTGGATGATTGATTTTGAGTAAAAACGTCTCCTTTTTCATTATGAATGTTTAAATCTCTCTTGTGTAATTGTGTTTGGTGATTGTTGGTTGCTTGGGTGGTGATTTTATCTCTAGCACATTTTCACTTTCTAATTTGTGGATGAAGCTTTGAGTAGGGTTGTTTTTTGGAACCCTAAGGGGAAATCCAAAGAGAGGATCATCCTAGCGGACCCTCTCTAATGTGCTTAATTGATTATTACTCATGTGGGTTTCATTCATTACTTATTGCACCCCACACGTTCGATGAAATGCCGTATTTTCCGATTAAGCTTTCTTAGCCGGGAGATCAATTGAGTTATATTTGGGATGAATTCCCACGCCCACGGCCTCATTCACACACGCCACATGGGTCCTCTTCGTTGCTTGCCGATTCGGCTCTCCACCCCTAGTGCATAGGCTAGAATTGTAGATTTCATTCCACATTTTTCCCCACACTCATCCACCGTTAGCGAGGTGGTTGTAGCACACTTTATTTTTTTTATCGATCAGAATTTGTGAATATAGAACGACTTGTCCATGAGATCCGACCCGGTACTCACCGGTTATTTATATATTGCATTGGCACTCATACGCTTGGGAGTGGAAGGCGTGCTCTTTGCGCGTCCTTCCGAGTCAACCAGACACCCCACAGCTGCCCCTGAGACTAGAGGAGATGCCCGCCCAGCTACGTTCGGGCGACGGATGATGGAGGCGGAGGTGAGGGAGAAGCATGCCGAGGGGTTGTGCTTCCGTTGCGACGAGAAATTCACCTTTGGGCACAGATATGCGAGCCGCCTGCTACAGATCACCATGCTACCAGACGAGGAGGGATACGTGGGTAATAAGGAGGAGTCACCGATGGAGGATGAGAATTCTCATCTAGACTTCACGGAGGTTTCCCTAAACTCTGTGGTGTAGTTCACTCCGAACCACACCATGAAGTTATTAGGGCAGTTAGGAGATACGGCGGTGACAGTGCTGATAGACAGTGGGGCCACCCACAATTTCATCTCCAACCGGGTAGTGGAGTGGCATGGGCTGCAGTTGAGCACGCTGGAGAAGTTTACTGTGTTACTGGAGACAGTGAAGATGGAAGAGAGCAAAGGGCTCTGCAAGGGCATGTGCCTGACCTTGCAGTGGGTGCAGATCTTGAAGGATTTCTTGCCCTTGGAGTTGGGCAATATTGACATCATTTTGGGCGTACAGTGGCTGAAAAAGTTAGGAGACATGCGAGTGAACTGGAAGCGTCTCAGGATGGAGTTTCAGGAGGGGGACCGTACGGTGGTGCTCACGAGGGATCCTACTCTATGTTTGTCGCGGGTGGCCTTCAAGGCCATTACTCGGGCCTTACAGAGAGAGGGGGATGGATTCTTGGTGGAGTGTCGTGAAGCTGGAGTGGAGCAAGAGCCACAGGCAGGGGTTCCCGAGGAGGTCGAGCAGGTTTTGGGGCAGTTCCAGGTCTTTTAGGAACCACAGGGGCTACCGCCGGTGAGAGGGGATGAGCACGCGATAGTTCTGCGGGAGGGAGCAGCACAAGTGAGTGTGCGATCGTACCGCTATCCCCACGTGCAGAAGGATGAGATAGAGGATGGTCGGTGAGATGTTGCAGGCTGGGGTAATCCAGCCCAGTGTTAGCCCTATCTCTAGCCCGGTGTTGTTGGTGAAGAAGAAGGACGGGAGTTGGTGCTTCTGCGTAGACTATTGAGCGCTGAATAACGAGACGGTGGCTGACAAGTTTCCTATCTCCGTGATCGACGAGCTATTGGATGAGCTGCATGGTGCAGTTGTTTTCTCGAAGATTGACCTGAAGGTGGGGTATCACCAGATCCTGATTAGACCAGAGGACGTGCCAAAGACAGCATTTCGCACCCACGAGGGGTACTACGAGTTTCTCGTCATGCCTTTTGGCTTGACGAATGGTCCTTCCACATTTCAGGCATTGATGAACAATGTCTTCCGGCCGTTCCTGGGGAGGTTCATACTCGTCTTCTTTGACGACATTCTGGTCTACAGCAAGACCATGGAGGAGCATGTGAGCCATTTGGAGGTGGTCTTCCTGGAGTTATTGGTGCACCAGCTATATGCAAACCGGAAGAAGTTCAACTTTGGCCAGAGACAGATAGAGTATTTGGGGCATGTGGTGTCGGTCGCAGGAGTAGCGGCAGCCAGGGCGAAGATAGAGGCGCTGTTGGACTGGCCGGTACCTACCTCTCTGAGGGCGTTGCAAGGATTTCTCGGACTGACTGGCTACTACCGGAAATTCGTGAGGGGGTACAGCACCATTGCACAGCCACTGACTGATCAGTTGAAGTTCAACTTTGGCCAGAGACAGATAGAGTATTTGGGGCAGGTGGTGTCGGCCGCAGGAGTAGCGGCAGACAGGGCAAAGATAGAGGCGATGTTGGACTGGCCGGTACCTACCTCTCTGAGGGCATTGCGGGGATTTCTCGGACTGACAGGCTACTACCGGAAATTCGTGAGGGGATACAGCACCATTGCACAGCCACTGACTGATCAGTTGAAGATTATGGGTTCCAGTTGAGACATTAGGCGACCAAGGCATTTGAGGCTTTGAAGGTGGCGATGACCACAGCTCCTGTGTTGGCGCTACCTAACTTCAGCATCGCATTTGTGGTGGAGACTGATGCATCAGGCGTTGGTTTAGAGGCGGTTTTGATGCAGTTGGATCGGCCGATAGCCTATTACAGCCAGGTGCTCGCAGCTAGAGCTCGGCTGAAGTCTGTGTACGAGAGGGAGCTGATGGCTATCGTGTTAGCGGTGCAGAAATGGCGGCCCTATCTGATGGGGAGGGAGTTTGTGGTCAGGACAGATCAGCGCAGCCTGAAATATTTATTAGAGCAGAGGGTGACGGAGGAGCATTAGCGTTGGCTATCCAAGCTGGTGGAGTACCGGTTCGACATTGAGTACAGACCGGGGTTGGAGAATAAGGAGGCTGACGCCTTGTCCCGCAGAGAGGAGGGGGTGCACTTAAGGGCGCTATCGTTACCGATATGGGTAGACGAGGAACCCATGCTGCAGGGGGCAGAGGCCGATTCAGAGTTGAGGCAGATCCGTGAGTGACTACAGGGAGGCGGTGAGGACCCGAAGGGGTACTTTCCAGAGGGGCGGATGCTGCTTTACCAGGGGCGTTTAGTTTTATCACAGACTTCAGCCTTCAAACCAGTATTATTTCAGAAGTTCCACAGTTCAGTGGTTAGAGGTCACTCTGGGGTGCAGCAGACGTATAAGCGGATGTCCCGGGAGGTTTACTGGCCATGTATGAGGAGGACGATAACCCGTTTGGTTGCCGTCTGTGACGTTTGCCAGCATCACAAGTACATGGCCATGACACCGGCCGGGTTGCTGCAGCCTTTAGCGTTGCCTGAGCGGGTCTGGGAGGAGGTAATGATGGACTTTATCGATGGACTACCCAGATCGGAGGGGTACATGGTGATATTCGTGGTTGTGGATAGATTGAGCAAGTATGCTTACTCCGTACCACTGAAACACCCTTACACTGCAGTTTCAGTGGCTACAGCCGTTACTCGGGAGGTGATACGGCTACATGAGATCCCAGGGTCTATAGCGTTTAACCGGGACCGGGTGTTCATGAGTGGGTTTTGGCGGGAGCTATTTCGTGTCCAGGTGACGGTGTTGAAGAGGAGTATCGCATACCACCCTCAGACTGACGGGCAGACGGAGGTAGTGAACCGCAGCATTGAGACATATCTGCGGTGTTTTGCATCGGAGACACCTAGGTAGTGGCGATGGTTAGCATGGGCGGAGTATTGGTACAATACTTCGTACCACTCAGCAGCGGGGACCACTCCCTTTCGGATGTTGTACGGAAGGGACCCACCCGAGTTGCTTCGGTTTGGAGACAGGCAGACACGAGTGTCGCAGGTGGAGAATTACATGGAGGAAAGGGAATGGATGCTGGAGGAGCTGAAGAAGCACTTGTTACGGGCTCAGCAGGTGATGAAAACTAGAGCCGATGGACATCGTCGAGAGGTGCACTTTCAGGATGGAGATATTGTCTATCTGAAGCTGCGGCCCTACAGACAGAAATCACTGGCAAGGAGAAGGAATGAGAAGATCTCGGCGAGATACTTTGGGCCCTTTGAGATTTCGGCCAAGATTGGCCAAGTGGCTTACATGTTGAGGTTGCCCTCGACGACTTCGATACATCCAGTATTTCATGTGTCACAGCTTAGTCGTGCCATTGGAGAACAGACGGTGTTGACTATGTACCGCCCACCCTGACTGAGGATATGGAGGTGATGATGGAGCCTTTAGAGGTTCAGGCAGTCCACCAGGGACCGAACGGACTCAGAGAGGTGTTGATACATTGGGCAGGATTGCCAGATTGCGATGCTACATAGGAGGTGGACAGCGTGATCCAGGAGCAGTTTCCAGACTTTCACCTTGAGGACAATGTGGCTTTTTAGGGGGGGTATTGATGCGTGCGCATCATCCCACCCGAGACCCCAAGGATCGGGTCCACTACTGGTGACATACGTGCGGCGTAGGAGGCGTGGGAGCACCGCGTAGTGGGGTTAGTGGGTCTAGTGGTATTCTAATCATTTCAGACTAGATTAGTAAATCCCCTCATTTCTATTTAATTAGGGCTAGCCGCCTTTCGTAGTTTTTATGCTTGAATTGTGAAGAACTTCTTAGGCATCTCGTGAAGGAGATTTAGGCTTTTATTCCGTGCAATTAAAAGCTAGGAGATAGGGTTCGTCTCGAAAAGAGCCCAAGTTATCCTTGTTCTTCGCTATTCTCTATATAAAAATTCCACCTTTTTATATTTTTCCTCTTTTAAATCTGAAATTAATTGATCGATCCTCTAGATCGTATCAATTTGTTCATATCTTAACGACTAATAGTGCAAACGATAATGCTTTGAGGATTTCTTTGTGAGCAATAGCAGTACCATGTTAGTTAATATCTAGTTCTTGTTTCCTTTGTTCTGCTAAATAGTTGCATTTTTAATGAGTTTTTATTTGTAGAAATCAAGTTTTCAGATATTGAAATATAAATCTTATTTTAATATCTGGATCCGATAGCAAGGTCGCCATACTTTGGTGCGAAAATTCAAGTTCAGTCCGGTTAGTTGGGAAGGGTTACCATTAATATTTATGATTTAACAATGATAAGATATCATTCCCCAATTGTTAATTTCTTAAAGACACAGGCAATGGCAGGTTTCAGCATTTTCAATATTTTGTTTTGGTGTTTATGCCCTCTGCATACTTATTGGACAATGATTTGTGTATAATATGATTGGCATATATGTAAGCCTTCTCTATCATTTGCAGTTTGGAAACCAAAGATGCATAAATATTTGCGGCAGTATAATAAGAAAGCCTGGATGATATGAAAGTCGTTACTAAACAGAAGGACTTACACTATCTCCATGTCACAATCTAAGGATATTGCACATTAGATTCAACATAAACATCCTTGAACTTTAAGGATTTCTTTCTAGCATAAAAACTTGAGAAGCCCTTTAAAAGAAATCAATTTGATGCTAGATATTAGTTTTGCAATACACATTTTGGAGAACCGGTAGCTAGTGTAATGAAAAGAAGTGTTCTTTGATTAATGGTGATATGGGTGTGCACATATTTTCTTTTTTGTGAGTTTAAATTTCAGAAGTACCCTTTTTCTGTATTTTATGTGCATAAAACTCGAAGGAACCCTACCAAAGTGGAGAGAAAGATCAAAACCACATGTTATAGCTTGCAAGATCAGCTCTTTTTGGTTTATACCTTCAAAACTGTTCGCTTTGATGCTTGACTTTTTCATTGACAATGTTGATGGCTACACTCCTTGGAATCTTCTGCCCATGAGCTTGCTGCTTTTTTTGTCTGGCTGTTGTACTCCCAGGCTTCCAGTTCCAGGTTGCTAGAACTTGTCATGGCTAACAGCTGAGACTTAATTACCAATAAGGTCTTCTTTGTTACAAAAAAGATATAAACTTATTTAATTTATGGGATCTATGAATCTTAGTAGAATAAGATTGTTATTGGACTTGCTAATACAGAATACTACTTGTGGAACTATAAATGCACATATGAAAATGGACTTTGTCAGAGCTTATGGAGTAAAGTTGGGGAGTGTCCTTTGATATGTCGCCTAACTAGGGATGAGAATGGGCATGCCCAAAGCCCGATTGGGCTTTCAATTGGGCATGCCACATCATCATCCCTACCAATCCTTCACAAATCCTATCTAGGGATGAGAATGGGCATGCCCAAAGCCCGATTGGGCTTATGCCACATCATCATCCCTACCAATCCTTCACAAATTAATTTGTGAAGGATTGGTAGGGATGATGATGTGGCATTAATTTGTGAAGGATTGGTAGGGATGATGATGTGGCATGCCCAATTGAAAGCCCAATCAGACTTTGGGCATGCCCATTCTCATCCATATGTCTATCTAGGGAAGCGCCATGCTTGTGACTAGCCAAGGTTATAAATGGCCGTGGCATAACTGCAACTTGCGACGCCGCCATGTCATGTGGGGGGCCTTGGAGATTTCAACCTTCCTTGTTTTGTGGTTGAAAAGGTGGGTGGACGTGTTCTCTCTTTCCCCCCTCCTTCAGGAGTTCAATGATTGCATTGAGTACTGCGGCTTTGATGTCCTTAGAAGTCAGGGTAATGTTCTTAACTGGTGCAACAACTCCGATGTGTGGCATTTTGCATGCAGACTAGACCGTGTCCAATGCGGCGTGGGGAGCATCCACCCAGACTCCTATTTTTGCTATCTCCCACCTAGAACTAGTGATCATGCTCCTATTCTCCTTCACATCTTCCCTTCACCAATCTCTCCACCTTGCGTTCATACGCGGTTGACTTCTATAGCAAGCTCTTATACCAAGAAGACTACTGGAACACCTTCTATAAGGTCATTGCCAAGCGGATTATCTCTCCTGGTGCGGCATCTTGGATCGGTCGTATGATGGCAAACGAGAAAATCAAGGATGCCCTTTTATCTCTTGATAAAGATAAGTCCCCGGGCTCTGATGGCTGCACCCCCAAGTTCTTCCAGGATATTTGTCGTTGGTGGTGATTCCTTTGCGGCGGTCCGTTCCTTCTCTTTTGACCAACTCCTCTACCAAACCAACCATACTTTCCTAACCCTTGTCCCTAAGTCCCACACGGCTTCGTTGCTTTCAGATTACCAGCCCATATCCTGCTGCAATTTCATATATAAGATCATCTCCAATGTCCTAAGCCGTTGCGTGGCTATTGTCATCCCGGATCTCATATCATGGAATCAGTCTGCATTCATTAAAGATCGCCTCATCTCAGACTCTACTCTTTTGGCCCACGAGATCATCCGAGACTTCTCAACTCTATGGGAGCTAGAGCTTGCATCCAACTCTATCTCCGCAAGGCTTTTGACAGCATCAATAATTAGTTTGTCCTCTATGTCATGCATCGGATGGGCTTTCCACCAACTTTCATTCACTGGGTCCGGGAATGTCTTTTGTCCCCTTCCTTCTCCGTTCTTATCAATGGCTCTCTCGCGGGTCACTTTGGTGGTAACAGAGGCATCCGCCAGGGGGACCACATCTCACCTTTCATCTTTGTCATCGTCATGGAGCTCTTTGTTGGATCTGGATCCTAGCCTAGCGGGGGTGAATAGGCTAATAAAAAATTATCGCGCAACCCACGAGAAATCACACGCAGTTAAATCAGAGACAATCACAGAGTGCACACAGATATACCCTAGTTCGGTCGCACCAACGACCTACGTTCAGCCCCAAGCAAATACTAGCATTAATAAGTTCCTTCCGTACACCTACAATGGGGTCCTAGCTCCAACTCCCCACCTAGACTGTACCACACTCAACAAAGTGCAGAACTCTATCAACCTAGTAAATGCGTATCTTGATTGCAACAACATGTCAAGACCCTCTTGTCTAGCCCCAACCAGACAAGTCCAAAACAGTCACAAAATATAGTAAAGTTTCCCCTACGAAGATCTAACTAACTACTACACAAAATAATAAACAAGAGTTTAGAAAGCTCAGTTTGTGTAGCGGTGGTCGTCTTCGTCAATCGGCACAGGCCAGCTCTCGTCTCGTCTGCAACTCAAGTTGCCGCTCTCGCTTGACTCCTCTTTGATTATTGCGGCCTTATCTTGATGGTGCAGCGGCAGTGCGTGGACAGAACCCTGCAGTGCGTGCGCAGCCCCACGCAGTGCGTAGACAGCCCCTTGTTTGCTCTAACAATCCATGTGCAGACCCTTCCTTGATGTTTTAGCAACCTCATCCTGGTGTTTGGGTGCTGCAACTTGCGGCTATGGTCTCTCCTCTTCAATGGCAACTTGCGGCTATGGTTCTCTTCTCGGATGTTGCGGCCTTGATGATTGCTTGGGCTATGGAGTTGCGCAAGAGATGTGGAGAGTAACTTGGAGATGTAGCTTGCGTCCAAGGGCTTGGAGGAGATGAAGAACTTTGGCCTAGGAGATGATGAAATATATGAAGCTATTCAGAATACAACTCATGCTAAAATAAATACCACTGATTTAATACAGAGATTAAAATCAGAAAATATCATCATGTTATATAGCACTGAGTTGTGATCGTCCTGGCGCAAACGGTTCGTCAATCCGAGCTCTGTGTAAAAAGTTATGCACTTTTTAGCGTCGTCCGTCGAGCTCCTTGCAAAGTTGCGGCCATGAAGGTTTTCTTTAAGGTTGTGGCCGAATTTCTTTGGTTTCCTCTCTCTCAAAATCTATCTTTGAATATAGGTTTATATAGGAGAGGATGGGATATGATCGAAGCAATTAGACTCCCGTATTTGATGAAGATTGAAGGGAATCCTAGTTTGATTAGGATTTGAATAAATTTTTTAGGATATGGAGTTTGATTATGAATGACTATGGAATTCAATTTGTGTAGCTATAGGATTTGAATTAGATCTCATTGCAATACTAATTGGATTAGGATTTTGGATTCAAATGGGATAGGAGATTTAATAGGATCTTTAATTGATCTGAATCAATCAAAGGAGATTTGAAAGAGATACTCCATATCTTTCCATATTGGAATAGGATTAGAATGGCAATGGAGATATGAATCAATTTTAAATTGATATGAATAAGATCCTCTCCAATTTGACTTGGTCCAATATTTGTAGCTATAGTCACCATCTCTTTGACCAAGTCCAAGTTGCTATATGAATAGTCATTTCTTCATCTTCCAATTTGCTATATGAATAGCAATTTCTCCACCGCGTTGACTAAGTCATCAAATATAGATTTACTACTTTGTCATTCCTGAAACACACTTAGCACACACGTTAAATAGTTCGTACATGTTTGTTATCATCAAACTAGAGATCCTAGATCGTTGCTTCCGACACTCTTCACGTCTCTTATGGATTTCGCTTCACATACCCGTACCATCCTTTCCCCTAAGAGAGGTGTTAAGGTTATCCCCTCCCACCTTCTCTTCGCCGATAATGTTATGGTCTTTTGCAAGGTGGACCTCCAATCTTTTGATGGGTTCAACCACCTCCTCTCCACCTTCCACCTATTCATGGGGCTTGTAGTTAATAAAGGCAAGAGCATATTCATCCTTGGCAAGGGATTCACCTCAGGCGAGGAGTTGGCCAGACGTTTGAATATCCCTCTTGCGGTCCCCCAGTCAAATACCTCGGTCTCCCTCTCCCTCCCAACTATCACACGGCCAAGTTATATTCTAGTCTCTTGGACAAGTGCAAGGCGAAGCTTTCTGGGTGGTCGTCCAGACTTCTATCTCAGGACGTGTGGAGCTTGTTCGTACGGTCATTCATGGTATGGTCTCTTATTGGATCCAGTTTTTTTGCATACCGGCGTCTGTCATGTTCTTGATCAATCGGCTATGTAGAGATTTCATCTGGGGCTCCAAGATCCACTGCTGAAAATGGGGGGACACGTGCAAGCCCAAGTTGGATGGTGGTGTTGGTTTTCGTAATCTTAGGGACGGTGGGATGGCAGCTGGATTAAGCTCATCTGGCGTCTTCTCCATTCTTCCTCTCCGTGGGCAGTCTACATGAGGGCCACTTATCTGAAGCATACCCCTCTCTTCCAGTGTGTCCCTAGCCTTCTTGACTCGGGTACCTGGAAGCATATCCTCAGCTGTCATGAAGCGGCCGCCACCTACCTATGACGCATTGTGGGGATGGAGCATCGACCTCTCTCTGGTTTGACCCCTGGGTCCTCTGTGGTCCCTTGGCCCGCCTCTGCCCCCCACCTCTCTTTTTAAGCCGCCTTCATGTTGTTGACAGCTGGGACAGCTCCCATTGGTGCCTACCGGACATCTTCTCCCCTCAGATTGGACTTTTCCGTACGTTCTCCATGTGATCCGATCATGACTCCTGGACATGGGATTTCAGTGGGGGTGCACTCTTCGCTCCGCTTGGTCATCCACCAGGACATCCCCCCTCTACCGTCTTCATGGCTCCGTCTGGTTCCCTGGGCACTTCCCGAAGTTCATCCTCACCCTTCAAATTACCCTCTCTGACAAGCTGTCCGCCACACGCCATCTTCTCCATAGAGGTGTCTAGGTGCCCCTACCTGTGTTATGTTCTTCTCACTTGGAGTCTGCCCGTCATCTTTTCTTCCGGTGTGAGTTCTGCAGTTATATTTAGGCCGCAGCTAAACTCAAGTTGTGCCTTCCCTCCTGCTCCAGATCACTCCATGTGGACGCTTTCCTCCTGCGTCGGTTCGAATCGAAAGGAAAGACCCGTGATATTGGTTGGCTTAGCAAGCTTGTGCCCTCTGCTGTTATCTAGCATATATGGAAGGAAAGGAATAATCGCATTTTTCTGTCCAAGGCACTTTCCAAGGTCCATATCCTCGTGAAAGTTTCTTTGGATGTGGCGTCTTATCCTCTCCCTTTTGGCCTCAAGGAGTTGGATCTAAATGTCTCCTCGTTTTTTGATAAGTGGGGATTAGCCTAGTTTTCCTCTCTTCTTTTTCCTCTTTACTGTTAGACTTTGCTTTTTTTGGCTTTTCTTGTACTTGGTGACTGATTCCCTACCTCTTCCGAGTCTGTGTTGTCAATGGCTTGGCCTGACGGGTCATGTATACTTGTACATGTTTACACACATATATATACTCACTTACCTTTCAATATATATATTTATATATAAGGAAAAGTACTCCTAAAGTGACTCTTTAAATAATTATCTAAGGAGTCGGCCTAATCACATCATGTACCTATTCTATAGATGATCCATTTCGTTCATTATGATCCACATATCCATAAATGCTTGTTTACAAAAAAATCATGCATTTATAATGTGTTTTAACTATGAGTTAAGTAGTTACAAAAAGAACAATTTCTTAACAATAGAACAAATGACTTAATTTAATCAACAGTTAAAAGGTGTCTAAATCATATTGTTGTAGTATGAATATCATAATGGAATGGATTATCCATAAAGTTGCTTAATGATGTGATGTTAAGCCGATTCCTATAATTATCTAAGTAGTCATTTTAAAAACATTTTTCATATATATATATATATATATATATATATATATATATATATATATATATAAGGTAAACGCTAAATATCCTCAATCAATATTATTGCAAATTCATTCACCCTTCACTTATCATTGATATTAGAGCAATAACATCTCCTATGAAATCTTTAATGTATAGTTCATCTGTAGCCAAATTCTCCAAAATTATTTATTCTCCTAAGTTGTCTCATCAATTATATATATCATAACATCGTCCATTGCATGACCTAACTGGTAACACTACAACTGTGACATCTTCCAACTCCAATCTTATCTTTATATGAAGCAATCAATATAATGATGATACACCAGTTACTAATGTATGACGACCATTATAAATACGCCTAGTATACATCACTATTTATTTTCAATAATTGTCATGCTCCCAACACATCCTTCTTCGTGACAACTCATAAATTTATTCACCATATCTAAGTTGCTTAATGATGTGATGTTAAGTCGATTCTTATAATTATCTAAGTAGTCATTTTAAAAACATTTTTCATATATACATATATATATATAATATGAGGTTGACTAGGATCCATTCGGATGGATCAAACATGCGGATCCATCCAAGTGGAATTTAAAGCTAGGCAATGTAAATAGAAACGACCGTTGGATGTCTTCTAACATGTCTAAACTAGCTCCAAACAAAATTTCAACTAATTTGGACATGTTTTGCCCATGCATCAAGTGGTTGCAAAATCGATGTTTTTGAATAGTTATAAAATCGGCTAATTTTGCAACCACTTGATGCATATGCAAAACATGTCCAAATTAGTTGAAATTTTGTTTGGAGCTAGTTTAGACATGTTAGAAGACATCCAACGGTCGGATTTTCTATTTACATTGTTTAGCTTTAAATTCCACTTGGATGGATCCGCATGTTTGATTCATCCGAATGGATCCTAGTCAACCTCTATATATATATATATACTAGTCATAATCCGTGCCCGCGGGCACGGTTCATTTAAGATTTTCCCTTGCGAAATCTTTGTTCCCCGAATTTTTTTTTTCAAAGCCAAAATTTAAATAAAAAACAAATTAGCTTACAATATTTAGCGGCACAGGCGCCTTCGGTGTGGGTGCCTTCGGTGCGGAACAACAAATTCAGCGCATGCACCTTCGACACAGAACACCAAATTTGACGTGGGCACCTTCAGCGCAGAACAACAAATTCGACGTAAAACAACAATTTCGATGCAGGTGCCTTAGGCGCGGAACAACAAATCAGCGTTAAAAAATGGCGCGGGCGCCTTCGGCGCGGAACAACAAATTCAGCGTATGCGCCTTCGACACAGAACACCAAATTCGACGTGGGTGCCTTCGGCGCAGAACAACAAACTCGACGTAAAACAACAATTTCGGCGCGGGTGCCTTAGGCGCGGAACAACAATTCAGGGTTAAAAAATTTAGCGGGTGCCTTCGGCGCCCGCGCCAAAACCTTCATATATATATATAACCCGTGCCCGTGGGACACTGTTTATTTAAAAATCTTGGACCCACTAATTTTTTAAAAAATCAATAATTATTAGTTTCCCCTGAAATATCAGCAGATGGGATCGAAATTTTACAGGGTTTTGCAACGCGGATCAATGAGTTGGCATCATCTTCCGCGTTCATTCTCCCACATCTCGCGTTCATTCCCAAGATGAGATTGTGTGTGTGCACAACATTTTTTTTCATAACTAATATTAAAAGGCTATTCCTAATTTCAATGTTATTGTGTATTCCCAACAAATTTCTATTCAACCCAAAAATTTCCCTCCAAAACTTGATGTGACATTGCCACATAGGACAAATTCAAAATCTGCCCTCAATTGTAATATAGACTCGTCATAACACGTGCCCGCGGGCACGGTTCATTTAAGATTTCCCCCGTGAAATCTTTGTTCCCCGAAAAATTATTTTCACAGCCAAAATTTAACAGAACAATAAAATATCGTAAAAATATTTAGCGACACGGGCACCTTCGGCGCAGAACACCAAATTCGGCGCAAGCGCCTTCGGCGCGGAACAACAAATTTGGCGTCCGCGCCTTCGGCGTGGAACAACAAATTTGGCATCGAACAACAAATTTGGCGCCCGCGCCTTCGGCGTGAAACAACAAATTAGCAGGCGCCTTCGGTACGGGCGCGGAACAACAAATCTCAGGGTATTTTTACGCTAATTTGTTGTTCCGCTAAATTGTTTTTCGCTAAAGTTTTTATTTTGTTTAATTTAATGGATCATACTTCTCCACAATCTTTTCCAAGACACTTTTAATTTCAAAGTTTAGGTTCCCAAGGCACTTTTCCACCCATTTAATCTACACAATCTTTCCCAAGGCATTTCTAATTTCAAAGTTTAGGTTCCCAATGCACTTTCTCTCCAAATTTAATCTCTACAATCTTTTCCAAGACACTTCTAATTTCAAAGTTTTGGTTTCCAAGACACTTTTTCCATCAACATTTAAGTTTTCACACTAAAATTTTCACAAAATCCAATCTCAACCATTGATTTTCCAAGATCAAATCTCAGCCACTCTTTATCTTATCCTAGTCAGCCCTAGAATTCAAAAAACGTTGTCAAATATATAATAGATATATATATATATATATATATATATATATAAGAAAAAAATTATTGAGGCCGATATGCCATAAAAATCTTTTTTAGAATTGTTATTTTATGGCCATAAAAAATCCTTTTTAGAATTGTTATTTTATGGCTAGTTATACCAAGGTGCCTGGTGAGGCTGGCCGCATTTGAAGTGTGTGTATAGAATAACTGGTATCTATGACATATGATAAATCTTTCTCATGTACGATGACGTGATACTTTCTCCTTCACATAGTACAAAGAATCACATGGAGTATATTTTTTTATCCTATATATCCTTTGTGATGGAGAATGTGTCTCCTTATCATATATGAGAGCTATCTCTCATATGTCATACGATACACATTATTCTACACACACTTGTATAATTGTTAAAACTAGTAAAAACACACAAAATGTAAAAACTGTAGAAAATTCTAAGAAGGCAAATTAAATTCATATAACCAATATTCATCAATAATATCTAGTTTTTCACGTATACACAAGCAATTTAAACTATTTAAACAAGCAAAATTATGAAACATACGTTAAAATTAATTTATGATTATGTCATCCATGATGACGCGGCTCATATTTTGCGGCCATGGGTTTGGATGAACCAAAGAAGAAAAGGAAAAAAACAAGGAAGCGACAGGGAACAACCATACATTGCGTTAGGCCTGAAGATCTTGATTCTTAAAGTTCTTTTGATTCTCTTATCTTGAATCTTTTGTTTTTGCACTGGATTCTAAAGTTTTTAAGAAAAAGGTGAGGACGAAGAAGGGAAATTTGAAGAAGAGTGGGAAAGAATGGAATCTAGAGTTTATTTTTTAGTTTATTTCAGAGTATTATGGCTATTCTTATTGGATTTGGAGTCAAGCAATTAGAACCCCCCATTAACCCAAACCCAATACCCAACCAAAAAATGAACCAAAAATAAAAAAGAAATAGTCTTGTGACCCACAATGACAGGTGGGGCACCATGGACCGCCATTTTAATCACGGTAACTAGGTATGTTGCTTTGTCAGGAGTATTTCTAGGTTCACACCTACAGTCTTCTTTACTGTCACACCGGCAAACAGGTGAGACCTAACTGCTACCTAGAATCTTCTTTATTACCAAGGGAGACTATGTATGCCAATTTATAGGATTAGCATATGAGTTTTAAAAGTATGAGATTTATTGGTCTTACCAATAGGGAAAATACAAGCAACAAATATGATAAACAAATGACATTATTGGTTGAATTGTGACATTAAAAAGTTTATTGACTGAAGTATTAATATGAGGATTTCATTTTGAATGCAGACCTTACTAGTCTTGAAAGTTTGTGACATTTATTTTTGTCTCAGTATATGAGTACTAAATACATATTATTATTTCCAATAAGTTATACCTGAAAGAAGTTTTGCCTTATGATATGCTCTGTGAGTGTGTGTGCTGCATTGGAGCTAAAAGGATGAATTGTGAGTACATAAAATCAATAATTGTATAGATCAAAATGTGTTATTATTTGGTAAATGAATATGATGACTATCACTAAGTGGACTTTCCATGGATAATGGTGCTAGAGTCCCAAGAAGGTCAATTTGGTGGCTAAACTGGTTAGGGGGATGCGTGTTGAGGACGCTCTTTTGCAGCTGCAAGTAACAGTGAAACGAGCTGCTAAAACGGTGTATCAGGTAATGTACTCTTAGCACATTCATTTAGACATATAGACATGTTGCTCTGTATCATGTTTAAATTACAAAATCCATGGAAATCTTGATGATTGTACCCTGCAGGTTATCCACTCCGCCAGAGCCAATGCAACCCATAATCATGGATTGGATCCCGATCGTCTCCTTGTCGGTAAGATCATCTATTATGTCGTGCGTTTTGTTGAGAAACACCTATTAACATGGTAGTGTAGGATTAAACCCCATTTTATTCATGACCAAGTGCTGTAGCACTGACACTTTAATCATAGAACCATGTTGTGTCGATCACACGTATGACGTATCAGACAATCAAGTCGGCCACGACACTGATATTTCATCTATACTTTTTAGAATTTGCTTAAATGTTGTTGTACGGTGTCATGGCATCCTGATGGTGCATGTTTGTCAAGCTGTCTCGATTATCTGATGTTGGCCTCATCTTTGATTCCCTGACACCCCCCAGGTCTGCTTTCCAGTACTCGATCCACTATGTTATTGGACCTTCTAAAGTGATTGTGGATTGTATATTTAATTTCTTTGAATCAGTGTATGGATTCAAACTTGACAAAGCATGACACCAAACTCATACGGACAGTTGTCGCCAGTTGTTGCTGCTGCTGCTGCTGTGCTTCTGAGCTTTTTGAGTCTATATATTTTTAATTATACTTTCTCGATTATGCTTCTTTCTGCATATTAAACGGGGCTTTTTTTAAAAAGTCAGCACAAGTTAGAAAAAGACATGAGAAGAATATGTCTATGAGCTTAGTATAAAGGCTTAATTTATGAAAACTACCCTAAACTAGCCATGGTTTTAAAAATATTATCTTTAATTTCAGAAATTCATGAAAGCTCTATTAAACTTTGTTTTTATCAGAATTACTGTAAAAGTATAAGATAGTTTTACTAAATTCTACTCAATTTTAAGCTGTTTTTTATAAACAATTATAAAGTTCAGGCTCGATAACCCCTCGTTCAAAATTGGCAAAACAGTCTTAAAGGTAATTTAACCCCTAGTCCAGACTAGGGATGAGAATGGGCATGCCCAAAGCCCGATTGGGCTTCCAATTGGGCATGCCACATCATCATCCCTACCAATCCTTCACTAATTCTTTCTAGAATTAGTGAAGGATTGGTAGGGATGATGATGTGGCATGCCCAATTGGAAGCCCAATCGGGCTTTGGGCATGCCCATTCTCATCCCTAGTCCAGACTATGGGGCATGTTGCTCGCACAAAGGTATCCGATGTTCTTAACCTGACAATTTATCTGCCCTCTACTCTCTCTTAGGTACATTTTACTTGTTTCATTGAAGGTGTGTTTGTGTTTGTGTGTTTGAGTCTGTGTGATCACATGTTTCTGTCGGTGATAAATTAGGATGTGTGCTAGATGTGGCAAAATCTGTCTGATAACTTGCAAATCTTTCCATAAAGGAGCATTTTTTGTGCTCAGGCTTGACCCTTTTTTCCCCTTATTTAATCATTGTGTCCTACAGCTGAAGCCTTTGTGGGGAAAGGGCTTTATCTGAAGCGAATATCATACCACGCCAAAGGGAGGAGCGGAATCATGGTGAGACCAAGATGCCGCCTGACAGTGGTGGTGAGAGAGACCACACCAGAAGAGGAAGCAAAGATTGCAAAGCTCAGAGTCAGCAACTACAAGAAGCTGACAAGGAGGGAGAGGCAGCTAGTCCCTCATCAGCTTATTGAGACAACACCAAGATGGGGCCGAAAAACGAAGGAGAGTGCGGCTGCCTCGGCTTAAATCATCAGGATGGTCGTCTTCCTCCTCATATTACCATCAATAGCTCTTGCGAAAAGGCTTCTGAATGTTGAGGGCTTCAGTAAGAGTCATGTTAGGCTGAAGTTTCAGTTTGTGTTAAATGGCCTTTTCTACAGCAGATTCGCCGCTATCTGCTGTGTTTTTTAAACCATGTAAATGTTGAGCATCTGAGGGTCTCATTAGGGCTCTCTGCTGATTGTTGCATGTCTCCAGCGTAACCGAGAACTCTTCATGCCGTTGGGTTGTTCGGGTTTCAGAGTGATTTTTGCATTAGAAAAGCTGAATTCCAGTTTTTAGCCCATTAAAAAAAGGCCATCAACATCTGTTAGATTATAAAAATATTTCTCTTAACCCTGCTTGCAACTCTTTTGGTAAGGAATTCAATCAAGCAACACATTGTCAGCTAAATTTTATTTTATTTTCTTTATTTTTGGATTCAATTAGAGCACATACCAATATACAATGACTGTTCATGCAAACAATTTTTTATGTACAATCGTACAATTAATAAACATAATATAATAACGTGTATGGATTGATATATAAGCTAAGATCTCATATATATGTCTCGAAAACTTTATTGTTACTTTTTTTAAATGATTGGAAACGTTCATCTTGATTTTTAGATTTTAAAATTCCAAAACATCAAACATCGGATAAATCTAATAAGTTTTGGTTGTTCACAAAGCATTGCAAAAATTTTACTATTATAAAACCGATAAATTTGCGATGATCGGATGAACGATCAAACCCCTCTTCAGTTTATTTTTGGTTTTTTGAATATGAAGATGAAATTAAACATTTCCGATCATTAAAAAATAAGTAAAAAGAAAATTTCCAGAGTTGTATTTGAACTTTTACACATAGGATATACATTGTTCTCTTAATATAAATCAAAAGCATGATAAGCCCAACCAACAAGATAGGGATAAAATATGGCAATTGCTACCTACACCGGTTATCCGGTTTAGGGATGGGAAATGTTTCCCGGTTTGAAAAAACAAAAATTAAAAAACCCATCAAATCATCCCCCTCTCTCCTTAAATCTCCCTGTTTTCTGTTTTTAGCGAAATGTCACATCTATGCACCGAACATTCGGTGCATAGAGTCCGGCTCTAAAATATATGTGGATTACGTGGCGTGCATCCATTGGCGACAACAGAGACGTTGTTCCCACACCAATCGGAGCTGGCAAAGGACAAGTTACTGGCAGTAGCCTGTGGTCTATTCCGGTCGCAGGTTACGAAAACCGGGAAGCTGTTTAAGGTTTGAAGTACCCCCCGATCAGGAAAGCATATATAACGTGTGTCTGTGGATAGCGGGGTAAGTTGGGTAGGTGGGTGGATGAGATGACATTTTCATTCATTACTCGCGTCCTCATCCATCACTTTCTGTTGTTTTCCTGGGCATTCAACGGCTAGGATTTGATCACATTTTGGGGCATATTTAGGTTTTATTTAATGATTTCACTAGCTTGTTTTGGGCGGGTTGATTGATTGGGTTATGTGGGGCCTTGGCTGATTAGATGAGTGTTTCCCTTATCTTTTGATGAGGGAATGAAATTCAAAGTGGAAAGATTTCAAATTCGATATGGGCATTATCAGGGCCGGTCCTGAAGATATTGGGGCCCAGGGCGAGTTAAAAATTTGGGCCCAGTGCGAGTTAAAAATTTGGGCCCTTTAAATATAATTTTTTTTAAAATTGAAATGCTAATTTTTTTGAGGTTTGGAACCTAGCCAAGTGCAATGCTAGGAGGCTCATCACTATGCCTGAAATTTTTATTGTTATGCTAAAAGATGTTCCAAAATAGGGGGGACATAAAACCTATACCCCTTAAAATAAATATACAAGGATTAGCATACGAGAACATGTCATTATGACCACTCCACGTCTGGCTCGGCTTGATTTGGAACTCTTGGCATATTCACACCATACTTCTTATTTCTGAAAATCTTGTACGTTGTACCTGCACAAAAATCACATATAAACCGTATCTCATCTAAAATGACTCCTCCTTGCATTTTTAGAAGCAAAATCATCAATTTATGCTCATCCCATGCTTTCCTGATTCTTAGTTTCTCATGCCACTGAATTACATCGTTCCGAATCGAATCAGTAATCATGTTCGACTTTCCTATCTGTCCCCAAAATCCCTAATCATTTTTACTCTTACTGCTCCAAAACATACTTGCACTTAGAACTTATATAACAATTAATATATTTTCTTAAATAACTTCGCACAAGTTTGTAACTAGTAGTCTGGACTCTGGTTCATAACTACAAAGAGTTTAAACAAAAAAAAGACGAATATGGAAGCAATCTATTAAAAAAAGAGTCATAGTTGCCCCCGTAACAACAAATTGACCCCTTAAAATCGATCGATCAAATCAAATTAACTCTCCACTGAATTGACAAAAATCAAACAAACAGAAGCAATAATAGTCGGATTATAGGAAAAAGAATCCATATATGCTCCGAAGGGATAAGGTCTAAATTGATTGGATTAAAAACAGATATTCAAGGACGGTAATAAGGTTCATGCTCCTTAAGTTCTTAGTAGAATGGCCTGAATGGGAATAGATGATTACTTCGAAGGGGTTATATGCTTTGAGACCTTGAACCCTCATGAGGAGTGAGGACTCATCGCCTTCCAATGAGGCAGGCGCTAACACGGAATGACATAGATATAATCATATAAATCAAAATTCAAATAATGCCCAATATTAATAGAAACTTCATTTAAGCTTTTTTTTTTTAAAAAAGCAACATCAAAAGATTCAAAACAACATGGAGAACCTTTGTAATCCAAACGGCAATTGCGAATTAAAAATTTAAAAAATAATTAAAAAATAATTAAACTTGCAATTCTGATTACCTCACCAAGGAAGGCGCCTGTGCAAAGCTGCGGTACAAGGAAACTTGCAATTGTGAGATTAAAAAATAATTTAAAAGTGCATACCTTTATAATCCAAACTGTAAACAGAATTAGTACCCAAAAAAATGTAACCAGAGAGAACTTAAACAAACAATATTAATTTTGTTGAGATAGATTGAAAGAAAGTGTAAACAATCTCCTCTAGAAGTAGCCATGGCTCTCAATATATTAACTCATAATAGGATTTGGAGTCCAAGGGAATCCCCACTAAGTTAGTGGGGAGTAATGGTGAGATGATGAGGAGAGGGAGGCCAAAAGCCCCCCTCAACTCACAACACTCCCCCTCATCTCTCCATTACATTGGGTTAAGCATATGAATACTTCAGGATTCAGTATGCTAATGGGGTGGATACTTCTGGATCCAGAGCCACTGTGGTTGCCTCGTTAAAACCTTAGCTGTGGAAAACCCAGTGGGAAAAACCAGCAGCTTAAGGGAAAAGAGTACAACTATTGAGCGACTCCCCCTGATCTGTACAAGCTTCAGGCTTGCAGATCTCCTATGTATCTATACAATCATCTCCTATTCGTCTATACATCCATCATATTCTGAAAGAAAATACAATCATCACTCATCTAGCGGCCATTGGAAAGTAGAGGCGCTCTGGAGTGGAAGGCTCTTCGAAGTCGGTAGATGACTCCACTAAAGGATTCTTTGAATCAGTCTTCAGTGTATCTGCAAGGTACTGCTGGACCTGGCTAAGCGTTTTCAATACTTGCTTCTTGGATGATGAGCTTCTAAGAAGATGTAGACATTGGAGGATGATGTGTAGATATTTGGGAGGTGGCCGGCCTTTTGTGTTTTAGTCATCGCGATGATCTTTAAACCTGCATATGCAATATATATTCCTTGACCCTTGGAAGTTGCGCAGAAGCAGCTTATCCTTGGTCTAGTGGTGCTCTCCAGGGCAACACCGTATCTGGTTAACAACTTTACAGCAGACGTTCTATCAAAGACACGTGCAGTAGGCTAGATAAAAAAGTGTAACAAGTAAACTAGAGATAGGCTCTTCGGGAGCTAGGATGTCCTCCCCCTCTTCCAGCGACTGGAAGGTGTCATAAATAAGCACCTATTTTAAATAGGTTGCAAATGGACATCATTCTTCATAAACTCCAGGTGTATGAAGGATATTAAAGGGTTCCACCACGAAGGTGTTAAATATATAAGCCGAGACAATAACTTGTTATACCTAGGTTTTTCATTTCCAAGGTATGCTTAAAGCTATCTGATATCTCAATGGTTTCTGCAGGAGATCCTATTAGCTTTAAGTTGATCACATGTACAGCGAATATTACAAATCCTGTCAACGATCTTTTGAAAAAGATACACGGGCAGAATATTGCTTAAGATCAACTAATGATCTTTGTAGCCTTTATAGAGAAGACGTTTCTACGTCTCTCTTTCATCTCTGGGGGTAGGGTATACCCTTATGGAAGTTTTATATAGATCTCTATATCTATATTGTTGTATATCTATGCAGTCACAACGTCCATGAGCTGCATTTATTGGCTTTTTCATAGAGGTTCAGGCTTTAGTAGGAAAATGATCATATTTCCTTTATTTCAATTTCTTATGAAATCCAACTTATATTCCACAGGTTTTACACATTCAGGTGTATGGACTACTGGTCCAAAGACTTTGCTTTTCAAGAGTGAGTCCAGCTCTACTCTTATTGCCTCGTCCCACTTTGGCCAATCTATGCGTTAATGCTATAGAAAAGTGGGTTGACGTCATCGTCGTATTCAGCGACGTGAACGACAATAGCGAAAGCAAAACCGTCGTCGACGACTGTGCTATATCTGTCCAGTACCTCTCCAGTACGTACGTAATATAATGATTTTTCTCCTGTTGTTTCCTCTGCATGGGAAATTAGGAGTGGAGAGGTTACTGGTCTGAGCTCAGCATCATGTGGTTGGATCAATTTAATATATCCATGAATCTTCCTCTTTTGAGGAACTTTATTTTTTGAACCTGGCAGGCGTCCTCTTTTCAATTGAGGTACAGCCAATTCTGCTGCCGGTGGATTGCATCCATCTTTGGGAATGTCAATCCTAGCTGGCGTGTTGGCAGCAGGGACGTGTGAACGAACAATCTTCTGGTTGTCCGTAAATTTATCCGGCAATTGATGTACTTTAGTCTGAATATGAAGGATCTTCTGGATCTCATCTTCACACAGAAAAAGTTTGCGGATCATAACGAGATTAGGACTTTTGTGTCCCATGATATGGTCTTAGAAGCTTCAGGCTTGTTTTAGACTGAGTGCCTATTTCAATGAGACTTTGCTCATCAAATTCACATTTATCAAGACTTGGTGGTAAACCATAAGCAAGTGGCATCGATAATAAGATATGACCACTAGTGGGCCGTATCGTGATAAACGATGCGGAATGCAGTGTGTTGGTCCCTGAACATCAACAGACAACTAGGATTTAACAATGGACGTGAAATCCATTGGAGTCTCTTTACCAGAGACTCTAATAGCCCATTATGAGTATGAACATGCTACAGGATGTTCAATATCAATGCCAAGTCTTCAAAGATATGTATAGTGAATTCACCCACATAATAAGCTTTTGAGAAAGCGAAGTTGCGAGTGAATATAAAGGCACACATAAGACCATTAGTAGATGCATCTATCAGTACAATGAAGTACCGAAAATGGGCCACTTGCGGGGTGAATAAGCCCGCAAAGGTCACCATATATTCTCTCAATCAAGCCAGGAGAGTCTAATCCCACTTTCAGGAGGGAAGGTCTCACTATAAGTTTTCCCTTACGACAAAGGGGGACAAGGAAAATCAATCTTTTGAAGAATCTTCAGGTTCTCCAATGGATTCATTTGATGACGCGTCCATCATCGATGATCCAGGATGACCAAGTCCATTGTGCCAGAGTTAAAAACTATGGCAATAAAAGGCACTTCTGGTGCTCAGTCGAGTTGGCTTTCTATAGGATGAATATCAGTAATTATATGGGCCCGACGGGGGTCCAATGAAATCGTAAGTAGATGGGCTTCTGGCCATCCTCTTGACAAGTTACATATTGATATTCAATATTTATTATCCACAGTTTTCAAGTTATGTTCGTTAAACGAAATATCCTTGAAACTTGGAAAATTCCCATATGTTTAAGCGGAGAAAATTGCATCTTATAGTCTCGTTGTATGTGGGAGCAATATCAATGCTACACCAGTGCAACGAGGCACTGTCCACAATATTTCATACTTCATCTATAAGTAAAACGAAATTTTATTTAAGTCAATGAAAAAGACATTCAAAATAAAAATTCGTAATTAAGCAAATTAAAGATGAAGCAACATTGAATTTTAAATGCATAGATAAAAGATGAAGCTTAATCGAGCAGGTCGTCGTTCTCGAAATCTTTTGCAGTGAACATCTTGGTGGCTGAACAGCCGCCAAGTTTGTTTCAGGCAGAGACTTCTGGTTCGCCTGATATAGTTCCTGGAGGTGGCGAGGAGTGCGGCAGATTCTGGACCAATGGCCAATCATGCCGCATCTATGGCATTTATCCTCCCAGTTCTTCTTAGGAAGTGACACTTGGTCAGTGTTCTTTTGCTTCCATGTGAATTTACTCTTTCATGTATTGTTGTTGTTGGACGGGGTTGCTGCTCCTCGTCCATTCTTCATCACAGCTTTCCCTTTGTTATTATTAGCCTTATTCTTGTTTTTCCACTTCTGGGGAGAAACGTGGTGGGCTTTAGGGATAGGTGCAGTGCCAGCTGGACGTAAATTATGAGTGGCTAGCAGTAAATCTCGATTCTGCTCTGCCCTAAGTAGGCATGAGATCAGATCAGAGAATTTCGTGAAGTTGCGTTCACGATATTGCTGCATGCAATTGCATCTTTCTCGTGAAACGAGGTAAATGTCTTTTCCATCATGCGTTGTTATGTCACTTCTTCACAGCACAACTTCAGGTGTGAGGTGATATTATGAAGTGCAGAATTATACTCAGCGACGGACTTATAGTCCTGAAGTCTGAGATTTTCCCACTCATAACTGGCGCGCGGTAATATTGCATCAATTTGATGTTTATATCGTGCCTCCAGTGCTGTCCATAGCTCCATTGGGTCCTCTACCATTAGGTAGTCGGCCTTTAAGGTCCGATCTAATGTTTCCTAATGTAGATTATGAGACAGTGGTAGGAGTGCTACTGCTAGATGTAGCAGAAGCATCGGCCACTGCTGGGGCTGATGAAGGAGCCAAAATGGAACCAAGGAGGGCCATCGAACGCAAGTGGAACTTCAGGTCCACTCGCCAACTCAGGTAACTTTTTCCTGCAGAGGTAAGGACTTCGAAATTGACGCTTGCCAATTTTGCCATTTCATCTACGCAATTTAAAATATGCATGAATTAATTAAAATTGAAATTCAAGCATTAAAAATGAAAATAAGTAAAATGTGGGGATCGGCCAGATACCCAAATAAATACAAAGTCCGAAGTCCGAATATACAGTCCGTAAACAAAAGAAAAATACAATTTGGAAACCCAGGATGGGTCCCTATATTTTCCAATTTATGTCGTCGTCTTCAGTTGTCGGTACACCGGTCTTTGAATAAATGCATATAATCCTCACTTACAAATTCTCTCAAAAAGAAATTAAAATTGCAAGGAATATGAAGGGTATCAAATTGGCCGATCCCAAAAATCACATTTTTAGCTTATACAAACATCCACGGAGTTTATAAATGCTACAGGCACAAAAGAAACAACCATGCATGTATATAACACAGGCATATATTAAATGGAAAAAATAGGCTAGAAAATATAATAATCTCTCGGACCACGGGGAGACGTCATACACCGTTAGGTTAGTTTACTAACGGCAGAGCGGTCGCAGGATCCTTAAGATAATTATATTTTGAAAAATCCTAATATTCCATAATTTAATAATAATGCAATAGTGTTATGAATTTAGCAATATAAAAGGCTGGGCGACAGGCCCATGACAAGGAAAAATAAATTAATAATTTGAATGGGACTGCAGGCCCATAAAAATTAATCATATGTAATATTTTATTTATATTTGGGCTGCATGACCATTTGCCAAAAATTAACAAATTAATTATTGCAATAGGATTTACATGGCTTCTGGCCCTAATAAGTCAAATTAACATTTAGGCTGCAGGCCCAGTGTCAAAATATTAATTAACACTTTAAAGATTGCAATAAGAATTACTGGGCTTCGGGCCCATTTTTGGTAGGCAAAAATAATTATTAGGTAAATGGGGCTGCATGCCCATAGAATTTATAAACAAGGTTATAAATAGGCTCTAGGCCCAAATAAACAGGCTATCAAATTTATTAAAATTTTGGGCTGCTGGCCCATAAACGAAATAATCATTTTAATAGCCAATGTTATTAACTGGGCTTCTGGCCCAAATAAACAGTCAAAATAAATTATTATTCTGATTTGGGCTGCAGGCCCATAAGAAAAATAATAATCATTTTAATTGTAAATGTTATGAACTGGGCATCAGGCCCAATAAACAGCCCAATTAATTATTTTTGCAGTTTTCGGGCTGCAGGCCCATGGGCTGTATTATTTATAGTAAATTTAACACAATCCCTAAAAACATTCTTTTACGATATTAGTAAGGGAATGTGAAAAGTCCCCAAAACCCCTCATTATACATATTTGTTCCCCCCTGTCTACGAGAAAACAGCCGGCGCGGCCGGCACAATGAACCGTTCGGGGGGGTTGGGCGGCAGCAGACAGAGAGGATGGGCCCTCCCCGTTCGGGGGGTGACAACATGGATACAAATATGAGAGGATGTGTCACGTTTGAAATCAATGCAAAATTCTGATGGAACGGACACATGGCCCTTCGGTGTATCAACAGAAAAATAGACATGTTAATCTCTCTCGAAGATGTGGGACGGAAAAAAATGATGTAAGATGGCAATAAATATTGGCCAACAATTTCATCATTTGTTAGCCTCTCATATTTTGAAATCCTCTTTAGTGTTGGCAATCATGTGCACTTGTAAAAGTTTAGCAATGGGTGAATAGTAATAGGAAGCATAAATAATGTAAGAATGTCTGTAAGATGCAACATACTGCCATGATGTTTTAGCAATCAGGTGACTCACATGCTACCAAAACAATTTATATGGAAGATGCAACATGATGTTCATTTAATCGATGTGCACATACTGCGAACACCATCTATCAGCATGCCATGTCCGTAAAACAATGCCATCTAGTTGACATAATAATCATCCCTCCATCCGGGGGGAGCTGAACGGGTTATTGTTGGTTTTTTTTTAATTTTGATATTTATCAAAATGTTGCAGATTTATACAAGCCTATAGAAAAGCTGTGTAAAATCATAGCTAACAATATTTTGTAATTATCTACGGGATCGATAAGTTTTACCTCTAGATCAAAGATCTAGGGACGATCGTAATAAGAAAAATCCGTAGAACGAAATCCCGCTCCCGATACGCCTAAAAGATCGCCGCAACGGCTCTCTGCAACGGTTCGCCATAAGTCGGATCGCCGCAACAATAGATTCCTTCGCGCGTAGGGGTTTAATTTTTGAGGGGAGGCGGGATGAAAAGCTCAAAGAATTTTAGAGCAAACGTGCTGATAACGTGTTGAGATAGATTGAAAGAAAGTGTAAACAATCTCCTCTAGAAGTAGCCATGGCATAAGCCATGGCTCTCAATATATTAACTCATAATAGGATTTGGAGTCCAAGGGACTCCCCACTAAGTTAGTGGGGAGTAATGGTGAGATGATGAGGAGAGGGAGGCCAAAAGCCTCCCTCAACTCACAACAAATTTATAATTTAAAAGTGCATACCTTTATAATCCAAACTGTAAACAGAGAACTTAAACAAACCTTATTAATTTAATAATAGGGCCAGAGAGGTATGTGAAGAGTCTTCATTAAAAAATTTAATAATTTATAATTTGCTTGATTGCTTCTTCGGTTATTGTGCAGAGTAGGTGGAAAGACATGTTGAGGGCCTTGACTCTTGAGGTGTCGGTTACTGTGAGAATGTGGAGAGTGGTGATGGTTTGGTTTGTTTTTTAATAATTATTAATTTAAAATGTCCCAATATAAAAAAAATTGGGCCCCGGACCTTGTGGCCCTGGGCGGCTGCCCTGGGTCAGGGCCGGCCCTGGGCATTACGTGCATAATTTATCCAAAATTAGAAGAAAGAGACTGAGAATAGACCAGTGATGTGGTATCATTTACATTGTTTTTGCCCAAAAAAGCTTATATACATCCATCCAAGGTGTGGTATATAGTCATGCCCTCCGATATTTGAATGAGAATAACAGGCAAAAGTTGTCCCATGTGACATTTTCACGGTTAACATCATTATTTCATAATTGTTTCTCTTTAAAACGCCTGACACTTGTCTAATTCGTCGTTGTTACGCCTATTTGGCCGAAGCCCGAAAGACACAAGCCCGGAAGCCCAACTACCGATCGGAACCCATCTGCGCTATCCGGCCCGCCCGACAAGGCCCTATAGGGGACCCCCAAGTATCGATCTGACCCGGCCCTGACAGCGCGCTGGTCACTCGCCCACTCCTGCGATAACCGCTCCCCCAGACCCGTGATCATTTAAGGGCCGTTATGGGGAGGAGCCAGTGGGGGCGTAGGAAGCGGCGAAGGGGCGGGTTGAGGGGGCACGATTGAGGGCGGACGTGAGACGTGAGTCGTGGGCAGACTCGGTGGGAGGTCAATAAGAGGGCTAGGAGGACGACAGAACAAGAGACCGCATCTCAGGTATCTAAAACCTAAGGTACTCCATCAACGACCTTGTTCCCCCATATCATCTCCTTCCTCCCCCGCTCGCGCCGTGAGACGCCGTTCAGACCTCCTCTCGAGTCGAACCGTCTCCGCCGGGCCTCCTCTTTCAGATCACTATCTGACTTAGGCATCGGAGGGGATTTGGCCGGAACCAAGGTCCGGCCCCCTGACGAGCGTTCTCGTCTACGCAGGAGGACATCCGATCCACGGGCCGAGGCTTCCCCTCCGCCCCTCGCCGACCACGCAACCAGCTGGACGATCGAGGCTACCCCTCGTCGTCCGACCGCCGAGGCCAAGCTCATCCGACCGAGGCCGAGCGTCTCAACCCGGGCCGAGGCTTCCCCTCGCCCTACCAACGACCGAGGCCCCCGATTCGGCCCAGCCGACGCGCTCCACGTCGTCTGCAGTTCCGACTCGTGCCTCGTCTGCACCAACTCAACACACCCGAGGGACCCAAGCGGGCCCCTTAACCACGTTGACCGGGTTGTCCACGGTCAACGCGTTTGTAGTGAGAAAACACTTTGAAACATCTGGAGCCGTCTGTGGGAACGAACTGTCCCACGAAGAAACAAACCACACCTGCAATGACGCGTCTTCACCCGTCTCGACGAAAGGAGAGCAAGGCTTTGACGCGAAGCGACCGGGCCCACCATCGTTGGCGAGAGTGGGCCCGGGCCCGACGCGAGGAGGATCACAAGGAGAGGGCCGGGGGACCCTCACCATCCCCACCGGTCGGGAGACCGAGCGCATCTGTAACGGCGCGCAGCTCGGACGCAGCTTTGGTGGTGTCGGTGATCATCGACACAACCATGGTACGGCGACTGCTCATCGACACCGGCAGCTCCTGTGACGTCCTCTTCATGTCAACCCTGGAAAAGATGGGGCGGCGGAAGGAAGACTTGCGACCTCGTTCGGGTCCCGTGGTGGGATTCACGGGTCATTCCACCCCCATCATCGGCACGATCCACCTCCCGGTAACACTCGGAGGCCCACCAGACTCGGTGACCTTGGCGGTGGAATTCATTGTGTTGGGGATCGGGTCGGAATATAATGGGATCATCGGCCGACCCATACTCAACGCCATCGGCGCGGTGGTCTCGACCCTCCATCAGACTGTCAAGTTCCGAACGCCTGGGGGGATGGGGCAAGTCGAAGGCGACGCGGGGAGACCGAGTACCTGCTATCAACTAGCGGAGGAAGGTCCCGAAGATCGTCTAGCCGACCGAATGGCCGCACTCGATTTAAGGGGCGGGCCGAGGCCCACCCCTGCAGAGGAGCAAGAGCAGATCCCAGTCACAGACGTCGAGGGCCGGTTCGTCTCAATCGGGAGAGGGCTAAGCCACGACCTGAGGGACCAACTGGTCGAGTGCCTGGAGGCGAACCTAGACATCTTTGCTTGGTCACCGGAGGACATGCCCGGCGTAGATCCCCAGGTGATCGTCCACCAGATCAACGCCGACCCCAACTTCAGGCCGGTCAGGCAGAAGAAGCGGAACCTGGGCGGCGAGAAGATGAAGGCGGCCTCCGAGGAAGTGGAGCGTCTCCTCGACGCCGGCTTCATACGGGAGGTCTGGTACCCGGAGTGGCTGTCGAACGTGGTGATGGTCAAGAAGCCCAACGGGAAGTGACGAATGTGCGTGGACTTCAGTGACCTCAACAAGGCCTGTCCCAAGGACAGCTACCCCCTGCCGCGCATTGACCACCTGGTGGACAACGCCTCGGGGTACGAGATGCTCAGCTTCATCGATGCCTACTCAGGGTACAATCAAGTCCAGATGGATCCACGGGATGAAGAGATGACAGCCTTCATGACGGACCGGGGAACATACTGCTACAAGAAGATGCCCTTTGGCCTGAAGAACGCAGGGGCCACCTACCAGAGAATGGTCAACAAGGTTTTTAGCTCCCAGATCGAGAGGAACCTGGAAGTCTACGTCGACGACATGCTTGTCAAGTCAAGACAACCGGAGGACCACATCGCTGACCTTCGGGAGACCTTCGAGCGGTTGCGGCGACACCACATTCGACTCAACCCCGCGAAGTGCACGTTCGGGGTAAGATCTGGCAAATTCTTGGGGTTTATGATAACTAACCGTGGCATTGAGGCTAATCCTGACAAGATCGAGGCATTGATCAACATGCGTGAGCCGACGACGATCAAAGAACTGCAGAGGCTGAATGGGCGCATCGCAGCCCTGGGGCGATTCCTTTCCAAATCGGCAGAAAGATCGCTCCCCTTCTTCAAGGTCCTGAGGAAAGCGATTGCTGAACCTTTAGACAATAGGAAGGCGATACTATGGGACGAAGACTGCTCCAGGGCGTTTGCGGATCTCAAAGAATATCTCCGCAGCCCGCCTCTCCTGTCCAAGCCACGAGAAGGGGAGTCGCTGAACCTTTACCTGGCGTGCGCAGAGGAAGCTGTGAGTTCGGTGCTGATCCGGGAAGACGGCGGGGTGCAGTGGCCGGTGTACTACACGAGCCGGATCTTGAAGGGAGCGGAGGTACGGTACTCACCCATGGAGAAACTGGCGTACGCCCTCGTCCTCTCAGCACGAAGGCTCCGACCCTATTTCCAAGCCCACACCATACTCATCCTGACCGACTCACAACTGGAGCAGAACCTCAAGAGATTCGATCAAATGGGGAGGATGCTGAACTGGGGGGTGGAATTGAGCGAGTTCGAGCTCCGATTCAAACCGTGCACGGCCATCAAAGGGCAGGCTCTGGCCGACTTCATCGCTGAGTGCACGACGGAAGGAAATGGCCCCCCGGTAGAAGAAGGCCCAGCAACGGTAATTGCCCAACCCTTGTCCTTTCTTTCGGCTGACCACCTCCAGCCAGGAATTCCAGGAGCGTGGATAGTCCATGTGGACGGATCGGCCACACAGTCAGGAGGCGGGGCGGGGATTGCAATCCGATCTCCGGAAGGGAACGTTGTGGAGTACGCGTTGCAGTTCGAGTTCCCGGCCACCAACAACGTGGCAGAATACGAAGCGGTGATCAACGGCCTGAAACTAGCCCGGGAGCTTGGGGCCGAATCTGTGCGCCTCCTCAGCGACTCGAACCTCATTGTCAACCAACTTCTGGAAAGTTACGAGGCGCGGGAGGAGACAATGCAGAGGTATCACGACGTCGCCAAAGCTGCGCTCTCCAGGTTCAAAAACACGGAAGTCTTGCATCTTCCGCGGTCGGAGAACGCACGGGCGGACGTGTTGTCGAAGCTAGCCTCGTCCTCGCCTAAAGAGCTGGGCCGCACCATCTACGTGGAGAACCTGCATTCCCCCAGCACGGAGGAGCGGGAGGTGATGGCGATCGACCAAAATCCCACCTGGATGGATCCGATCATTCGGTACCTCACTCATGGGGAAGTGCCGACGGATTGGGATAAGCGTCGGACCATGGAGAGGAAGGCGCTCCGATACATGATCCACGAGGGGACGCTCTACCGGAGGCGCTGGACGAAGGCTGATGTCCTCCCGTACCTGAAATGCATCGGACCGCAGGAAGCCGACTACGTCCTGCAGGAGGTTCACGAAGGGATCTGCGGAAATCACCACGGGGGCAAGATGGTTGCGCAGAAAATCTTGAGGGTGGGATACTACTGGCCGACCCTGGTACAAGACGCAACAAGCTACGTCCAAAAGTGCCAGGAATGTCAGTGGTATGCCCATCACTCCTCAATTCCCCCATCAGAGCTCATCCCTATCGTGAGCCCCGTTCCCTTCGTGAAATGGGGGCTCGACATCCTCGGGCCGTTTAAACCGGGCCGGGGGCAACGAAAGTATCTGATAGTGGCGGTGGACTACTTCACCAAATGGATCGAGGAGGAACCGTTGGCCACCATCACATGGAAGAAAGCGAAAAGCTTCGTGTGGACTTCCATCATCTCCAGATTCGGAGTCCCCCGGTCCATCGTCACGGACAACGGGAAACAGTTCGACTCCGCGGGGTTCAAAGACTTCTGCACGGAATGGGGAATCAAGCTTCTCTTCGCCTCTGTAGCACACCCCCAGACCAACGGAATGGCGGAAGCGGCCAACAAGTGTATCATAGAGACCCTCCGGAAGAAAGTGAAGGACGCCGAAGGAAGCTGGCCGGAAGAGCTTCCCGGGATACTCTGGTCATACCGGACGACCCACAAGGAGGCCACCGGCGAGACCCCGTTCATGCTTGCCTACGGGGCCAAAGCAGTGGTACCGGTCGAGTTGGGCGAGGAATCTCTCCGCCTCAAATACTTCGACGAAGACAGGAACTCGTAGGGTCTGGAACTCGGCCGGGAGCTCCTCGGCGAACGACGGGAACAAGCCCTGGCCACCATCATCCGCCAGAAGCAGAAAGTGGCCCGATACTACAATGCTCGGGTCAGGGGTCGAAGCTACCACCTGGGAGACCTGGTCCTCCGGAAAGCCGGCTTCAACCCAGATACCGCTCGCAAGGGGAAGCTCGCGGCTAAATGGTAGGGGCCCTACAAAGTCATCGAGGTCCTCGGACCTGCGACCTACCGTCTAGCCAATATGGAGGGGAGGATTCTCACTCACGCTTGGAATGCGGAACATTTACGCAAACACTTTCAATAAATGTATCGTTTCTTGCGAAATAAATTTATTTTGAATTCGTTCCTTTCCAGATAAACAAAAAAGATGTACAGAAGGAAGCACGATGAGGCCGAGGAGCATTCCCCTCCCTCATTCATCTCCAGGGGCACCTGTGGGGCCACCGGCTGGCAGCCCACTTGGGTCATCCCCCACCTTCCGTTCAGTGTCAGGGAACACCCGGAGATCCTCGAAGTTGACCCCTGAGAGTGGGAACTTCTTTTGGATCTCGGACTGACACCGGGCGAAACCCTTCTCAAACGCCTCCGTCAAGGCGGTCTCAACGAAGGAGGTGGCATACTCGGCCACGGCATCCTGAGCGATCCGGGCCGGATCCACCTCCTCAAGCCCGCGCACCCGGGCCTCTAAGGTCTCGATCTGGCGTCGGTGCTCCGTCCTCTCCTTCTCGATCTCCCGGGATATCTCGCCGAGTTGAGCAAGGAGAACCCTCACCTGCTCCTCCGCCGCTTCCAGACGATCGGAGAGCTCCAGGGCCTCGGGGGCAGCAACGGAGACGGGGATCCTTTCGGCTTCCCCAGACGTGCCGGCATCTCTCAAAAGCTCGGCGACCCGCGCCTCGGCCTCTGACTTTGCAGTCAGGGCCAAGGCCCTTTCCCGGTCCGCCTCCTCCAAGGCAGAGGACAGCTCAGCCACGCGGGTTTCCCAAGACCTGACCCGCACCTCCTCTAGCTGGCCTACCTCTTCTTCCACGCCATGGGCCTCAAGATCTCGCCCGGCATCGGACTTGGCTTTGGGAAGCGCCGCAAACTGACGCCTCATCGAGAGACCTACCGAGCACAACTACACCAAGGCAACAAAAGTAAGACGGCGAGAGCAGCCGGAGGAAGGACGAGCAGAGGCACTCTACCTGTTGGCCGGCCTGAATCACGAAGGTGGCCAGACAATCCCCTCTAACTCCGTCCAACGCAACCTGATCGGGAGGGAGGCAACTATTCTCGGCCACTCACGCGGCGGCTCCGCGGCTCGAAAACACTGATTCCTTCTCCCCTACCGGGAAGCGTGGACGAAGAAGACCCTCTTCCGACGAAGGAAACTCCCCCGGGTTGGAGCGGAACGCGCCCAGATACCGAACGTAGGCATCAGGGAGAGAGCCTTCCGGGAGAGGCGAAGGGCCGACCCATGGCCAGGCAAGCTCGACAGGGACGGGTCGGGGCTGACCGCAGGCGGCAGGGCCTCAACTTCCTCGACCCCCTCACGGACCCTCTTGGAAGACACCAACAAGGGGACGGAGGGGGATGGCCCCTTCTTCCTTTTTGAGCCCCCAGTCGAGGTCACGGCCCGCTGCTTCTTCCAGACCTCCAGCACATGATCCCTCCTACGCGGATCGGGATCTGGGGCCTGCACATGAGCGACGGCAGGAGAAAGACCGGGAGGGAACCCACCTGCACTCAAGGGAGAAATGAGAGACCAGGCAGAGCCCAGGCAACCTCGAATGGCGAATACTCGGAGAGCTTACCTAAGGGCCACACCGTCTTACGCAAATTATGGTCGCTAAAGAGGGCGTCAACCGACCGCTCCCTCGCAGGAATCACCAGCATGTCCTTCGCCGTCTGCTGCTCGACGACAGTCGGCTCACCCAGATCAAGGATGACCGCGCCGGCCGACTCCCACCGAACCAGGAAAGGTACACTCGACGGGAACGTGACAAACACGTATTCCCCCTTCCAGCGTTTCAGGGAGCTCGGCAACCCCAACACCAGGGTCATCTTCGGGCGGGCGCTGATGTAAATCCACGCCCCCGATTGGTGGTGACTCAGTCGGTAGAACTGGGCGAAGAGACGAAGAGAGGGCGCCACTCCCCTCAGCATGCAGACGACGACGAACCCGACGAGGAGCCCGATGGCATTGGGGCAAAATTGACACAGGCACACGTTGTGGGCCTGGAGGAACTCAACGATGAAAGGGTGGAGCGGGAAACGAAGCCCAAAGCGGAAGCACTTCTCGTATATTCCAACCTCGTTGGGACCGGGAAGGCAGATCCGCTCGTCGGACCCAGGGGCACGAGCCGAGTAAGGCAGAAGCAGATAGGCGGAGCGCATGCTCCCGATGGCGGTGGCGCAGATCGACGAAGGCCACGACAAGACCTCTGGGGCACCCCTGAAAGTTCACCCCCGTGCCGACGAATCACTGAAGGAGGGCTACCCGCCAGGCCAGGAGCATCGTCGCGCTCCGGACGACCCGAACCCGTGGCAGAGGAAGACGACATAAGGTAGAGCTTAAGCAGAATCGGGATCAGCGCAAAGAAGAAAACGACGGAATGGCGGCTCACAACCCACTCGGCTTCTCAACTTAAGACGACCCCGCGAGCGGTGGGGATAAGCTTGCAGCTACTCGTGGCCGCATCAGAGAACCGATGACGCTTCGGAGCCCGCGCCTTAAAAGTATCGAACAGACCAACTCATGATGACGACTAATAAATGAGTCGGCATCGACTGACGAGCCTGTCAAAGTCGGCGGAAGTCACATCGGCCGAGCCGAACCGGCCGAGGCCGATCGACCCGACCAATGGGGGCAATTGTTACGCCTATTTGGCCGAAGCCTGAAAGACACAAGCCCGGAAGCCCAACTACCGATCGGAAGCCCATCTGCGCTATCCGGCCCGCCCGACAAGGCCCTATAGGGGACCCCCAAGTATCGATCCGACCCGGCCCTGACAGCGCGCTGGTCACTCGCCCACTCCTGCGATAACCGCTCCCCCAGACCCGTGATCATTTAAGGGCCGTTATGGGGAGGAGCCAGTGGGGGCGTAGGAAGCGACGAAGGGGCGGGTTGAGGGGGCACGATTGAGGGCGGACGTGAGACGTGACTCGTGGGCAGACTCGGTGGGAGGTCAATAAGAGGGCTAGGAGGACGACAGAACAAGAGACCGCATCTCAGGTATCTAAAACCTAAGGTACTCCATCAACGACCTTGTTCCCCCATATCATCTCCTTCCTCCCCCGCTCGCGCCGTGAGACGCCGTTCAGACCTCCTCTCGAGTCGAACCGTCTCCGCCGGGCCTCCTCTTTCAGATCACTGTCTGACTTAGGCATCGGAGGGGATTTGGCCGGAACCAAGGTCCGGCCCCCTGACGAGCGTTCTCGTCTACGCAGGAGGACATCCGATCCACGGGCCGAGGCTTCCCCTCCGCCCCTCGCCGACCACGCAACCAGCTGGACGATCGAGGCTACCCCTCGTCGTCCGACCGCCGAGGCCAAGCTCATCCGACCGAGGCCGAGCGTCTCAACCCGGGCCGAGGCTTCCCATCGCCCTACCAATGACCGAGGCCCCCGATTCGGCCCAGCCGACGCGCTCCACGTCGTCTGCAGTTCCGACTCGTGCCTCGTCTGCACCAACTCAACACACCCGAGGGACCCAAGCGGGCCCCTTAACCACGTTGACCGGGTTGTCCACGGTCAACGCGTTTGTAGTGAGAAAACACTCTGAAACAGTCGTCATATTCTGTATCATCATAATACTATAAATCTAATGGTTTTTATTTTTTATTTTTATCTTTATTGCTCAGTCATTTCAATTTTCTCTAATTTCTGTTTGGTTTGTTTTGAGGAAAAAAATGAAATTCTTGTTATGAATAGGACTCATTGTGCCTAATGGGTATCCACCCATTACGTTACTTTTCTACAAATATAGGGCTACGGGTTCAGTAGTCGTTACCTTCATAACACGTTATCAGCACGCTCATCAGCTGAGCCGAACCTCTGCCGAAGGACAAATCGCAAGGACGCGGATTGGGATTTCTTCTGCGAACTTCGCTAGATCCGGTGGGTAGGATCTAGAGTTAATCATTTTTGTTCCCTATATCTAATATTTCATGCGCATGATAATGGATCTGTGTTATTTTTCTTTGTTCTACAATAAATCTATTTTTCTGCTTAGATCCTTATGAAAAATCTTTTTTTAAGCATAGATCTTTATTAAACTCAATGTTTAAACGGTAAAAATCAATTTTTTTCCTGATTACAAAGATTAAAAATTGTATTTTTACAATAAAGCCCCCAAATTTTCCTTTGAAATCTGTGGATCTAGAGGGAAAGCCCCCAGCTCCCCCTCCCCGCCCGCAGCCCGCACCACCACCTGCGCCCCACCTGCGGCCTGTCGCCGCTCCCCCCGCGGGCGCCCCGCCCGCGGCCTGTCACCGCCCCCGTGCACCCTGCCTGCGACCTGTCGCCGCCCCGCTTGCGGCCTGTCGTCGCTCCCCGCGTGCGTCCCGCCTGCGGCCTGTCGCCGCTCCCCGCGTGCGTCCCGCCTGCGGCCTGTCGCCGCCCCCGCGTGCCCCGCCTGCGGCCTGTCGCCGCCCCGCCTGCGACCTATCGCCACCCCCGCCCGCGGCCTGTCACCACTGCCCCGCGCGGCCCCCACGACCTGTCGTCGTTTCCCCGCACGGTGCCCCAACGGCTTGTTGCCGCTACCCCGCGACGTGCCCCCGCGGCCTGTCCCCGCCGCGCGTCGCTTCCCGCGACCCGACGCCACGAAACTGGCACCCCCGACGCACGGCCTGTCGCTGTAAAACCCTAATTAGGGTTTTCCGAGAAAAAAATTTACGATGGGCTATCACAGAAATTTATCAGGGCTTATAATAAATTCTTGATTAATTTTTCATATTAATTTTGGTCCATTCAAATTTTTTTAAATGCATGTAGCATGAATTTATTTGCGATTAAATATATTACATGCATGTGATGAATAAACAAATGCATGTTGCATAACTACATACCTGTGTAGAAAATTATATGTCTACCGCATATTTAATGTTCTGTGATGCACATTTTATTTAGTATGCTAAAATCTCTATGATATTTTAATGCATGTAGCATAAATATATGTCTGCGATGAAATTATTTATATACATGCAGCATATAAATAACATGTGTATACATCATATATGTTTCAATTCATGCTAACTGAGCATACATTTTTAGCTCACATGCTTGATAGTTTTGCATGAATAATTTCATTTTTTTCAACTATTTTATTAAGCATATATTTCTAGATTACAAGCTTTATATTATGTGCATGATAAATCATTAAATGTTACATATTGCACACTTATATGCTAATCTCATGCTTATGCTTATGCTCATGATATGACAATGTTTTATGACAACAAATCAATCATAATTTCAAAAAGTTTAACATCATATCTACTTTGACAAATTGAACCTGAAGTTCAAACCAAATCAAAAGTCAACACCCTTTTACTCAAGTAAAATAAAAATTACCAAATACGATGGATTATGCGAAAACCATTTATGCGATCTTTTTATAGATACACATTTTGCGGTAAATAGATCTCTCAGATCTATTGTCTATATAAACCAATATTGACACCAGCAGTTGTCATAACACCACTAAACTCCTTTAGAGTAATCTCACTTTACAAGGTATGATTCTTGAATCTAGCCTTAATTTTAAGCGTACACCCGAAGTCGTGACTTAATAGATACGTGAGAAATTATAAATTTTGTAGCCACGTATTTGTTTCCCCTTGAGTATGCTTCTCTATCCACATAATACATGAATGACTCAATAATAATGACCTGGAGACCATACTTGAACATTCAAATAGAGTTTTAAAAGTCTTTCATAAATTAGAAAAGTGGAAATATAGAAACTAACTCATTTCCATTGTATACGTCTACTTAGTAAGACTAATATTCATTCTTCCTTATAAATAACAATAAGGAAGACTGAAAACATGGAAAGTCCTGAATAAAATGAGAAAGGGAAGATATGATATACCTCGACATGGAGTAAGCAATGGCAAACCAATATCATTCCAGAAGTTCTGATAAGACCTATAATGCTTTTGCAACATAAATGAGCATTAACTTACGCCATATAAAAATATATACATACCTAGACTAAACGACGAAAGTCAATTGACCTTGTGTATATCTAGCTACTCCCCAAGGACAAATAAACTTTAAAAACAAATTTAATATGTTGTCATAACATAATTCTTTATAAGTATAGTTGCAGTCGTATGCTTTAAAAACATTTAACCCTAATAATAGTACAATTGAAAACTTTTTTTTGGACGTCTACTTGAGATTCAGGTTTTGCAAACCTGAATACCCTATATGAGGATACCCAGTACTCTCAAAAATCAATAAAAGAAACTTAACAAGTTTCGATGGATATTCTTCAAAACGAAATCCCTAATTAATGACTCAAGAAATCAATGAAGCCTGAAGCTTTGTCCCACTATGATCCGCATAATAGTCAATATGAAGATGTAATCCTTCACATTTAGAACACAGTTCACCTATTACCAGACAAAATTAAATTGAGCATTTTAATGGACTTTCAAAAGTCCCATATAAATTCGAAAAGAGGAATTAATTTGGAACACCAGAAGTGTCCAGAATCAACCAACTTTGGAACGATGTCACCCAGGATTGATGATGCAAGACATCATTAACCAATCCAATAAATCTGACAAACCCGAAGACTCTTCAAAATGGGTGAAACTTTCATTATCTCATTCAAAAGGGAAATATGATTATGAGATCATCTCCATTCACGTGGACATTGACTATCTTCACTTCCTCAAAAGAATTCAAGATGATATGTTTACTATCATCAGCATCATAATTAAGACCTTTAGGTCTCTGATTCGGGTTGAATATTGCATATTTAACCCACCATTTAGTCATATTTTATGTGTAAATGATGTTGAATTGGTCTATAATATGTTCGTATTTTGTATATCATTATTTATTAGAGCAAACCATTGATTTGTGCACAAAATATAAATTTTAGTGAGTATTTCTGCCTTTTTATATTTTTCATGACTTGGTCTCGATCTCACGATTCCAACGACTATTTATTTGTATTTTTCTGAGATCTGTGCTAATTACTATGAATTTTTGAATGCAAAATACTAATTAAATGGGGAAATACACAAGTAAATATGAAAATACGGTCGCCCGCAAATCACATGTCACCACGTGGCCACATCATGACGGCTCCCGCTTTATCCGATGATCAAGATCAAACGGCAACGCGGTGCGTTTATCACCGTTGGATCACGATCCAACGGCTCTCGTCCTTACCGAGCGCAATGAACAGAGGCGTATACTCAGGCCACGTGGCGCCGATCGAGCGGCCGCCCGCTTTATCAGACGAATGCAGATATATGGTGACGTGGGAGTTTCTTCACCGTCGGATGGAGATCCGACGCTCGAGATTGGCCCCGCAGCGGAGTCGAAGAGCGCGCGATCTTAACCGTTGGATTAAGATCCAACGGTGTTCTGAAGAGACGGAGAGCAGGCAACGTGGCCGATTCTAATCCCTCAGATGCAGTTTGAAAGCGAAGCAGCTGAGTTCGCTTTGAACGACGGCCACGCGGCATCCATCGGACGGCCCCAGCTTCAATCGAATGGCGTGAATTAATCCCGAAGCGAATTCGGATGCGAGAGTGGAGCAGGCGCGCACGAATTATAAAGGCCACGTGGTGGCTCATGGGCCCATCTCGCATGGATCCAATGGATGAGAATTAAAGCGGTAGCGGGTTTGATCTTTTGGAGCGGGTTTGAACCCGTTAGCACTAGGAAAACCGCAATGTTAGTATATATGGTATTCTATGGTTTTTTGCTTGGTATTCTTGGCGTATTTGGGCGATTTTGGAGCCGATTTTTACAGCAAATCCCTGACATTACAGAGATCAACCTGAGGGAATTTTCAGAGAGTTTTTAGAGGAAGAAGAAGGGTTTTCTTAGGCTAAAAGCAAGCGTATTTGGTGATATTCTTGAACTCTATTGCGTATTTTGAACTCTATTTACTTGTATTGCTTGGAACCATGTTTAATGTGATGAAATTCTTGGTTATTTTCAGTATGTGCGGCTAAATTTTCATTGTCCATGGTATGGTGTAGTTAGGAGATATAATTTGTACTTGCTTGGTTGAATCTTCGTGCTAAAATTGTTAACGTTGATAAAGTTGTAATCTTTATTTTAAAATCATATTTTTCATCTTCCAAAAGAACGTGATTGAGTTGATGATCGCCCCACAAGGGTGAGTTTTGATCTCTCCAAAAGGGAGTTTCATATCGTATTTTTAAAAGATTATAACTTTAGCAACGATCGTATTCGATATTTTGCTTTAACCGCCACAAGGGTATCCTCCGATGAATTGCTCTCAAAAAGAGAATTCATTGAGTTATATTTAATCAACCAAGTTAATACAAATCATGGATTCTAATGAACCCATACCATGTGCATACTTTTCATAGATATTTTCATACACGAATGCTTCTTTTGCTCGTATTGTTCATAAATTCAAATCCACGATCAAACTCCATTCACACCACCATCATCAAAAGTGGTTAGTTTCTCTACGTTGACTTTCTATTTGATTTAAGCTTTGTGGTTGCAACAGATTTTCTCCCGAGGATTCGACATCTGGACTCTCAGATCTATATTACTTGCACGGACTCTTTCGCTTGAGAGAAGCACATTTTTGGGCTGAGCAAGTTTTTGGCGCCGTTGCCGGGGAGAATGGTTTGTTACCACAGTTTATTTCATTTAGAGGATCTTCGGTGAGATCTTTCCACTTTACTGTACATAAATTTTTGTTTATTTTTGTAAAAAAATGGAGTATATGAATTTCTATTGCACAAACAATCTGTATGATGAAAAGTACGCTAATGCACACAAACATAAGATGGAGAAGATCAAGATTGTTAATTTTAATCAGACTGATTGTGAAACTTTCTTTCAGGCCTGGAGGAGGTTCACATACATAATATCGAGCTATCCGCAGCATGGGTACACAAAGAACGAGCTTATGGAATCCTTCCTCGATGGACTACGACCACAGCTGCAGGAATTTTTGGGAGTCATGACGCCGACAGATGCGTGGAAATACATGGAGTCTTTACAAGAGAAGGAAGAAATCATGAAAGAGACCTCAGAGTGTGATTCAACGGAGCCTTCATGCCTTGATCAAGGGGAGCAAAGCGTAGACGTACCTTTGCAATCCTTGAAAGAGGAAGTTTATTTACTCATTCAGACACAGGAGGCCACATCCCATCAATTCCAAGAGAACTTCCTTGCTCTGAGTCGGCAGATTCAGAAATCCATTGAAAATCTTAATTTGATTGCCACTTGCTTAGAAGAAAATAATTCTTTTGAAATTCAACTTCAAGAATCTGATATGAGTTCATCTTCTATTGCAGGTACATCGAGCGAGCCATGTCACGATGAAGGTACAAATCAGAACATTAACATGGCTGGAAGCGTGTGCAAAAGAGAGGATGAGCTAGCAATTTTGGATGAACCGGAGGATGAATTAGCGAGGGAAATGTGTTCAGAGATTATCGCTAAGGAGCCCGAACCATTCCCTCCCCCAGTTTTTTCCCAAGATCATTTACCCCTCTCCCCAATGACTGAGCATCATACCGAGAGTAGTGCATATCTTTCAGGGAGTAGTCATCAATATGCTTTAATTTATTTCACCTATTTTGATGACTACACTTGGAATACTTTTATTGAGAAGAATCTTAGACTAAAATGGATTGACGTGACTCATCTCTTACAGGATATAGGTGAACATCTTATAGAGATGCTGGGAGTTATGTTGCTGGGATCTAGTTTAGTCATTGGAGGAAGATTACTCGCCGAGCAGCGCAAGGAGCAAATTGGACAACTTCCTCCACAATTAAAGATTCGGGATCCGCCATTTGACCACGGTGTGTTCTTTCCATTAGTGTAATTTTTATAAGATTTCTAGGTTGCTTGCTTTGAATAAACTCGTACCCCTTTCGACATTGAGGACAATGTCCATCTTTAGTTGGGGGGTGTGTATGAGACCTTAGGATTTTTTTTCAAAAAAATAAGGCTAAGAGAAGAATAAATCACCAAATCTCATCATTTAATACTCCTTCACATTCCACAAATGCGGATGATTATGCGTTATTTGAGTTCTAAAAATTGTTTGTGGCTTGAGTTAATTATTTTTCCTTCATGGAATTACCGTCAATATGCTATTCCTGAAAACTTTCAATTTTCATGATTAATATCTCGAAATAGTTTGAATTTATTTCATGCATGCTAATGTGATGAAAAAGCTCAAGTATACACGATTTATTAGAATAGTCTTCAATTTGAAGAGGAATTTGGCCATTGTTATTAATGTTTATGATTCAAAGAATGGGTGTTGAGTTGCTTACGACAAAAAAACAAAAAAAAGGGAGAAAAATGAAGAAACAAAAAAATGAATAAGTATGTCACAAAAAAATAACTTGGTTGGCTCGAGTAGTACAGTCCGAGGAGTCCTTTTTGGCCTAATGCCATATTATCGTCTGATTTGGGAGCCATTGACCGGAAACTCACTCATTTGATGGAGCGATCCAAGTTATACATTTTTCCACAAATATTGCTTTATGCGCGTTACGCGGAACTAATAAAAGAAAAAAAATGGTGAATAAACTATGCAACTTCAATACCCATGACTTGAACGGTCTTTTTGAGATGCTAATTCCTTGGATATGAGAAAACTAGAATATAACGACGTGCTATACTATCGCTTGCGCAAAACGATGCTTGCATGTTCTTTATTCGAATTAAATTAGAGAAAATTTCATGTGATTGATCTTGTGCATGGATTGTGTATATTGATAGTCTAGATCATGTTGGAAAGCGTATTATAGAGCCATGCCATAAGCAATTGATAGAATTTATTGTTTTATTAATCATCCAACTTTATCGCTCTTTTTGCTAGGGACTAGCAAATCGCTAGTTGGGGGGGTGTGATTCGGGTTGAATATTGCATATTTAACCCCCCTCACATTTAGCCATATTTTGTGTGTAAATGATGTTTAATTGGTCTATAATATGTTCGTATTTTGTATATCATTATTTATTAGAGCAAACCATTGATTTGTGCACAAAATATAAATTTTAGTAAGTATTTCTGCCTTTTTATATTTTCATGACTTGGTCTCGATCTCACGATTCTAACGACTATTTATTTGTATTTTTCTGAGATCTGTGCTAAGTACTATGAATTTTTGAATGTAGAATACCAATTAAATGGGGAAATACGCAAGTAAATACGAAAATACGATCGCCCGCAAATCACATGCCGCCACGTGGCCACATCCTGACGGCTCCCGCTTTATCCGACGATCAAGATCAAGCGACGACGCGGTGCGTTTATCACCGTTGGATCACGATCCAACGGCTCTCGTCCTTACCGAGCGCAGCGAACAGAAGCGTATACTCAGGCCACGTGGCGCCAATCGAGCAGCTGCCTGCTTTATCAGACGAATGCAGATATATGGCGATGTGGGAGTTTCTTCACCGTCGGATGGAGATCCGACGCTCGAGATTGGCCCCGCAGCGAAGTCGAAGAGCGCGCGATCTTAACCGTTGGATTAAGATCCAACGGTGTTCTGAAGCGACGGAGAGCGGGCGACGTGGCCGATTCTAATCCCTCAGATGTCGATCCAACGGTCTATACCGTACCCGTAGTTTGAAAGCGAAGCAACTGAGTTCGCTTCGATCGGCGGCCACGCGGCATCCATCGGACGGCCCCAGCTTCAATCGAACGGCGTGAATTAATCCCGAAGCGAATTCGGATGCGAGAGCGGAGCGGGCTCGCACGAATTCTAAAGGCCACGTGATGGCTCCTGGGCGCATCCCGCATGGATCCAATGGATGAGAATTGAAGCGGTAGCGGGTTTGATCTTTTGGAGCGGGTTTGAACCCGTTAGCACTAGGAAACCCGCAATGTTAGTATATATGGTATTCTAGGGTTTTTTGCTTGGTATTCTTGGCGTATTTGGGTAATTTTGGAGTCGATTTTTACCGCAAATCCCTGACATTATAGTGATCAACCTGAGGGAATTTTCAGAGAGTTTTTAGAGGAAGAAGAAGGGTTTTCTTAGGCTAAAAGCAAGCGTATTTGGTGATATTTTTGAACTCTATTGCGTATTTTGAACTCTATTTACTTGTATTGCTTGGAACCATGTTTAATGTGATGAAATTCTTAGTTATTTTCAGTATGTGTGGCTAAATTTTCATTGTGCATAGTATGGTGTAGTTAGGAGATATAATTTGTATTTGCTTGGTTGAATCTTCGTGTTAAAATTGTTAACGTTGATAAAGTTGTAATCTATATTTTAAAATCATATTTTTCATCTTCCAAAAGAACGTGATTGAGTTGATGATCGCCCCACAAGTGTGAGTTTTTATCTCTCCAAAAGCGAGTTTAATATCGTATTTTTAAAAGATTATAACTTTAGCAACGATCGTATTCGATATTTTGCTTTAACCCCCACAAGGGTATCCTCCGATGAATTTCTCTCAAAAAGAGAATTTATTGAGTTATATTTAATCAACCAAGTTAATACAAATCATGAATCCTAATGAACCCATACCATGTGCATACCTTTCATAGATATTTTCATACATGAAAGCTTCTTTTGCTCGTATTGTTCACAAATTCAAATCCACGATCAAACTCCATTCACACCACCATCATCAAAAGTGGTTAGTTTCTCTATGTTGAATTTCTATTTGATTTAAGCTTTGTGGTTGCAACAGATTTTCTACCGAGGATTCGACATCTGGACTCCCAGATCTATATTACTTGCACGGACTCTTTCGCTTGAGAGAAGCATATTTTTGGGCTGAGCAGTCTCTTGAGAGTATTTAAGGGATAAAAGTGAACTTATCCACTCCCTACATAGGGCTGATGATGTACTTAAGAGTACTCATCCATACATCCTCTGTAAATGGTTATTATCAAACCTATTATTCAACCGCAGTCCATCTTTTAACAGCATATAGGACACATTAATAAATTGCGGAAACATTAGATAACACTTGGAAATCAAATAATATTTACAACCGGAATAATATCGAACACCCTGAAGTTTGTGTTCACACCCAAAATGGTTTATATAAATAAATCATTAAAATGATTTAAACGGATTACTTATCTATTAAAAATCTAGTTGTAGGTGACTCATGGGAACATGCAATTACAATACAAACCATCAAAACGCCTCCTTAGAACCTATTTATATGAGCCTGATCACCTCATATAAACAGTTTCTGAGAACGCCTAACGGGGAAAGCGTTTAGAGCACATCTTACAGATTGTACATGATGTGTACACATCCCCATATCACCACTAAAAACCATCAAAATGCACTTCAAACAGGGGAAGCATTTAAATTCACTTCTCCTACGATGTGCATTGATGGACCCTCCTTTAAAGATTCGATGAGATCCTGAAGATCCTTCACATTTAGAAGTCTTTAATTTCCAAGTATAAGGTTCAACAGAAATATTATAATCATCCATAAGCCTGAAACTCAATTTGACCATTTTAAACATTAATACCTATGATCTGATTATCATGAACTGTGATGAGATCATGAAGATCCACACTTATGAAACTGTAAAACAGTTATCAGACATAATTACTGACAATATAAATATTGTCAAATTCACACATCGTTGCTACTAAAAATCCAGCTAGGATTGACACACCAAATATAATGGATGCAATTCACCAGTAGCAGAAGTGGATGTCCTCAATGGATAAGAGGACATATCACGGGGCTCCAAAGAGAGAAATAACTCCTAGAGACCCTAAATTAATACCACCGTAGAATAGTGAGCTCAACCAGAACCTACACAACAACTATTGATAAGGACACAATTTTGGCTCTGTCCATATCCTATACCCGTTCCACAACCTTCACAACAAGTGTTGAGAAGGAAACAATTCTGGAAGAAATCGAGATATTAAATGTACATGCAGGGTGAGGTGTTTGGATAAAATAACACATTTGTCAACAATTACTCACATTTCATTTTGCCATTTAAATGATAATTATAAAAATAATGTTTTCACACTACGTTTTTTGAAGCGAACGTAGAATTTGGCCAAATAATGTGGAACGATACAAAAATAAGTTGAGCTAGACTCACTTATGAAATGTAAAGTGTTTGGCCCTGAAGTCCGGATATCAAAAAGATATCAATCCTGTAAGCTAACTGAGTATTGTATAAACATAAACATAAACAAATAAAATCGTATGCTATAAGCAATACGCTATAGCTTAGAGGTTTATTTCGCTGAAACCAGGAAGTAATCAAGTAAGATAGCTTGACTCACTTACAAAATTATATAAACTGATGCATCAGGCGCCCTGGTCATAGTTGCAAAAACCATGCGATTGACAAAGGAAATTTTGGTCTATGTTACTATGGATGATGTGACAACATACTCTAACGGATTTTCTCCTTATTTGCCTGGATAGATTTTTGGGACATCTATCCTATGAAATTATCATCCTAAAGATGACATCATCGTCCAAAAGATGAATTATTATCCAGAAGATGAAATTATCATCATGAAGATGATACCATCATCCAGAAGATGAATTATTATCCAAAAGATGAAATTATCATCCTGAAGATGACACCATCACCCAGAAGATGAATTATCAGCCTGGAGATGAATAATCATCCAGAAGATGAAATTATCATCCTGAAGATGAATAATCATCCAGAAGATGAAAACATCATCCTGAAGATGAATAATCATCCAGAAGATGAAATTATCATCCCGAATATGAATAACATGTGACATTAAACTTCATATACCCGAAGTTGATGAAGAAACATGGATAATTGAAATCCACTAATACACCTACTGGTTGTATGGATGTACATTTAGTCCCCTTCCGTTCATCGGAAGAGGGGAAGGATATACTAGGTCTTGAAGTGCCTCATTTGAGTGTTTTTGGTACACTCCTTTATCTAGCCAACTACACGCGACTCTAGAGAGCATTGGCAGTAAATCTGTTAGCCAGATACAGTGCAGCGCCTGCATTGCACCAATGGACCAAAGATATGTAGCTTCTGCGCTACCTCTAAGGGTCAAGGATCATCCTACATGTTAAATGTATTTACAGATACAGGTTACAGATCGTCGCGATGATTACAACAAAGAAACGACCAACTCCTGGAGACCAGCAAAGCATGCTTCCAAGGCAACATCAATCCCACCATCCCGAGAGGCTCAACATCCAAGGAGAAAATCATGAGTATGCACATCCAGGTCTTGCAGTACCTCGCAGACACATTGATGAATGGGTCAGAGACGTGGAGCTACCTACCGAGTCTGCAGAAAACTCCTCTTCAAAAGAGCTCCCTCAGATTCAGTAGCTGCCATATATGAATGCTACGTGTATAGATGAGCGATACTTGTATAGATGAGCGATGTATTGTACTTTGTACTTATTCTTGAAATATTGTAAGAGATTGATGTATAGTTGCCTAGGAGATCTGCAAGCATGCAGCTTGTACAGATCAGGGGGAGTCAAATGAGTGTTGTACTCTTTTTCATTGGCTATTGGTTTTTCCCACTGGGTTTTTCATAACTAAAGGTTTTAACGAGGCAACCTCATTGACTCTGGATCCAGAAGTATCCACCCCTAAATACTTCCACTAATCAAGAGAAGTTATGGAAAACTGTACTCTTTTTCCTTGGCTATTGGTTTTTTCACTGGGTTTTCCATAGCTAAAGGTTTTAACGATGCAGTTATCCCTAACTTAGGATCTAGTATTATCCACCCCTTATGATACTCATAAGCACTATGGATCCTGCAGTATACATATGTTGAGTATTCAACGATAGTTGGATAAGGGGAAGTGTTATGAATAGGGCCCATTGGGCCTATTGGGTATCCACCCATTACGTTAATTTTCTATAAATATAGGACTACGGGCTCAGTAGCCGTCACCTTCATTACAGTTCTAAGGTTTTTTGTCTGAAAATGTGTTTTAGTAATTTAAAAGTTATTATGGGCTAACGGTTTTTAAACCATTATGTACCCAATAATATGATCCAATAAAAGGGATCGTGACAAAATCACTGTTAACGGAATAGTATTATATATAGTGTTTAATACTATATAAGCAAAGCGATATATGGACATTATTTTATTATTCATAATCTATGAAAATTGTATATAGTTTTACAACATTACACAACAGAATGATTAGGCGACATCATTTACGACTAAAGATCATCACCGTTGAAGTATCTGACCACATTATATGATGATACTAAAGTATTCAAATTACATACCAACATAATGTTCATGTACAATCTATTCTAATAACTAAAAATTTCTAATAATAATTATTCGAACTCAATATTATGTCCATGTAATCACATAGCTTGTATTCATAAAGCCAATGAATATGCAAAATTTACCCAAATACAATTCATGGGATTTAGCTTCATCTTATGCTCTCCATATAAGTCCTTCAATTGAACAACACTCTTCACGAACTCTACAAGCATGTATCTACATATACTTAGACATTCCTCCTATATACAGCTGAAAGATTTTCATAACCATTCTAGGTTATGTTGCCCCAATATTTTTCTATCTGAAAGGAATCTTATTATAACAAACAGTTTCCCTCTTGGTGATGAAGGATATCTTCTTTTCATTTTATTTTGTCATCCTTAGTAGGTTGTATCCAGAGAAGGTGTCCATAAAGCAATGCACTACATGTTCGGAGGAGCCATCCAAAAGTTGATTAATGGATGGGTAAGGGAAGGATTCGTTTGGACATGCTCAATTGGTAACGTATATGCACATTCACCTTTTACCATTTGCTTTATTGACTATCACCACATTGGACAACCATTCGGTGTATCGGACTTCTCTGATGAAGCATGCCTGCAGTAATTTTTGTACTTCTTTATCAGTTAATTTTTACTTATCAGTCCTGATGTTCATTCTTTTTTGCTTGATTGGTGGAAAAGTTGGATCCACAACAAGGGCATGTTCAACAACATCAGTGTCAATCTCCAACATGTCTTTAGCTGAGCAAATGAAGACATCAGCGTTCTTCTATAAGAATTCAACCAACTCAAGCTGATGCCTTTTTATTAGCAACAAGCCAACCTAAATCTTCTTCTATGGGTCACCAATGCTTAGAGGAAACCTTATGACATCTTCCACTAAGGCCCCTTTATGTGTTTCTGGTTCTGTCCTGACATTCAGTAAGTCGATGAAGAAAGTTTCTCTAATTATACTCTTTTTTGTATAGAGAAAAACAAGACTCTGCCCTACCACTTTATACTGTGTGGGATCATAGAGAGCCGCATGATTGAAACCTCTCTTTTTGTCCCTCTTCCAATCTTTTTGAAAATCAAATTAGTAAGAAAATTTGGGATCTTTAGCTTCTTTAAACCGTTCTCATTCATCTCATTGATCCTCCATCTCTCTAATTTACAGGTTCTTTCTCCTTCTTTGGATAACACTTTTTAGCTATTTCTTGATCACTTCAGGCTTTGCCTTTCATGACTGAGGTGAAAAACATCATTCCTTGGGAGTAAGAGGCAACAACTACTTTCAACACCATAAAAGCATATCATTTAAAAGTTTCCGTGTATACAAAAGCCATCTTGACGACCAAGAATTCAACCAGCATCGTAGATCTTCAAGGTGTTTTATCTTCTACAGTGACCGGTAAAGTGATCCTTCCTTCAAACTTCATATGGTGGCCCATGAACCTAATTAGAGGATTAGGGCATGACTTCAACATACTCCTTCAACCTTCATATTGTTATGTAAAGACAGTTGTTAGTTACTAGAAACTAGAAATTGTGCCAAACTTTATGGAGTTAGACTAATCTTGGATTATCTTTACAAATAGTGGGTACGAAAGCTTGGTGCTAGATGGTATCTTTATGTCCGTGTAGTTTCATAATCTTACGATAACATGTGACATGATGCCAGAGTTTCACGGTTCCATCAAATTTCTCCAACCTGGTGCATGTTGTCTCCTTCCCCATCTGTGCTTGTAATACCTTGTTTTCGTATATACGGCGTATTATACTACGTACTTTGATCGTATTTTGTCAGCATATTTTTTGTAATTTTGAGATTTTCCCTAATTTTTAAATATTTATAATAATATAAAATCTATTTTTAAATATTTTAAATCGTATGTAGATATCATAATGTGATTGTATTTGATAGTATACATGGTGCTATGGTATGGATAATAGTATTAGTGGGTGTATTTCCTTTTTCCAAAATTAGAAAATCCTAAATTCTATATGCATGCCACCATACCCATGTGATGTGTCACCTAAGTAGCCTACTTTCATCTAATCATGCCACCTAACCTAACACATGTCATAAGGACGGGATTTGCCAGGTTGATTAGGATGGATGAAGGATTAAAAGGAAAAAGAAAAAAAGGAGAAGAAAAAAGAAAAGAAAAGAGAAAGCCAAAATTTTCTCATCTCCTTCACTTCCCCCACCCTACGCCAAACCACCTTGCACCACCACCTTGCACCGCCAGGTCGAACCACCACACCCCCTCTCCTCCTCCTCTTGACCCAAATGCCATCACACGCCCCCTCTCCTCCTCTTGACCCAAATGCCATCACATACCTCCTCTTATCCTCCTCTTGATACAAGTTGGAGCTTGAAAAAGAAGAAGAAGGAGCTCTTGGAGAAGAAGGAGACTTGGGGGAAAAGAGCTAGACTTGGGAGAAGAGATTCATCAAAGGTAGGATTCCTAACTCTAGGTAGGTTGTTATGCTTAGGATTGTCTTGGGGGGGGGGGCAAAGCATATTCATGCCATAGTTTTGTGTCTTACAATGCTTAGGAGAGATTCCACTATTTAGTTGATTATTTGTGAGTAACAATGTTTCCATAATTAAGTTAGGAGGTTGTATGCTGATGGTATGATATAGTATTAATATCATAATTATTTTAGGATGATTCATGTAGTAGGATGTCAAGATTTGTGGTAGTGTGTTTATATCATGTACCACCCATGCTAATGTGTTCATGCAAAAAATTGGTATGCTAATATGATAAAATTGTCTTAGGGGTAGTAATCACATTTATGCCATGATCATGTCCATATGCTAATATGTGTGCTAATATGTTCCACATGCTAACATTTATATGTCCAATTGCTAATGTTAATATGTTCATATGCAAATTGTTCCACATGCTAATATATCCATGTGCTAATATGTTCCTTATGCTAATATATCCATGTGCTAATATGTTCCAAATGTAAATGTTAATATGCCCATATGCAAATTATTCCATATGCTAATATGTCCATGAGCTAATATGTTCCATATGCTACTATCAATATGTTCATATGACATAATATGTTTTATATGCTAACGTTAACACATCCTTATGCTAATGTTAGTATGTCCTTGTAATAGGCCAAGTTTATGTTAATTACTATGCATGTTGCCAATGTCTATGCCAATATGCTAGTGTTCATGCCAATATGTTAATATCCATGCGATCATGCTAAAGTACATGCTAATATGAATATGCTCTAAAGTCCATGTTAACATGCTAAGTTATGTCCATGTTTTATCTTAGTTGCCATGTTAATTTCCATGTTGATGTTAGTATGCCAAGTGTTATATTGATATACCATGACTATGGTAGTTCCATGTTAGTCTCCATGTCTGTGGCCATGTAGTACCAGTTCTATAATTCCTATTTCTCATTTTATGATGTGTAAGATGCCATGATGATGATGACATTTAAGTTCAAGTCAAGGATTTCGATGTTCCCTTGTATGGAATTGTAATATGATAATGGTACACAATGTGATGTGATAGAATATGTCAACTTTCATTTTATGCTTAGATGCGAGGTAACGTGGTAAACTCAGGGTTTAGTGGGTGCATGACCGACGAGACCGTCCTATTATACATACCTCTCCCAGAGTTGAGACTTGGAGTAGGTGTTCTATCCCAAGAGGGGATGTGTTTACATACCATTTCAGGTGGCATTCTCCTCCCGCAGGGAGGTGTTACTGGATTACATACCACTTCAGGTGGCATTCTCCTCTCGTGGGGAGAGTGTTCTGGATTACATGCCACTTCAAGTGGTGTTCTCCTTCCGTAAGGGAGAGGGTATTGGTTATCAGGATGGATGGTTCTCGATGCACATCGTATTCTCTCACCAAGAGCGATCAACTATGGTATATTTTTCTTTACTTGAATAGGCTCACGTGCTAATCCTAGGCACCGTCTAGATGATGTCATGGATTTGGCATTGATAGAGTTGCCAGGACACTCTTGTAGGGACACATTTACTTTTCTGCCCTTTACTTTTGTCATTGCTCTTAGTTGTAGAGTTATTTCAGCGTGCAACATGTGTTACTTTATGTTATTTTGTCATTAATGCTCCGCATTTGTCTTCATTTTGTAACGACCCGCTCTCGGGGCCCGTTACTATTTGGAATATAAGCAAGTCCTGCTAGGCACCAATGAAGTCAATACAGGCTCTGTTGTAGAAATATGCCAAAATACTCATACATGGAAGTGGTATTAACCTTATTACAAACCAGTAGCGTACATGAAAGGAAATACAACTCGAAGTACAAATACACACCAAGAAAGCCACTCTGATACATGTAATAAAAACACTCTCACTCTCACACTTAGTAACCAGCGTCCTCCTGGTCAAACTTTACAACAAACTCAGCGTCTGTAGTCCCTGTTGCAACTTCTTCAACCTGTGCTGTATCTGGCGAGACCACCACAAAAAGAAGGGTCGCCAGGATCAGACGTAACTCAAAGTATCTCTAGCATGATATTTAAAACAATAAAAAAGCATGGTAAAACTAGCATGTCAATCTAAAGAGACAAGAAGTAAAGTGCGTACAATAGGGCAGAAAAGTAACATAACAGATTTACAACTATTTCAATTCTGTCAGCAATAAACAATATTTAAAAATGACCAATTACGAGGTTTTTAGTTGTGCCTGATCCTACGTGACTTATAAAGGGAAGTAGATATGCAACCAAGAGTCCACCTGATATCCCGGGTTACAACAATATGATACGGTACAATCAAAGGGTACTATTCAACAAAACGATACGATTCAATCAAAACGGTACTATTCACTGCAGATCGGACTGGTCGCTCCCGCACTTCCACGATTATAAGTTACCCAAAAACCCCAGTGTGGGTGTGTGTGTGTGCAGGTTACCGTACTTACCATTTATGAGTCAATTACTATTCTCACTTTTCCAATTACATCTTTCGGTTAAGCATGTCACATAGTCCAATTCAATTTACGGTACGGTGCAATTACGATACTATGCAACTTATCGAGTTTAGCTAATTGTTCAAGTGAAACACTTTGCTAATAAAAAGAAACTAATTTTGGCATGCATCAATATTGTTTTTAAAACCTATAGCAAGGGTACGATGAGTTACCAACTGGCCTTGTAGAGAAATACGCGTTTCTGGTCAGCGGAATGGGTACCTGGTTTCACAGTTGTTACGAATGAGTTAGCTTCACAAAAATAATATGCTAAGAGGGCACGTTACACTAACTAACTTATAACTAATCTTGTTATCAAAACTTAACTTGTTATATCAGATCAATCAAAATAGTTACTTACATATTTACTAATATATGTTTAGAAATTATTAATAACTTTTATCATAACTTAATATATTTACAAACTTAATTAATAACATAATTTATCTTAAGATAATAAAATATGACTTTAAATTAACTTTATAAATTTATAACATAACTTAATAACTAATCTTTATATTATAACTTATTAAAATTTTATATCAAAAACTTTAGCTTTAAAATAACTAAGTTATATATAATTTATATAATAAATTAATCAAAAATTAACTCATTTTAAAAATTAAACTTATATAATATAGTAACTTACTTTATAACACAACCTCCCCCTCTCTCTTTCCCTCTCCCCGTACTGCCTTTCTCTTTCTTCTTCTTTACTGTTTCCTTTTTTTGCAGAGGGGCGACAGCCAGGAGCAGGGGGCGGCACTAGGACACGGCTAGGGGTGAACAAAGATCCGATTAAACGATTGAATCCACCCGATCCGATCCGAAAAAGTAGATCAGATATCCGATCCGATGAAAGTGACTTGTTATTAATAAGCAGATCCGACCGATCTGTTTGAAACTGATTCGGATTCAGATTTTAGTTTTCATCCGACAGAATGTGATCCGATCCGATTAGGTTTTGAGCGGATTGTGTTATTGTCTAAGTTCATCCGAATACCTGATTCTCAATCCGATCCGATTGTTTTTCACTACTACCTAAAAGTCCCTAAATCAATGCATCATGGCTATTGGTTAAGAAGACTAATAGACTCAATTGCATCCACCCATCGGTCCCATCCAGTTCCCTGGACCCATGTAGGTGCAGTGCCTCCTCGCCTCTCTCTTCTCTCACGTCTGTTCAGTTTTCATTCATGTACCATACAATAGTACAAATAAAGCATGCTCTCCTCGTCTCAACATGAACTTGGGCCATTGCCATTTGCCAAGCAACAAAGCTTTTACGCATGAAGAATTGAAGATTGTCAGCAAGCAAAGTAATCGGATTTGATTTTGATTTGAATTCTCAATCAAGGACTCAAGGCTAGCAAATAGCAATCCTCATTCCTCAGGTACACATACTGTCATACATATAAATTTAAAATTTGAGCTCTGTTGTAGCCTTATAGTAGGCTTGTAGCACCTAGAAGCAATATGATATTATCATATTATGATTCATTGATTTTTTTAGCTTTGTAGAGTAGGCTTGTGATTGGCTAAGAACAACTTGCAAACCAGTGTTCAAAGATCCAATAGAGACTGAATTACAACAGTATGCAGACTTAGAAAATTTGGTAGCTGGTATTCTTCTAACTATTACTAATGTGTGCATAAAAATTCCTTTTTTCTTTACTTCCATTTCTTCAATTGTTAAACTTGACCAACTTAGAGTGAGTTGTAACAAACTAATAGTCACTTCATATTATTTGCAGATTTTGAAGTAATGATGAATGCGGAGGTGGAGCATCATGAGGAGACTAGGATAGCATCAACAACTACTGAAAATTGATATCTTTGTGGAAGGAGAGCTCTGATTTTTTTTGGTTTTTTTATCATTTTTGCTAGAAGGAGAGCTCTTGGTTGTCAAGCTCATCCTTCTTGAAGTTGATGCCAAACTAGTATGAAGATATTGCAAACAGAGATAGCTTCTTTATGTTAGTCTAGCAATTTGTATTTTGTAAGGATATTTCGTTTCGACATTGGAATTGACTTTAGTGTTTAAAAGTTAAACTTTCAGAATCTAATGAAACGAGTTATAAATTGTGGCATCAATAACTTTAAAATTTCAATAAAGCTAATATTAATCCGATCTGAATCGTATCCGATCCGAAATTCTAATCATCCGAATTTTCAGATTTACTTTTTTTATTAGTGGATACGGATCAGATTTTTGATCATCCGATTCATTCACATTGGATGGTGGATTGAGGCATAATCCGATCCGAATATTCGGATGCCCACCCCAAGACACGGCGGTGGCGCAAGGGACTCGACGACGCACGGGGGCAAGGGATGGCCGGCGAGCTGGGTGCGCGGGCGAGCAGCCCAGGCGGGGGGGGCTAGGGCACGGCGGGTCTGGAGGGCGGCGCGGCGGCGGGATTCGAGGAACGGGAGCGGCGGCCTGGAGCTAGGGCAAGGGGATTTGAAATGGGGGAAGAAGGGGAATGGAAATGGGTTGATTGGGAGTGAACTCAGGGGATTCAGTTTCAATTTCTCTGATTTCTTCTTCAATTTCAGTTTTGTTTTGGTTGTTTGATGTCTGATTTTTGGATGAAGGAGGAGATAATTTGGTGTTTTGATTTGGGGATGGCTGATTGATTTTTGGGGAAGAGGAGATTGATGAACGGGAGTGGGGAGATACTGATGAATTTTCGTAGGAAAGTTGCAGGGTGATCCTTAAAGAATGAAGAGGCAGGAGACATGGTTTACGCTTAGTCAAGGGTTAGGTTTTCATTAATAATGGAAAGAAGGAAGAGACATGTTAAACGAAACGTTTAACATCAACCTTGGTACTAATGAAGGAAGACAAAAATTTTAGGGGAATGAATCGAACCTGTTTTGAGGAAGGTACCGGCTCGGAATGAGAAAAACGTGGATGGGTTTGTTAGAAATTAGGTTGGTAATTAATACGAGGTAATTATTAATTAACTAAAATAATTAGTAATCGTAATTTGTAATTAGTAAAATAAATTAGCTAAGGTAATTAGTATATTAAATTAACTAGAGTAACTATTTAAACTACGGTGAAAAAATTAGACGCGCTCGCGTCGACTCTACGGATAAAAATACTCGGACAATCGGAAGTAAAATTACAAGCACACACACAATTAAACATATCTAAAAATACCGACCCTTACATCATACCCTCCTTAGAATAATTCCGTCCTCGGAATTATCTACAGGGCATGGAAAAGGTAGGGATAACTTTCTCGCATCTCGTCCTCTCTCTCCCAGGTGGATTCACCAGGTGAGTCGCGACGCCACATCACCCTGACTAGATCAATAGTCCTGTTCATGAAGACCTTCTGACGTCGATCTAAGATCTCTACTGGTTGTTGCGTGTATGTCAAGTCCAGACGAACTACGATCTCCGAGTAGTCCACGACATGACTAGGGTCGCTCACATAGCGACGCAGCTGCGAGATGTGAAACACATTGTGCACTCCCTCTAAGGCAGAGGGCAATGCAAGCTTGTATGCCACTTCTCCTACTCGCTCCAAAATATCGAAAGGTCCAATGAATCGAGGACTAAGCATTCCTCTCCGCCCAAAATGAATCATTCCTTAGGTGGGCAAGATCTTCAGAAAAACATGATCTCCGGGCTGAAACTCTAGATGTCGACGTTTCGCATCCGCCCAATGCTTGTACCTGTCCTGAGCCAGCTGCAACTTCTCTCTGATGGTTCGAACCACATCCACGGCTTCTGTGATTAGCTCAGGACCAACCAACTCTCGATCTCCTACATCATCCCAGCTCAAGGGGGATCGGCACTTCCTCCCATACAGTGCCACAAAAGGTGCCATACCGATGCTAGACTGATAGCAGTTGTTGTATGCAAACTCCACCAAATGGAGATGGTCTTCCCATGATCCTTTGAAGTCTAGCCTACATGCCAGCAGCATGTCTTCAAGTATCTGAATAGTACGCTCTGACTGGCCATCTGTCTGCGGATGGTAAGCCGTATTAAAACTCAAGTGAGTCCCCAAGCTCTCCTGAAGGCTCCTCCAGAAACGAGAGTGAATCTGGTGTCTCTGTCTGAGACAAGAACTCCATGCAGCTTCACAATCTCCTCCATGTACTTCTTGTCCAATACTTCTGTAGACTGGCCTACTCTGAAAGTAATGAAGTGCGCGGTCTTGGTCAATTGGTCTACGATCACCCAGATATTCTGCTTCGTACTCTTGGGTAGTCCAGGCACGAAGTCCATCGTGATGTGCTGCCACTTCTACTCAGGAATGGACAATGGCTGTAATAAGCCGGTAGTCCTCTGATGTTCAGCCTTCACCTGTTGGCACACAATACACTTTTCTACACTCCGTGCGACGCTTCTCTTCATTCCATACCACCAGTAATGCTGTCGTAGATCCTGGTACATCTTGGTACCTCCAGGATGGATGGAGTATGGTGAACTGTGAGCTTCCTCCAATAGCTCCTCTCTGATGACGCCAGAGGTACACAGATCCTGTCTCTAAACCTCAAGGATCCATCTGCATGAATCTTGAACTATGGCCTCTGGCCTGCCATCACCAGATCCTTGATCTTCCGCAGCTTCTCATCATCCATCTGAGCATTCTTGATCCTCTCTACCAAAGTTGATTGGATATGCATGCCCATCAAAGATGCAGTCATCCCTGGTAGAATCACTTCTATACACATGTCCCGGATCTCTTGTTGTAATCTCCACTGAGTTGTAAGGGTCATCACTGCTGGAAGACGACTCAATGCATCAGGTACAACATTGACTTTTCCAGGATGGTACTGAAGGTCAATGTCATAGTCTGCCATGAACTCTATCCATCGTCTCTGATGCATGTTGAGCTCTTCTGAGTGAAGAGATATTTCAGACTCTTATGATCCAAGAACACCTTCACGCGCTCTCTCAATAGGAAATGCTTCCAAATCTTCAATGCAAAAATCACTGCCGCCAACTCAAGATCATGAATGGGGTAGTTCTTCTCATGGATCTTCAACTGCCTGGTTGCATATGCTACGACTAGACCGTGCTGATGTAGCATGCATCCAAGTCGTTTACCGGATGCATCACAGAAGACTTCGAATCCTCCTGATCGGTCTGGAATAATCAAGATGGATGCAGTCGTCAACCTCTTCTTCAGCTCCTGGAAAGCATCCTCACATGATTTCGACCAAACAAATACCACATCCTTTCTTGTCAACCGCGTCAAGGCTCCTGCGATCTTCGAGAAGTCTTTGATGAACCTCCAGTAGTAGCCAGCGAGTCCCAAGAAACTTCGAATCCCGGTCACCGTTCGGGGAACTGGCCAGTTTTGAACAGCGGCTGCTTTTTCAGGATCAACAGCAATCCTTTCTCCGGACACTATATGACCTAGAAACGCCACCTTGTTCAGCCAGAACTCGCACTTGCTAAGTTTGGCATAAAGTTGGTGTCTCCTCAGGGTCTCGAGAACCTTCCTGAGATGCTCTGCATACTCTACCGCATTCTTCGAGTAGATGAGAATGTCGTCGATGTAGACTACTACGAACTTGTCCAAGTATTCATACAATACTTGGTTCATGAGACTCATAAATACCGCGGGTGCATTGGTCACACCAAACGGCATCACTAAGTACTCATAATGTCCGTATCTGGTCCTGAATGCAGTCTTGGGAACATCTTCGTCTTTCACTTTCACTTGATGGTACCCTGTCCTCAGATCCAGCTTCAAATAGACGCTTGATCCACCGAGCTGGTCGAAAAGATCGTCGATGCACGGTAGAGGGTAATTATTCTTCACGGTGACTTTGTTCAGCTCACGGTAGTCAACGCACATACGAAGGGATCCATATTTCTTCTTCACCAGCAATATAGGAGATCCACAGGGAGATACACTGGGTCGTATCCATCCCTTCTTCAGAAGCTCATCTAGTTGGGTCCGCAATTCTTCTAGCTCAGATGGTGCTAAACGATATGGTCCCTTAGATATTGTTTGAGCTCCTGGCATTAGTTCAATGGAAAATTTGAGAGTGCGATGATCACTCCTTATTTTACACCTTTTTTCCGCATGTTTGCATGCCATCTAGATCGCCCAAATCATGTTTTTCACGATATATCGACGATATTGCGATGCTTTTCACGATTTGTTGTTTTTGTCGCATTTCAGGTGATTTGGCACGATTTGGAGTGATCCCGAGATGCGCTTACTCTAGACGGTCACCAACGACCTCCCCGAGGGGTATTTTGCTGTTGGAGAGGAGCGGAAGAAGAATGGACGTCGCAGGAGCGACGAGGAGGCCAAAACAAGCAGATTGGGCATTTTTTGTGTCCCACTCGGCCGAGTGTAGGAGCCACTCGACCGACCAGCGAGACACTGCTCGGCCGACCAGTTCAGACACGATTTCTATGTGCACTCGGCCGAGCACCGAAGACCACATCGGCCGAGTGACGATACCACGTCCGCCCGAGTGGCGCCTAAATGAAGCCCTTCCAAAACATCGAAGTTACTGTTTTTCGGCTGCCTGAACTTCAGAAGACCCACTCGGCCGAGTGGTAAATCTCGTCCGCCCGAGTGCAGTGAAGTCATCGGCCGAGTGACGACAACTCACTCGCCCGAGCCGCCCCCGAAGTAGAGACCCCTGAAGGCCCTGACTTACTGGAAAATTACAGGGTTTCTCACTCGGCCGAGCGACTTTTGTCACTCGGCCGAGTGCGATGCGCTGCCTGTAGCGAAAACTGCGGAAAACAGGCTGTGCAGGGGTATTTTGGTCACGATTTTTGGACGATTTTTGGGGCTATTTAAGCCCTGTTTTTACCCTAGTTTGGAGAGCTCTCTCTTAGATTTTTTGCAGCTTTTTAGATTAGTTTTTTTAGCTTTATTCTTGTGATTGGAGAAGGAGCAAAACTTGGATTTTTGTTGGATTAATTGAAGAACTACATTGGTTTGCATCTCTTTTCCCTAAAAATTCTATTTTTATTGTTTATATCATTGTTGTGATGAATTCTATTGCTTATCTCAACGATTATTTTTGTGATCTTGCTATGATTTGTGAGTAGTCTCCACGTCTTGGGGCGTGTGGATGAACCCTACAAGCCCACTTTCATATTTGTGATGAATTGGTAGAAATTGAGCTAGAATTGCTATTAGAGATTAGATTGGGATTGATTTACTACGGATTGCTAGGTATTCATATCAATTGGGATTTGCAAGAGATTGGATCCCAATTTGATAGGAAGCCCTAGAAATCCGAATTGGGTTGGAGTCGGATTTTTCGAAGTATCGGTTTGCAAGAGATTGGACCGATACTAGGATTCCCGGTTGTAATTCTATACCGATACCCGTTTGCAAGAGATTGGACGGGTAGGAACTATCCTAATCTAGATCGTGGACCGAGTTTGCAAGAGATTGGGCTCGATGCGCGATTGGACGATGATGTTGATCCTAATGCTAGCTTCCCTAGGGTAGGGTTTGCAAGAGATTGGACCCGACCCTAGGATAGCTATAGACCGGCAACAGCGCGAGAGCGTGAGCTTGGTTCTACATTCAGTTGCAACTAGTTCATCTGAATTCTCATTCTAGCAATTTTGATACCGATGAACCACATTTATGAAGCACGGTGTGTAGCGGGGATTCCCCATTCCCTAGACGTTCTTTATTTGATTTGATATTTCGCACATTTGTCTGACGATTGTGACAGGATCGCCAAAGGCAAAATTCTCTTCTTAAAATAGCCAGGTTGATCGGAGCAAGCACAGTCATTCGTCCTCCCTGTGTTCGATATCCCGCTCGCTGCTACACCGTGCACTTGCGGTAAAACTACAACCGTTCTTTTGGGTCACGTCCCGGAGCGATCAAGTTTTTGGCGCCGTTGCCGGGGAGGCGATTGCGTTTGATTCTTTCTCACCCTAGCTATTCTTTTTATTATTATTATTATCATTATTTTTATTTCTTATTTCTTACCCAACCCTTCCACGATGCTAATCATTTCTTTGAAACTCTGTTTCCCCTGTGCATGTACACGAGATCTACGGCGGACCCTGAAGCTTTATTATTTGATCCCGAGATCGAACGTACCGCGCGGAGACTTAGAGCGGAAAGAAGACAAGATCCGGAAGGGAGGTATATGACCAACCCGGAAACTCCTGAAGAATTGGCGGCAAGGATGGCGAGGATAATTTCTATTCGCGATAGGCTTCGGCCTAAGACCTCTTCTACTACCTCGTCCATTACCGTGCCGCAGTTGGCGGCTGACAAGAACTTCGAGCTAAAGACTGGATTGGTGGTTTTGATGCAACAAGACCCATTTCATGGGAACGCCCATGAGAACCCCAACTACCACATCCAATTATTCTTGTCAAAGTGCGCCACATTCCAGATGCCGGGGGTCTCCATCGATGCTATCAGACTGCGTCTCTTCCCCTTCACGCTTAAGGACAAGGCACTCTATTGGTTGAGGACGCAGGCTGACGGAGTCTTCACCACTTGGGACGAGTTGGCGGGTGCATTTATTGACAAATTCTATCCGCCATCCAAGACGGTGAAGATCCGGAGCGCTCTCATGTCCTTCAAGCAAGGACCACAGGAGACGCTCTATGAAGCTTGGGAGCGTTTTAAGGATTTGCAGCATCAATGCCCGCACCACAGTATAGAAGATTGGGAGCTAGTTCACAGCTTCTACAACGGTCTCCAACCGGGGACCAAACAAATTATTGATGCCGCGGCGAATGGTGCTATCTTGTCAAAGACTCCCGAGGAAGCTACGGCCCTAATTGAGGAGATGGCCTCAAATAACCAACAATGGGGCGATGAGCGAGGACACTCTACGTCCTCCTTAAAGCCAACTAGCATCTACGAGGCAAAGGCCGTAGCGGAGCTTACGAGCAAGTTTGATTCTCTCCACAAGGTAGTGGAGAGATTGGAGAAGTTCATCACGGAGCCCCAAGGGACCCCTTCCACCTCCACGCCGACGAACCAAATGTGTGATTGGCAAGACCAATCTCAAGCCATGTACTCTGGAGGAGAGCAAGTAGAAGGATCCTTGGAGCAAGTACAATATGTTGCGGGGAACCAAGGATATTGGGCCAATCCGGCCACAAGAAATCATCCCGGATTCTCTTACGCCAACAATGAAGGAGCTTTGAACCCGCCACAACAACCACCTCAACAAGCTCGACCACCACCACCCCAACAACAATACTATCCACCGAGGGGGCCTCCACAACAAAACTTTCAACCAAAGCAACAAGTTCCACCATATAGGCCTCCCGGATACAACCAAGGGTGGAGGAATCAAAATCAAAACCCTCCACAAGCTCCATAACGATCCGACTTCGAAACTAGAGTGGAGGCGTTCATGGTCGAGCAAAATAAGGTAAATGCTAGCTTAAGGCGGGGCAAGACTCCCTTAATACCGTTGTGGCTCAAATATCGGAGAAATTGGCGTTGCTCAATCGGAACACTCAAAGATTGCCGGCGCAACCGGAGCAAAACCCACAGGGCAACACGGGCCACATCAATGCCGTAGTTGCCGTTACTACTAGAGGCGGGAAGGACACCACCCCCGCCATGATTCCTATTAAGGAGCCCGTGGAGGAAAGCTTGGAGCCAATTGAGCCGATAGTTGAAGTTGAAAAAGAGAAGGAGCCACAAGACAAAGAGAAATCTAGAGCGGAGCAATTGATTGAGGAAAGGCGCTTCATGCCACCGGTCCCATTCCCCCAAAGGCTCGCTAGAGCGAAAATGGAGAAAAGGCTAGCAAAATTTCTCGAGTACCTAAGAGGAGTTAGCCTTAACATTCCCTTCCTTGACGCCATCGTCGAGATCCCCACGTATGCTAAATTTTTGAAGGACTTGATTTCGAGGAGGAAAAGGAAGGAGAAGATCATGCTAGCCGAGGAGGGCTCTTGGTTCACCAAGAGAGAGAAGGAGCCGGCAAAATTTAAAGATCCGGGGAGTTTTCGGATTCCTTGCACTTTGGGCGGCGTTCATCTTCAAAAGGCGTTGGTTGATCTTGGGGCTAGTGTGAGCCTCATGCCTCTCTCCATGTTCTTAAGGCTAAACACCGGGACAAAGTTGAAACCCACCGACATGCGCATTCAATTAGCCGATGGACGGATAACAAGGCCGGTAGGGATTGCCGAAGACATCCCACTTCAAGTCCCGGGTGGAATATGCTTGCCATGTGACTTCGTGATCATGGACGTTAAGGAGGAGGGAGACACTTCATTGATACTTGGACGCCCGTTCCTAGCCACCGCCGGAGTCATCGTCGACGTGCGCGAAGGTACCCTAACTTTAAACGTCGGAAACATCGAGGTGGAACTCCACATTCCTAAGGCCATGAAGCACATGCCTTATCATGAGGAACTTGACTACATGGACCTCCTTGATGAGGTGATTGAAGAGGCGATCCCTCACTCAATTGGCGCTCTTTTCGATGAAGATTTTGAGGAAGGCCCGGATTTAGGCCAAGATGAGAAGAAAAATGATTCCCCCGACCTCTCCGCTGAAGATGATGAAGGCGACGCTGATGTCGCAAGGATTCGAGAGCTCTGTAAGCTCTCGAAACTAAAGTCTCCGAAGAAAGCTCCGCCGGTACGGAAATCGGCATCACCGGTTAAGCCGTTGACCGGAGCAAATGCTAGCTTGGGGGAGCCTCCCCCCAACACTATTCGAGACGAGAGACCACCGTGGGAGAACACTACGCCGCAACTTCCCAATCCAAGCGTTCTCCCCGGAAAGTTTGATGGGTGCATCTCATATGCACCGAACATCCCGCATTGATTGAAAATTATAGGGGGTCGAGCTCACGACCTTTAACGAGCGCTTGTCGGGAGGCAACCCGACGGTTTTTGCTTTATTTTTACTTTTTCTTTATTTTCATTTTAGAAATTTTTAGTGTTTTGAGTTGTTCGCCCAAAAATTTTGCGATAACGGGTCCTATTTTTCTTGACAGGAGAGGAGATAGGTAGATCCATCATGAGGAGGATGAACGAGTCGACGAGGAGTGCCCCGAGAAGGCGCTCGACGCTTAGGAGGAAGATGAAATCGATTGGAGGAAGAAAGACGGAGTTTAGAGCCAAAACGAAGACAAACAGCAGAACACAAGGCTCACTCGGCCGAGCATACTAGTCACTCGGCCGAGTACACAAGTTCGTTCGGCCGAGCCGCTCACGAACGAGGGAAGTCTGATGTACCCAACTCTCTGTTTATTTTCTTGATTTCGATATAACTGCTACTCGGCCGAGTATATATATTCACTCGGCCGAGTGAAACGGATACCCTCCTAGGGCGAGTCATGCCGAGTAGCTTGAGTCACTCGGCCGAATGGACTTACTCCACTCGGCCGAGGCTGGCAAAGCCACTTGGCCGAAGCGATAGCGGGGAGGAAATTTTCATTGGCCTCGCTCGGCCGAGTGACCACTTCACTCGGCCGAGTCGTAACTTTTTTATATAAAGGGCGAGGGGGGGCGCATTTTTCGAAACGCAAAACCCCCAAAACACCCGCGCCCCTTCAGCTCCCTCGCCCGATCCTCGCTCGATCGCGCCCCCACTCGCCCGACCGCCGCTGCCACACCGCCGCTCGGCCCGCCACCGCCGGCCGAACACCCCCGTCGCCTCGCCCGAGTCGCCGCCAACGGCCGTGCCTCCGGTCACCTCCGGTACCCCTATTTCGCCTATTTTTGCCTCTTTTTGTGTATTTTTCGAGGATCCGTGTATTAATCGAACCCCTAGCCCAAATCAATTCTTATATCTATCTATTATACCCCTAATACTCCATACATTTTGAATATTACCCGCTGAAATCGCCGTTTCATGCGCAGGTTGCTTTTTGGAGCTTAGGGGAGCCCAGGGGAGCTTCTACGGGCTGATCCGGACTTCGCGGAGGCGCTGACTTCGCACGCTTCCACTGCTTAGCACTCGCGGCGTGTCGGGGTACACTCTTTCCACTCTTTTACATGCACCGCACTTTTTTCACTTTTCGGCGCGCTCGGGGCCGATATGCCGCCCCGGACACGGCCGTGGTCGAAGAGAGCTTCCGCCAAGCGGAAGCGGTCGGATGATGCCGGCCCCTCCCACGAGTTGGAGGACTCTCCTCTACCGTCCCCCACACACCCCGCACACCCAGCACAGCCTGCAGGCCCCGCACACCCCGCACAGCCTGCAGTGCACCCACAGCCCGCACAGCCTCTCCCCGCCGACCCACAGCCACCACCACCGGCTCCACTGGTCGGGCCGCTCGGGATTACGTTCCGAGACGACGCACACCGTGCCGTCTTCGAGCGTATCTCCCAGCGCTCGCTCGTACCCTCCAGGTTTGCACACCTCGCTGACCTAGGACGCCTGGGGGTACTAGAGGGGATGCTCACGTTGTACGACAACGTGGGCTGGCGAGATTTTCTGCAGGTGTCGGCGGATACTTTTACCCGCCCGACACTTGAGGTTTTGAGTTCGATCGCCCGGACCGACAAGGGATGCTCATTCCGGTTCATGGATCGAGAGTGCCAGGTCACTCTCGATATGATGAGATCATTCTTCTCGTGGCCCGCTGTCCCCGGTGCCGATCGCGGTTACGGCCCCACCCATATCCCCCCACCTTCCTTCGACGCCGGTGCCTTCTGGGCCCGGATTACGGGTCACCACGCTGCCTTTGACCCTAGTAGGGCCAAGGCCTCAGCCATTGTCCACGCCTGCCTCCGCATAGCCCAGTGCCTCATGGCGACCACCTTCTTGGCCAGATATGAGCCGGGCACGATGTCTACGCCAGAGCTCTACATGCTCTATGCGATGACACGTCCCAGAGCTCTATCTAGGGATGGAGACGAGCTTGTCCCCGCCGTCGTGATCGACATTGCGGCTTGGTTTTTGGACCGCATCATTGTATCGGTGGGCGCTCGCTCACCGATATGCTGCGGCGGTCTGATCACCTTGCTTACCATGATGACCGGCGAGGACCTACCTGACGACTTGCGACGCGTCCCGGGCCCCACTTCTCTGTCGATAGACGTTATGGCCCGGATGAAGATGCTTCGTCCGCATGGTGAGCGTCACTGGGTCTGGTTGCACGGCCCTTACGGTGCCGACTACATGATTCTCCCGAGCCCTGCTCGGACTCAGATTGCACCAGCCCACGTCGACTGGCTCCCTGCGATGGATGTTCTCATCCCCGCTGCCTACGTGCTCGAGGCCGAGCAGGCCCACGCTGCCCAGGCTGCCCCCGCAGACCCTGCTGCACACCCTGCCGAGCCTGCTACCGACCCTGTTGACCCAGTGGCCCCTCAGCCTATTCCTGATGTTTCTACCGCTCCTGACACCTCTGTCCCCACTTCTGTCAGTGTCACGAGTACCTCCGCTGATCCCACTTCCACCACTTCCACCACTTCCGCGGCTGTCACCACTGTCACCACCACACCCACTACCACCGCTGGCCCTCTGTCTGCTGAGCCGATTTCCTCTGCCCCACCCGAGCGCCCGCCGACCGTAGTCGAGTGCGGAGAGCCCTCTGTCTCCACTGCCGCTGTATTTTCCGAGAGTGTCGTGGCGTCTGTCCACACTTTTGTGCCACTGACCTCTCTGGCCGTCTCGCTGCCACTTCTGCACACTTCTTTCACTGCCGCTGCCTCCACTTCTCACCAGCCGGTGTCCCGGCCTCACACTGAGGCCAGGCCCACATTTGCAGGAACGGCACCTTTTTTCCCCTTCCCTGCTGAGCCCGTTACATACTCTACTCGCGTACGCCAGCCTCGCCCTGCACAGCCTAGACCGGTGCGTCCTTCTGCACCACCCCCGCCCGACACTGTACTGCAGAGCATACGTGCTCTTGAGTTGGCGGTGAGTGGTCTTAGAGGTGACCTTAGGACCCTGTCCTCCACCGTCTCTGCGATGGCTGGACGCTTCGAGCTGATCCCCCAGATCCACTACTGCCTTACACAGGTCTTGGAGCGTCTCCCACGCGTACCCCCACCCACCCAGCAGGTTCCCACACACACTTCCACACACACTAGACCTGCTTCCACTTCCACGCCCACCACAGCTCAGCAGCCTACACCACCACCTCCTCCTCCTCCGCCTCAGGACGGAGACGGCGCAGCACCACCTTCTTAGGCACCCTTGATGCTTTGATTTATTCCTGCCGTTGTGCTGCCTGTTTCTGCTGGGTCCTGTTGCACTTTTTGTCCCCCCCCCCCTCCCCTCACTTATTATGGTATTCTCTTTTTGATCATATCTTTTTATATCTATTTTGGGAGAGAGGGAGAGTTTTTGGTGACACTTATATCTATGTATCGCTCCTATCTGTGCATGCATCATGTCCGCATCATATTTTCATTTCTTTATTTTACCTTTTTCTTTTCATTTTTCCATGCATGCATCCTCACTTGCCCCTCCCATCGCTTGTCTCTCGGTGTGCCACACTTTGCACATTGAGGACACTGTGCCATTTAGCTTGGGGGAGTGAGTTCTCACGTTCTTTGATTTGCCACCTTTATTTTTAGTTTTTCACACCATTTTTTCGCTTTTGCACTTATTTTTCATCATTTTTCTTTTATCTTGTCATGCATCACGTTTTTCTTATTTTCCTGTGTGCCACATTGCATAGTTTCTATTTTCCCTTTATCTTTATTTCTTTTTCATCTCATGCTAGAGATGACTTTTCTATGATGATGATGACGTTGGATTTAGCTTATTCTATATGCATGCTATATTTGTCATGTCTTAGGTTTTATTTCAGATATCAGATGCTATGACTTGCTTTGCATTTAGAATAGTAACCCACACCTTTTTCCGCATGAAAATGGATGAAATTTTATTATTAGCTGAGTCTGAATATTCATATGTATGCTATCACAGAAAACACACCAAGATTCACGCATTGAATGCTTATATCTGGAGTACTGACTTTCTTTTCCTATATCACTTCTATATGCATGAATTGTACACTTCACTTCAGGATGATTGAATGATGTTAGCTATGATATATCTGGATTAGTTAGCTTTTTTGTGATCGAAACTGAGTAGATTAGATTACCCTGCTGAAGTTGTCGTGCATGTCTTATAGAGTGAACTGAGAGTTATATTTATTTCTTTCTCCACAAATCTTGAACATCATTTCTCTACTTTTAAAATCATTGGTGAATCTCCCCTTAGTGATTCTATTTTATGGCATTTTCCCCCGCTACTAATTCCTAGCTCCAAATCTCTTATTCTATAAAAAAGAGAGAGAGAGAAACATTCTTGTACATCATTATCTCTCTCTGAGTTGGGATCGTTGTGTATATATTGCTTATTGCAAAGAAAAAAAAACAAAAGGAAAAAAAAGAGAGGAAAAATCCTGAATAAAAGATCACATCTCACTTTCTTTCTTTCTTCTTTCTTTTCGTTGCTTTTGGAGCTATATGTATAAAAAAATGGGGATGTAAATATTTTTTATGCCACCACGCTTATAGATAAGCTTGGGGGAGGGGATCCATTGATGTGTGAGAGAGTGACTACTTGACATTGCACGACAACCTATGCTAAGTAATATTCTATACTCGGTGAGATTATTTTTAGTTTTACGAAATCCAGAAATCTAAGCCTAGCACTCATTTCATGAAATCCATACTTTTCTATTCTCTCTATTCTATAGTGTGATACTCTTATACTCCAGATAGAAAGCGTTCAATTGAAAAGTGTGTGATCTGTGATTTGTATACCGCTTTAAATGATTCAGACGACGTTAATTTTAAAATTATTCCGTTTTTCATGATTATATCGTTTTTCGTGGGTTTTCTATTTCTATTTGCACTATTATACTATGATATCAAAATAAAATTCCTTGACATGTATTTCTCATTCGGTGCATGCTATAAGAGTAAGTGAAACCCACGTCCTGAGAAAATGATCTAGCATCCTACCTCTTCGCTTCTTTCTCTCTTCTTTATTTTCATTTCGTTTTCATTCTTCTTCGTTTTTCATTTTTTCTTTTTTTCGCCGTTTTCGTTTTCCAAATCCACCGGGTTCGCCTTCTACTTATCTTCCTCGAGGACGAGTAAGAGGCAAGCTTGGGGGATTTTGATCACTCCTTATTTTACACCTTTTTTCCGCATGTTTGCATGCCATCTAGATCGCCCAAATCATGTTTTTCACGATATATCGACGATATTGCGATGCTTTTCATGATTTGTTGTTTTTGTCGCATTTCAGGTGATTTGGCGCGATTTGGAGTAATCCCGAGATGCGCTTACTCTAGACGGTCACCAACGACCTCCCTGAAGGGTATTTTGCTGTTGGAGAGGAGCGGAAGAAGAATGGACGTCGCAAGAGCGACGAGGAGGCCAAAACAAGCAGATTGGGCATTTTTTGTGTCCCACTCGGCCGAGTGTAGGAGCCACTCGGCCGACCAGCGAGACACTGCTCGGTCGACCAGTTCAGACACGATTTCTATGTGCACTCGGCCGAGCACCGAAGACCACATCGGCCGAGTGACGATACCACGTCCGCCCGAGTGGCGCCCAGACGAAGCCCTTCCAAAACATCGAAGTTACTGTTTTTCGGCTGCCTGAACTTCAGAAGACCCACTCGGCCGAGTGGTAAATCCCGTCCGCCCGAGTGCAGTGAAGTCATCGGCCGAGTGACGACAACTCACTCGTCCGAGCCGCCCCCGAAGTAGAGACCCCTGAAGGCCCTGACTTACTGGAAAATTACAGGGTTTCTCACTCGGCCGAGCGACTTTTGTCACTCGGCCGAGTGCGATGCGCTGCCTGTAGCGAAAACTGCGGAAAACAGGCTGTGCAGGGGTATTTTGGTCACGATTTTTGGACGATTTTTGGGGCTATTTAAGCCATGTTTTTACCCTAGTTTGGAGAGCTCTCTCTTAGATTTTTTACAGCTTTTTAGATTAGTTTTTTTAGCTTTATTCTTATGATTGGAGAAGGAGCAAAACTTGGATTTTTGTTGGATTAATTGAAGAACTACATTGGTTTGCATCTCTTTTCCCTAAAAATTCTATTTTTATTGTTTATATCATTGTTGTGATGAATTCTATTGCTTATCTCAACGATTATTTTTGTGATCTTGCTATGATTTGTGAGTAGTCTCCACGTCTTGGGGCGTGTGGATGAACCCTACAAGCCCACTTTCATATTTGTGATGAATTGGTAGAAATTGAGCTAGAATTGCTATTAGAGATTAGATTGGGATCGATTTACTACGGATTGCTAGGTATTCATATCAATTGGGATTTGCAAGAGATTGGATCCCAATTTGATAGGAAGCCCTAGAAATCCGAATTGGGTTGGAGTCGGATTTTTCGAAGTATCGGTTTGCAAGAGATTGGACCGATACTAGGATTCCCGGTTGCAATTCTATACCAATACCCGTTTGCAAGAGATTGGACGGGTAGGAACTATCCTAATCTAGATCGTGGACCGAGTTTGCAAGAGATTGGGCTCGGTGCGCGATTGGACAATGATGTTGATCCTAATGCTATCTTCCCTAGGGTAGGGTTTGCAAGAGATTGGACCCGACCCTAGGATAGCTATAGACCGGCAACAGCGCGAGAGCGTGAGCTTGGTTCTACATTCAGTTGCAACTAGTTCATCTGAATTCTCATTCTAGCAATTTTGATACCGATGAACCACATTTATGAAGCACGGTGTGTAGCGGGGATTCCCCATTCCCTAGACGTTCTTTATTTGATTTGATATTTCGCACATTTGTCTGACGATTGTGACAGGATCGCCAAAGGCAAAATTCTCTTCTTAAAATAGCCAGGTTGATCGGAGCAAGCACAGTCATTCGTCCTCCCTGTGTTCGATATCCCGCTCGCTGCTACACCGTGCACTTGCGGTAAAACTACAACCGTTCTTTTGGGTCACGTCCCGGAGCGATCATGCGATCCGAAGGTAAACCTATAAGGTCGTCTGGAAAGACATCCAAGAACTCTCGAACTACTTCTGGTATCTCAGGCTCAGCTTCCATAGCGGCTGCTATTTCTTCGGTCGATCTGGCTCTGTACTCCACTAGGCCTACTAATCTGCTTCCGCTAATGAACTCGAACTTTGGATGATCAGGAATCTCGAAGACTACCCTCCTTCAACAACAGTCGATGGTGGCATGGAAAGTCCCCAAACAATCCATCCCGAATACAACATCAAAGTTCGGAATATTTATCATCATGAAGTCAGCAAATAACGCCCGCCCACAAATAACCACTGGGCAATGAGGATACCCACGTGTCGTCTTTATCACTCCGCCATCCGTGTTGACGTTCCAACCAGATGCTAAAGGTTTGACAGGAATTGTGTGGGTGCAGACGAATCGACTCGCCAGAAAGCAGTGTGATGCTCCCGAGTCGAACAAGGAAAGGGCGGGGTTCCCAGCTACTAGTATGAAACCTAGGTTACAAACACTAATCTAAGCATCATTCTAGTTGGGACCCCATTCGGGTGATTGATCCCGGATCCAAACGCACTGTCCTCGCTTCCTGAAGTGTTCCTTTCCATTGCCTACCTGCGGTTCATAAGGTTTGATCAGTTCCTTTGAGTATTTTATACGGCATATTCTGAACTTCATGTACTGTTCATGTGGTATTTAGCGCGGACCTGTATGGGCCACCAAAACTTGTAACGACCCGCTCTCGGGGCCCGTTACTGTTTGGAACATGCGCAAGTCCTGCTAAGCACCAATGAAGTCAATACAGGCTCTGTTGCAGAAATACGCCAAAATACTCATACATGGAAGTGGTATTAACCTTATTACAAACCAGCAGCGTACATGAAAGGAAATACAACTCGAAGTACAAATACACACCAAGAAAGCCACTCTGATACATGTAATAAAAACACTCTCACTCTCACACTTAGTAACCAGCGTCCTCCTGGTCAAACTTTACAACAAACTCAGCGTCTGTAGTCCCTGTTGCAACTTCTTCAACCTGTGCTGTATCTGGCGAGACCACCACAAAAAGAAGGGTCGCCAGGATCAGACGTAACTCAAAGTATCTCTAGCATGATATTTAAAACAATAAAAAAGCATGGTAAAACTAGCATGTCAATCTAAAGAGACAAGAAGTAAAGTGCGTACAATAGGGCAGAAAAGTAACATAACAGATTTACAACTATTTCAATTCTGTCAGCAATAAACAATATTTAAAAATGACCAATTACGAGGTTTTTAGTTGTGCCTGATCCTACGTGACTTATAAAGGGAAGTAGATATGCAACCAAGAGTCCACCTGATATCCCGGGTTACAACAATATGATACGGTACAATCAAAGGGTACTATTCAACAAAACGATACGATTCAATCAAAACGGTACTATTCACTGCAGATCGGACTGGTCGCTCCCGCACTTCCACGATTATAAGTTACCCAAAAACCCCAGTGTGGGTGTGTGTGTGTGCAGGTTACCGTACTTACCATTTATGAGTCAATTACTATTCTCACTTTTCCAATTACATCTTTCGGTTAAGCATGTCACATAGTCCAATTCAATTTACGGTACGGTGCAATTACGATACTATGCAACTTATCGAGTTTAGCTAATTGTTCAAGTGAAACACTTTTCTAATAAAAAGAAACTAATTTTGGCATGCATCAATATTGTTTTTAAACCCTATAGCAAGGGTACGATGAGTTACCAAATGGCCTTGTAGAGAAATACGCGTTTCTGGTCAGCGGTATGGGTACCTGGTTTCACAGTTGTTACGAATGAGTTAGCTTCACAAAAATAATATGCTAAGAGGGCACGTTACACTAACTAACTTATAACTAATCTTGTTATCAAAACTTAACTTGTTATATCAGATCAATCAAAATAGTTACTTACATATTTACTAATATATGTTTAGAAATTATTAATAACTTTTATCATAACTTAATATATTTACAAACTTAATTAATAACATAATTTATCTTAAGATAATAAAACATGACTTTAAATTAACTTTATAAATTTATAACATAACTTAATAACTAATCTTTATATTATAACTTATTAAAATTTTATATCAGAAACTTTAGCTTTTAAATAACTAAGTTATATATAATCTTAAATAATAAATTAATCAAAAATTAACTCATTTTAAAAATTAAACTTATATAATATAGTAACTTACTTTATAACACAACCTCCCCCTCTCTTTCTCTCTCCCCGTACTGCCTTTCTCCTTCTTCTTCTTTACTGTTTCCTTTTTTTTGCAGAGGGGCGGCAGCCAGGAGCAGGAGCGGTGCTAGGACACAGCGGCGGCGCAAGGGACTCGGCGGTGCACGGGTGCTGTAATGACTGGTTTTCATGTATCTGGATTTATTATATTATATTATATGTTTTGGTGGATTTTCTCCTTGTGTGTGGTTTTCTTCTCCGTAGCTTTCATTTTCGATTGTTTCGTCACGTTTTCCTAGCTTCTTCCGTGGATCGTCGATTTTGGAGTAAGTCATTCGTGACGGGCTTCATATCGGTCATATCTTATTGTTAGAGCCTAGGAGTCTTAGGAATCGATCCCGGAGCTTCGCGCTCCATTTCGGAACTTTTGGTGCACATTAGCCGGTGCAAGAAGGGGCACCGACCGACTAGATTACGATCCAGTCGGTCGGAAAACCTTCTTGAACCGACCAGTGTGCTTTGTTAAATGTTCAGGAGTTACTGTTTGGACTTAGTCGGTCTGTGTTGGTCAACCGACCGACTAGTTCCCAAACTAGTCGGTCAGTGGTTGCTCTTTGACCGACTAATTCATTACCCAGATTTTTTCCTTATTTCGCTGCTTGGTGTTAGTCGGTCACAGCTAATCGACCGACCGACTAGTTGCTAAACTAGTCAGTCAGCCAACCTTCTTTGACCGACTAATCAGTGTCGAAACCCTAATTTCTGGGCAGCCGCCAGCACTTCCTATTTAAACCCCTCCCAAACGTTTTCTTCTTCTTCTTCTTCAACTCTAAACCTAATTTCTCCCCCATTGAGCCCCCTACTACCTCAAACCCTTATTCCTTCATCCCAAGCCCAAAATCTATCATCCAACCCCTCATTTAACGCATTCTACCTCTCATCTTCCTCAAACCTTCATCAAATCCCCCAAAACCCCATTTCTCCAGATTTTCTCCATCTATTCCAGATCTGAACCCTAGGTTCCCCGGAGTGTTTCTTCCGTTGTCGTGCTTGCTCGGCATCATTCTTCCGCTTCCGATACGGTAATAATCGATCTCTTAACGTTTTCATAACCGTTGTGTTTTTGTGACACCCTAATGAAATGAATGTTGTATTGATGATTGTTTCTCCATAATAGCGACTTCCCCGTAGATTAGCGTCCGTGTGACGGCCTCGTTGATCGTCATCCTCGGTGCTAGGCAAGTGAAACTTGCCACTTAGGGTTTTGGGCCATGTCTTAGGCCATTTGCTTGTTGTAGGCGTAAAAGAGACTAGGCGACAAAATAATACTCGCCTAGGCGCAAATTTAGGAACTAGCTTGACAACGAAGCTAGATCCGTCATTTATCATGTTGCATAAAACTACCATGCCATGTTTAATTTCAATTACCGGTACGCGAATTAATTGTCATGTCATTGCATTCTTTAAATGTTCCCGTGATTGCGTAGCACACGCTACAATAATTGTACTTCCTGGCTCGTGACCAGAAGCGAGCATAATGAGTTGCTAACCCCAACGCTCGATATTGAGGCAAGGTGTCCTCTACGCCAAATACTTCCTGATTCGTGATATAGAGAACAAGCTCCCGTGCGGGGCAACCCTGGCTCATTTACTGGGCTCATGTACAGGGACCCTGGCTTGTTTACGTGTGGGATGGAGTAAGAGTTAAGCGGTCATTCAACTGGGAGTCTGCCCGATCAGCAACTGCAGTTGTAAGGCGTAAACTCTGGGTTCTGGGGTAGTGTTAAGCGGCCAATCAGCGTGAATGCCAAACCGTTCAGCTGTAAGGCGTTAACATCTACAAACAACTTGAAACGTGACTAGTGAAATGATTGAGATTGTTAGTAGCTTGGCTACTCTTGACTTGTCCCGATAATTGTTCTCTTGTACTTATTGTTTCACCATGTCTTGCTTGTGCACTCACGTTATAACTGCCATGTCATGCATACTATAACTGTTAGGTTGTTAGTTGCTTACTTTCAGTTTCCTTGCCCAAGTCTTTTAGACTTGCTGACATGTGCCCCTTTACTCTTTTGGGTGACACATGTTAGATCTTGAGCCTGAGTACATTGTTGAGGACGAGGTGTTTGCTGACGCCGAGCCCGAGCCTGTGTTCGGCGAGGAGTATGTGGACACTGGGGACCAGTCCTAGTGTCTTCGTTGAGCTTTCCCTTTTGTTTAGACTGCTGTTTTGTTGTCGGTGCGTAGTACCTATACTTTGTTACGTTGTTCCTTTTGTTGGCTTTGTTCTGGGCCTTAGACTCTTTCTTTTAGCCTGGTGGCTTTTCTGGATGTTGAACTTAATTTTCATGTTGGACAAATTATGAGATATGAGATTTTATTTCTGTCTCTCCTTGTGTTATTATTATTGTTCCGTTTGTGGTTACAGGGACCTGCTTATGTTTTATTGACGCTTATCGGGTTTGGGGCTTCACAGCTCCACTCTCGTGCGGACCTTTCACGTCTCGTCTACATTTTAGGGAAGCGGGGCGTGACAGGTTTTGTTGGTGGCCCATGCAGGTCCTCTTCTGTAACTGCGATTATTGAAATGACGATAATAATATTAGAATGTCCAATAAACTAAGTTCGACGTCCGAGTCATAAGCTATGAGTCTAATTGTTTCGTTTTCTGTGTCACTAGATGGCAGGAAGACGAATCACCCGTGGTGGAGGTAGTGGTGCGCCCCCTCATGACGAGGAGCCTGAGCGGGAACCCACCAATGGAGAGATGATGCGGATGATGCTTCAGATGATGCAGGTGCAGCAGGGCGTGCTCCTGCAAGTCCAGAATGCTCCGGCTGGTCGAGCTGCCCGGGCACTTCCGGATGCCCCTCGCTCCGAGCCGGGAGAGAAACAATTTCGGGAGCTGGGTCCCGCATATTTTGATGGGTCTGAGGGTCCTCTGGCTGCCGATGAGTGGATTCGGAACATTGAGGATAACTTGAAGATGGCCAAGATCACCCCGGCTGGATGGGTTGATTTGGCGAAGAGGCAACTCAAGGATAATGCTCGGAACTGGTGGGATGCGGAAGAGAAGATGCTGGTGGAGCCGATAGCTTGGACTACCTTTAAGTCCAGGTTTGATGAGGAGTTCTTTTCGAAGGCTGCTAGGAAGGAGATGCTACAGCGCTTCATTGATCTGAAGCAAGGGAGCTCGACGGTGGACCTGTACCACCAAAAGTTCACGAGGCTGAGTCGGTTCGCACCAAAGATGGTGCATGATACTGATGAGAGGGCTCAGAGGTTCCTGCAGAGACTTGTTTTGGAGCTCCAAAGTTTTGTGTCTTCCTCTGATCTGGACTCTTATCAGAAGGTTCTGGTCGCTGCAAGGCGGCAGGAGCTGAACCTGAATCAGAGGAGAGGACATGTTTCTGGTGCTGGGAAGAGGCCTATGGAGCAGGCCAGAGCAGTGGTTAGGCCTGGTTTCAAGCCTAATCAGCCAGCTCAGTTCAAGAGGCCAGGAGGGCCTATTCTGAAGACTTGCCATTTCTGCGGCATGCATGGCCACATCAAGGATCAGTGTAGGAAGTTTCTGGGCCAGTGTTTGGTTTGTGGTGATGCTTCTCATGTCGCGAAGGATTGTCGGCATGCGAATCAGCTGCGGAGGGCACCTGTTGCAGCACAGCCATTACAGCAGCGAGCGTCTGTTCCCGCTGGACGTGGAGCAGCTCTTGTTCCACAGAGGCAGGCTTTTCAGCAGGCTATTCCGCCGAGGAGGCAGGCTTTTCTGATGACCGCTGTGGAGAACGGAGCGGTGGATGAGGTTATCGCAGGTAATCCTCACCTAGCTGTTCCTTTCTTATTTGGCTTGTTTGTTAGATTATGTTGTTTGCTTAAACATGATTGTTTGCTAGACTAGGGCTTGATTGTTAAATTGCTTGTTAGGTGTGATTTTGGTGTGCACATTTCCTGCACGAGTCCTCTTTGACTCAGGTGCATCGATGTGCATTATTTCTCGGAGCTTCGTGGAGAAGCATTCCTTGTCGACGTCCCCTCTTCCCAAGAGTTGGAATATCGTTATAGGGAATGGCGTGGTCTCAGTGCATCTTGGTTGCGATTCTTGCTCGTTGGTGGTTTGTAGACATGAGCTTTACGCTGATTTCATTGTCCATGACATCATCAACTATGACGCGGTCCTTGGGATGGATTGGCTTGCGAGCTTCTATGCTACGATCGACTGTCGGAGGAAGAAGGTGGTGTTTGAGATTCCCGGACATCCAGTATTTGAGTTCAGCCGAGGTAGCAGTTCGCTTGGTCCTGTCAGATTTCGGGCCAGGCCGGTGGAGGTTGTGGCTATGCAGATGGAGCTGGAGAGGCCAGCGGCTGTGCGTGATTTTGATGACGTCTTCCCCGAGGAGATGTCTGGTTTGCCACCTGATCGAGCTTTAGAATTTTCTATTGATCTTGTTCCGGGAGCGCAGCCGATTTCGAAGGCGCCGTATCGTATGGCACCCGCTGAGTTGGAGGAATTGCGGAAGCAGCTGGATGAGCTTTTGCAGAAGGGTTATATCAACCCTAGTGTGTCTCCGTGGGGAGCACCGGTGCTGCTGGTGAAGAAGAAGGATGGTTCGCGTCGCATGTGCGTGGACTATCGGGAGCTGAATGCGGTGACCATTAAGAATAAATACTCGTTGCCTCGCATCGATGATATCTTTGATCAGCTGGGAGGATCGAGGGTGTTTTCTAAGTTGGATCTGAGGAGTGGTTATCATCAGCTGAAGGTGAAGAAGGATGATGTTCCGAAGACAGCGTTCAGGACAAAGTATGGACACTACGAGTTTGTGGTTATGCCTTTCGGTGTAACCAATGCACCCGCAGTTTTCATGAATCTGATGAACCTGATTTTCTACGAATTTTTGGATAAGTTTGTCGTTATCTTTATTGACGACATTCTGATCAATTCAAAGTCGGAGGAGGAGCATGCATCGCACTTGAGGACGGTGTTGGAGATTCTGAGGAAGCATCGGCTGTATGCTAAGTTTTCAAAGTGTGAGTTTTGGCTGGATAGAGTTGCTTTCCTCGGGCATGTGGTGACTGGAGATGGTATTTCAGTGGATCCTAAGAAGTTCAGGGCCATCAGAGAGTGGCCTGTTCCGTCGTCGGCCTCTGAGATTCGGAGTTTCCTTGGTTTGGCGGGATATTACCGGCGTTTCATTAATGACTTTTCCCGTATTGCCGAGCCAATGACCAGGTTGACGCGGAAGGATATACCTTATGTTTGGTCAGGTGACTGTGAGCATGCCTTTGGTGTTCTGAGAGAGCGTTTGACGTCTGCCCCTGTCCTTGCTGTGCCTGATCGCAGTGGAGGATTCGAGATCGTTTGCGATGCTTCTGGCAAGGGTCTCGGTGGTGTTTTGCATCAGCATGGACATGTGGTGGCGTATGCATCTCGTCAGCTCAAGGTTCATGAGAAGAATTACCCGACGCATGATTTGGAGTTGGCTGCTGTTGTGTTTGCGCTCAAGATTTGGAGGCACTTCCTGCTGAGTGAGAAAGTGAGGATCTTCACTGATCACAAAAGCTTGAAGTATATTTTTACTCAGAAGGAGCTCAACATGCGACAGCGTCGATGGTTGGAGCTCATGGCGGATTATGAGATTGATTTGCAGTATCACCCTGGCAAGGTGAATGTGGTTCCTGATGCGCTGAGTAGGCTTCCAGCGGTGATGATTTTGACCTCGCAATGGAGATTGCAGCAGGATTTTTGCGAGTCTAGTGTGGAGATTGTTCTTCCTGGGGAGGCTTCTTCGTTGATGTGTATGCAGATACAGTCGACGTTTGTGGATCGGATCAAGGCTGGTCAGGCTGAGGATCCGGAGCTGGTGAAGATTCGGGAACAGGTAGAAGCCGGTCTGCGGACTGACTTTTTGATTCATGAGGATGGCTCGCTGAGGTTTGGAGCCAGGTTATGTGTGCCAGCTGGGGATATTAGAGAGGAGTTGATGGTGGAGGCACACAGTTCACCGTATTCTGTGCATCCTGGTGGGACCAAGATGTACAAGGATCTTCGTCTGAATTATTGGTGGCATGGTATGAAGAGGAGTGTGGCTCAGAGTGTAGCCAAGTGTTTGGGTTGCCAACAAGTGAAGGCGGAGCATCAGCGTGCGGCCGGGTTGCTACAGCCGCTTCCGATTTCGGAGTGGAAGTGGCAACACATCACTATGGATTTCGTGACTGGACTACCTCGGAGTCCGAAGCAGAATGACGCGATTTGGGTGATCGTAGACCGATTGACCAAATCCGCGCACTTTATTCCGTTCCGAGTGGGACAGTCCACTGAGGCGCTAGTGAGGAAATATATGGAGGTAAATTCTTTTACTCTCCGTTTTTATTTCCTTTTCCTAGTTTAGATAGCGATGTAACGTGAATCGTACAGGAGGTCGTGCGACTTCACGGAGTCCCCGTGAGTATCGTGTCGGACAGAGACACGAGGTTCACATCTCAGTTCTGGCAGAGTTTGCAGAAGAGTTTGGGTACGCGTCTGAGTTTCAGTACGGCGTACCATCCGCAGACGGATGGCCAGTCTGAGAGGACGATTCAGATCTTGGAGGACATGCTGAGGGCGTGCATGTTGGATTTCAAGGGTTCGTGGGAGGACCATCTACATCTGGTGGAGTTTTCTTACAACAATAGCTTCCAGGCGAGTATTGGCATGACGCCTTTCGCCGCTCTTTATGGGAGGAAATGTCAATCGCCTTTGAGTTGGGATGACGTTGGTGATCGTGAGCTGTTGGGACCTAAGATGATTGTGGAGGCCGTGGGTATCGTCAGGAATATTCGGGAGAGGTTGAGGATTGCTCAGGACCATTTTAAGCATTGGGCGGATGCTAAACGTCGTCCTTTGGAGTTTCAGCCGGGCGACCATGTGTTTCTAATGATTTCCCCGAATCGTGGTGTGATTCGCTTTGGGAAGCGAGGGAAGTTGAGCCCGTGATACATTGGACCGTTTGACATTCTGGAGAGGGTTGGCGAGGTAGCTTACCGCTTAGCCTTGCCGCCATCCTTGGAAGGAGTTCACAATGTTTTCCATGTGTCGCAGCTTCGTCGATACATTAGCGATCCATCTCATGCTATGGATTTCTCGGAGATTACCGTTCGCCCTGATATGACGTATGACCAGCAGCCAATGCAGATTCTGGACAGGCGTCAGAAGTCACTTCGGAACAAGGTTGTCAATCTTGTGAGGGTGATGTGTCGACACGGCTCGCCTGGAGAGTCTACTTGGGAGAATGAGGATGAGATGCGAGAGCGTTTCCCACTTTTGTTTCCGGACACGTGAGTGTTGGGAAATTCCGAGGACGGAATTTTTCTTAAGTTGGGGAGGATGTAACGACTGGTTTTCATGTATCTGGATTTATTATATTATATTATATGTTTTGGTGGATTTTCTCCTTGTGTGTGGTTTTCTTCTCCGTAGCTTTCATTTTTGATCGTTTCGTCGCGTTTTCCTAGCTTCTTCCGTGGATCGTCGATTTTGGAGTAAGTCATTCGTGACGGGCTTCATATCGGTCATATCTTATTGTTAGATCAAGCCTAGGAGTCTTAGGAATCGATCCCGGAGCTTCGCGCTCCATTTCGGAACTTTTGGTGCACATTAGCCGGTGTAAGAAGGGGCACCGACCGACTAGATGACGATCCAGTCGGTCGAAAAACCTTCTTGAACCGACTAGTGTGCTTTGTTAAATGTTCAAGAGTTACTGTTTGGACTTAGTCGGTCTGCGTTGGTCAACCGACCGACTAGTTCCCAAACTAGTCGGTCAGTGGTTGCTCTTTGACCGACTAATTCATTACCCAGATTTTTTCCCTATTTCGCTGCTTGGTGTTAGTCGGTCACAGCTAATCGACCGACCGACTAGTTGCTAAACTAGTCGGTCAGCCAACCTTCTTTGACCGACTAATCAGTGTCGAAACCCTAATTTCTGGGCAGCCGACAGCACTTCCTATTTAAACCCCACCCAAACGTTTTCTTCTTCTTCTTCTTCAACTCTAAACCTAATTTCTCCCCCATTGAGCCCCCTACTACCTCAAACCCTTATTCCTTCAACCCAAGCCCAAAATCCATCATCCAAACCCTCATTTAACGCATTCTACCTCTCATCTTCCTCAAACCTTCATCAAATCCCCCAAAACCCCATTTCTCCAGATTTTCCCCATCTATTCCAGATCTGAACCCTAGGTTCCCCGGAGCGTTTCTTCCGTTGCCATGCTTGCTCGGCATCATTCTTCCGTTTCCGATACGGTAATAATCGTTTTCTTAACGTTTTCATAACCGTTGTGTTTTTGTGACACCCTAATGAAATGAATGTTGTATTGATGATTGTTTCTCCATAACAGCGACTTCCCTGTAGATTAGCGTCCGTGTGACGGCCTCGTTGATCGTCATCCTCGGTGCTAGGCAAGTGAAACTTGCCACTTAGGGTTTTTATCACGACCCGCTTCCCTAAAATGGAGGCGAGACGTGAAAAGGTCCGCACGAGAGTGGAGCTGTGAAGCCCCAAACCTGATAAGCGTAAATAAAACATAAGCAGGTCCCTGTAACCACAACGGAACAACAATAATAATACAAGGAGAGACTGAAATAAAATCTCACATCTCAAATATTGTCCAACAAGAAAAATAAGTCCAACATCCAGAAAAGCCACCAGGCTAAAAGAAAAGAGTCTAAAGGCCCAGAACAAGGCCAACAAAAGCAGCGACATAACAAAGTATAGGTGCTACGCATCGATAACAAAACAACTGTCTAACAAAAGCAAAACACAACGAAGACACTAGGACTGGTCCCCAGTGTCCACGTACTCCCCGTCAAACACAAGCTCGGGCTCAGCGTCAGCAAACACCTCGTCCTCAACAAGGTACTCGGGCTCAGGATCTAACATGTGTCACCCAAAAGAGTAAAGGGGCACATGTCAGCAAGTCTAAAAGACTTGAGCAAGGAAACTGAAGTAAGGCAACTAGCAACCTAACAGTTTAGTATGCATGACATGGCAGTTATAGCATGAGTGCACAATTTAAAACATGGCAAGACAATTTTGTACAAGGGAACAATTATCGGGTCAAGACAAGAGTAGCCAAGCTACTAACATTCTCAATCAATCCACATTGTTTCATAGGTGTTTACGCCCTTCAGCTGAATGGTACATCATTCACACCGATCGGCACTAAACACGATTCACGTTTCACGTTGTTTTGTAGATGTTTACGCCCTTCAGCTGAATGGTACATCATTCACACCGATCGGCACTAAACACTACCCCACCCCAGAGTTTACGCCTTACAACTGCAGTTGTTGATCAAACAGACCCCCAGTTGCCTGGCCACTTAACCCTTACCCCATCCCGCACTAAACAAGCCAGGGTCCCTGAACATGAGCCCAGCAAGTGAGCCAGGGTTGCCCCGCACGGGAGCTTGTTTCTTAGTTCACAATTCAATATATCGAGCGTTGGGGTTAGCAACTCATTATGCTCGCTTCTGGTCACGAGCCAGGAACACAAGTATTGTAGCGATGCTACGCAATCACAGGATCACCAAAAGAATGCAATGACATGACATTTAATTTGCGTACCGTTAATGGAAAGTAAACATGACATGGTAATTGTGCAACATGCTAAATGTCGGAACTAGCTTCGTTGTCAAGCTAGTTCCCCAATTTGCGCCTAGGCGAGTATCATTTCGTCGCCTAGCCTCTTTTACGCCTACAACAAGCAAATGGCCTAAAACATGGCCTAAACCCTAGGTGGCAAGTTTCACTTGCCTAGCACCGGGGATGACGACCACTTCGTCACACGGATGCTATGCTACGGGGGAATCGCTGTTATGGGGGAAACAAACATCAAACAACATGAAATTTATTAGGGTTTCATAAAAATATAAATAGGTTATAAAAACAACGGTAGATCGATTTCTTACCGAGAGGAGGCGGAAGAAACACTCCGGGGAACCCTAGGATCAGATCTGGAAAAGATTGGGGAAGTTTGGGGAAACTAGGGTTTTGGGGAAATTTGGGGATTTGATGGATTTGGGTGAGAGTTTGGGGAAGATGAGAGGTAGATAGAGTCAATGGATGGTTTGGATGATGGATTTAGGGCTTGGAATGAAGAAATGAAGCTTGGAGGAAGATGGGGGCTGAAGGGGGAAGATTTTAGGGTTTTGGGTCGTGTTGGGGAAGAAGAAATCGTTTGGGTTGGGTTTAAATAGGATGGGCTGGCGGCTGCCCAGAAATTAGGGTTTCAACACTGGTTAGTCGGTCAAAGAGCAATCACTGACCGACTAGTTTGGCAACTAGTCGGTCGGTCGACCAACGCAGACCGACTAAGTGTAAACAGTAACTCCTGAACGGAAATAGGATTCTAGAGTTAGTCGGTCCATGAACAAGTACTGACCGACTAGTTTAGCATCTAGTCGGTCGATGAACGTTCTTAGACCGACTAAGAGTAAACAGTAACTCAACTAAAATTAAGATGATGTGTTAGTCGGTTAAAGAAGCATTGCTGACCGACTAGTTTGCAACCTAGTCGGTCAACCAACGTTCTTAGACCGACTAACGATAAACAGTAACTCCTGAGAAAATTTAGAAAGCCAACTAGTCGGTCCAAGAAGGATTGCCGACCGACTGGATCGCCATCTAGTCGGTCGGTGCCCCTTCTTATACCGGCTAATGAGCACAAAAAGTTCCGATATGGAGCGCGGGGCCCCGAGATCGATTCCTAAGACTCCTAGGCTTGATCTAATAGTTAGATACGACCGTTATGAAGTCCGTCACGAATGACATACTTCGAAATCGACGATCCTAAGGAAGAAACGAGAAAATACGACGAATCGATCGAAAATGAAAGCTACGGAGCCGAAAACCACACAAGAGGAGAGAATCCACCAAAACATATATTATATTATAATAAATCCAGATACATGAAAAGCAGTCGTTACATCCTCCCCAACTTAAGAAAAATTCCGTCCTCGGAATTTCCAAAAACTCACGAGTCCGGAAACAAAAGTGGGAAACGCTCTCGCATCTCATCCTCATTCTCCCAAGTAGACTCTCCAGGTGAGCCGTGTCGCCACATCACCCTCACAAGATTGACAATCTTGTTCCGAAGCGATTTCTGACGCCTGTCCAGAATCTGCACTGGATGCTGGTCATACGTCATATCGGGGCGAACGGTAATCTCCGAAAAATCTACCGCATGAGACGGATCGCTAATGTATCGACGAAGCTGCGACACATGGAAAACATTGTGAACTCCTTCCAAAGACGGCAGCAAGGCCAAACGATAAGCTACCTCGCCAACCCTCTCCAAAACGTCAAATGGTCCAATGTATCGCGGGCTCAACTTTCCACGCTTCCCGAAACGAATCACACCCCGATTCGGGGAAATCTTCAAGAACACATGGTCGCCCGGCTGAAACTCCAAAGGACGACGTTTAGCATCCGCCCAATGCTTAAAACGGTCCTGAGCAATTCTCAACCTCTCCCGAATATTCCTGACGATATCCACGGCCTCCACGATCATCTCAGGTCCCAACAACTCCCGATCACCAACGTCATCCCAACTCAATGGCGATCGACATTTCCTCCCATAAAGAGCGGCGAAAGGCGCCATGCCAATACTCGCCTGGAAGCTGTTGTTGTAAGAGAACTCCACCAAATGTAGATGGTCCTCCCACGAACCCTTGAAATCCAACATGCACGCCCTCAGCATGTCTTCCAAAATCTGAATCGTCCTCTCGGACTGGCCATCCGTCTGCGGATGGTACGCCGTGCTGAAACTCAGACGCGTACCCAAGCTCTTCTGCAAACTCTGCCAGAACTGAGATGTGAACCTCGTGTCTCTGTCAGACACGATACTCACGGGGACTCCATGAAGTCGCACAACCTCCTGCACGATTCACGTTACATCACTATCCAAACTAGGAAAAGGAAATAAAACGGAGAGTAAAAGAATTTTACCTCCATATATCTCCTCGCTAGCGCCTCAGTGGACTGTCCCACTCGGAACGGAATAAAGTGCGCGGATTTGGTCAATCGATCTACGATCACCCAAATCGCGTCATTCTGCTTCGGACTCCGAGGTAGTCCAGTCACGAAATCCATAGTGATGTGTTGCCATTTCCACTCCGGAATCGGAAGCGGTTGTAGCAACCCGGCCGTACGCTGATGCTCCGCCTTCACTTGCTGGCAAACCAAGCACTTGGCTACACTCCGAGCCACGCTCCTCTTCATACCATGCCACCAATAATTCAGACGAAGATCCTGGTACATCTTGGTGCCATCAGGATGCACAGAATACGGCAAACTGTGTGCCTCCACCATCAGCTCCTCTCTGATATCCCCAGCTGGCACACACAACCTGGCTCCAAACCTCAACGAGCCATCCTCATGAATCAAAAAGTCAGTCCGCAGACCGGCTTCCACCTGCTCCCGAATCCTCACCAGCTTCGGATCCTCAGCCTGGCCAGCCTTAATCCGATCCACGATCGTCGACTGTACCTGCATGTACACCAACGACGAAGCCTCTCCAGGAAGAACAATCTCCACGCCAGACTCGCAAAAATCCTGCTGCAATCTCCACTGCGAGGTCAAAATCATCACCGCTGGAAGCCTACTCAAAGCATCCGGAACCACATTCACCTTGCCAGGGTGAAACTGCAAATCAATCTCATAATCCGCCATAAGCTCCAACCATCGACGCTGTCGCATGTTGAGCTCCTTCTGAGTGAAAATATACTTCAAGCTTTTGTGATCGGTGAAAATCTTCACTTTCTCACTCAGCAAGAAGTGCATCCAAATCTTAAGAGCAAACACAACGGCAGCCAACTCCAAATCATGCGTCGGGTAATTCTTCTCATGAACCTTAAGCTGACGAGACGCATACGCCACAACATGCCCATGCTGATGCAACACACAACCGAGACCCTTGCCAGAAGCATCGCAAAAGATCTCAAATCCACCGATGCGATCAGGCACAACAAGAATAGGGGCAGTCGTCAACCTCTCCTTCAGAACGCCAAAAGCACTCTCACAATCACCCGACCAAACAAAAGCAACATCCTTCCGCGTCAACCTGGTCATCGGCTCAGCAATACAAGAAAAGTCCTTAATGAATCGCCGATAATAACCAGCAAGTCCAAGGAAACTCCGAATCTCAGACGCAGACGATGGAACAGGCCACTCTCTGATGGCCCGAATCTTCTCGGGATCCACTGAAATACCATCTCCAGTCACCACATGCCCGAGAAAAGCAACTCGATCCAGCCAAAACTCGCACTTCGAAAACTTAGCATACAAATGATGCTTCCTCAAAATCTCCAACATCGTCCTTAAGTGCGAGGCATGCTCTTCCTCCGACTTCGAATAGATCAGAATGTCGTCAATAAAGATAACGACAAACTTATCCAAAAAGTCGTAGAAAATCAGTTTCATCAGATTCATGAAAACTGCGGGCGCGTTAGTTACACCGAAAGGCATAACCACAAACTCATAGTGTCCATACTTCGTCCTGAACGCTGTCTTCGGAACATCATCCTTCTTCACCTTCAACTGATGGTAACCACCTCAAATCCAATTTAGAAAACACCCTCGAACCTCCAAGCTGATCAAAAATATCATCGATGCGAGGCAACGGGTATTTATTCTTAATGGTCACCGCATTCAACTCCCGATAGTCCACGCACATGCGACGCGAACCATCCTTCTTCTTAACCAGCAACACCGGTGCTCCCCACGGAGACACGCTAGGATTAATATAACCCTTCTGCAAAAGCTCATCCAATTGCTTCCGCAACTCTTCCAGTTCTACAGGTGCCATACGATACGGCGCCTTCGAAATCGGCTGCGCACCTGGAACAAGATCGATAGAAAATTCCAAAGCTCGATCAGGCGGCAAACCAGACATCTCCTCGGGGAAGATGTCGCCAAAATCTCGCACCACAGCTGGCCACTCCAGCTCCATCTGCATAGCCACAGCCTCCATCGGCCTGGCCCAAAATCTGACAGGACCAAGCGAACTGCTACCACGACTGAATTCAAATACTGGATGTCCGGGAATCTCGAACACCACCTTCTTCCTCCGACAGTCGATCGTAGCATAGAAGCTCGCAAGCCAGTCCATCCCAAGAACTGCATCATAGTTGATGATGTCGTGGACAATGAAATCAGCAAAAAGCTCATGTCCACAGACCACCAATGAGCAAGAATTGCAACCACGATGCACCGAGACCACGCCATTCCCTGTAACGATATTCCAACTCTTGGGAAGAGGGGACGTCGACAAGGAATGCCTCTCCACGAAGCTCCGAGAAATAATGCACATCGATGCACCAGAGTCAAAGAGGACTCGTGTAGGAAACGTGCAAACCAAAACCACACCTAACAATCAATTAACAATCAAACCCTAGTCTAGCAAACAACCATGTTCAAGCAAACAAACACAATCTAACAATCAAAACCAGCTAGGAAAGTAACAGCTAGATTGAGGATTACCTGCGATAACCTCATCCACAGCCTCGCTCTCCGCAGCGGTCATCAGAAAAGCCTTCCTCCTTGGCGGAACAGCCTGCTGAAAAGCCTGCCTCTGCGGAACAAGAGCTGCTCCACGTCCAGCAGGAACAGACGCTCGCTGCTGCAACGGCTGAGCTGCAACAGGTGCCCTCTGCAGCGGACCCGCATGCCGACAATCCTTCGCGACATGGGAAGCATCACCACAAACCAGACACTGGCCCAAAAACTTCCGACACTGATCCTTAATATGGTCAGGCTTGCCGCAGAAATGGCAAGACTTCAGAATAGGCCCTCCTGGCCTCTTAAACTGAGCGGACTGATTACGCCTGAATCCAGGTCTAACCACAGCTCTTGCCTGCTCCATAGGCCTCTTCCCAGCACCAACAATAGACCCTCTCCTCTGGTTCACGAGCAGCTCCTGCCTCTTGGCAGTGACCAGAACCTTCTGATAAGACTCCCGGTCAGAGGAGGTCACAAAACTCTGGAGCTCCGAAGCAAGCCCCTGCAGGAACCTCTGAGCCTTCTCCTCAGCGTCCTGCACCATCTTTGGTGCAAACCGACTCAGCCTCATGAACTCTTGGTGATACATGTCCACCGACGAGCTCCCTTGCTTCAAATCGATAAAACGCTGCAGCATCTCCTCCCTGGCAGCTTTCGGGAAGAACTCACCCTCAAATCTAGCCTTGAAGGTAGCCCAAGCTATCGGCTCCACCAACATCTTCTCTTCTGCATCCCACCAATTCCGAGCATTATCCTTGAGTTGCCTCTTCGCCAAATCAACCCATCCAGCCGAGGTGATCTTGGCCATCTTCAGATTGTCCTCGATGTTCCGAATCCACTCATCGGCAGCCAGAGGACCCTCAGAACCATCAAAATATGCGGGACCCAGCTCCCGAAATTGCTTCGCTCCTGGCTCAGAGCGAGGGGCATCCGGAAGAGCCCGGGCAGCTCGAGCAAGTGGAGCATTCTGGACTTGCAGAAGCACGCCCTGCTGCACTTGCATCATCTGGATCATCATCCGCATCATCTCACCGCTGGTGGGTTCCCGCTCAGGCTCCTCATCATGAGGGAGCGCACCACTGCCCCCACCACGGGTGAAACGTCTTCCTGCCATCTAGTGACACAGAAAACGAATCAGATTAGACTCATAGCTTATGACTCGGACGTCGAACTTAACTTATTGGACATTCTAATATTATTATCGCTATTCCAAAATTCGCAGTTACAGAAGGACCTGCATGGGCCACCACTAAAACCTGTCACGACCCGCTTCCCTAAAATGGAGGCGAGACGTGAAAAGGTCCGCACGAGAGTGGAGCTGTGAAGCCCCAAACCCGATAAGCGTAAATAAAACATAAGCAAGTCCCTGTAACCACAACGGAACAACAATAATAATACAAGGAGAGACTGAAATAAAATCTCACATCTCAAATATTGTCCAACAAGAAAAATAAGTCCAACATCCAGAAAAGCCACCAGGCTAAAAGAAAAGAGTCTAAAGGCCCAGAACAAGGCCAACAAAAGCAGCGACATAACAAAGTATAGGTGCTACGCACCGATAACAAAACAACTGTCTAACAAAAGCAAAACACAACGAAGACACTAGGACTGGTCCCCAGTGTCCACGTACTCCCCGTCAAACACAAGCTCGGGCTCGGCGTCAGCAAACACCTCGTCCTCAACAAGGTACTCGGGCTCAGGATCTAACATGTGTCACCCAAAAGAGTAAAGGGGCACATGTCAGCAAGTCTAAAAGACTTGAGCAAGGAAACTGAAGTAAGGCAACTAGCAACCTAGCAGTTTAGTATGCATGACATGGCAGTTATAGCATGAGTGCACAATTTAAAACATGGCAAGACAATTTTGTACAAGGGAACAATTATCGGGTCAAGACAAGAGTAGCCAAGCTACTAACATTCTCAATCAATCCACATTGTTTCATAGGTGTTTACGCCCTTCAGCTGAATGGTACATCATTCACACCGATCGGCACTAAACACGATTCACGTTTCACGTTGTTTTGTAGATGTTTACGCCCTTCAGCTGAATGGTACATCATTCACACCGATCGGCACTAAACACTACCCCACCCCAGAGTTTACGCCTTACAACTGCAGTTGTTGATCAAACAGACCCTCAGTTGCCTGGCCGCTTAACCCTTACCTCATCCCGCACTAAACAAGCCAGGGTCCCTGAACATGAGCCCAGCAAGTGAGCCAGGGTTGCCCCGCACGGGAGCTTGTTTCTTAGTTCACAATTCAATATATCGAGCGTTGGGGTTAGCAACTCATTATGCTCGCTTCTGGTCACGAGCCAGGAACACAAGTATTGTAGCGATGCTACGCAATCACGGGATCACCAAAAGAATGCAATGACATGACATTTAATTTGCGTACCGTTAATGGAAAGTAAACATGACATGGTAATTGTGCAACATGCTAAATGTCGGAACTAGCTTCGTTGTCAAGCTAGTTCCCCAATTTGCGCCTAGGCGAGTATCATTTCGTCGCCTAGCCTCTTTTACGCCTACAACAAGCAAATGGCCTAAAACATGGCCTAAACCCTAGGTGGCAAGTTTCACTTGCCTAGCACCGGGGATGACGACCACTTCGTCACACGGATGCTATGCTACGGGGGAATCGCTGTTTTGGGGGAAACAAACATCAAACAACATGAAATTTATTAGGGTTTCATAAAAATATAAATAGGTTATAAAAACAACGGTAGATCGATTTCTTACCGAGAGGAGGCGGAAGAAACACTCCGGGGAACCCTAGGATCAGATCTGGAAAAGATTGGGGAAGTTTGGGGAAACTAGGGTTTTGGGGAAATTTGGGGATTTGATGGATTTGGGTGAGATTTTGGGGAAGATGAGAGATAGATAGAGTCAATGGATGGTTTGGATGATGGATTTAGGGCTTGGAATGAAGAAATGAAGCTTGGAGGAAGATGGGGGCTGAAGGGGGAAGATTTTAGGGTTTTGGGTCGTGTTGGGGAAGAAGAAATCGTTTGGGTTGGGTTTAAATAGGATGGGCTGGCGGCTGCCCAGAAATTAGGGTTTCGACACTGGTTAGTCGGTCAAAGAGCAACCACTGACCAACTAGTTTGGCAACTAGTCGGTCGGTCGACCAACGCAGACCGACTAAGTGTAAACAGTAACTCCTGAACGAAAATAGGATTCTAGAGTTAGTCGGTCTATGAACAAGTACTGACCGACTAGTTTAGCATCTAGTCGGTCGATGAACGTTCTTAGACCGACTAAGAGTAAACAGTAACTCAACTAAAATTAAGATGATGTGTTAGTCGGTTAAAGAAGCATTGCTGACCGACTAGTTTGCAACCTAGTCGGTCAACCAACGTTCTTAGACCGACTAACGATAAACAGTAACTCCTGAGAAAATTTAGAAAGCCAACTAGTCGGTCCAAGAAGGATTGCCGACCGACTGGATCGCCATCTAGTCGGTCGGTGCCCCTTCTTATACCGGCTAATGAGCACAAAAAGTTCCAATATGGAGCGCGGGGCCCCGGGATCGATTCCTAAGACTCCTAGGCTTGATCTAATAGTTAGATATGACCGTTATGAAGTCCGTCACGAATGACATACTTCGAAATCGACGATCCTAAGGAAGAAACGAGAAAATACGACGAATCGATCGAAAATGAAAGCTACGGAGCCGAAAACCACACAAGAGGAGAAAATCCACCAAAACATATATTATATTATAATAAATCCAGATACATGAAAAGCAGTCGTTACATCCTCCCCAACTTAAGAAAAATTCCGTCCTCGGAATTTCCAAAAACTCACGAGTCCGGAAACAAAAGTGGGAAACGCTCTCGCATCTCATCCTCATTCTCCCAAGTAGACTCTCCAGGTGAGCCGTGTCGCCACATCACCCTCACAAGATTGACAATCTTGTTCCGAAGCGATTTCTGACACCTGTCCAGAATCTGCACTGGATGCTGGTCATACGTCATATCGGGGCGAACGGTAATCTCCGAAAAATCTACCGCATGAGACGGATCGCTAATGTATCGACGAAGCTGCGACACATGGAAAACATTGTGAACTCCTTCCAAAGACGACGGCAAGGCCAAGCGATAAGCTACCTCGCCAACCCTCTCCAAAACGTCAAATGGTCCAATGTATCGCGGGCTCAACTTTCCACGCTTCCCGAAACGAATCACACCCCGATTCGGGGAAATCTTCAAGAACACATGGTCGCCCGGCTGAAACTCCAAAGGACGACGTTTAGCATCCGCCCAATGCTTAAAACGGTCCTGAGCAATTCTCAACCTCTCCCGAATATTCCTGACGATGTCCACGGCCTCCACGATCATCCCAGATCCCAACAACTCCCGATCACCAACGTCATCCCAACTCAATGACGATCGACATTTCCTCCCATAAAGAGCGGCGAAAGGCGCCATGCCAATACTCGCCTGGAAGCTGTTGTTGTAAGAGAACTCCACCAAATGCAGATGGTCCTCCCACGAACCCTTGAAATCCAACATGCACGCCCTAAGCATGTCTTCCAAAATCTGAATCGTCCTCTCGGACTGGCCATCCGTCTGCGGATGGTACGCCGTGCTGAAACTCAGACGCGTACCCAAGCTCTTCTGCAAACTCTGCCAGAACTGAGATGTGAACCTCGTGTCTCTGTCAGACACGATACTCACGGGGACTCCATGAAGTCGCACAACCTCCTGCACGATTCACGTTACATCACTATCCAAACTAGGAAAAGGAAATAAAACGGAGAGTAAAAGAATTTTACCTCCATATATCTCCTCGCTAGCGCCTCAGTGGACTGTCCCACTCGGAACGGAATAAAGTGCGCGGATTTGGTCAATCGATCTACGATCACCCAAATCGCGTCATTCTGCTTCGGACTCCGAGGTAGTCCAGTCACGAAATCCATAGTGATGTGTTGCCATTTCCACTCCGGAATCGGAAGCGGTTGTAGCAACCCGGCCGTACGCTGATGCTCCGCCTTCACTTGCTGGCAAACCAAGCACTTGGCTACACTCCGAGCCACGCTCCTCTTCATACCATGCCACCAATAATTCAGACGAAGATCCTGGTACATCTTGGTGCCACCAGGATGCACAGAATACGGCGAACTGTGTGCCTCCACCATCAGCTCCTCTCTGATATCCCCAGCTGGCACACACAACCTGGCTCCAAACCTCAACGAGCCATCCTCATGAATCAAAAAGTCAGTCCGCAGACCGGCTTCCACCTGCTCCCGAATCCTCACCAGCTTCGGATCCTCAGCCTGGCCAGCCTTAATCCGATCCACGATCGTCGACTGTACCTGCATGTACACCAACGACGAAGCCTCTCCAGGAAGAACAATCTCCACGCCAGACTCGCAAAAATCCTGCTGCAATCTCCACTGCGAGGTCAAAATCATCACCGCTGGAAGCCTACTCAAAGCATCCGGAACCACATTCACCTTGCCAGGGTGAAACTGCAAATCAATCTCATAATCCGCCATAAGCTCCAACCATCGACGCTGTCGCATGTTGAGCTCCTTCTGAGTGAAAATATACTTCAAGCTTTTGTGATCGGTGAAAATCTTCACTTTCTCACTCAGCAAGAAGTGCATCCAAATCTTAAGAGCAAACACAACGGCAGCCAACTCCAAATCATGCGTCGGGTAATTCTTCTCATGAACCTTAAGCTGACGAGACGCATACGCCACAACATGCCCATGCTGATGCAACACACAACCGAGACCCTTGCCAGAAGCATCGCAAAAGATCTCAAATCCACCGATGCGATCAGGCACAACAAGAATAGGGGCAGTCGTCAACCTCTCCTTCAGAACGCCAAAAGCACTCTCACAATCACCCGACCAAACAAAAGCAACATCCTTCCGCGTCAACCTGGTCATCGGCTGAGCAATACAAGAAAAGTCCTGTATTGCTGATTTTTCAGCCTGCTGCCGGCCGACCGTCGACGGCCGGCCAGGTGGCCGGCCACCACACCCATCCCCCCTCCTTGCTTCCCTTTCTTCCTCCACACCATTGGTTCACCTACAAAATGAAGAAGTAGAAGAAAAAAAATGGAAAGTTTGAAAAGAAAAAAATTTGACAGTTTGAGTTGTGGGTTGTGCTGCCAACTATGTGAAGGGAATGTTAAAAGGATTTTGAAGGGAATTTTGAGGGAAAGAAATTTTGAAGCGGGGAATTTGTAAAGAAAAATTGTAAAGGGAATGAAATGAAGATTTTTGTGAAGGGAAAGAATTGAATTAGAAAAGAGAAGGGGGAAGATTTTTTTTGTTCGGATTTTGGTTAAGTTTTTTAGAGATTTAGGAATTATTTTTATTGTATTTTTTTCTTACGTGTATACGTATACATGCGTACGTACACATAGTACGGAATTTTGTAACTTCGATTATTAATAAATAAAATATGGGTGCGTGCGTGTGGTGTTTGTAGGTAGACGTCCGGAAAGACACCGACTTCCGGACACGGCACGAGACCCGCCCAAGGAACCGAACTGCAACCAGTCACGACCACAGGCAAGTATTTACCAAGTAACTACCGTGTGTGTGCAAGTAATTACCATGTATATGTACTGTACTTGTGCTCATTTTGCGTGTATTGTCGTACACATTGTTGGATGTACGAAATGATGGGCCTATAAGACCATACGGATACGGATCCGGATACGGATCCTGTTAATTTGATACGACACGGGTTTTGGAGTAGTCTTGAGCTACGAGGTGTGCGGGAGTGACCGGGTCCACCCTTATTTGGTAAGCTGTACCATCACCCTACATGGGATGGTAGGTAGATATTCCACAGGTTGCTCCGTGGGATGGGTGCACTTATGGTTGAATATCGTGCACTCGGGCTAAGGCTAATGCACTAGCTTGTTTGTTTACTATGCCACTATTGCTGATTTGATACCACTGTTCTACTGACTAAGTCGAGACTACTCAAACGTGGCAGAGCAGTATAATAATAAGCAGTCTTAAATTACTACCGGATTAGTGTCTAGAAAGGAATGGGAAGGGGGTTGGTCAACCAAAGGAGTTGTCATGCGGTCATAGAAGTGACATGTGCCTTCAAGCCCTGACTGCCTGGCTGGTTTAGGAGTTAAGTTAGACTTCTAATTATTAGGCATGCCTACACTATTAGATAGTCAAGCGACATTTGTTACCTCTTGTTCGTTCATTTCATTGATGCCTTTACTTTCTGTTGGTTCTTTTTACGTGTCGCTTAGCGCTGACATATATTTTATTGTTTTCTTTGAAATGCATGTCAGACTACGAGCCGACTGAGTACGTTGAGTACTATACGGAGGATGATCCCGTAAACCAGGGATCGGATGACATTACTGAGCCCACGCCTACAGAGGAATAGGAGTCTCCGACTCGACCACAGCATCAGCTTTCCCTCACTGTTAGTGTGTGTTCCTTTATCGTCAGTGTGCTTTTCTTACTGCCAGTGTGCTATTTACTTTCGAGTGTTGTACTTTACTTTCTGTCGAGTCGTTGTAGGCCATACTATAAGGCACGGTCCTGTACTACCTTTCATCTATTGGATAATAAAGATGTGTATTGTTTCTATGAGATTGCATGACAAGAACCTGCCTTCGATGGAATTACTACAGACGCTTATTGTGCATAAAGCAAAGAGGAAGAAAAAAAATTCCTCCTTGTTTTATGCACATGCGGACCTTCGTCACGTCCTCGCTCCCAGGTATTATAGGAAACGGGGCGTGACAGGTCTAAATACTGTCGTGGGCCTTACCATCTCCGTTCTATAGGAATAACAATGAAAAGTTTTTACCATTGTTAGCCTATTGATGGAGTTATTGTCGGTGAGACTGGTGGAATGATGGGTAAGGATGTGGTTGATTAGATTGATGATGAAGTGGTGGGAAGATTGGTGGAAGTGGTTGATGAAGTTGTTAGGAGAATTACTTAGGATATTGTTGAGGTAATCGTGGAGAAGGTTACTGGGGAAATTATGGAGGAGGTTGCTGATGGGAATGGGAGCCATCAAATGAAACCCAAGATCAGCACCAAATGAAACCCCTCACCAAAAATCCCATTACAACTATGTTGTAATGTTTCTATATAAATATAAACACAACAACCCAAATGAGGAGGCATTCAGACTTGCAAGACATAGTGTGTTGTCTCCATGGGCTTATGTCTGCTTGGTGCCAGAATGCATTATATAAACATGATCATTGGAAACCTACTCGGATTTGGAAAATGGCAACCAACTGGATGGCTAGATCAAGATTGAATTGAACTGTATCTCCTCTTGTGTGAAGTAAACTAATATGAGCGCACCTTTCAACATCAATTAGTCTCAAGTTGGCTCTAGTTTTTATGCCCCCAGCCAGCCACTTGCATGTCCCACGAGCAATAATGCAGCCAGAAAATGATGGAAGTTGACCCATCTTGGCTTAATCATCATTATCGTCATCTAAGCCTTTCTTAATCAGAAGACCGTCGCCTAAATTCCTGGCCAAGGAAGCTACGAGAAATCAATGCATAATTGAACTTCTTTGAGATTCAAGAGCAGTAGATAAATAGCTAGAAGATGATGATAAGAGAGGAAACATTCATATGAGCTGGTCACTATTTGTTGTTGTCCCTCTTGGATATAGCTAGCTCTTGCTTTGCAATACAAGTGACAAAGTCTTTTTTTTTTCCATCAAAAGGGCATGAAGACAACACAAGATTGCTAGGTTTTTGTTGCTGCTCCTTCCCCTTGTTTGATAGGTGCATGCATGTGTACTTCCAATTACATCAGAATAAAGAAGTTGTCAATTTTCAATTGGAAGTGATACATCTACTTGCTTTGCACATTGTATTCACTCCAAAAGTTGGGTCGGTTGAGGGAGTCATACATAGGATTGATACCAAAGTAGTTGATGTAGATGTCATGCTCTTCCATCCTCATCCATTTGGAACTTCAGGACCACCATGCCTTGTCTCTTTGGGGGGTAGAATGTTCAAACTCAAGAAAAAATTCAATCCTTTTCCTTTCCACGACCGACTGCTACCGGTCACCTTAGCCCCTTTACCATTCATGCAGGGTTCATGAGTGATCCCTGGGACCTCCGTTCTCATCCCCCTTCAGCTTTTTTTGGCCCGTATTGTGAAAAGAAAGAGAGAACACAGTTCAAATGCAAGGACAGAATGGACCGCATGAGCAAGGACTCTTGTAGGGTTTAGGCACTTTGTTTTCATGGGGAGACAGCTCGGTACAAGATTCCCCCTTACATGAAACATCCCCTTCAATTGTTTTCAGCCCTACAATTCTCATAAGATAATTTTTACACCTCATGATCCACTAAATTTAATTTTATAACAATCATACATGTGTATAACCAAAGGTCCAATCATACATGCCTGCAACAACTTTCAAACTCCCCTGCATTCACATGTCTTGGCCCTTCCCTGGTTTTTTGGGTAGCCCCAAAGCCAGCAGCCTATCCCAAACCAATGGTCCACCTCTGACTATGTACCTCATGTGTATGGTAATGTATGAAATAAAACTGTTCAAAAAAAAAACAATGCATTTAATATGTATAATGTTAATAAAAACATGCACCACCCCGCTTTATTTCTTCGCATAACAATATCATTTCCTTTGCCTCCCCCTAATGGAATTTGTGCTTTCAGTATGACATTTCAAATATATCGGTTCACATACATTCAAATGAGACATGTATGTACCATTGGAATGCCTTTCGATTGGCTTCAGCTCCTGGAATAATAATTTGTGTTGGGTGGTGAAGGGAACTGAAGATGATGGCCAGTAGGGGGGGTAATGGAAGATGCGGCAGTGGTGGTGGCGAATCCTGATGATGCTGCAGAAGTGAATAGCGGCAACGGCGTCGGCCTGTGCAATTGCCATGTCCAATTTGGGATGGTAGATGAACCGATCACAGGCATCTTGTCTGTGGCTCTTTCCTGTATACATAACCCAACCCATAAAATCATTAGAACACTGGTTGGGTCATGTATATCCTTTCAGACTCAAGAATTATGTAAAGCATTGAAAAATCCACTGGAAAACAAGTTAGAAGAGATTACGCCTACATATGTTCTATAGTGTAGAAAAACTGAAAGAATATGATGTCCATATATTAGTAATTAGACCACTACCCATTGGCTTAAGCTTTTGAATTAGATATGATTTCAATTACAGTTTATGGCTTCACCTATATCATTAAATCTAGAGCTCCAATTGTATAAATCTCGATCACCACTAATCTTCTTCATTTCTCTATGAAAATATCTTCATTTCTCTATGAAAATAACCAAGCGGCATAAGACAACGAGAGCAGACAATACTACAATTAGCAACCATTCGTTTCATGTCCCAAACCATACTATTTAGTCACATTGTCTAAAGATCTATCTGTTCAAAAAAGAACTTGTGCATCAATACATAGACCTTGAACTAATAAGTGTACTAGATTAGTTCGTGAAAAATGTCCATCCTGTTATATTGCATAAATACCTATGATATTCAGCTGCCCATGCATTTTTGGTAATCTAATACTTCAATAATGGAGAAAACTATCGTCTGAGATAAGAGAATGCAAGAACAAGTATCACACAAGGGAGGAATCGGGCAAACAGTTCCTACAAATGCTAAATACAGAGATAGTTTAGTGCATTATGCATCTTGAAGGTAAAAATAGGTAGGGGTATCTAGATATTGACAGTTGTTTGGGTTCTCCACGGACAACCCCAAAAAAACCACACCCACCCACACAGAGAGGGGGTATACTCGTTAAGATGGGAGACTGATGTGTGATTTTAACACTATGGATCATTAACTTAATTCCGCATCCACAATGAAAGGGTGGTAATTTTCACAAAACTTTCAACAAATGAAGCAAATATTTAAGGTGAACTGGTACCTGTAATTACAATTCCTTTCTAATCAGAGAGCCATAAAGAGAATTACTTAAAAAAATTTATTGACATATGTATCAACTGCTATACGCTAACTAGGCACCCTAACAATCTCTGGCATGAGGATAAACAAGTGCCCAATGAGAAATTGCACAATTTCATAACCCTAAACATCCTACCAAGGCAAATTGAAACTATCTTAAAATATGAATATATGAAATTATTCATTTTGTTTGGAGAGCAGACACTACAGGATGCACAAGCATCACTCAAGAAGGTTGTGGTGAATATAAGAAAAACAAAAGATGGTGCATTTATGTTTTGCCATTTGAGGAAATATATTTTATGGATCTTAAAGTTGACCTCCAAAAGATGCATAATAATAACTAAAATCCCCGCTTGCAATGGTACAGAAAATTTACGGCAGAAAAAGGCTGCATCCAGGCATCCTTTAAAACCGATTTCAAAGTTGTTCATAATTGTATAGACCATGTATACAGAATTATACATATCACAGGAAAAAACTGCAATATTAAAAAAATATAAGAAAAATTGTAAAATGTACCTTGGTAGGGGAATAGAATCCAGGGTATAGAGCAGTCCACACTCGAGAAGCCTCAGATGTCATTGCTGAGCTATGGGGCTGGCCAACCAAAATAGATGAAGGGCTGTCAACCTGGAGAAGGAAATAAACAAATAAAAATCCGAAAATTCGAATAAGGTGTAATAATTACTTTATTTGCTACCTCTAATAATTGCACTAAATCATGATCTATCCAGCATAAAAGCAGACGAAGTAATTGAATCATTTTTAAATAGCTAGTTCTGAGGCATAAATAACATGGCCGAAATTTGACATACATAATGGCAAAATGAGGGATAATTATCCATTTCAACATGATGTGTATTTAGTTATTGGTAGAAATGTACAACATTATCCATCAAATGTAAGGCAATAGCACGTTGTTACCCTAGCTTTCTTGGCATCAGAAGCTTCAAAGGAGCCCAAATGGAACTGGACACCAATTGGATTATCGCACATCTTTGGACTACTGACATTCGGTTGAGAAATCCTCAAGTTCAGATCGAGGTCATGACCAATGGCTAACAGATTTGTTAAAACCAATACCAAATCAGATCACATAAACAGATTCATTGAACCCCCTTACAGCTGGAAAGAAGAAATGCATAGTAAAACCATAGTCACAATACCTTCACCATCAGCCTCGGGGAGTATTTCCCGCTCATAAGAACTTGGCTCGAAATTGGTAACTGCTTCCCTTCCACTGCATTTGATGGCCGCTTTGTCATAAGCCCTGATGTTCACAACAGAGATTTCATATTGGAAACAATCAATTTAAACTGAACTTCTTTAAGAAATTCACCGCAACAACTAAACAAATCCAAATCTCTTGTAGGACACCTTGCAGCCTCTATTTCGCTGTCGAATAACCCAAGGTATATGTACCTGCATGCAATCATCAGGTTCTCATCGGTAAAAACTGGGTTTCAAAAACCTACTATGTCCCATTACTCACCCACAACCATGAGCTTTAATATACTTGTTCTTATCACTCGCACACAGTCTTGTGTGATTCACAAAATACAAACAATACCCATAGACAACTAATCCATTAAATCAATGGAGTACAAATCTAAAAAGAATGATCGATAAAGGTTCATACTTTTTGCCAAGTAATTGGCCCATCCGAGCTTCCCATCGGCCGCACTTGTGGAGAGTCACCCCTCGGTATTTCGAGCTGCCCCTCGAAAACCCAGTGCTCTGCCTTCGAAGGATGTGAACAAACTCCTCTTTGGCTAAGTTCCTCATCTGAAACAAATCAATCCCAGTCAAACACAAAAGCGAGTGAGCAAATAAGCAGTTCTCTTGAATTCAATCACTCGCAGCAGAACACCTGGTTCAGATCCTCATTATAGTCACTAAGATTGAAATTAATATCAGCATCAACCCCTCGAAACTTAATCGCAGCTCGATCATAAGCCCTGCAAACAAAAAGGAAATGCAAATTCAAGATCCCAGTAATAAATATTGTATTCTGCATACAAGTAATCAATTTCGGGTTGGAATCAAAAATTCTTACCTTGCCGCAGCATGAGCAGTGTCAAATCCTCCTAAAGATCACAAACAAAAACTAAATCAGATGTGATCAAATTTAACGAACAATTTGATTCTAATGATTCAAACACTTACCCAAATAGACCTGTTTGCCGCAATCCCTAAACAAAAACAACAAAAACCAAATCATCAATACTTTTTTGTCAGAAAAATTCGAGCTTTGTTTTCAATTATATATAAGAAAAATAAAAAACGCTGACCAAATGTGAGACTCCCATCTCCCAGTCCTCCGATAAAAAGTAACCCCTCTATACTGCGAGCTCTTCGACCTCGGCCCTCGCCGGCTCTTCTTCACTTGCTGCTGATGCGGCAGCGGCTGCTGCTGCTGCTGAGGTTGAGTAACGTGATGCACGTGATGCGCCAATACCATAACCTCATTCCCCGCTTGCCGGATCCCTAGATCGGCCCAATGGGCCGGCGCCCTAGACGACGATGACGACTCCGCCGCCTCCGCTGACGCCATAGGGAACAGCTCCTTCGTCACGGCGGCGACCTCACTCTCCTCCACCACTCGATTCTTCAGGATCCCAAACTGGAACCCTAAACCCCTCGCCGAGCACGAATCCGCGTCGCCGGCGGTGCTCGAGATCTCGGCATTCAGCACCGACGAGTTCGACGTGCATGAATCGTCCATCGCCGCAGACGCCTTCTCGATCGCCGACGACGAGGACTCCCCGGACGACGCAATGTTGAGGTCTAACATTATTTCTCTATCTTTAAACTCAATCACGCAGAAGAAAAATCAAAACCTCTGATGAAATTTGATTTGATTTGAATTTTTTTAAAACCCTCGATTATTTCAAGAAGAAGAGCCAGAGCAAAAAGAGATAGTAGCAACAGAGAGCCGAATCGTTCTTACGGAACATTTGCCTCCAAATTTATAACCATTTATTAACTAAAAATACTTCACTAAATATCTGTAAAATTTTAGCAGAGAGAAAGAAGGAAGAAGATGAAATGAAACGATCAAAAGCGGAAAGTTTTAGTGGCAGACTTGCTTGCCAAATATAATTTGAGATTTATAGATGGGCTAAAAAGAGAGAACCCGCAGGTTCCTGTTTCGGACAGTCGACCGGTTGTTGCAGGTCATCCGGTCGGCGCCCGGTTTTGGTCGGAGGAGAGAGAGAAATATCTGGCGCCGGCACTGTTGGACTTTAGATGGACGGTTAGATTCGATCGGTGAGGGGATCGTCCGATAGCTCGAGTGGGGACTGGGGACGCAGTGGGAATGAGTGGACCGGAGCCGTACACGTCCCGGCCGTTGGATTTTAGTACTAGTGCCGTGAATAGTATAAATTTTACACTTTCTCAACCATTATCCCTGCAAAGAAACAGGCCATAGGAAGAGAGGGGTTGGATGATTGGATCTGTATGTACTAATGTTTTTTTATTTCGGCAAATTATGTACACCCATCCCAGTTTACACCCAGACCATTTTACACACTTCTTATATTATTTAACTAGAAAATACCTCGTGCACCCGTTCACGGGCAAAAAAAATTCGGGGCTAAAAATACGAGGATTAAAACTGCTCAGTTGTTTATCTCATGCCAATAAGCCTAATAAAGCCCACAAGCTCCTGTCCAACAATCCAGAAGCCCACACGTGCGGCCAATCATCTCCTCGTTCAAAGCGATAGCATGACGGACTATTGAGCTCCTTCAGTTAATACATCGGCTAATAATCAAGGCGCTCAATGACTGACTGTTAGCTCGTTATCGATGCTGACAGCTTAGTCCAAGCGTAATAAAGTATCTTAAATGCTCGGACGTTACATTTGAATAACATTCACAAGACCATCTATATATTAAAACACAACTGTTTTTTAATTATAATGCTGACTAGGGCAGGCTGACTAGGACAAACAGGTGGATAGTAAGACGGCTTGGATTTAATCTTGGGGAATTAATGGTTGAGATGAGATTTTGGAAAGTTTGGGAGTGTTACGAGGTGGAACTCGCGTACAATGAATTTGTATTAATGGGAACCAAGGGCACGGTGGTTATATGGAGAAGAGGGTTTAGATAGGCTATTTAACAAGCGATTAGTGGGGCGAAGAAGTCGATCCCGACGCCTGCGATGGTCACGGGGTGAATCTCGCCGGATGCAGCTGAACCAGGTTGAAGGGCAGGGGGGTGACACCGACCTGTGTTGATGGGCGAGCTCTCCTGCAACACGAACAACTCGTCAGAAGGGCTGGGTTGGGGTTCAACCCTTAGCCCCTCCGATGCCTAAGTCAGTGATGGCGCTTAAAATGAGGGGCTGGTCACGCCGGTCGGACCAACGGTGTGTCGACCGAGCGTGGCGAGCTATAGGTGGGAGAGCAAAGATATGGAAGACCTTTGCACTCGTGTGTGAATAATAGAAAGAGGAAGAATTCAGCAGCCCTCCCCTCTCCGTAGGAGGGGAGGGGGTATTTATACCTGACGGGTGATGACTAGGCGTGCTGAGCTGGCTCGGGTGTCGGCGGAAGCTTCGGACAAGGACGCCGGGGACAGGAGTCACTGACCTGCCTCTGTCAGGCGGCGCAACGGCCCAGGGGTGCTTTTGTCGGGATGTCAGGGCCGAAAGCACTAACCGTCGGATAGGCTAGCCGCCTGGGGGTGCTTTTGTCGGGATGTCAGGTGACGTACGTGTCTGTCGTGTCCTTGTACGTGTCAGTTGTGTCCTTATCCTAAGCCGTTTGTCGTTAGCGGCGGACTAAGAGTCGGGCGGCTGCGGTGGTTCACCTCGTCCGGTTCGTGGAGCGCTGCAAGGTGCGCCCGCTTGGCTGGCCGCCCGGCCTTTTCGGGGCGGCGGCCCTTTTGTGAAAAGGTGAGTCAATGGGGTATGTTAGCGGATCTGGACGGGAATCGGGCAGCTACGATCTTTAGGTCGTAACAATTGCCCCCGGCATTCGAGTCTGAGGCGGTAGCCCGATTCGGCTCGGATGGCGTGACATTGTCCTTTAACCTGACTCGGGCTTGGGTCCACGCTCAGGGTTGGCGACGCTGCTCCCGCGGGGTATTGCCCGCTGTTGCGGGATCGCGAGGTCTCATCCCGAGTGGGAACCAAGTGGGGCGATGCCTCGTAACGGCGCGCCGCTTTATGGGGCGGCTGGGTCGGATTTTGGGGGAGCCCGAATTTTTGAGAAGGTTGTGGTTTTTGCTGAGATGTGTTTATCGGACATGTTTGTGATTTTCGCGGGACTTCCGCCGCACTGTGCCCGGTGGACCTCCCAGCTGTTGTGCTCTTGGGCTCAGGGAAGGAGTTCATAGGGAGGAATATTGTTCACCAACCTTTAACGGGGATTTAGATGATATTTACAGTGAGAGAGCAGGTGTGACCCAACCTATGGTTGGGACGGGCGGTGGTCTATACTCGTCGCCCGCTATATCGGGGTGGGTAGATCCTCGTTGCCGGGCGGTTTTCCCTTTTATTGACCGCTTAATTCCTTCTGCTTCGTTGTCCGGGGAGGAGCCGACGCGCCGCGAACCGCCATTTGGTTTGATCGGGGACGAAGTCCCGGGGTGGTTCCCCCTTCCGAGGGGCTGACCCTCGTTTGTCGGGTGGAGCTTCTTCCTTTCCCTTTCCTTGCTTCCTCGCGATCTGCCTTGCCGCCGCCGCGCTGGAGAGTTCCTTGCTAGGAATCCCGCGCACCGAGGGGGAACCCCTGGGAGGCTGAGGACGAGGTGGCGGTGGCGGTGCCGAGGGGGACGGCGTTAATTGGGGCGTTGCAGCATGCAGACGGCCTTCTGAACCCGCCTTTTGATACAGTAACAAGCAGGAGGCAAGCTGGCGGGCGGGGCCTTCCGTATGTAAGGGGAATATCCAGTTGGGGGTGGCGGGGCGGTGGCGCCCATCGTCGGGGGAAGTGAGGTCCGTCGGTGACTATCGGCTTTTTTCGTAGCTCGTTGGGGCGTTTAGGGCCGCTTTATGCCCGGAGTGAGGGGGGAATCCCCGTCTCTCTTCCTCCTTTACCCCGCCCTCTGGAGGGGGGTATTTGTAGCGAGGTGTTGCGGACGGGTTTCTCTTGGGTAACGCCGTGGACTAACGTCGCTAATGGGCTCTGCGGAATCACACGCTTCGGGAATCACTTTTTCCTGACGGTATCCGGCCCTCTGGCCTCTTGGGGGGCGTGTTGTTGCTGATGGCGTGTTGAACAAGCGTCCTTTCGTTACGTTGAGTCTCATCGTGGCGCTGTTCTGACGGGACAAAGCCGCTGTCCTTTCAGGACGGGGCGTATATTTCGGGGTTTCTGTCTTGCGACCGGTCCGATCCGGGTCACGTGTATTGGCTTCTTGCGGGAGCTACGCAATTACCCATTATGCCCCCAACATTCCCGTGCCCCGTCTGGGGAGGGGGATGTTGTCTTCCCGGGCTGCGTTTGGGGCGGCCTCAAACGGGTTCGGGACGGGACGCATTGGTCTCCCGATTTGGTGTCTGGCCAAACCGGTTACGCGGGGCGAGCCCCCGTGCACCCCCTTTCGCTATGGGGGGAGTTGTGGGCGGGTTTCAGGGAGCAGGGGGAGCGGGGCCGTGCGTTCTAGGTTTAGTGGGCGTCCTAGGTCAGCTAGGCGGGACGGCGCGTTGCTCGCCCGATGCCTGGCGGATCGGGACGGCGCGTTGCTCGCCCGATGCCTGGCGGAGGGGGATAGACACGTGCTATGATATTTAAAGAACAATGTTTTCGTTTAAATTTATGAGCGCTGGGCCACACCTTGTACATCAGGTTTTAGCTCATCGCCCGTTGTCGGGTCAGAGCCGATTCGGGGAGGGGCTTTAGAGCTGTCCTTGCCCGGTCGCACGGGCCTAATGACCGCCGGGTTTTGGGGCTTCCGCGGGCCGTGTGGGCCGGTTATGTCTTGAGCCGATCTTGGCGCGGAGGAGAGTGGCTGCCGTCTGGGCTGAAGTGTTGCAAGGTCTCTTTGGGGGGTACTTGGCCGACTAGGCCGCCTTCCCTCCCCTGTCTTGTCTCTTTCTGCGGACAGGGTTTTCCTCGGTCCGGTATAGGCTTTGAGAGGGAAAGCCGGTGTGCCCCGTCTTGCCCCCTGGGGAGGTTCTTGAGCATAGGGCCGCCCCCCGTTGCCCCACGTCTCGCTGCTTCGGTTTGAGGGTGGGGTTCTGAGCCCGCTGGCGCATCGGCGAGCTGACATGCCAGGACTCGCCGTTTGGGCTTGTCGGGGATGCAGCCCTGCCGAGGTCCTCGGATGGAGGTCGAGGGCGAGGAGGTACTGGCTGGCCAGCGCTGGGGGCTCTCGCCTGCCCAGATTACTTTGAATGGATGCCATTCTTTCTCCGCTTCGTCCCCGTTTATGGGACGGAGGTAAGAAAGGTGGATTTCCCGTGTGTAAGCGGAATATCCAGATGGCGATCCGTTTGTAAGCGGAATATCCAGGTAGTGATGCTGGGGGTCTAGGCACCGCCGTTCCGGGCGGCGGGAACCATTGATGGCCGGTGACCTCTCTTTTGTTAGGGCGGTGTATCTCAGCCCTTTTCCCGGAGGGTGGGGGGATCATGGGGTGGTTTTTCATGTCTGTCGATTGCTTCTCTCCGCGGTGGAGATGGCCTCTTTATAGGTAGATCTTGTTGACCGTTTCTCCCTTATTCATTGCGCTGAGCTGGCATTATTAATGGGCTCCTCGAATTCGCGCCTGTTGGGAACCGCCTATGTCAGGTGGCTCTTGCGTGTCCTCTGTTGGTGTGCATTATTAATGGTGGCGTGTTTCTCGAGCGTCATTCCGTTTCGTCGAGTCACATCGGGGCCGTCGACTTGGGAATTGGTGTTATTTTGTCCCGGTTCGTGTGCCCCCCCTTTTATTTATATATAAATTATTTTTATTATATATTATTTTTTGTCAAGGGTACGTGGCCCCCATCGGGTTGGCCCTGCCCCAGAGGTCTGGAGGGGGGGAGCGGGCGCGTAGCCCGGCCCGTGCCCTTCTCTGGTTCGGGTGGCTAGGGTTGGCCCTGCCCCAGAGGTCTGGAGGGGGGGTGCGGGCGCGTAGCCCGGCCCGTGCCCACCTCTGGTTTGGGGTGGTTAGGGTTGGCCCTGCTCCAGAGGTCTGGAGGGGGGGAGCGGGAGCGTAGCCCGGCCCGTGCCCAGCTCTGGTTTGGGTGGCTAGGGTTGGCCCTGCCCCAGAGGTCTGGAGGGGGGAGCGGGCGCGTAGCCTGGCCCGTGCCCTTCTCTGGTTTGGGTGGCTAGGGTTGGCCCTGCCCCAGAGGTCTGGTGGGGGGGCGGGCGCGTAGCCCGGCCCGTGCCCTTCTCTGGTTTGGGTGGCTAGGGTTGGCCCTGCCCCAGAGGTCTGGAGGGGGGGAGCGGGCGCGTAGCCCGGCCCGTGCCCTTCTCTGGTTTGGGTGGCTAGGGTTGACCCTGCCCCAGAGGTCTGGAGGGGGGAGCGGGCGCGTAGCCCGGCCCGTGCCCTTCTCTGGTTTGGGTGGCTAGGGTTGACCCTGCCCCAGAGGTCTGGAGGGGGGGAGCGGGCGCGTAGCCCGGCCCGTGCCCTTCTCTGGTTTGGGTGGCTAGGGTTGGCCCTGCCCCAGAGGTCTGGAGGGGGGAGCGGGCGCGTAGCCCGGCCCGTGCCCTTCTCTGGTTTGGGTGGCTAGGGTTGACCCTGCCCCAGAGGTCTGGAGGGGGGGAGCGGGCGCGTAGCCCGGCCCGTGCCCTTCTCTGGTTTGGGTGGCTAGGGTTGGCCCTGCCCCAGAGGTCTGGAGGGGGGGAGCGGGCGCGTAGCCCGGCCCGTGCCCTTCTCTGGTTTGGGTGGCTAGGGTTGGCCCTGCCCCAGAGGTCTGGAGGGGGGGAGCGGGCGCGTAGCCCGGCCCGTGCCCTTCTCTGGTTTGGGTGGCTAGGGTTGACCCTGCCCCAGAGGTCTGGAGGGGGGGAGCGGGCGCGTAGCCCGGCCCGTGCCCTTCTCTGGTTTGGGTGGCTAGGGTTGGCCCTGCCCCAGAGGTCTGGAGGGGGGGAGCGGGCGCGTGGCCCGGCCCGTGCCCACCTCTGGTTTGGGTGGCTAGGGTTGGCCCTGCTCCAGAGGTCTTGAGGGGGGGAGCGGGCGCGTGGCCCGGCCCGTGCCCAGCTCTGGTTTGGGTGGCTAGGGTTGGCCCTGCCCCAGAGGTCTGGAGGGGGGGAGCGGGCGCGTAGCCCGGCCCGTGCCCTTCTCTGGTTTGGGTGGCTAGGGTTGGCCCTGCCCCAGAGGTTCGGAGTTTTAGCGAACTGCAAAGCTTGTGTAGGAACAACAAGGTTGGGAAAAACGTGTAGATGTGTATATTGCGCGAAGAAAGGGAAACTCACAACTATTGGTAGAATTTCAGCAGATGTTTCGCGTTCCAAGGGTGGGCCAGCTTGTTCCCTTCGGGGGTAGCAAGGATGTAGGTGGCCGGTCCGACAACATCAACGACCGTGTAGGGCCCTTCCCATTTGGCGGCCAGCTTTCACCGCTGCGCAGTCTCGGGGCGGAAGGTGGCGTCCCGAAGGACCAAATCGCCGATCCTGAAAGTCCGCGGTTTCACCCGGGAGTCGTAGTATCGGGCCATCCTCTGGCTGTGCTTGACGAGGCTGGTTAGGGCCCTGTCCCGGACCTCGTCTATCAACTCAAGACTGAGGCCGAGCCCTTCTCCGTTGATTTCTTCATCGAAGAGTTTTAACCGGAGTGTCTCTTCGCCGATTTCCACAGGTACAACTGCCTCCGATCCGTATGCTAGCATGAAGGGACTTTCTCCGGTCGAGGCCTTATGGGTGGTGCGATAGGACCATAGGATCCCTGGCAGCTCATCGACCCATGCTCCCAGGGCGGCGTCCACCTTCTTCTTCATCGGGTTCAGGATACACTTATTCGCGGCCTCTGCCATTCCGTTGCACTGTGGGTGGGCGACCGACGCGAATTGGAGTTTGATCCCCCAGCCCGAGCAGAAGTCGCGGAAGCCCTCGCAGTCGAACTGCTTTCCGTTATCCGTGACTATGGAACGGGGGATCCCGAAGCGGCATATGACGGATTGCCAGATGAAGCCCTTCATGTCTGTCCACGTGATTCGCGCCAGCGGCTCCGCTTCGACCCATTTTGTGAAATAGTCCACGGCGAAGACTAGATACTTCCTTCCCCCGGAGGCCTTTGGGAAGGGCCCCAGGATGTCGAGTCCCCACTTGGCGAAGGGGACCGGGCTCAAGATGGGCATCAGGTTGGCCGGTGGCGCAGTCGTCCGTCGGCAGAACTTCTGGCACGCTTCGGACTTCTTGACGTATTGTACCGCGTCTCGGATCATCGTCGGCCAGTAGTATCCTTGGCGCATTATCTTGTGGGCGATGGTGCGTCCTCCATGGTGGTTTCCGCAGAAGCCTTCGTGTACCTCACGGATGACTTGCTCGGCCTGCTCCGGTCCCAAGCACTTTAGGTAGGGCAGGACGTCGAAATTGGCGCGGCGGCGGCGGTACAGCACCCCGTCAAGGAGCACAAATGTCAGGGCCCGTCTCTCCACCTGCTTAGCCAGCAACCGCTCCTCGGGTAGTTCACCTGTCTCTAAATACTTCATAATGGGTGTCATCCAGGACGTCATCGTGCCCGTGCACATCAGTTCCCCTTCGTTGATGGAGGGTGTCGACAGGCTTTCGACGTAGATTGCCTTCCCGATCTCGGCCGCTGAGGAGGAAGCCAGCTTAGACAGGGCGTCTGCCCGGAGGTTGTTGGAGCGAGGCAGGTGTTGCACGTCCGCTTGCTTGAACTTGCGGAGTTCGATCTGGATGCGATTCAGGTACTGCTTCATGGTTTCTTCTCGGGCCTCAAAGCCCCCTAGGATCTGTTGGACGACGAGACGGGAGTCACTTAGGAGCAACACGTTCGTCGCACCGACTGCCCTAGCGAGTTTTAACCCGTTAACCGCGGCTTCGTACTCCGCGACGTTGTTGGTGGCCGGGAAGTCGAAGCGTAGGGCGTACTCCAACGAGCATCCGTCTGGAGTCTGAATGACGATTCCCGCTCCTGTTCCGGAGCCCGTCGCGGAGCCGTCGACGTGGATGGTCCATAATCCGTCCGCTGTTGTCGGGGAGGGCGCTGAGGGTTCGCCCGCCTCGATCCTCCGGGGGGACGTGGGCGCCGATGGTTGCTCTATCCGGTCCCCCGGCGGGGTTTCCGTGGTGCATTCCACCATGAAGTCGGCCAGCGCCTGACCCTTGATCGCCGTCCGGGCTTTGTATGTTATGTCGAACTCGCTGAGCTCGACGCTCCCGTTGAGCATCCTCCCTGACCGCTCCAGTCTTTTCAGGTTCTTTTCGAGGGGCATGTTGGTGTGGACGGTTATGGGGTAGGCCTGGAAATAGGGTCGGAGCTTCCGAGCGGTGGTGATTAGGCAGTAGGCGGCTTTTTCGATGGGGCTGTAACGAGTCTCCGCATCCCGGAGGATCCGACTGGCATAGTAAACAGGGCGTTGCACCCCTCCTTCCTCCTTGATCAGGACGGAGCTAACAGCCTCCTCGGTGGTCGCCAGGTACAACCTCAGGGGTTCACCTTCCTCCGGCCGTGCGAGGAGCGGCGGGCCTTGTAGGTAGGCTTTCAGCTCCGCGAACGCCCGCGTGCAGTCGTTGTCCCACGGGATCACCTTCCTCTTGTCTTTAGCTTCGCCGAAGGCCGTGCGTAAGACCCTGAAGAAGGGGAGCGACTTCTCCGCCGATTTCGACAGGAATCGTCCCAGAGCAGCAATCCGGCCGTTCAGTCGCTGCAAGTCTCGGATTGTCCGGGGCTCCGTCATACCGGTGAGGGCCGCCACCTTGTCGGGGTTCGCCTCGATCCCCCGCCTCGTTATCATGAAGCCCAGGAACTTTCCCGACTGCACGCCAAAGATGCATTTTGCGGGGTTTAGTCTCAGGTTGTATCGGCGGACCCTCTGGAAGGTCTCCTGCAAGTCGGTGAGGTGGTCGAGGGCCCTTCCACTCTTCACCAGCATGTCGTCGATGTAGACCTCCAAATTTCGCCCCACCTGGGGGCCGAAAATTCGGTCAACCATCCGTTGATAAGTCGCCCCGGCGTTCTTCAGCCCAAAGGGCATCTTGGTGTAGCAGAAGGTGCCTTTATCGGTGACGAAGGACGTCTTCTCCTCATCCTCCTCCGCCATCGGTATTTGGTTGTATCCCGAAAAGGCGTCCATAAAGCTCAACAATTCATAACCGGACGCGTGGTCAACCAAGTGGTCGATCCTGGGCAGAGGGAAGCTGTCCTTCGGGCAAGCCTTGTTGAGGTCGGTGAAGTCAACGCACATGCGCCACTTCCCGCTGGGCTTCTTCACTAGAACGACGTTGGCAAGCCAGTCGGGGTAGTCCACCGGCCGAACAAACTTGGCTTCGAGGAGCCGCTCTACTTCTTCCTCGGCCGCCCTCTTCTTTTCGCCCCCCGCACTCCTCTTCTTCTGTCGAACAGGCCGGGCCTCTGGGTCCACATTCAACCTGTGGGAGATTACCGCCGGGTCCACCCCGGGCATGTCGGCCGGTGACCATGCGAATATGTCCGCGTTCTCCCGGAGCAAGGCGACGAGGGCCGTCCTCAAGGCGGAGGGGAGTTTCGTCCCGATGGAGACGACTCTTCCCTCGTCCGAGGCTATCGGGATCTCCTCTACCTCCTCGGCCGGGGTCGGCCGCTGGTCGCAGAAGTCCTCCCTTTCGTCGGGGACGAGAGGCGTCGGGGTCCGCCCGGGGCCCCCAGGCGGGGACGGCACACGGTTGTGGTTTCTGGGCCCCCCTCGACCTCCCTGCACCTGTCCCACCCCCCGCGGGGTCCGGAACTTCATCGTTTGATGTTGCAGGCTGGGGAGCGCCTCGATGGCCGTCATATATGGGCGCCCTATGATTCCATTATACACCGATGCGATGTCGACGATGACGAAAAGCGTTTCCTTGGTGACGATCCTCGGCTCCTCCCCCAGAGTCATGGGCAAGGTGATCGTTCCTTCGGTAGGGATCTCATGGCCGGTGAAGCTGGCCACAGGGCCCCCGCAGGGCTCTAGGTCTGCGCGCCCCCATCCCATCCTCTCGACTGTTGACAGGAAAAGGATGTCGCAGGAGCTTCCGGTGTCAATCAGGAGCCGGCCGATGTCCACCGCCCCGATCCGAGCCTCGACGACGAGGGCGTCGTCGTTCTGGCTCCGCGCTTCCCGCTAGTCTTCCTCGGTAAAGGTGATCGGGGGTCGGTGTGTCCTTCTTCGCTTCGGCCGGTGGTCGGCGGCCGCCGTCATCGCCCGTCGGGCCCCGGCCTTCGGGATGGCGGGCGCCCGCCCCGCCGAGGAGGGCCCTCCAGTTATCATCTCAATTCGCATGACCGCCCTTGGGGGGCGTGGCTCCTCCTTATCGCGGTCCGCCAGTGGTTCCCGTCCCCCTCCCCCCGGGGGGCTCTCTCTTCCGCCATCTCCAGCCTTCCCGCGACAAAGTTTCCCAGGTGACCCGCTTGGATCAGTCGTTCGATCTCTCTCTTAAGGGAGTGACAATGGTCGGTGTCGTGACCGTGGTCCCGGTGATATCGGCAGTATCTCCGGGGGTCCCGCCTCGCCGGGTCCGTCCTCATCTCCCTAGGAGGCTCCGGCAATAACCCGGCCCTCGTCGCCGCGGCCAGCACCTCCATCATGGGGGCATTGAGTCGCGTGTAATGCACCGGCGGGAGGTCTTCTGGTCTCGGGATGACTCCGGGGGGCCTCCGTGCCGGAGCGAACTCGCGAGCCGGGCCAAGGCGATCTAGCGGGCGGGGCTCGGGTGGCTCCCGCCGCGGTAGGGCCATCTGATCGCGGCCTCGCCCCCTCTCCTCCTGCCTCGGCCGAGGGTGCGGCCGGGACCCATCTGCGGGTGGTTTCGCCTGGGGGAACACAACCTTTGCTCCCAAAGTCTCCTCCGCCAACGCGTGCCTTTCCGCCATTGCTACCAACTCTTCATAGTCGGTAGGTGGATCTCGGAGCAGGGATTTGTGGAGGCTCCGCGTCCGCAGCCCCGTCTTGAAGGCCAGCATAAGCACCTCGTCGCCGCATGTCACCACCGCCCGTCTCTCCTCCTGAAAGCGGCGGAGGTATCTTCCTGTTCCTTCCCCCTCCCTTTGGACTATCGTGCTGAGATAGTCTAAGGGCTTCTTTTTTGTTCGCCCGGCCCGGAACTCTTGGCAGAACTTATGGGACAGTTCGCCAAAGCTCCCTACGGACCTCGCGGGCAAGCCGAAGTACCAGTCCAGCGCGGTGTCCCTCAGGCTTTGGGAGAAATGTCGGCAAAGGAACGCCTCATCCACGTCCTGGGCTTCCATCGCCCCCCGGTATTGTTGCACGTGCGTGAGGGGGTCGCCCCTCCCATTGTACGTGGCCAAGTGAGGGGGTTTGAACCTTACGGGCCTGGGGGCAGAAGTGATCCACCGGGCGAGTGGCGTGGCCTCCTCCGGGTAGGTCGGGCGATCCGGCGCATCCCCCCTCCGCCACTCGGGGGTCGGGCTTCGGTCGCGCCTCGGCCGCCGACGGTCCTCCGTCCCCGGCGAGTAGCCCGACGGTCTCCAGGCGGGGCTCCCTCCTTGGGCCGAGGATTCGACGGGTTGTGGGCTACGGTCCTCCCAGCGCCCACGCCTCCTGGCTAGCTCTCCTCGGGCCTCCATCCGTTCTTGATTCTCCCGAAGGAGTCTTTCACGCTCGGTGGTGAGGAAGCGTAGTTGCCGACAAACGGCTTCCTCGCGCTGGGTATCGGAGGGGTGGTGTTGGTGATGGGGGCCGCCCCCTCCAGGCGGGGACCTGTTCAGCATCGGGTCCCGCCCGTTCCCAGGCCGCCGGGCCGTCGTCGCCTCGTCCAGGAGTTCTCGGTTGCTCCTGTTGTCCATTCTCAGCCTCTCGCGCTCCGCGATGATGAAGCGAAGCTGGCGGCGGGCGGCCTCCTCTTCCTGGTAAGCCTTCCGGGTGGTCTCGGCCGCCTCGTCCAGACGCCTCTGCGCGGCGGCCGCCTCCCCCAGGCGCCTCCACCGCTGCGCGACTTCTTCCTCCTCTTCCAGGAGCCTTTGCTGGGCCGCGATCTCCTCAGCGAGCCCCCTATGCTCCCCTCCTCCTCGAACTGAGGGTGGAGGTTTCGCCTCACGTTCAGGGGCTCCGAGGGGCCGGGCAGAGGCTCCGTTCCAGTCGTCTGAAAGCCTCCCCTGGCCTGAGCGACAGCCTCGAAGCTCTTCAGAACGGCGGGTACTGAAGTGTGTTCAATCTCGGAGATCATCCCTAAAAGGGGGTCGGACGCCGGGGTGATTTGTAGGGAGAGCGGTTCCTGCCCCCCGGGATCTTTGCCGTGGTCCGGGTTCCGCGGGATTGGTATGGAATCTAACATGGGTGTGACCCTTCGTTCCCACAGACGGCGCCAATTGTTACGAGGTGGAACTCGCGTACAATGAATTTGTATTAATGGGAACCAAGGGCACTGTGGTTATATGGAGAAGAGGGTTTAGATAGGCTATTTAACAAGCGATTAGTGGGGCGAAGAAGTCGATCCCGACGCCTGCGATGGTCACGGGGTGAATCTCGCCGGATGCAGCTGAACCAGGTTGAAGGGCAGGGGGGTGACACCGACCTGTGTTGATGGGCGAGCTCTCCTGCAACACGAACAACTCGTCAGAAGGGCTGGGTTGGGGTTCAACCCTTAGCCCCTCCGATGCCTAAGTCAGTGATGGCGCTTAAAATGAGGGGCTGGTCACGCCGGTCGGACCAACGGTGTGTCGACCGAGCGTGGCGAGCTATAGGTGGGAGAGCAAAGATATGGAAGACCTTTGCACTCGTGTGTGAATAATAGAAAGAGGAAGAATTCAGCAGCCCTCCCCTCTCCGTAGGAGGGGAGGGGGTATTTATACCTGACGGGTGATGACTAGGCGTGCTGAGCTGGCTCGGGTGTCGGCGGAAGCTTCGGACAAGGACGCCGGGGACAGGAGTCCCTGACCTGCCTCTGTCAGGCGGCGCAACGGCCCAGGGGTGCTTTTGTCGGGATGTCAGGGCCGAAAGCACTAACCGTCGGATAGGCTAGCCGCCTGGGGGTGCTTTTGTCGGGATGTCAGGTGACGTACGTGTCTGTCGTGTCCTTGTACGTGTCAGTTGTGTCCTTATCCTAAGCCGTTTGTCGTTAGCGGCGGACTAAGAGTCGGGCAGCTGCGGTGGTTCACCTCGTCCGGTTCGTGGAGCGCTGCAAGGTGCGCCCGCTTGGCTGGCCGCCCGGCCTTTTCGGGGCGGCGGCCCTTTTGTGAAAAGGTGAGTCAATGGGGTATGTTAGCGGATCTGGACGGGAATCGGGCAGCTACGATCTTTAGGTCGTAACAGGGAGGAAAAAACATTTCTAGGGAAATGAAAGTTTCTGGGGAAATGAAAGTTTCTTGGGAATATCAGCGTGCACGCAATTAATGCATTTGGGAAAAAATATTAACTTACACTTAATGCTGCAGATCAAATTATCTCTCCCTCAATACATGATCTATCCCTCAACGTAGGGCACATCGTCTCTTCGACCCATTAGGCAAAGATGCGAATAATTTTCCGCGCCGAAGGCGACCGCACTAATTTTTTTACGCTGATTTGTTGTTCACGTCAAAGGCGCCCGCGCTGTTTTTTTACGCTAATTTGTTGTTCCGTGTCGAATGCGACTGCGCCGAATTTTTTATTCAGCACCAAAGGCGCCCGTCCCGCAAAATATGTTTATGTTAATTTGTTGTTCCGCGCAATTTTGACTATGGAAATAATTTTTGGGAACAAATATTTCGCGTGGGAAAATCTTAAATGAACCGTGCCCGCTGACACGGGTTATGACTAGTCTCCTATAAATAGCCAATTAAACAATGAGGGATATGACGATTCTAATAGAACCGACACTCATGTACTCTTACACTAAGTATCCGCTACACCTTGTACATTTGCTCCATGGCTCAGCTTATAACTAATATGTGACCTCCAAACAGGTCGGACATAGTTCCCTCGAGCCTACTTGAGTCATCTACTGATTTAAGCATCGAAGGAGATTGGGTCAGAACCTTGATCCGACCCCCTTGACAACTGACAAGCACCATATTGTATATGTCAACCATATTGTATATTGTATATTGTATAGGGAGCATATGCTCCATAATTTTCTCCATCCCAACCACGAAACGATGAGGGTAAGAAATTTAAGACGGCTAAGAATTCCAATGAACGTACGTTTGACTGCAATGATACATGGCTTCCTTGCTTGAATATTGATTCTGCTAGCACACGATTTTTATTTTACTTTTTCTTCCTTTAAATGAAAAAACAAATGCAAAGTGGGCTCACGAGAAATCTTGGCGTGTCCACCCACCCGCCCAACTCACCCGCCCACACGCCTCTTCCTCAATCCGGAAACCCATTCAACCTTAAAGAAACATCCCCCTCTCGCTTACTCCGGTTTTGGTAACCTACGACCGTCGACAGTGCCCACCGGCTGCAGCCGGTAACCAAATTAGTTGAGTGCTTGGGCCATTATAAACCTAGGCCCAATTAGCTATCGCCACGCATAACCAACGAGCCCCCTCGAAGCCTTTAATGTTTTCGTCCCCATCTCGGCCTCCTAAAGTAGTGGACGCCGATTGTTGTTCCCTTTTATTATATTTTATTTTTTGGTGTTTGTTATTTTTCTTTTAATTTTTTTTCCCCTATTGGAGAAAAAACATATGGGAGGGATTCTATTGGGCTCTTAATGTTGCGGGGCCCAGTTTCTCAGTAGGGTCATGTGCATGTGAGGGAGATATTTGTGTGCGCGCGAGTGCAGTCGGAGTCAGCTAGGACACCTGGCCCCGTTGACAGCTGGGTTTGGGACCCACATTTGTAAGCCCCCCTCAATCGCTGTCCAAGTTTGATGGTTGCGTCTGTTGTTGTTATACATAGCAAAACCTAGGAAAGCAACTACCATAATCTGCTTCCCAAACTTTGCCTCCTCCTCGCACCAATGGTCAAGCTATTAATTGTGAAAAAATAAATAATATGTTGTGAGTTGGGGGAGGCCTTTGGCCTCCCTACAACTTATCCCCTCATTACTCCACCACTCTTAATGTGATGTAGACCTTTGGTATCCAAGTCTCTTGGGATATCCTGTGAAAGTTATAAATAAAGAACCATGTCTATTGGCCATGGTTACTCTTCTTCCAATCTTCTCCAACACGTTATCAGCACCTACGCTCTTATCTTTTTTGAGCTTTTCATACCGTCTCCCCTCAAAAATCAAACCCATAAACGCGCGAAGGAATCTATTGTTGCGGTGTACCGTTGCGGCGATCCTTTTTGGCGTATTAGGAGCGTGGATTTTCATTTCTACGGGTCTTCTCTTTTTGCAATCGTCCCTAGATCTTTGATCTAGAGGTAAACTCTTGTGAACCCGTAGAAAATTACAATATATATAGGTAACTATGATTTTACAATGCTTGTACTGTAGGCATGTTCAAATCTATAGCAATTGGATTATCATTAAAAAGATATTTAAACTTAAGGCTTTCATTCCGAGTTTTGCATGGATCTTCTTAGGGCAACAACTTATTATTGATCCCAATAATTCTTCAGTCTCTGTCGAGGGAGATTCTCCCTTGAAATTTTTTTGCTATTATGGAGCTTTAATTCTCCAAAAACCTTATTTTCACTGTTTTGAGTAGCAGTAACTTCGGATTTGTTACAGTGCTTTGGTGCTTTAGACGCTATGAAAGAACAAAACTATTGAAGGAGCCATGTGAAATGCTAAAGAGATAAATGATACGTTGTAGAACCATTTTGCAATTGATAGCTTTGAAGGTGCGGAGAAAAGAGAGTTCTAGAATTGCATGGAAAGAGAAGGGACAAGGTTGTAGCCTTAAATCTATAGCAATTCAGAGCTCATTGCGATCCATGACGCAAGCAGAGAGTGTTATTGGCTACTGTTACGCCTATTTGAACGAGGCCCGGAAGACACAAGCCCAGAAACCCGACCTCCGGTCAAGACCCCATCTGCACACTCGGGCCCACTCGATAAGGCCCTATGGGGGACTCCCCCCAAATGTCGATCCGACCCGGCCCCGGTAACATACGGGTCATTCGCCCACTCCAGCGATAACCGCTCCCTCGATCCCACTACCACTTAATGGCAGTAATGGGGAGAGGCTGGCGTGGCGCAGGGAGCGGCGACGGGGGGCGGATCGAGGGGGCACGATTGGGGGCGGACGAGCGACGTGGTTCGGGGGCAATCACGGCGGAGGTCTATAAAGGGGCTAGGAGGACAACAGGACAAGGGACCGCATCTCAGGTATCTAGAACCTAAGGTACTCCATCAACGACCTAGTTCCCCCATATCATTTCCTTCCTCCCCCGCTCGCGCCGTGAGACGCCGTTCCGATCTCCTCACGAGTCGAACCGTCTCCGCCGGGCCTCCTCTTTCAGATCTCTGTCTGACTTAGGCATCGGAGGGGTTTTGGCCGGAACCAAGGTCCGGCCCCCCTGACGAGTGTTCTCGTCTTCGCAGGAGGATACCCAATCAACGGGCCGAGGCTTCCCCTCCGCCCTTCGCCGACCACGCAACAAGCTGGACGATTGAGGCTCCCCCTCGTCGACCGACCGCCGAGGCCGAGCGCAACCGACCGAGGCCGAGCGTCTCAACCCAGGCCGAGGCTACCCCTCATCCTACCAACGACCGAGGACCCCGAGACGACCCAGTCGACACGCTCCACGTCGTCGGCAGACCCGATTCGAGCCTCTACAGCACCAACTTGACTCGCCCGAGGGACCCAAGCGGGCCCCTTGACCACGTTGACCGGGTTATCCACGGTCAACGCTTTGTAGTGAGAAAACACTCTGAAACATCTGGCGCCGTCTGTGGGAACGAACTGTCCCACGAAGAAACAAACCACATCTGCGATGACGCAACCTCCCTCATCTCGGCGAAAGGAGAGCGAGGCCCTGACGCGGGGCGACAGGGCCCGCCATCGTTGGCAAGAATGGGCACGGGCCCGACGCGAGGAGGATCGTGGGGAAAGGGCCGGGAAGCCCTCCCCTTCCCCACCGGTCGGGAGACCGAGTGCGTCCGTAACGGCGCGCAGCTCGGACGTAGCTTTGGTGGTGTCAGTGGTAATAGACACTACCATCGTACGACGGCTGCTTGTCGACACCGGCAGCTCCTGTGACGTCCTCTTTATGTCAACCCTGGAAAAGATGGGGCGGCGGAAAGAAGACTTACGACCTCGCTCGGGTCCCGTGGTTGGATTCACGGGTCACTCCACCCCCATCATCGGCACGATCCATCTCCCGGTAACGCTCGGAGACGCACCGGACTCGGTGACCCGGGCGGTGGAATTCATCGTATTGGGGATCGGGTCGGAATACAATGGGATCATCGGCCGACCCCTACTCAACGCCGTCGGCGCGGTAGTCTCGACCCTCCATCAGACTATCAAGTTCCGAACGCCGGGGGGATGGGGCAAGTCGAAGGCGACGCGGGGAGACCGAGTACCTGCTATCAACTGGCGGAGGAAGGTCCCGAGGATCGTCTAGCCGACCGGATGGCCGCGCTCGACTTGAGGAGTGGGCCTAGGCCCGCCCCTGCGGAGGAGCAGGAGCAAATCCCGGTCACGGACATCGAGGGCCGGTTCGTCTCGATCGGGAGAGGGCTGAGCCAGGACCTGAGGGATCAGCTGATCGAATGCCTGGAGGCGAACCTGGACATCTTTGCTTGGTCACCGGAAGACATGCCCGGCGTAGACCCCCAGGTGATCGTCCACCAGATCAACGCCGACCCCAACTTCAAGCCGGTTAGGCAGAAGAAGCGCAACCTGGGCGGCGAGAAGATGAAGGCAGCCTCCGAGGAAGTGGAGCGTCTCCTTGATGCCGGCTTCATACGAGAGGTCTGGTACCCGGAGTGGCTGTCGAACGTGGTGACGGTCAAGAAACCCAACGGGAAGTGGCGAATGTGCGTGGACTTCAGTGACCTCAACAAGGCCTGCCCCAAGGACAGCTACCCCCTGCCGCGCATCGACCACCTGGTGGACAACGCCTCGGGGTACGAGATGCTAATCTTCATGGACGCTTACTCCGGATACAATCAAGTCCAGATGGACCCCCGGGACGAAGAGATGACAGCCTTCACGACAGACCGGGGAACTTACTGCTACAAGAAGATGCCCTTTGGCTTGAAGAACGCGGGGGCCACCTACCAGAGAATGGTCAACAAGGTTTTCAGCTCCCAGATCGGGAGGAACCTGGAAGTCTACGTCGACGACATGCTTGTCAAGTCAAGGCGACCGGAAGACCACATCGCCGACTTGCGGGAGACCTTCGAGCGGTTGCGGCGACACCACATTCGGCTCAACCCCGCGAAGTGCACGTTCGGGGTAAGATCTGGCAAATTCTTGGGATTTATGATAACTAACCGTGGCATTGAAGCTAATCCCGACAAGATCGAGGCGCTGATCAACATGCGCGAGCCGACGACGATCAAAGAGCTACAGAGGCTAAACGGGCGCATCGCAGCCTTGGGGTGATTCCTTTCCAAATCAGCGGAAAGATCGCTCCCCTTCTTCAAGGTCCTAAGGAAAGCGATCGCGGAACCTCCAGACAATAGGAAGACGATACTTTGGGACGAAGACTGCTCCAGGGCGTTCGGAGACCTCAAAGAGTATCTCCGCAGCCCACCTCTCCTGTCCAAACCACGGGAAGGGGAGTCACTGAGCCTTTACCTGGCGTGCGCGGAGGAAGCTGTGAGTTCGGTGCTGATCCGGGAGGACGGTGGGGTGCAATGGCCGGTATATTACACGAGCCGGATCTTGAAGGGGGCGGAGGTGCGATACTCGCCCATGGAGAAACTAGCGTACGCCCTCGTCCTCTCAGCACGAAGGCTCCGACCCTATTTCCAGGCCCACACCATACTGATCCTGACCGACTCACAACTGGAGCAGAACCTCAAGAGATTCGATCGAATGGGAAGGATGCTAAACTGGGGAGTGGAACTGAGCGAGTTCGACCTCCGATTCAAACCGCGCACGGCCATCAAAGGGCAGGCCCTAGCTGACTTCATCGCCGAGTGCACAACGGAAGGAAATGGCCCCCCGGAGGAAGAAGGCCCGGCGACGGTAATTGCTCAACCCCTGTCCTTTCTTTCGGCTGACCACTTTCAGCCAGGGGATCCAGGAGCGTGGATAGTCCTTGTGGACGGGTCGGCCACACAGTCAGGAGGCGGGGCTGGGATTGCAATCCGATCTCCGGAAGGGAACATTGTGGAATACGCGTTGCGGTTCGAGTTCCCAGCCACGAACAACGTGGCAGAATACGAAGCAGTGATCAACGGCCTGAGGCTGGCCCTGGAGCTCGGGGCCGAGTCCGTCCGCCTCCTCAGCGACTCGAAGCTCATTGTCAACCAACTCTTGGGGAGTTACGAGGCACGGGAGGAGGTGATGCAGAGATATCTCCCTGTCGCCAGAGCGGCGATGTCCAAGTTCAAGGACGTGGAAGTCTTGCACCTCCCGCGATCAGAGAATGCGCGGGCATATGCGTTGTCGAAGCTGGCCTCGTCCTCGCCAAAGGAACTGGGCCGCACCATCTACGTGGAGAACCTGCCGTCCCCCAGCACGGAGGAGCACGAGGTGATGGCGATCGACCAAGAACCCACCTGGATGGACCCGATCATCCGGTACCTCACTCATGGAGAGGTGCCGACCGATGGGGACGAACGCCGAACCCTGGAGAGAAAGGCGCTCCGATACGTGATCCATGAAGGGACGCTCTACCGGAGACGCTGGACCAAGACGGACGTCCTCCCATACCTGAAGTGCATCGGACCGCAGGAAGCTGACTACGTCCTACGGGAGGTTCACGACGGGATCTGCGGGAATCACCACGGGGGCAAGATAGTCGCACAGAAGATCTTGAGGCAGGGATACTACTGGCCGACCCTGGCCCAAGATGCAACAAGCTACGTCTAGAAATGCCAAGAATGTCAGAGGTATGCCCACCACATCTCAACTCCTCCGTCAGAGCTCATCCCTATCGTGAGCCCCGTCCCCTTTGCGAAATGGGGGCTCGACATCCTCGGACCGTTTAAACCGGGACGAGGGCAGCGGAAGCATCTGATCGTGGCAGTGGACTACTTCACCAAGTGGATCGAGGCCGAACCGTTGGCCACCATCACGTGGAAGAAAGCGAAAAGCTTCGTATGGAATTTCATCATCTCCCGATTCGGAGTGCCACGGGCCATCGTCACAGACAATGGGAAGCAGTTCGACTCCGCAGGGTTTAAAGATTTTTGCGAGGAATGGGGAATCAAGCTCCTCTTCGCCTCAGTAGCGCACCCCCAGACCAACGGGATGGCAGAAGCGGCCAACAAGTGCATCATAGAGCCCCTCCGGAAGAAAGTGAAAGATGCCGAAGGGAACTGGCCAGAAGAGCTCCCCGGGATACTCTGGTCATACCAGACGACCCACAAGGAGGCTACTGGCGAGACCCCGTTCATGCTCACCTACGGGGCCGAGGCGGTGGTGCCGGTCGAATTGGTTGAAGAATCTCTCCGCCTCAAATACTTTGACGAAGACCGGAACTCGCAGGGCCTGGGGCTCAATCTGGAGCTCCTCGACGAGCGACGGGAGCAGGCACTGGCCACCATCATCCGCCAGAAGCAGAAGGTGGCCCGATACTACAACGCTCGGGTGCGGGGGAGAAGCTTCCACCTTGGGGACCTCGTCCTCCGGAAAGCGGGCTTCAACACTGATACCGCTCGCAAAGGGAAGCTCGCGGCTAGATGGGAGGGACCCTACAAAGTCGTCGAGGTCCTCGGACCCGCAGCCTACCGACTAGCCGACATGGAGGGGAGGATTCTCACTCACACTTGGAATGCGGAACATTTACGCAAGTACTTTCAATAGATGTATCATTTCCTATGAAATAAATTTGTTTTGAATTCATTCCTTTCTAGATAAAGCAAAAAGATATACAGAAGGATGCACGAAGAGGCCGAGGGGCATTCTCCTCCCTCATTTTTCTCCGGGGGCACCGGTGGAGCCACAGGCTGGCAGCCCACTAGGGTCTCCCCCCTTACTCCGTTCGACGTCAGAGTACATCCGAAGATCCTCGAAGTTGACCCCCGAGAGCGGGAACTTCTTTTGGATCTCGGACTGACACCGGGCGAAGCCCTTCTCGAACGCCTCCGATAAGGCGGTCTCAACAAAGGAGGTGGCATACTCCGCCACAGCATCCTGAGCGATCCTGGCCGGATCCACCTCCTCCAGCCCCCGCATCCGGACCTCTAAGGTCTCGATCTGGCGTTGGTGCTCCGCCCTCTCCTTCTCGATCTCCTGGGTTTTCTCGCCAAGTTGGGCAAGAAGGACCCTCGCCTGCTCCTCCGCCACTTCCAGACGATCGGAGAGCTCCAAGGCCTCGGAGGCAGCTGCAGGGTTGGGGATCTGCACGGCTCCTCCAGATGTGCCGACGCCTCTCAAAAGCTCGACGAGACGCGCCTCGGCATCCGACTTTGCAGCCAGAGCCAAGGCTCTCTCTCGGTCCGCCTCCTCCAGGGCAGAGGACAGCTCAGTTACGCGAGAATCCAAGGACTGGACCCGCGCTTCCTCTAACTGACCTGCCTCTCCCTTCTCGCCAGGGGCCTCAGGGCCTCGCCCGGCGTCGGATTTGGCTTTGGGAAGAGCCGCGAATTGGCGCCTCGTCGAGAGGCCCACCGAGGACAACTGCGCCAAAGCAACGAAGGTAAGACGGCAAAAGCAGCTGGAGAAAGGGGGGACAAGCAGAGACACGCTACCTGTTGACCAGCCTGGATCACGAAGGTAGCCAAGCAATCACCTCTGACTCCGTCCAACACCACCTGATCGGGAGGGAGACAACAGTTCTCGGCCACTCGAGCGGTGGCTCCGCGGCTCGAAAACACCGACTCCTTCTCCCCCACTGGGAAGCGTGGACGAAGAAGACCCTCCCCTGACGAAGGGAACTCGCCAGGAGCGGAACGGAACGCACCAAGATACCGACTGTAAGCATCAGGGAGAGAATCGTCCGGGAGGGGTGAAGGGCCGACCCACGGCCAGGCAACCTCAACGGGGGCGGGTTGAGGTCGATCGGCAGTCGGCAAGACGTCAACTCCCTCGTCCCCCTCGCGGACCCTCTTGGAAGACCCCAGCAAGGGAAGAGAGGGAGATGACACCTTCTTCCTTTTTGAGCCTCCGGTCGCGGTCCCGACCCGCTGCTTCTTCCGAACCTCCAGAACATGATCCCTTATGCGCGGTTCCGGATTTGGGACCTGCACGAGAGCGCTGGCGGGAGAGGGACCAAGAGGGAATCCACCTGTACTCAAAGAAGAAATGAGAGACAGAACAGAACCTGGACGACCTCGAGGGGCGAACGCTCGGAGAAGCTTACCTAGGGGCCACACCGTCTTACGCAAATTGTGGTCACTAAAGAGGACGTCGATCGAGCGCTCCCTCGCAGAAATCGACAGCATGTCCTTCGCCGTCTGCTGCTCGGCGACCGTCGGCTCACCCAGATCGAGGATGACGGCACCGGCCGCCTCCCACCGAACCGGGAAAGGTACACTCGACGGGAACGCGACAAACACGTATTCCCCCTTCCAACGTTTCAGGGAGCTCGGCAACCCCAGCACCAGGGTCATCTTCGGGCGGGCGCTGATGTCAATCCACGCCCCCGATTGGTGGTGGCTCAGGCGGTAGAACTGGGCAAAGAGGCGAAGAGAGGGCGCCACTCCCTTCAGCATGCAGACAACGATGAACCCGACGAGGAGCCCGACGGCGTTGGGACAGAATTGACACAGGCACACGTTGTGGGCCTGAAGGAACTCAACGATAAAAGGATGGAGCGGGAAACGAAGCCCGAAGCGGAAGCACTTCTCATATATTCCAACCTCGTTGGGGCCGGGAAAGCAGATCCGCTCGTCAGCCCCGGGGGTACGAGCCGAGTAGGGCGGAAGCAAGTAGGCAGAGCGCATGCTCCCGATGGCGGTGGCGTAGATCGACGAAGGCCACGACAAGACCTCTGGGGGCACCCCTGAAAGATCATCCCCGTGCTGACTAATCGCCGAAGGAGTGCCACCCGCCAGACCTGGAGCTGCGTCGCGCTCCGACCGAACCGAACCCGTGGCAGAGGAAGACGACATGAGGCAGAGCTCAGGCATAATAGGGATCAGCGCAAAGAAGAAAACGACGGGATGGTGGCTCACGAACCCCTCGGCTTCTCAACTTAAGACGACCCTGCGAGCAGTGGGGATAAGCTTGCAGCTACACGTGGCAGCATCTGAAGGCCGACGGTGCTTCGGAACCCGCGCCTTAAAAGTATCGAACGGGCCAACTCATGATGACGACTAATAAATGAGTCGGCATCGACTGGCGAGCCTGTCAAAGTCGGCGGAAGTCACATCGGCCGAGCCGAACCGGCCGAGGCCGATCGACCCGACCGATGGGGGCAATTGTTACGCCTATTTGGCCGAGGCCCAGAAGACACAAGCCCAGAAACCCGACCTCCGGTCAAGAGCCCATCTGCACACTCGGGCCCACTCGATAAGGCCCTATGGGGGACTCCCCCCAAATGTCGATCCGACCCGGCCCCGGTAACATACGGGTCACTCACCCACTCCAGCGATAACCGCTCCCTCGATCCCACTACCACTTAATGGCAGTAATGGGGAGAGGCTGGCGTGGCGCAGGGAGCGGCGACGGGGGGCGGATCGAGGGGGCACGATTGGGGGCGGACGAGCGACGTGGTTCGGGGGCAATCACGGCGGAGGTCTATAAAGGGGTTAGGAGGACAACAGGACAAGGGACCGCATCTCAGGTATCTAGAACCTAAGGTACTCCATCAACGACCTAGTTCCCCCATATCATTTCCTTCCTCCCCCGCTCGCGCCGTGAGACGCCGTTCCGATCTCATCACGAGTCGAACCGTCTCCGCCGGGCCTCCTCTTTCAGATCTCTGTCTGACTTAGGCATCGGAGGGGTTTTGGCCGGAACCAAGGTCCGGCCCCCCTGACGAGTGTTCTCGTCTTCGCAGGAGGATACCCAATCAACGGGCCGAGGCTTCCCCTCCGCCCTTCGCCGACCACGCAACAAGCTGGACGATTGAGGCTCCCCCTCGTCGACCGACCGCCGAGGCCGAGCGCAACCGACCGAGGCCGAGCGTCTCAACCCAGGCCGAGGCTACCCCTCATCCTACCAACGACCGAGGACCCCGAGACGACCCAGTCGACGCGCTCCACGTCGTCGGCAGACCCGATTCGAGCCTCTACAGCACCAACTTGACTCGCCCGAGGGACCCAAGCGGGCCCCTTGACCACGTTGACCGGGTTATCCACGGTCAACGCTTTGTAGTGAGAAAACACTCTGAAACAGCTACGATCCGTCGTCCACCATATTCTTTACTCCACTGGCCTGAAGACTGGTGATTTGGAGACTATTGTCCTGTTTGAAGACAATGATGCGTGCATTGCTTAACTTCAAAAGGGCTACATCAAGGGCGACAAGACGAAGCACATATCTCCCAAGGTTTTATGGACACACGAGCTAAAAGAGGACAAGCAGATTGAAGTTCATCAGATCCAGTCCTGCAACAACTTAGCTGATCTTTTTATCAAATCTTTACCAAAATGTATTTTTGTAAAACTTGTAAAAGGAATCGGTATGAGACAGCTGAAAGACTTACAAGCCTTAAGCTTGTACGGATGATGGGGAGTAACTTGTGTGTTGTACTCTTTTCCCTTAAGCTGTTGGTTTTTTCCACTGGGTTTTCCACATCTAAGGTTTTAACGAGGCAACCACGATTACCCAGGATCCAGAAGTATCCACCCTTTTAGCCTTATACGCTAAGACCAAAGTAATGGATGGATAATGGGAGTGTTGTGTGTGTGGGGGGAGGCCTTTGGTATCCAAGTCTCTTGGGATATCCCCCCATTACTCCACCACTCTTAATGTGGTAGAGACCTTTGGTATCCAAGTCTCTTGGGATATCCTATGAAATTTATAAATAAAGAACCATGGCTATTGGCCATGGTTACTCTTCTTCCAATCTTCTCCAACATAATAACAATAATAAGAGAATAATATGTGTATCGTAAGATTTGTGTGAGATTTCTCTTATATACAATGACGTAAAGTATTTTCCTTTACAAATAGCACGAAGGAGTAAAAAGTACACATATGAGTTTTTATACTATATAGAGAAGAATATGTCACGTCATCTTATAAGAGAGAAATCTCATATATTATACGATAACCATTATCTTGAGTATTGGATCCTCCAATTTGGTTTTGACGATGAGCAAATATGATTAATTGTGACTAATCCCCTTGTTTTGTAGTTAAATTAAAGCATCGTCGATGTAGATAAAGATATATCAAATGCGACGATGATTTGATCCAATGTTGCGAGGAATTCAAGTGACGTACTCATGGAAATCAAATAGAAGACTTCAAGGAATTCAATAGGAATTGAAGAGTATTAACGTGTAATATTTTCAATTTCTTTCTTCTTTGTTGAATTAGAATGTTGAGCCTTGAATAGGCTTGCTAGAATCACATTTATGTCACACACAACACACTAGTCCATTCACCATTCAATCACATAGAGTTAGAACTTATAAAAATTCAAAATGGAGTTTTTAAGCCTCAAACAGGCGACTGGTGCTTGGCCACCAGACGCCTGGCGTGCATGCGTATAACAGTCTTCTAAACCTTAACAGCCAAACGCATGAAGCTGTCTTCCCATGTGTTTGCACAGTGCGTCAGACGCCTAGGTGATGACTTTCAGGCGTATGGCCATTTATGACCAAAATTTCTGTAGCTCAGTTTCTGCATCCTGATTGATCATGCATCTCAAGCTATGTGCACAGACGTCTGCACAGTAGACCAACTGTCATGTCCCGTTCTCCAAAATACGTGAAAATACGTACATTTCTGGGTATGCGTAGAGAACAAGGAGAGACAAGGACGCGATAATATTTAGACTCAAGGCTTTGTCCCATTGACTCTAAATACTACTATGCGTAACTTGTGATTTAACCATTAATTTTCACAGGCCGCTACGATCGCTGGAATAGTACAGACAAAATAAAATGTTCCAACCCAGATAATCCACATGTTTAATACCACAAAACGTTTTTATACAATAATTTTGAAGGATACATATACATACATCCACTGTACAATGTACAAAAAGGAGAACACAAGTATTTTTCCCAAACTCACAAAAGAACGATGTCCACACACCAGGTACAACTCACTACCTAAACTTCCCCTGTGAAAACAGCTCCACGAAATCACCCTCTAATGGCTTCACCTCTAGCTTGAAATTCTATGTAGTCTCCTGGATAGGGTCCTGCTCTGCTATCCTAGACTCTTATCCTAGGAAAAGGGGGGGACACGTCAATGCATGCCCAGTAGGAAACTAACGACTCTAGGTAGATATGCCAGTCTTAAAATTGTTCTACCTAACCAAGGGTTAGGTTACACGTGATAATAATGACAATGAATTTAATTGCATAATTTAAAACAGCCACATTCACATGTGTGGTAATGAGCATAAAAGGAAATACTGTAGGAATAGTATGCATAATGAAATGCAGATAAACAATAAGTGAACCGTTACATAAAATAATTTAGAGTTTTTTAGAATAATTTCCACAGTTTTTCAGTTATAATTATAATTTGGAAACCTGGGTAGAATGTAACACATAAGGCACTAGTCCTCACCCGTGGTGGGTGGAAAAGTGGTACCCCGCCAATGCTCAATTTTGACATGTAACTCTTCAATTTCAGGAGTGAGAATACCATGGCATACATATCAATTACCTCATTGTGATGTTGGTTCATGGGTTCATGACCAATGTTATTTTGATGATGATCAACATTATGTTGTGTGCTAATCATCGTATTTGTTTAGTCTCTGATTTAACAATTGAATATCTTGATGAGAAGACAAAACAATGTGTAGGAAACTAGGAATGATGATGGATGATGGATTCAAGGCTATGGAGAAGCATTACATGAAGCTTGAAGAATTAATATGTACTTTCATTTTATTCTTCATGTAATTTTGATTCTTTTACTTAGAATATTTGTAGCATTGAATAGATGCACATACACTCACATTTGCATCATATCCATCTTAGGGTTCATTATAAATCTTACAGAATCCATCTCATTTGGACCATTGCTCTGAACACACTTGGGTGTGCATTTTAGAGATGGACATGCGCCTGGTGTAGGGGCACCAGGCGCCTGACTTGTCGGCTTTCTGATCAGCTGAACATAGCCAAGGGGGCATTCACCTGATGGTATATGACCAGGTGTAACTGTCTGTTTTCTTCAAGACAACTATTTACGTATTAACCTATTTTCAAAAAAAATTTAAAACTATTTGAAATTGGTTTGTTAGGAATTTTACGATTTCAAAAATTTCTTATAAAAATATTTTGAAGTACTAGACTAGTTATGGAATATTTTAGTAAGCTCAGGTTTCATCAAATACCTCTAAAAGATCTGATAAAAAATCATTTTCAGTTATTGCCGTTTTGGCTTAATGAATTTATTTTCTATTCAAACAACTTCAAAATGTTTTCAAACTTATACGGTATCATTCTATGATCAATTAGGGCTTTCCACATTAATTTCGTAATTTTCTGAAGTCAAATCGATAGAGAACCCGCAAACCCACTTCCTAAACGTTTTGGCCTAAAACACGTATCTCCGTAGCCCAAACCCCGAAACAAACTTCGTATTCGCGATCCTCGCGACGATACGATCACGTGGGTATGTTTTCGTAATTTTTCAAACACGTTTACTAGTAGGGGCAAAATCGTAATTTCGATTTTGTATTTCACTAATTACTTTCGCTAATGGGGTTTTACTTATTACTAATTAACTTTAACCCTAATTATCATCACCTACCTAACCCATACCCGTATGTCAAACATGAGATTCATGCCACCCCACTTTTTCTAAAGATAGTCAATAAGTTAAACCTAACCTAATAAATGTTTGACTAAGTATTAATTAGGTTTAATTTTTAATTAGTTAAATTAGCCTATAAATACCCACCCCTTAATCTCCCTCTTTACCAGTTTTCACCCAGGCTCACCCTCACAAAACCCACACTAATCCCTCTCTCCCTCTTTGTTTTTGAAGTAACCCAACCCACATCACTCTATCTCTCTCTCCCCTTATTATTTCAAACCCAGGCCTTCCCTCAAAATTTTTCGAGCCCGTAAACCTCTCCGCATCTCTCTTCCCTTCCCTCGGAACCCACCAAAGCCGCACCCCGCTCTCTCGCTTCCCCCTCCGGCAGCCTCGACCGCCGCCTACCCACTTCCTCCGCCCCCCTAAAGCTCCTCCACCTCTCATCACACCACCGCCCGCTGCTTCACCTTACATTACCGGAGGCCGCCGCCCTCGCAACCACGGCGAAGCCCCCAGCTCCGTCGTCCGCCTCCACGTCCTCGCCGCGTTCCGACGCGAGCCCCCAGAGAGCAGCAGCCCCGACGATCACCGAGCTCCCCTGTCTCCGACACTCGCGTGGCCACCATCGAGCAGCACGTCACCGAGCTCCGACGTCTCGCCACCGTAAGCCTCCGAGCTCCACTTCCGATAGCCGCATCGCCCACGTACCCGCCGTCGAACGTCAACACCCCGAGACCCAGACTGAAGCACCCACAGTCTTCCTTCGTTCTCTGACGAGACCCCCGACAGACCGCTCCGCCCGCTCTCCTCCTCCTCCGGTGACGTCGCAGACGGCAGCCCACGCACGAGCTTCACCCTCTCTCTCTCTACGGAAGCTTCGACGACGAGAACCCCCGCCTTCGCCCTCTCCACCGGAGTACACCGAGCATCAGCGAAGTCCACCGCCTCCGAGCGCTCGTTGAGATCCTCCGATGTTCGCTGCACAACCCCACTTCCCACTACGACTCCGACGCCAGCAACCCCTCACGACACCCTCGAAGCTTCGAACCCCCGCCCTTCTGTCCTCTCCGGCGATGCAACCCCGCCATGCTCAGCTCGTCGCCGCCCATCGCTACCACCAGCAGTGTCACGCCCTGCTTCCCTAAAATGGAGGCGAGACGTGAAAAGGTCCGCACGAGAGTGGAGCTGTGAAGCCCCCAAACCCGATAAGCGTCAATAAAACATATGCAGGTCCATGTAACCACAAACGGAACAACAATAATAACACAAGGAGAGACAGAAATAGAATCTCAAATCTCAGAATTTGTCCAACATGAAAATTAAGTTCAACATCCAGAAAAGCCACCAGGCTAAAAGAAAGAGTCTAAAGGCCTAACACACGGCCAACACAACAAACACCAACAAAGTATGGGTGCTACGCACCGATAACTAAAAGCAGTCTAAAGCAAAAGGGAAAGCTCAACGAAGACACTAGGACTGGTCTCCAGTGTCCACGAAGTCCTCGATCAACGTGGGTTCTGACTCAGCGTCAGTAAACACCACGTCCTCAGCGACAAACTCAGGCTCGGGATCTAACATGTGTCACCCAAAAGAGAAAAGTGGCACATGTCAGCAAGTCGAAAGACTTGTGCAAGGAAACTGAAAGAAAGGTAAACTTACAACCTAGCAGTTAAAGTATGGTGCATGGCATGGCAAGTATCGTATGGAAGTAACAAGTGAAGTACAAGTAGCAAGTAACAAGTGGTAGGTGTGACATGTATTGTCAAGTAACAAGTACAAGGGATCACCCACACACATGTGAGCGCCCTATTGCCCGCAGGCTGTTTCAAGTACAAGGGATCACTCACACACAGGCGAGTGCCCTATTGCCCGCAGGCTGTATTGAGCTCGTTTTCTGGACCACGAGCCATATTTGTAATTGGCCTAGGGTTGTGCCCGCAAGATGGGTGCCTAGCCGGAACAAGTAGCACTAGTATGTAGCGATGCTACGCAATCACGATGAGTGTTCAAGCATGCAATGACATGAGCAGATATTCGCGTACCGTTAATTGAATTTAAACATAACAGGCAAAATGCAATGACATGAACAGATATTCGCGTACCGTTAATTTAAATTAAACATGGCAGTTAAAGATGCATGGATGACATGAACAGTTAATACGCGTACCGTTAATTGAAATTAAACGTGACATACAAGCATAATGAGGGTGACGGACCAAGCTTCATTGTCAAGCTAGGTCAATGGCGTCTAGACGGCTATCCTTTCACCGTCTAGTCTCTTTTACGCTAAAGCAAGGTAATGGCCTAAGGACATGGCCCAAATCAAGAGATGCAAGTTTCACTTGCCTAGCTCCGAGGATGACGATTAACGAGGCCGTCACACAAATGCTAACTACGGCGATGAGATCGCTGCCAAGGAAAACAACATTAGAACAACATCCAACCTAGTTTTATTAGGGTTTCACAAAAACACAAATGGGCTATCAGGATATTAAGAGATCGAGTTATTACCGTATCGGAAGCGGAAGAACGATGCCGAGCAAGCACGGCAACGGAAGAAACGATCCGGGGAACCTAGGGTTCAGATCTGGAATGGATGGGGAAAATCTGGAGAAATGGGATTTTTGGGGGGTTTTGGGGTTTTCCAGCGACCTAGAGGTGGTGGTCGGCCAAAATGGAGAGGGGGAAAGGCTCTTGATGAAGGAGGAGGGCTAGGGTTAGATAGATGATGATTTGGGGAAGAAGGAGGCTCAGGAGAAAGGAAAGAAGAAAAGAAAAACGTTTGGGGGTTTAAATAGGAAGTGCTGGCAGCTGCCCAGAAATTAGGGTTTCGACACTGATTAGTCGGTCAAAGAGCAACCACTGACCGACTAGTTTAGGAACTAGTCGGTCGGTTAACCAACGCAGACTGACTAAGTCCAAACAGTAACTCCTGTACAAAAATAGGATTTAGATTTAGTCGGTCAAAAAACAACTACTGACCGACTCGTTTCTCATCTAGTCGGTCGATGAACGTTCTTAGACCGACTAAGAATGAATAGTACTTGGTATCAAAATGATCACAGAGCTAGTCGGTTAAAGAACAATTGTTGACCGATTAGTTTGCAACCTAGTCAGTCGACCAATGTTCTTAGACCGACTAACGATAAACAATAACTCCTAAATAATTTACAAAGCCCACTAGTCGGTCCATGAAGGTTTGCCGACCGACTAAATCGTCATCTAGTCGGTCGGTTCCCCTTCTTGTACCGGCTAACGTGCATAAAAAGTTCTGAAATGGAGCGCGAAGCTCCGGGATCGATTCCTAAGACTCCTAGGCTTGATCTAACAATAAGATACAACCGATATGAAGCCCGTCACGAATGACTTACTCCAAAATCGACGATCCTAAGGAAGAAGCTAGAAAATCACGACAAAACGATCGAAAATGAAAGCTACGGAGACGAAAACCACACATGAGGAGAAAATCCACCAAAACATATAATATATAATATAAATAATCCAAATACATGAAAACCATTCGTTACATCCTCCACAACTTAAGAAAAATTCCGTCCTCGGAATTTCCCAACACTTACGTGTCCGGAAACAAAAGTGGGTAGCGCTCTCGCATCTCATCCTCATTCTCCCAAGTAGACTCTCCAGGCGAGCCGTGTCGCCACATCACCCTCACAAGATGGACAACCTTGTTCCGAAGTGACTTCTGACGCCTGTCCAGAAGCTGCACTGGCTGCTGGTCATACATCATATCGGGGCGAACAGTAATCTCCGAGAAATCCACGGCATGAGATGGATCGCTAATGTATCGACGAAGCTGCGATACATGGAAAACATTGTGAACTCCCTCCAAAGATGGCGGCAAGGCTAAACGGTAGGCTACCTCGCCAACTTTCTCCAGAATGTCAAACAGTCCAATGTATCGCGGGCTCAACTTCCCTCGCTTCGCAAAGCGAATCACACCACGATTCGGGGAAATCCTCAAGAACACATGGTCGCCCGGCTGATACTCCAAAGGACGACGTTTAGCATCCGCCCAATCCTTAAAACGGTCCTGAGCAATCCTCAACCTCTCCCGAATGTTCCTGACAACATCCACAGCCTCCACAATCATATCAGGTCCCAACAGCTCACGATCACCAACGTCATCCCAACTCAATGGCGATCGACATTTCCTCCCATAAAGAGCGGCGAAAGGCGCCATGCCAATACTCGTCTGGAAGCTGTTGTTGTAAGAAAACTCTACCAGATGTAGATGGTCCTCCCGCGAACCCTTGAAATCCAACATGCACGCCCTCAGCATGTCCTCCAAGATCTGAATCGTCCTCTCGGACTGGCCATCCGTCTGCGGATGGTACGCCGTGCTGAAACCCAGACACGTACCCAAACTCTTCTGCAAACTCTGCCAGAACTGAGATGTGAACCTCGTGTCTCTATCCGACACGATGCTCACGGGGACTCCGTGAAGTCGTACGATCTCCTGCACGATTCACGTTACATCACTATCCAAACTAGGAAAAGGAAATAAAAACGGAGAGTAAAAGAATTTACCTCCATATATCTCCTCGCTAGCGCCTCAGTGGACTGTCCCACTCAGAATGGAATACAGTTCGCGGATTTGGTCAATCGATCTACGATCACCCAAATCGCGTCATTCTGCTTCGGACTTCGAGGTAGTCCAGTCACGAAATCCATAGTGATGTGTTGCCACATCCACTCCGGAATCGGAAGCGGTTGCAGCAACCCGGTCGTACGCTGATGCTCCGCCTTCACTTGCTGGCAAACCAAGCACTTGGCCACACTCCGAGCCACGCTCCTCTTCATACCATGCCACCAATAGTTCAGACGAAGATCCTTGTACATCTTGGTTCCACCAGGATGCACAGAATACGACGAACTGTGTGCCTCCACTATCAACTCCTCTCGGATATCCCCAGCTGGCACACACAACCTGGCTCCAAACCTCAGCGAACCATCCTCATGAATCAAAAAGTCAGTCCGCAGACCGGCTTCCACATGCTCCCGAATCTTCACCAGCTTCAGATCCTCAGCCTGGCCGGCCTTGATCCGATCCACGATCGTCGACTGAATCTGCATACTCATCAACGAAGAAGCCTCTCCAGGAAGAACAATCTCAACACCAGACTCGCAAAAATCCTGCTGCAATCTCCACTGCGAGGTCAAAATCATCACCGCTGGAAGCCTACTCAGTGCATCAGGAACCGCATTCACCTTGCCAGGGTGATACCGCAAATCAATCTCATAATCCGCCATGAGCTCCAACCATCGACGCTGTCGCATGTTGAGCTCCTTCTGAGTAAAAATATACTTCAAGCTTTTGTGATCAGTGAAAATCTTCACTTTCTCACTCAGTAGAAAGTGCCTCCAAATCTTAAGAGCAAACACAACAGCAGCCAACTCCAAGTCATGCGTCGGGTAATTCTTCTCATGAACCTTGAGCTGACGTGAAGCATAAGCCACAACATGCCCGTGCTGATGCAACACACAACCGAGACCCTTGCCAGAAGCATCGCAAAAGATCTCAAATCCACCGCTGCGATCAGGCACAACAAGAATAGGGGCAGTCATCAATCTCTCCCTCAGAACACCAAAAGCATTCTTACAATCACTCGACCAAACAAAAGATACGTCCTTCCGCGTCAATCTGGTCATCGGCTCGGTAATACGGGAAAAGTCCTTAATGAAGCACCGATAATAACCAGCAAGCCCAAGGAAACTCCGAATCTCAGGCGCTGACTGCGGAACAGGCCACTCCTTGATGGCCCTGATCTTCTCGGGATCCACTGAAATACCATCTCCAGTCACCACATGCCCGAGAAAAGCAACTATGTCCAGCCAAAACTCGCACTTCGAAAACTTAGCATACAACCGATGCTTCCTCAAAATCTCCAACACCGTCCTCAAGTGCGATGCATGCTCCTCCTCCGACTTAGAATAGATCAGAATGTCGTCAATAAAGATAACGACAAACTTATCTAAAAATTCATAGAAAATAAGGTTCATCAGATTCATGAAAACTGCGGGTGCGTTGGTTACACCAAAAGGCATAACCACAAACTCGTAGTGTCCATACTTCGTCCTGAACGCTGTCTTCGGAACATCATCCTTCTTCACCTTCAGCTGATGATAACCACTCCTCATATCCAACTTAGAAAACACCCTCGAACCTCCAAGCTGATCAAAAATATCATCAATGCGAGGCAACGGGTATTTATTCTTGATGGTCACCGCATTCAACTCCCGATAGTCCACGCACATGCGATGCGAACCATCCTTCTTCTTCACCAGCAGCACCGGTGCTCCCCACGGAGACACACTAGGGTTGATACAACCCTTCTGCATAAGCTCATCCAGCTGCTTCCGCAATTCTTCCAACTCTGCTGGCGCCATACGATATGGTGCCTTCGAAATGGTCTGCGCTCCTGGAATAAGATCAATAGAAAATTCTAGAGCTCGATCAGGTGGCAAACCAGACATCTCCTCGGGGAAGACGTCATCGAAATCACGCACCACAGCTGGCCTCTCCAGCTCCATCTGCATAGCCATAACCTCCACTGGTCTGGCCCGAAATCTAACAGGACCAAGCGAACTGCTACCACGGCTGAACTCAAACACTGGGTGTCCGGGAATCTCGAACACCACCTTCTTTCTCCGACAGTCGATCGTAGCATAGAAGCTCGCAAGCCAGTCCATCCCAAGAACTGCATCATAGTTGATGATGTCGTGGACAATGAAATCAGCGTAAAGCTCATGTCCACAAACCACCAACGAGCAAGAATTACAACCACGATGCACCGAGACCACGCCATTCCCTGTAACGATATTCCAACTCTTGGAAAGAGGGGACGTCGACAAGGAATGCTTCTCCACGAAGCTCCGAGAAATAATGCACATAGATGCACCGGAGTCAAAAGAGGACTCGTGCAGGAAATGTGCACACCAAAATCACACCTACAAACAGTCTAACAATCAAGCCCTAGTCTAGCAACAACCATATGCAAGCAACCAAACATAATCTAACAATCAAACACAACTAAGAAAGAAACAGCAAGGAGGGAAGTTACCTGTGATAACCTCATCAATGGCCATGCTCTCCTCCTCAGTCATCAGGAAAGCCTGCCCTCTCGGCGGAACAGCCTGCTGAAAGACCTGTCTCTGTGGAACAAGGGGTGCTCCACATCCAGCGGGCACAGGAGCTCGCTGCTGCAACGGTTGTGCCGCAATAGGTGCCCGCCAAGGCTGCTTCGACTTGGGACACTCCCTGATGGTATGGGCAGGATCTCTGCAGACAATACACTGCCCCAGGAACCTCCTACACTGATCCCTGAGGTGCCCGGTCTTGCCGCAGAAATGGCAAGTCTTCAGAATAGGACCTCCTGGCCTCTTGAACTGAACAGGCTGGATAGGCCTGCATCCAGGTCTAACTGCCGCTCTGACCTGCTCCACAGGCCTCTTCCCAGCTCCTGAAACATGTCCCTTCCTCCGGTTCAAATTCAACTCCTGCCGCCTCGCAACAATCAGAACCTTCTGATATGTCTCCAGGTCAGATGAGGTCACAAAACTCTGAAGCTCCAAGGCAAGTCCCTGCAGAAACCGCTGAGCTTTCTCATCGGCATCTTGCACCATCTTTGGTGCAAACCGACTGAGCCTCGTGAACTCTTGGTGGTACTGATCCACCGACAAGCTCCCATGCTTCAGATCTATGAAGCGCTGCAACATCACCTGCCAAGCAGCCTTCGGGAAGAACTCTCCATCAAATCTGGACTTAAAGGTAGCCCAAACTATCGGCTCCACCAGCATCTTCTCTTCAGCATCCCACCAGTTTCTGGCATTATCCTTCAGCTGCCTCTTAGCCAAATCAACCCATCCAGCCGGGTTAATCTTCGCCATCGTCAGGTTATCCTCAATGTTCCGAATCCACTCATCGGCAGCCAAAGGACCCTCAGACCCATCAAAATATGCGGGACCTAGCTCCCGAAATTGCTTCGCTCCCGGCTCGGAGCGAGGGGCATCCAGGATTGCCCGACCAGCTCGAGCAAGTGGAGCATTCTGGACTTGAAGGAGCACGCCCTGCTGCACTTGCATCATCTGAAGCATCATCCGCATCATCTCCATATTGGTGGGTTCCCGCTCAGGCTCCTCGTCATGAGGGGGCGCACCACTACCTCCACCACGGGTGAATCGCCTTCCTGCCATCTAATGACACAGAAAACGAAACAATTAGACTCATAGCTTATGACTCGGATGTCGAACTTAGTTTATTGGACATTCTAATATTATTATCGTTATTCCGATAATCACAGTTACAGAAGCGACCTGCATGGGCCACCAACAAAACCTGTCACGCCCCGCTTCCCTAAAATGGAGGCGAGACGTGAAAAGGTCCGCACGAGAGTGGAGCTGTGAAGCCCCAAACCCGATAAGCGTCAATAAAACATATGCAGGTCCCTGTAACCACAAACGGAACAACAATAATAACACAAGGAGAGACAGAAATAAAATCTCAAATCTCAGAATTTGTCCAACATGAAAATTAAGTTCAACATCCAGAAAAGCCACCAGGCTAAAAGAAAGAGTCTAAAGGCCTAACACACGGCCAACACAACAAACACCAACAAAGTATGGGTGCTATGCACCGATAACTAAAAGCAGTCTAAAGCAAAAGGGAAAGCTCAACGAAGACACTAGGACTGGTCTCCAGTGTCCACGAAGTCCTCGATCAACGCGGGTTCTGACTCAGCGTCAGCAAACACCACGTCCTCAGCGACAAACTCAGGCTCGGGATCTAACATGTGTCACCTCAAAAGAGAAAAGGGGCACATGTCAGCAAGTCGAAAGACTTGTGTAAGGAAACTGAAAGAAAGGTAAACTAACAACCTAGCAGTTAAAGTATGGTGCATGGCATGGCAAGTATCGTATGGAAGTAACAAGTGAAGTACAAGTTGCAAGTAACAAGTGGTAGGTGTGACATGTATTGTCAAGTAACAAGTACAAGGGATCACCCACACACATGTGAGCGCCCTATTGCCCGCAGGCTGTTTCAAGTACAAGGGATCACTCACACACAGGCGAGTGCCCTATTGCCCGCAGGCTGTATTGAGCTCGTTTTCTAGACCACGAGCCAGATTTGTAATTGGCCTAGGGTTGTGCCCGCAAGACGGGTGCCTAGCCGGAACAAGTAGCACTAGTATGTAGCGATGCTACGCAATCACGATGAGTGTTCAAGCATGCAATGACATGAGCAGATATTCGCGTACCGTTAATTGAATTTAAACAAGACAGGTAAAATGCAATGACATGAACAGATATTCGCGTACCGTTAATTTAAATTAAACATGGCAGTTAAAGATGCATGGATGACATGAACAGTTAATACGCGTACCGTTAATTGAAATTAAACGTGACATACAAGCATGATGAGGGTGACGGACCAAGCTTCGTTGTCAAGCTAGGTCAATGGCGTCTAGACGGCTATCCTTTCACCGTCTAGTCTCTTTTACGCTAAAGCAAGGTAATGGCCTGAGGACATGGCCAAAACCAAGAGATGCAAGTTTCACTTGCCTAGCTCCGAGGATGACGATCAACGAGGCCGTCACACAAATGCTAACTACGGCGATGAGATCGCTGCCAAGGCAAACAACATTAGAACAACATCCAACCTAGTTTTATTAGGGTTTCACAAAAACACAATTGGGCTATGAGGATATTAAGATATCAAGTTATTACCGTATCGGAAGCGGAAGAACGATGCCGAGCAAGCACGTCAACGGAAGAAACGATCCGGGGAACCTAGGGTTCAGATCTGGAATGGATGGGGAAAATCTGGAGAAATGGGGTTTTTAGGGTTTTCCGGCGACCTAGAGGTTGTGGCCGGCCAAAATGGAGAGGGGAAAGGCTCTTGATGAAGGAGGATGGCTAGGGTTAGATGGATGATGATTTGGGGAAGAAGGAGGCTCAGGAGAAAGGAAAGAAGAAAAGAAAAACGTTTGGGGGTTTAAATAGGAAGTGCTGGCGGCTGCCCAGAAATTAGGGTTTCGACACTGATTAGTCGGTCAAAGAGCAACCACTGACCGACTAGTTTGGGAACTAGTCGGTCGGTTGACCAATGCAGACCGACTAAGTCCAAACAGTAACTCCTGTACAAAAATAGGATTTAGATTTAGTCGGTCAAAGAACAACTACTGACCGACTCGTTTCTCATCTAGTCGGTCGATGAACGTTCTTAGACCGACTAAGAATGAATAGTACTTGGTATCAAAATGATCATAGAGCTAGTCGGTTAAAGAACAATTGCTGACCGACTAGTTTGCAACCTAGTCGGTCGACCAATGTTCTTAGACCGACTAACGATAAACAGTAACTCCTGAATAATTTACAAAGCCCACTAGTCGGTCCATGAAGGTTTGCCGACCGACTAAATCGTCATCTAGTCAGTCGTTTCCCCTTCTTGTACCGGCTAACGTGCACAAAAAGTTCCGAAATGGATCGCGAAGCTCCAGGATCGATTCCTAAGACTCCTAGGCTTGATCTAACAATAAGATACGTCCGATATGAAGCCCGTCACGAATGACTTACTCCAAAATCGACGATCCTAAGGAAGAAGCTAGAAAATCACGACGAAACGATCGAAAATGAAAGCTACGGAGACGAAAACCACACATGAGGAGAAAATCCACCAAAACATATAATATATAATATAAATAATCCAAATACATGAAAACCAGTCGTTACAAGCAGCGCCCCTCCTCCACTCGCCAAGACGCCACCGACCGCTCCACCGGAGTCGCCGCCTCGCTTGCCACCGCAACGCCGCCGACCACCTCTCCGTAGTTACTCTTGTCATACTTGTGCACTGCTTCTTTTCTATATTTAGAATTGTTGTGACTTACCTACGGTTCCATCTCCGTGGCACCGCAGACGACGTACATATGAAGGTAGATGCTCGTGAGCTTATAGCGCCAGAACTCGACCGCAGCTTCCAGAGTTATATTTCAGTGTTGTGTACTTTATCCTTTCATGTATACTTTTTGGGATATCTTGTACAGTATGAATTGTAATAATTGGATACTATTTGGGTATTTTTGTACATCTCTGCATCGTGGCTATTTTGTTTTCACTGGTAACCTGTAGGACCTGCGCAAATATCAAATAAGTAACGGGCCCCCGGGAGCGGGTCATTACACTAGGCGTCTGCACAGTGGTCCAGATGCCTGGTATATATACTTCAAGCGCATGTACAGCAGAGCCTATTTTTCTTCTGCTCTCTGTCTGGTTGGACCCATTTTTGTCAACTGTCTGAGGAAGGATTTGCAGACGCCTTAATAGTGTCCCCAACGCCTGAGTGGTGTACTCCAGACGTCTGGTTGCCTTGCGTTGGAACTTCTGCAATCTATCTCTGACTTCAAACCTGTGTCAGTTTCTCTATGGTTAGAATTTCTTATCCATTCCAAGCCCATTAGATTGCATTCTTTTCCAGCTTTCCAATGCATCTTAGATCACCTCAATCAGAGTTTACTTGTGTCAGTTATAACCATGTGTTTTCTCGGTTAAGTCTGTTGGAAATTCTGCAATCTGTTCCTAACTTCAATCTACTATCAGTTTTTCCGTGATTGGAATTTTTTTATCCATTCCAAGCCCATCAGATTGCAAATCTTGTTAGCTTTTCACCGCCTCTTTAATTACCTTAATCAGAGTTCATTTGTGAAAGTTATGAACGTTTTGGTGCTAAGTGTTTTTTTGAGAAGAGTCTGTAGACCAGATGATGCACAATGTTCGACTTGACGTTTGGCCACTCTTCATCAGACGCTTGGACCATCTCCATCAGGTGCCTGGTCGATGTCACGCCCCGCTTCCCTAAAATGGAGACGAGACGTGAAAAGGTCCGCACGAGAGTGGAGCTGTGAAGCCCCAAACCCGATAAGCGTCAATAAAACATAAGCAGGTCCATGTAACCACAAACGGAACAACAATAATAACACAAGGAGAGACAGAAATAAAATCTCAATTCTCAGAATTTGTCCAACATGAAAATTAAGTTCAACATCCAGAAAAGCCACCAGGCTAAAAGAAAGAGTCTAAAGGCCCAGAACAAGGCCAACAAGGACAACATAACAAAGTATAGGTGCCACGCACCGACAACTACAGCAGTCTAAAACAAAAGAGGAAAGCTCAACGAAGACACTAGGACTGGTCCCCAGTGTCCACGTACTCCTCGCCAAACACAGGATCGGGCTCGGCGTCAGCAAACACCTCGTCCTCAACAATGTACTCAGGCTCAGGATCTAACATGTGTCACCCAAAAGAGTAAAGGGGCACATGTCAGCAAGTCTAAAAGACTTGAGCAAGGAAACTGAAAGTAAGGCAAACTAACAACCTAACAGTTATGGTATGCATGACATGGCAGTTATGGTATAAGTGCACAAGTAAGACATGGTGAAACAATAAGTACAAGAGAACAATTATCAGGACAAGTCAAGAGTAGCCAAGCTACTAACAAACTCAATCTGTTCACTAGTCACGTTTCAAGTTGTTTGTAGATGTTTACGCCTTACAGCTGAACGGTTTGACATTCACACTGATTGGCCGCTTAACACTACCCCAGAACCCAGAGTTTACGCCTTACAACTGCAGTTGCTGATCGGGCAGACTCCCAGTTGAATGGTCGCTTAACTCTTACCCCCAAAACCCACATGTAAACGAGCCAGGGTCCCTGTACACGAGCTCAGTAAATGAGCCAGGGTTGTCCCGCACAAGAGCTCGTTTCTTGGATCACAAACCAGGAGCGTATTTCATTTGGCATAGGGGTGCACCTAGCCTCAATCATTTCACAAGGTGTAGCGGAGCTACGCAATCACGGGAACACTTAAAGAATGCAATGACATGACAATAAATTTGCGTACCGTTAATGGAAATTAAACATGACATGGTAGATGTGCAACATGATAAATATCGGTTCTAGCTTCGTTGTCAAGCTAGTTCCTAAAATTACGCCTAGGCGAGTATCATTTCGTCGCCTAGTCTCTTTTATGCATACAACAAGCAAATGGCCTAAGACATGGCCTAAAACCCTAAGTGGCAAGTTTCACTTGCCTAGCACCGAGGATGACGATCACGAAGGTTCGTCTCACGGACGCTAATCTACGGGGAAGTCGCTGTTATGGAGAAACAATCATCAAAACAACATTTATTTCATTAGGGTTTCACAAAAACACAAATGGGTTAAGAGAACATTAAGAGGTCGATTTATTACCGTATCGGAAGCGGAAGAATGATGCCGAGCAAGCACGGCAACGGAAGAAACGCTCCGGGGAACCTAGGGTTCAGATCTGGAATGGATGGGGAAAATCTGGAGAAATTGGGTTTTGGGGATTTTTGGGGGTTGGAGATGGCCTAGGGCATGGTGGTAGACCAAAATGGAGAGGGAAACTCCAAGGGAGGAAGGAATGGCTTGGGGAAATGTTGGAGAGTGGTTTGGGAAAGAAGGAGGCTCAAGAGAATGAAAGAGGGATGAAAGAAATCGTGGGTGGGGTTTAAATAGGGAGTGCTGGCGGCTGCCCAGAAATTAGGGTTTCGACACAGATTAGTCGGTCAAAGAGCAACCACTGACCGACTAGTTTGGGAACTAGTCGGTCGGTTGACCAACGCAGACCGACTAAGTCCAAACAGTAACTCCTGTACAAAAATAGGATTTAGATTTAGTCGGTCAAAGAACAACTACTGACCGACTAGTTCCTCATCTAGTCGGTCGATGAACGTTCTTAGACCGACTAAGAATGAATAGTACTTGGTATCAAAAATGATCATAGAGCTAGTCGGTTAAAGAACGATTGCTGACCGACTAGTTTGCAACCTAGTCGGTCGATCAATGTTCTTAGACCGACTAACGATAAACAGTAACTCCTGAGTAATTAACAAAGCTAACTAGTCGGTCCATGAAGGTTTGCCGACCGACTAAATCGTCATCTAGTCGGTCGGTTCCCCTTCTTGTACTGGCTAACGTGCACAAAAAAGTTCCGAAATGGAGCGCGAAGCTCCGGGATCGATTCCTAAGACTCCTAGGCTTGATCTAACAATAAGATATGACCGATATGAAGCCCGTCACGAATGACTTACTCTAAAATCGACGATTCTAAGGAAGAAGCTAAGAAAACACGACGAAATGATCGAAAATGAAAGTTACGGAGACGAAAACCACATATAAGAAGAAAATCCACCAAAACATATAATATAATATAAATAATCCAGATACATGAAAACCAGTCGTTACATCCTCCCCAACTTAAGAAAAATTCCGTCCTCGGAATTTCCCAACACTCACGTGTCCGGTAACAAAAGTGGGTAGCGCTCTTGCATCTCATCCTCATTCTCCCAAGTAGACTCTTCAGGCGAGCCGTGTCGCCAAATCACCCTCACAAGATCGACAACCTTGTTCCGTAGTGACTTCTTACGCCCGTCCAGAATCTGCACTGGCTGCTGGTCATACGTCATATCGGGGCGAACGGTAATCTTCGAGAAATCCACAGCATGAGATGGGTCGCTAATGTATCGACGAATCTGCGACACATGGAAAATATTGTGAACTCCTTCCAAAGATGGCGGCAAGGCTAAGCGGTAGGCTACCTCGCCAACCCTCTCCAGAATGTCAAACGGTCCAAGGTATCGCGGGCTCAACTTCCCTCGCTTCCCAAAGCGAATCACACCACGATTCGGGAAAATCCTCAGAAACACATGATCGCCCGGCTGAAACTCCAAAGGACGGCGTTTAGCATCCGCCCAAAGCTTAAAACGGTCCTGAGCAATCCTCAACCTCTCCCGAATGTTCCTGACAATATCCACGGCCTCCACAATCATCTCAGGTCCTAACAGCTCCCGGTCACCAACGTCATCCCAACTCAATGGCGATCGACATTTCCTCCCATAAAGAGCGGCGAAAGGCGCCATGCCAATACTCGCCTGAAAGCTGTTGTTGTAAGAAAACTCCACCAGATGTAGATGGTCCACCCACGAACCCTTGAAATCCAACATGCACGCCCTCAGCATGTCCTCCAAGATCTGAATCGTCCTCTCGGACTGGCCATCCGTCTGCGGATGGTACGCCGTGTTGAAACTCAGACGCGTACCCAAACTCTTCTGCAAACTCTGCCAGAACTGAGATGTGAACCTCGTGTCTCTGTCTGACACAATACTCACAGGGACTCCGTGAAGTCGTACGACCTCCTGCACGATTCACGTTACATCACTATCTAAACTAGGAAGAAGGAAATAGAAACGGAGAGTAAAAGAATTTACCTCCATATATCTCCTCGCTAGCGCCTCAGTGGACTGTCCCACTCGGAATGGAATAAAGTGCGCGGATTTGGTGAATCTATACGATCACCCAAATCGCGTCATTCTGCTTCGGACTCCGAGGTAGTCCAGTCATGATATCCATAGTGATGTGTTGCCATTTCCACTCCGGAATCGGAAGCGGTTGTAGCAACCCTGCCGTACGCTGGTGCTCCGCCTTTACCTGCTGGCAAACCAAGCATTTGGCCACACTCCGAGCCACACTCCTCATCATGCCATGCCACCAATAGTTCAGACGAAGATCCTGGTACATCTTGGTCCAACCAGGATGCACAGAATACGGCGAACTGTGTGCCTCCACCATCAATTCCTCTCTAATATCCCCAGCTGGCACACACAACCTAGCTCCAAACCTCAGCGAGCCATCATCATGAATCAAAAAGTCAGTCCGCAGACCGGCTTCCACCTGCTCCCGAATCTTCACCAGCTTCGGATCCTCAGCCTGGCCAGCCTTGATCCGATCCACGATCGTCGACTGTATCTGCATACACATCAACGAAGAAGCCTCCCCATGAAGAACAATCTCCACACCAGACTCGCAAAAATCCTGCTGCAATCTCCACTGCGAGGTCAAAATCATCACCGCTGGAAGCCTACTCAGCGCATCAGGAACCACATTCACCTTGCCAGGGTGATACTGCAAATCAATCTCATAATCCGTCATGAGCTCCAACCATCGACGCTGTCGCATGTTGAGCTCCTTCTGAGTGAAAATGTACTTCAAGCTTTTGTGATCGGTGAAAATCTTCACTTTCTCACTCAGCAAGAAGTGCCTCCAAATATTAAGAGCAAACACAACGGCAGCCAACTCCAAATCATGCGTCGGGTAATTCTTCTCATGTATCTTGAGCTGACGAGATGCATACGCCACAACATGCCCGTGCTGATGCAACACACAACCGAGACCCTTGCCAGAAGCATCGCAAAAGATCTCAAATCCACCGCTGCGATCAGGCACAACAAGAATAGGGGCAGTCGACAATCTCTCCCTCAGAACACCAAAAGCATTCTCACAATCACCCGACCAAACAAAAGATACATCCTTTCGCGTCAATCTGGTCATCGGCTCAGCAATACGGGAAAAGTCCTTAATGAAGCGCCGATAGTAACCAGCAAGCCCAAGGAAACTCCGGATCTCAGACGCTGAATGCGGAACAGGCCACTCTCTGATGGCCCTGATCTTCTCGGGATCCACTGAAATACCATCTCCAGTCACCACATGCCCAAGAAAAGCAATTCTATCCAGCCAAAACTCGCACTTCGAAAACTTAGCATACAACCGATGCTTCCTTAAAATCCCCAATACTGTACTCAAGTGCGATGCATGCTCCTCCTCCGACTTCGAATAGATCAGAATGTCGTTAATAAAGATAACGACAAACTTATCCAAAAATTCGTAGAAAATAAGGTTCATCAGATTCATGAAAACAACGAGCGCATTGGTTACACCGAAAGGCATAACCACAAACTCGTAGTGTCCATACTTCGTCCTGAACGCTGTCTTCGGAACATCTCCCTTCTTCACCTTCAACTGATGGTAACCACTCCTCAGATACAACTTAGAAAACACCCTCGAACCTCCAAGCTGATCAAAAATATCATCAATGCGAGGCAACGGGTATTTATTCTTGATGGTCACCGCATTCAGCTCCCGATAGTCCACGCACATGCGACGCGAACCATCCTTCTTCTTCACCAGCAGCACCGGTGCTCCCCATGGAGACACACTAGGATTGATATAACCCTTCTGTAAATGCTCATCCAGCTGCTTCCGTAATTCCTCCAACTCAGCGGGTGCCATACGATACGGCGCCTTCGAAATCGGCTGCGCTCCCGGAACAAGATGAATAGAAAATTCTAGAGCTCGATCAGGTGGCAAACCAGACATCACCTCGGGGAAGACGTCATTAAAGTCCCGCACAACCGCTGGCCTCTCCAGCTCCATCTGCATAGCCACAAACTCCACCGGCCTGGCCCGAAACCTGACAGGACCAAGCGAGCTCCTACCTCGGCTGAACTCAAATACTGGATGCCCGGGAATCTCGAACACCACCTTCTTCCTCCGACAGTCGATCGTAGCATAGAAGCTCGCAAGCCAATCCATCCCAAAGACCGCATCAAAGTTGATGATGTCGTGGACAATGAAATCAGCGTAAAGCTCATGTCCACAAACCACCAACGGGCAAGAATTGCAACCAAGATGCACCGAGACCACGCCATTCCCTGTAACGATATTCCAACTCTTGGGAAGAGGGAACGTCGACAAGGAATGCTTCTCCACGAAGCTCCGAGAAATAATGCACATCGATGCGCCAGAGTCAAAGAGGACTCGTGCAGGAAATGTGCACACCAAAACCACACCTAACAAGCAATTAACAATCAAACCCTAGTCTAGCAAATAATCATGTTCAAGCAAACAACATAATCTAACAATCAAAACTAGCTAGGAAAGTAACGGCTAGATTGAGGATTACCTGCGATAACCTCATCCACAGCCTCGCTCTCCACAGCGGTCATCAGAAAAGCCTGCCTCCTCGGCGGAAAAGCCTGCTGAAAAGCCTGCCTCTGTGGAACAAGAGCTGCTCCACGTCCAGCAGGAACAGACGCTCTCTGATGTAACAACTGTGCTGCAACAGGTGCCCTCCGCAGCTGATTCGCATGCCGACAATCCTTCGCGACATGAGAAGCATCACCACAAACCAAACACTGGCCCAAAAACTTCCTACACTGATCCTTGATGTGGCCAGGCTTGCCGCAGAAATGGCAATTCTTCGGAATAGGCCCTCCTGGCTAGGGGTGGCAATTCGGGCCGGGCCGGGCCGGTTTTCTTAAAGGACTGGGCTGGCCCGGCCCGATAAGACTTCGGGCCATTCCAGAGAGGCCCGGGCACGGTCCGATAAAAATTCGGGCCGCCCGGCCCGGTCCGATAGGGTTGAATGAATTATGTATTGTGAAAATATTTTATCTTGGTTTTAAACACAAACTTGTATCATATGCTTAAAGATGAATCGAAATGGAGCACGAAAGAAGAGGATTAAGTGGGTAGCATAAGGTGATGTGTCCTATATTGTTTTCATTTATTTGGCAAGATGAAGTAACATGTTTAGTGGTCATTTGTATCTTCTAGGAAACTGAGATCGACCCCCAAGATCCGAAGACATCAAAGTTGTCGATGGCGGGAAGTTGTTATAATTTATGATATTTGGACCTTGATCTGATAAGATTCATGACTTTGGACTCAACACCATAAATGAATGCACATTACTGAAGTCTGCTTTAGATCAGTGTGTGGTCAAATTGAAGTGGGGCGATCAAATGCTTTTCGTGCCGTGCCGTGCCGCCCATGGGCTGAAAAGCTTGGCCCGGGTCCGGTCCGAAAATGAACCGGGCCGGGCCGGCCCGGTCCGATAAGGATTTCGGGCCAAAATTGTTGGCCCAAGCACGGTCTTATCGTGCCGGGCCCGTGCCGGGCTATCGTGCCGGGCCGAAAATTGCCACCCCTACTCCTGGCCTCTTGAACTGCACCGGATGATTAGGCTTGAAACCAGGCCTAACCACCGCTCTGGCCTGCTCCATAGGCCTCTTCCCAGCACCCGAAACATGTCCTCTCCTCTGGCTCAGGTTCAGCTCCTGCCTCCTCGCAGCGACCAGAACCTTCTGATAAGAGTCCAGATCAGAGGAAGACACAAAACTCTGAAGCTCCAAAGCAAGCCCCTGCAGGAACCTCTGAGCCCTCTCATCAGCATCCTGCACCATCTTCGGTGTGAACCGACTCAGCCTAGTGAACTCTTGGTGGTACAGGTCCACATTCAAGCTCCCTTGCTTCAGATCAATAAAGCGCTGCAGCATCTCCTTCCTAGCAGCCTTCGGAAAGAACTCCTCATCAAACCTGGACTTAAAGGTAGCCCAAGCTATCGGCTCCATCAGCATCTTCTCTTCCGCATCATACCAGTTCCGAGCATTATCCTTGAGTTGCCTCTTCACCAACTCAACCCATCCGGCCGGGGTGATCTTGGCCATCTTCAAATTATCCTCAATGTTCCGAACCCACTCATCGGCAGCCAGAGGACCCTCAGACCCATCAAAATATGTGGGACCCAGCTCCTGAAATTGCTTTGCTCCCGGCTCGGAGCGAGGGGCATCCTGGATTGCCCGACCAGCTCGAACAACTGGAGCATTCTGGACTTGCAGGAGCACGCCCTGCTGCACCTGCATCATCTGAAGCATCATCCGCATCATCTCTCCATTGGTGGGCTCCCGCTCAGGCTCCTCGTCATGAGGGGGCGCACCACTACCTCCACCACGGGTGAATCGCCTTCCTGCCATCTAATGACACAGAAAACGAAGCAGATTAGACTCATAGCTTATGACTCGGATGTCGAACTTAGTTTATTGGACATTCTAATATTATTATCGTCATTCCGATAATCGCAGTTACAGAAGAGACCTGCATGGGCCACTAACAAAACCTGTCACGTCCCGCTTCCCTAAAATGGAGGCGAGACGTGAAAAGGTCCGCACGAGAGTGGAGCTGTGAAGCCCCAAACCCGATAAGCGTCAATAAAACATAAGCAGATCCCTGTAACCACAAATGGAACAACAATAATAACACAAGGAGAGACAAATAAAATCTCAATTCTCAGAATTTGTCCAACATGAAAATTAAGTTCAACATCCAGAAAAGCCACCAGGCTAAAAGAAAGAGTCTAAAGGCCCAGAACAAGGCCAACAAGGACAACATAATAAAGTATATGTGCCACGCACCGACAACTACAGCAGTCTAAAACAAAAGAGGAAAGCTCAACGAAGACATTAGGACTGGTCCCCAGTGTCCACGTACTCCTCGCCAAACACAGGCTCGGGCTCGGCGTCAGCAAACACCTCGTCCTCAACAATGTACTCAGGCTCAGGATCTAACATGTTCACCCAAAAGAGTAAAGGGGCACATGTCAGCAAGTCTAAAAGACTTGAGCAAGGAAACTGAAAGTAATGCAAACTAACAACCTAACAGTTATGGTATGCATGACATGGCAGTTATGGTATAAGTGCACAAGTAAGACATGGTGAAACAATAAGTACAAGAGAACAATTATCAAGACAAGTCAAGAGTAGCCAAGCTACTAACAATCTCAATCTTTTCACTAGTCACGTTTCAAGTTGTTTGTAGATGTTTACGCCTTACAGCTGAACGGTTTGACATTCACACTGATTGGCCGCTTAACACTACCCCAGAACCCAGAGTTTACGCCTTACAACTGCAGTTGCTGATCGGGCAGACTCCCAGTTGAATGGTCGCTTAACTCTTACCCCAAAACCCACATGTAAACGAGCCAGGGTCCCTGTACACGAGCTCAGTAAATGAGCCAGGGTTGCCCCGCACAAGAGCTCGTTTCCTGGATCACAAACCAGGAGTGTATTTCATTTGGCATAGGGGTGCACCTAGCCTCAATCATTTCACAAGGTGTAGCGGAGCTACGCAATCACGTGAACACTTAAAGAATGCAATGACATGACAATAAATTTGCGTACCGTTAATGGAAATTAAACATGACATGGTAGATGTGCAACATGATAAATGTCGGTTCTAGCTTCGTTGTCAAGCTAGTTCCTAAAATTGCGCCTAGGCGAGTATCATTTCGTCGCCTAGTCTCTTTTACGCCTACAACAAGCAAATGGCCTAAGACATGGCCTAAAACCCTAAGTGGCAAGTTTCACTTGCCTAGCACCGAGGATGACGATCACGAAGGTTCGTCTCACGGACGTTAATCTACGGGGAAGTCGCTGTTATGGAGAAACAATCATCAAAACAACATTCATTTCATTAGGGTTTCACAAAAACACAAATGGGTTAAGAGAACATTAAGAGGTCGATTTATTACCGTATCGGAAGCGAAAGAATGATGCCGAGCAAGCATGGCAACGGAAGAAACGCTCCGGGGAACCTAGGGATCAGATCTGGAATGGATGGGGAAAATCTGCAGAAATGGGGTTTTGGGGATTTTTGGGGGTTGGAGATGGCCTAGGGCATGGTGGTAGACCAACATGGAGAGGGAAACTCCAAGGGAGGAAGGAATGGCTTGGGGAAATGTTGGAGAGTGGTTTGGGGAAGAAGGAGGCTCAAGAGAATGAAAGAGGGATGAAAGAAATCGTGGGTGGGGTTTAAATAGGGAGTGCTGGCGGCTGCCCAGAAATTAGAGTTTCGACACAGATTAGTCGGTCAAAGAGCAACCACTGACCGACTAGTTTGGGAACTAGTCGGTCGGTTGACCAACACAGACCGACTAAGTCCAAACAGTAACTCCTGTACAAAAATAGGATTTAGATTTAGTCGGTCAAAGAACAACTACTGACCGACTAGTTCCTCATCTAGTCGGTCGATGAACGTTCTTAGACCGACTAAGAATGAATAGTACTTGGTATCAAAAATGATCATAGAGCTAGTCGGTTAAAGAACGATTGCTGACCGACTAGTTTGCAACCTAGTCGGTCGACCAATGTTCTTAGACCGACTAACGATAAACAGTAACTCCTGAGTAATTAACAAAGCCAACTAGTCGGTCCATGAAGGTTTGCCGACCGACTAAATCGTCATCTAGTCGGTCGGTTCCCCTTCTTGTACTGGCTAACGTGCACAAAAAAGTTCCGAAATGGAGCGCGAAGCTCCAGGATCGATTCCTAAGACTCCTAGGCTTGATCTAACAATAAGATATGACCGATATGAAGCCCGTCACGAATGACTTACTCCAAAATCGACGATTCTAAGGAAGAAGCTAAGAAAACACGACGAAACGATCGAAAATGAAAGTTACGGAGACGAAAACCACATATAAGGAGAAAATCCACCAAAACATATAATATAATATAAATAATCCAGATACATGAAAACCAGTCGTTACAGTCGACCTCCAAAACTAGCAGTTGGGACTTTCTTGCTAGACGTTTCTAGCCGTTTTGTCAGTTTGCGGGATGTTTTGTGAGCTTATTTAAGCCCGTTTGAGGGGCAATATTTGGCATCTCTCCACACTTATAGGAATTATTTAAGAGAGCCAAATTTGAGGGTTTTCATTCAAAAAGAATTCTTTCCTTCTTTCTCTCTTTCACTTGGTTAAAGTGTTCATGCATTAAGTTTGCATTAAAAGAGAGTTTTCCAAGTGCATCATCTTCTATATCAAGCATTTGGTGATTTCAATCTTCCATGCCTTCACATACACATTAGTAAGATCTACTCAATGCATATGCAAGATTGTTGTTTTTGTTTCTTTTTTGTTACGAAACCTTGTACTCTGGTTGTGATTACATTGTAGGGGTTTACCCTACTTGGAGAGTTTCTCTCCATATCACGGTGTAGGGAAACCTTGTACTCTGGTTGTGATTACATTGTGGGGGTTTACTCCACTTGGAGAGTTTCTCTCCATATCACAGTGTAGGGATTGTCCCTGTGTAGGGATTGTGGCTCGTGAAGAGCGTGCTCTTGTGTCCCGGTTTATGGAGTATTAATGGAAAACCATCACTCCAGTTTACGAGGATTGGACTAGAGTAGGATCCCAGGGTAGGGATCTGAATCAGGATACGTCTCTTTGTTTGCATATGCATTTGTGTATCTCTCGTGTGGTTGTGTTGTTCAGCGCTTTATTTTTATTTCCGCTGCGTATTGTGCATTGAATTATTAGTAAATTTTTAATTACACATATTGCTTGCCTTTACACTATTTACGCCCTCGTTTTAGTGTATTGTGTAGCCACATGTCCCAACATGTGCATCACGAGTACACCATAGGCCTCTCCAACTCTGCCAACTCTCCCGTTATCGAGAGTGCGAGTGAGATTCATTTCCAGTCTAGTCTAGTTCTTATGCGTACTTTGTACCCGGTGTCCCCTCAAACCCCGTGTCTGTAATACTCACCTACCTCGATGTAGACCGAGTAATCCATGTTGTTATTACTCTCAATTTATCACTCTAAGCATGTAACAAAGTTCATCATTTCAACAATTTCTGCGGTCTAATTTTCCGCTATTCACATCATTCCATTGCCATCATTATTTCGTCGATGTCGTGATTTAACAACGAACATCGCATTACAAATTTCATAAAGAATAATATTACAACACATTATGCTTCCATGACTTGAGCAAAATTCACAAAATAACATGGCATATAAACATATGACAAGTAACAAACAAACGAAGCTACTAACATATTGCATGCTAACAAATGAGCCATTAACATATGACATACTAACAATAAACTACTAGCATACTACACGCTAAACAAATGAGCTACTAACATATGGCATACTAATGTAAACATGGCAATTTATCAATTTAACATGTTCATGGCAATTTAGCATGTTCATGACAATTTAGCACGTTAACATAAACTAGATAGCATATCTAACATGTTAACTTAACCTAGAGAGCATATTCATGGAAATTTAGCACGATATGAACATATTTATGTTAGCATAACATGCGTTGGCAATTTAGCAATTTAACATGTCCATGGCAATTTAGCATGTTAACATAAACTAGAGAGCATATTTAACATGTTAACATAAACTAGAGAGCATATTCATGGCAATTTTGCATGATATGAGCATAATCATGTTAGCATGACATGAGTTCGCCATTTAACATGATTCATGGCAATTTAGCAATTTAACATGTTCAGGGCAATTTAGGATAATCACGGTAATTTAGCATGTTAACATAAACTAGAGAGCATATTTAACATGTTAACATAAACTAGAGAGCACATTCACGGCAATTTAGCTTGATATGAGTATGGTCATGTTAGCATGACATGAGTTGGCTATTTAGCATGATTTATGGCTATTTAGCATCATTAACAAGGACATGTGAATGCACTAATCTTAATTATAAGAACATTTCCTAACATATTCAAAGGCATCCACTGGAGTATATTCATACTTGAAGCTATGAAATGAACATGCTTATAGCATAATTCAAACCAATGCTCCTAATTTAGTAAGGTTACTGGGTCGAGCCTCAAACAACCATCGATTCGGACGATTGTTCGACCGGTTAGCCGGCTCGAGCCTAGAACTTCCTGCACCACAGATGAACATCGGGGGAGGGGGGTCGGAGCTGGGTTCCGACCCAAATACCCTCCGATGCTTAAGTTAGAATAGACTTAAGATAAAAACTTGGAGTTGTCGAGATCGATCCAAGGGGATTCGTCTCGAGACAGTCACCTCAAGCGTTTGGAGGAAGAAATTTATGAGTGTAAAGAGATAAGTTTTCAGAGTGCCTAGAGTTTCGTACCTCTGGAATCTGAACTCTTTTTTTGTTGTTCTTTCGCCTATTTATAGTTGTCGATCTTCTTTGTTAATGCATAACGGCCCTAATTACTGTGGCGAGATATTCTCCGGGATTGCTGATAACGACTGTCCATTTACTCGGTCTAATTAACCAATCCCACAGAATCATCGGGACTCCAATTTGTGGATAAGCAGTCTCTTTGACTAAGTAACAGCTCATCCTAGCTGGCGGGCTCTTCGAGTTATTCGGCCATGGTTTATCCACTTTAACCGGCCTCATATTTATCTCCCCACTTCGTGGGCCGTTCCCGTGTATCAACTGTAACCTTACTAGTTTGCCTCATAACTTCATAGTGCACACTCATTCCACAGATTCCAGGCCTTGGTGCTTTATGCAATGAAAACATAACAACTGAATCTACTTTAGGAACAATCCAGTGGCATCGTCTGCATCCACCGAGAAGTATGTGCAAGGCATCAGTATCCCTTATTAGCGAAGACTCTTCACGGAATGATTTCTCTGAGATTGACACAAGAGGAAACAGCAGGAAACAGGAAAAATAGAGGGAACTCAAGCCTGAGCTTCTTCATTCAATTTTCTGGATTAATCCCCGCCGCTCGCCTCATCTATCCTGAATCTCTACGGCCAGGATGTCTTCACTTAAACGCTTCTACGTCCACGATTTAATCACGGAACAGACGGCAGCCATTTTATCTCGAACGAAAGCTCGAGAACAAGTCGACGGCGTCAGAGACCCTTCCCCTGCTCGCTCTACTCTCGTACTGTTGGGTCTCCAACACATCCTTGTGGCTGCAGAGCAGAGGGATCTTCGAGGCCTGAACCCGAATGCAGAACGCGAACCCGGTTAGGGTTAGGGCATCAACAACGCGTTCGGATAGAGGCGGTTTCAGGTCCGAGAAGCGTGCGGTGGTTAGGGCTCTATTTACATGATCCGAAACGGCCATTAATTCCAGAGCTCCGGCGACCTGGCGTTGTTTCGGGCTTTTGCGGGGGTTTTCGATTTTTCCAGCAGGTGGAACACGGAGGAGGTGGAAACGGCCATGGAGAAGATTTCCGCTGCTTACGCTATGGACTGGAGCATCGAGCTTGAGAAGGCCCTGCGTTGCAACAACACAGATCGCCAAATCGAAGCAATCTCCCGTATCGGGTCTCGGCTCCAACAATGGAGCTCGGAGCCGACCACCACTCCGGCGGTGTCCGATATGTACGGCCTCGTTCCAGGAGAAGATCGTCTATTTGCTAACACGATACTCCTTAGGATCGCCGACGCGTTTCTCAACGGTAACAACCGCATAAGAAGAAGCATCCTGAGAATTTTTCTGATGGAATCGAAGCAGATCATGAAGAAAGGGAGAAATTACGGTGGGATTCTAGCTAAAGAGAGGGTGCCTAATTATGTAGAGATGTTGAAGAGAGCGAAAACAGTGTTTGATACCGGCAATGCCGAGGCAAAGGCGTTGGCTTTAAGATTGTTAGGTTGCTGGGTTGATCTTGGAAAGGATAGCGTTAGTATACAATATATGATACTGTCGAGCTTGCAATCTTCGATTGTTTCGGAGGTGAAGGCTGCATTGTTTGCTGCCGGTTGCTTTTGTCGATTGTCGCAGGATTTTGCGTGCATTGTCTTGGAGATATTGGTTGGTAGTGTATTGTTGCCAGAAACGTCTTATGATGTGAAGTTGGCTGCAGTTCGGGTGTTCGGTAAAATGCCCTGCTCCTCTTCCATTGCAAATAGAGCTTATGAAGTTGGTAAAATGCTGATGCCACGTTTACAAGAAGATGAATTGAAGGCTGAGATGTTGTCTTCACTATCAAAATTGGCTTTTGGTTCATCAATTTTGAGTCCTCAGCTGGCGGAGTTCCTATTATCATTTATAAGCGACCCGTCTGCATCCACTGTATGGATTAGATCCCTAAAATGCTTATACTTTCTTTTCGGTGGAGGTGCATGCTGTTTTCCCATCATGAAAATGGTGCTCGCTACATTTCTCAATATCATTGATGACAAAGATCTTTCGCCAGACTTTCGTTGTGAAGTTTTGCGGGTTCTGCATAAGCTCTTTAGCTGTTTTCTTCCAGCTCTGCCTTGCTTGGACATGCCTGATTTCCCAAGTATAGTTCGGGTTCTGAGAAGTGCTGCACGATCCTCTTTTATGGCTGAACGGTGCCTTGCTCTTTACCTTCTTGTAGATATCCTCACCAGTTTAAAGAGCACAATAAGAGAGCATTGGACCTCATTTCCTGAAAAGTGGGAAATGGACTTCTTGGAATGTCAAAGTCTTTCTGACCACAAAGATGGCCTCGCACTTCTAGTTTTTGATACCATTCTATTAATTATAAATGCGATGAACACCATAGTGAAGCAGATGCTTGTTGTCTCATGTGTTTATCTACCTGAAGCAAAACAAGGATTCACAAACTTACTTAGCCTTCTTCTGAAACTTGTTGTTGAATATCCTTCATCAGCTCATATTGTGCTTGATAGATTAAGGTGTTTAATACAAACGATGGTCATTGCTTGTGACACATTTAATATGGTCGTTGCAGATTGTTGTCAAGAACTTTCTAGAGCAGAAATCGATGAAGAAAAGAATGAAGCTGCTCTCAGACCTTGTGGGCATGATGAAGAAAAGAAGACATCTATTGTTTCAGAGTTAACGCGGTGCATTTACAGGTTTTCGATCGCATGCATTAATATACTTGACGAATCCTGTTCGTTCGGTAGTGAAGTCTATCACATTGTGAAGTCCCTAGTAAAGTTCATAATGCATAATAGATCATGTAGCTGTGATGCATATGCGATATTTTCTCTTGATATACATGCAGATGTTATATTCAACAGCTGTAAGAAAATTCCGGATGATATGCATGATTCTAAGGAATCAAAAGTTTGTATTAAATCTGGCTTCTCTCATTATGTATTCTGGGTCCAACAGGAGATGTATACACTTGGGTTCATAAAACAGATGTTTAGAGAAAAGAATTACTGGGAAGCTTACAGAGCCGGAATCTATGCTTGTTCAAAGGGTGCATGGTTTGCAGCTGCTTTTACATTTAAGAGATTGATGGATGGTTTGCAATCAGAACTTTGTGGTTTCTGGGTTAGATCTCTTATGCTTTTGGCCGGTGCTGAAAGTGAAATAAAACTGATCCTTTTCCCCAAGGTAGGGATTGAAATGATTAATAAAATGCACACTGAAAATGGTTGTGAAAAAACCTTCAGCAGTGTTGAAAGGGAAATGGAGTATGGTGGTGGAGATGACAGTTTGCGTGGTTGCAAAGGAATGTTTGCAAAGATATATAGTAGGATTTGTTCTTCACAGGAAATATTAGCATCTTCAAGGGCTACGGATGATGTCTACTATTTCCAGATATGGTTTTTGAGTCTCAGAAGCAAGGTTCTTGAAATCATTATTGATATGCTTGAGCTTTTGGACTCTCATGCATTAAATGAGGAACAACTAAATAAAGATTTGGAAGGAAATGCCAAATTGCATTTTATGCCGGTATTGCAAACCTTGTCTTATCGTACATCTGAATTTGCTAAACTTTCACATAGTTTGAACAATGTTTCAAAAGAATATGATCTTTTTGCTGCATCTTTCATGGATATTGATTGTAGAAGTTTTATGAACATATCAAGGCAGGCACTTAGCTGTTCTATGCTGGCATTCTGTGCCTTCTTTGCTCTATGCTTCTTAAGCTCACCTTGCTATGTAAGTTCATTGTCCAGTAATGCAGCAAACATGGTTGAAGTTACACAAGCTACAATCGTAAAGGACTTAATTGAGAGACTGTGGAGTCAAGATGAAAAATTTGCTCTTGGACTTCAGAAGTTAATGCCTGCACGTGGGGAAGTGGTGAATACCTTGCAGTCTAGAACCGAAACAAAAAGCTTCATGTTTATCGATAGAGCATCTATATTGGTCTATGAGGGTTTCATAGTAGATATTTTACGCATTCAAGAAGATTCAAATGGAGTGAAAGATGAGGAGGGTTTATATAGACTTCATTTGCAGGGAATTCAACTGTTGTCTGGGATAATTAAAAGATGGATTGAGATACCTTGTTTGGTTCCAAAATATTTCTTCAGAATAAGACCTTGTGTTGGTGCAGAGCTTTTCATCTTCGACACAGTTTCTAAAAATCCCACCGAATTTTCTGTCAGACCAGGATCCCAGTTGTCTTTAAATCTCTGTATCCAACTTAAGACTGCATCAAGAGTGCCTCATGGGGATGTGTCCAAAATTTACTGCATTCTTGCTGTGAGATCATCTTACAATATAATTACTGCTGATGGCAAACCCGACCAAGCACGGTGGCGGTTTCAAGCCTGTGAAACTGATGAGATGGTGGAATTGTTTGATATGCTTTTGCATCATGTGAGGACTGACGATATGAAGTCTTCCAGAGGGCATTGTAAGGTTGGTGATGGACTGGTGACTGCTTTTGTTTGTTTTGAACCTAATCAGATGGGATTGGGGTTTTCAACATGCTTGTTGGATGTATCTGCATTGCCTGAGGGCTCGTATCAGATCAAGTGGCAGAGCTGTTGTATTGATAGAAAAGGCCATCATTGGAGCCTACTGCCTTTGAATTATGGTTCACTCTTCACAATCAAAAAGTCATGATTTAATCTGCAGAATTTGAGAATGTCCAATGTCAACAGAGGAAGCAGTTTTGATGGTTGCAGCATGCCACATGAGTGAAATAGTAATCTCACCTCTTGCAGCTCAAGATAGCATTGGATTGAACGTAAACTTGCTATTTGCTATCAAGGGATATTGCATAGTGTGGTTTTGTGTGCATATATTAGCAGGAAGGTAGATTCGTTGCTCCAAGGAATTCTTAAAGCGGGCATTCCACTGATGACTAGGTCAGATTTAACATATACTAGTACCCATGTCTCCTTTTGTGTATGTGGATTTATTGATTTTTGTTTTGTGGGGTGGATTGCTCCAGTCTTTAAACTTATTTTATTGATAACCTTACTGCATTGTGTTTGTTGTATAATCTAGACTTTGCAGAAATTCAATTGTTTCTGACCTACTTTATAGTGTTGACATCTTATGATAAAGAAGTTCTTAATTCTGTCTTTTCTGACCTACTTTTGCAGAAATAATATTTTACTAAATTGTCCTTTTTTAAAATATCATGATGTTGTCTTGATTAGATTTCATTAGTTTTACTTTCACAATTATTTGGGGGATCCATATCTATCCTCATTGGCATATTTTTTAAATAGATATTGTAGAAATGATGAGGCTCCAAGCTTATGCTGGATTTAGTATCTTGGTCATGACTACCATGATCTATCATGCATGTAACAGCAGAGGACAGTTTTATCTGGTCATTGTTTATTTATATACTTCCAAAATCTGTTTTGTACATCTGTTGAACATGGGCATGGTTTTCATGTGCATACCATGGCAGTTATTAGTCAAGCTTTTGTTTCTTGATACTCTTAGAGAAGCAGAAATCAATAGGTTAAATGAACAAATATGGAGGGAGATCATGGGCATTTGATACGATCCACTAGGGTTTGGGTGATAAAAATGGGATTTTTAAAGGGGAAAATGGCAAAAGTGGAATTTTTATTGAGAGAAGAATATGAAAATAATAAGATAAATTACCTCATTACGTGAGGAGGTCGCTCTCCAAGCTTTTCCTTCGAGATGAAAGCCTAAATCTCCAAGCTAGGGTTCGTGGACGCCTAGTACAATATTCTTCTCAGAAACCAAGCATGAAATTTCCCCCTAGCCGGCCATAGCTCTAATAAAAGAGAAATTACAGAAAATGACAGATTTACCAAAAAGCCCACCCCCAAACACCCATATTCAGAATTTACTAATTTGCCCCTTGTTCAGCTACGCGTCCGCGCCTCCTACTGTAGGTGATGGTCGCATCAGCATTCTTTTCGCAATTACTATATGTTGGCAAGATTTTTCTGTTACTACTCTTGCAATGGTTACCACAGTTTTGATGATTAAATCTTTGCATTGGTGGGCTCAAACGAGGGTATTTTCTCAATCTTCAGTTTCTGAAAGCATATGTCAATTAAGTCATTTTGCACATACTGGTAAACGGCATCCAACACATACCCTCTCCTATTATAGAGTGGTGGTATAGAACCAGATCCATTGTAGCGTTTTATGAAAAAAGGGACCGTATGTAGATGTTTTTAAGGGGAGGCCATTTACTTTGCTTGAATTTTATAGTCTTAAATTTTATAGAATCAAACTGAGACCCGTATTTGCAGTCAAACCACAAAACAATAGAGCAATTCCTTCACGATCCTATGTAAGCCTTTCCGCGTTTCACGCATAATATATATTCATTCCGACTAAGCAATCGAGAAACCTACCTGAGCATATCATGTTCAGCATTGTTTTTATATCAGTTAGATTTTCAAGTAAGCATTTTCTTTCCACATACTAGAGCAATACAAAATTTCCAATACTCTAGTTAAACCACATGCTACCAGGTTGTGACTATTTTTTTTTAAATACTAGTGGTTTTAATCTCTGCCATGATTTGTTGGGACATCTTTTAAACTAACATGTTTATTTGGGTTTGATTTGACATAAATGGCCATAGATCTGACACCTACAAATGTATTCACCTTAAAAATGTAAGACATGAAGTAATATTTGCCTCTTTTTTGGCAAACCATGTGTTTACTATTTTATGAATTCAGTTCGTTACTTATGTATGTGTGTACCGATTCAAATTTGTATGTTAATATTTTTGAATACATGTACAATCATAGATAGATACACACACATCTGTTTACCAATGTCTTTGTTTTGGAGAACTATCATGTTCCATATTTTTCCTTGACATCACAATTTAACATTTGTCTGTCCACAAATTTGTGTACAAATATAGGTAGATTCATATCCACCTGTTTCCCAACATCTTTGTTTTGGAGAATTATCATGCTCCATATAGTGTGTCCACGTCAATATATAGCATTTGTTTGTCCACAAATGATGAAGGTGTGTGTATGATTACAAGCATATTTGGTTGTTGCTGATGATGCGAAGTTTATCATGACGCTTGGAGAAGGTGTCTGCTTACAAAAATTATGATCACTTTTTGATTTGTAACAGGATTGACTGGGGGAGGCGAGGCGCATCTTCACAAGGTGCGGAAGATGGTCCCGCGAGCCCACATCAGGCCAGGCTTAATGCTGCTGGCTTGGCTGCTTCAGTTTATGTGAAGTCTTTTGTTTATTCTCCAACAGGCACATACATTGGGTATGTTTAATTTTGTAATCGATTGTATGTAGGAAATAGAAGATCAACATATCAACCTCATCCCTTACATTGCATGTCTGAACAGCGTGTGCGCCTGTGTGGAGATAGAGAGAGGTTATGTGCTGTCGATGTGTCTTGTGTGGTTTTGAGTGGCTGTGTAGTGTGTGTGCTTTTGTTTATGCTCGCGCGCATGCACACGCACACACGGTGTTTTGCTGTGTGCATGCACGTGCATGTGCTGTTTCTTAGTTTGGTAGATTAGATTGATCTTTAGACCATGCCCATTTATGGCATTTTCAGGTCTCCTGGATATAGTTTCACAAGTTGCAGAAGTATACCAGCAACAAATATTGCATTTAGCCCCCGCAGTAACGGATCAACTGAAGGATCGTCTACCTCTGGATTACTGAAGCAAATCCAAACTTCAGACATTCTCTTGCCTCCACCAGTGCCTGGTTCCAATTTTACTGACAGCCACAGTACTGTTAACAATCCAAACCATAAAGTTTCTACGTTGAAAGCACATGAAACTTTTATCCGTGTAACGATTTACCACTCTCCTGATGGAAGTGGGGCATATTATCAAATAAGTACGGGTATGATTTATGGTATATTCTACTCGACCTATACTGTTCACGAGGTGGTCAGCGTTGACCTGCATGGACCACCACTTGTAACGACCCGGTTTCGGGGGCCATCACAAATTACAATTATTATGCAGATTCTGCTGGTTACCTGTGAAAGCAGAATAGGACTAAGCAGAAAATAATACCGAGTTTAAAGTCATACATGTACGATTAGTCTTAGAAATTTGATGCACGATCAAAACTGTAAAATCTCCTGCTAAACTTGAGGAGAAGATATACAACAAAATTAGAAGTAGATAACTTCTAAACCAAACTTAACAGTTTATAAATAACGAAAACAGTACAAGTACAATATCTCTGAACAAGAGAAATGGTCTACTAAGTTATGAATGTCTCAAAGGGTTGATTAAAGTTATACTAATCATTCTAATCTGTGACTCATGGTCCAAGGAGTGTGAATGTGATTATGGACAAAGTATTCGATTTACCACTCTCCTGATGGAAGTGTGGCATATTATCAATTTTCCTCTCCCTTTTTAAGGAATGAGGGGTTTTAATGCAATTTTCCTCTTTCGTCTGAAATGAGGGTTTCAATTTCAATTGTCCGCTATTCACACTAATAGCGGGGTTACAGAACGAGTTAATGCATCTCACTCCCTTGGACATGAGTCATGGATTAGAATAGTTAGTATAACTTTAACCAACCCTTTGAGACATTCATAACTTAGTAGATCATTTCTCTTGTCCAGAGATATTGTACTTGTACTATTTTCGTTATGTATAAACTGTTAAGTTTGGTTTAGAAGTTATTTACTTCTAATTTTGTTGTATATCTTCTCCTCGGGTTTAGCAGGAGATTTTACAGTTTTGATCGTGCATCAAATTTCTAAGACTAATCGTACAGGTATGCCTTTAAATTTGGTATTATTTTCTGCTTAGTTCTATTCTGCTTTAACAGGTAACCAACAGGATCTGCATAATAATTGTAATTTGTGATGGCCCTCGAAACTGGGTCGTTACAATCCGGTCCCAAATCGAGTTAACATGCTTTGCATGAACTACTTAATCAGTGGCTTTATTCCGAGATGCAACTTTTAACATGCTGCCTTGCTTACTTCTAGTTCCCATGCAATGTAGTTCTCCGTGCAAATAGTTACACACTCTAGAGGCGATGATGGTTATTATATGCTTTCACTAGTTGCTTGACTGCTTGCATAGTTTGCAAAACATGATCTAAATTTTAGGTTTTATAGGCTTCTACATAAAGTTATTATAACTATCATAGTGAGCTGAGCAAAATGCCTTAATTTGCGTAAGTCATTCTGGAAGCTCTTGTATTAGCAATCAATATTGAAATCCGGATATTTTCTTAACAGCGGTCATGTGTTACTTCTCAGTATTATATGTTGCTGCGCTTATAGTTCCCTAAATTAGCGGAAAGAAAATTGCTATTTTTGAAGATGCTTTGCATCACTCAAATTTATTCATTTTTCGGATAATCAGTCAAATGAGTTCTTTTTGATTCACTACTATAAGTGTGAACAGGCTTCTCAATTTTGTTCCTTAAATTCACCAATTAACTCATTTTATGGCCATCTTTGCCAGATCCTGGGAAACGAGCTGCAAGCTTTGCAAAAGCAGAAGGAAGATGAGTCAAAGGCGAGCAGAGGATATGTAGATTGTGTTGCCTATGATGTCAAGGGAATGGCCATTTTTGAGCCTGCAACAGATAACGCTGCATCTATTTATGATGGCATGCGAAATGGGGAAACTTGGGATATGGGCACAGACTGACAACCTAGCAGTGAAGTCTGGAAGAGGTAAGAGAGCTATTGTTTAGCGCCTTGTATAAAATGTGGTCATTGATGTTTCTTACTGGGGATTAACATAAATGTAACACGCGTGTGTGGACACAAATCACATGTATAGATAATTTTCTGAGTCAACCCCTAATTTAAATATATATATGGATGATTTTGCTTGTTTTTGCCAATCATTTCTCTGTTGGCTGTGAAGTAACTAGTCTAGACTCTAGAGATATTTTTTGGTGTTCGAAGCTGTATGAAGCAGCATCAACTTTTTGTGTCATCAACCTTTCTTGAGATGAGAAGGCAGAGTTTTTTGCGGATTTTGATGCATAATCAATTTGTCAGTTTTGCGACCCAACCGTGCCCAAAACAATTTGGTTGAGTCCATAGTTGCTGACACGAAAGTGCAAGATTGTTGCATAAATAGAGTGGTGTTGTGAACTCATGTTCGACGAATCCAATTGACAACCATTGTTGGTTTTGTGCTTTGGAAATGTGAGTCTTTTTACGGTTAGATCCTTGTGTTTAACTGTTTATAGTTTGAAATTTTGTTTGCTAGGTGTGGATAGAAATATTCTAAACTCATGACCTCTCATGAAAGAAAGTCATGTCAAGCCTGTTTAAACCAAGTTTAGTTGACAATGACAAATTGTACAGGTTTTGCAAAGGCCAGTTGGATGTTGGATTATGGTAATCGACTATTGGCTTATAGTGATCTGGGAGGTAGGCCTTTTACTTATGAGTAATGATTTCTATACTTGAAATCAGAGAATTTAAGAAAATTATCAAACTTTAGCGGTTTATTATTTATTCACAATATAAATTGTGTCACGTCATGCGAGAGTGTGATGCCATGAGACGCGAGGATCTCTAATCTCTACCAGCAAAAAAGAACAAATTTTCAAATAGGCAGAAGTTAAAAATAATTTTAGAAACCGATCAAATTTAAAAACTTTAATTACAAAAATCGATCAACTTCTCGTCACATCGGATTCTGTGTGTGAATTCGCGCTGAAAAATAACCTAGGTTGTCAACATTGGTTAACTTGTGTTCTCTCCAAATGGTCAGAGTTACCAATCTTGAGCATTTCTTTATATCAGTTATTAAGGAATTTTTAAAAATATCCGACATTAGCAACCCGGCCATATTGATGTCAAATGACCTGGGTTGGCAACCTTGGTTGTTTTGTAGTCTTACGAGAAAACACACATGGCGAGGAGTTGATTGATTTTTGTAATTAAATTTAAATTTGGTCTATTTTTAAAATTATTTCTAATTTTTAGCTTATTTTGAAATTTTGTGCTTAAAATAATGACCCTTAAAAGCTTATTTTTAATATTGCTTTTGAGTTTTGAGTAGCCATATTAATGATGACTTTTAATTATCTTTTTGTTTTTAACTGGATCTTAACCGGGGTGGTATCTTTGCCAGATATTCACGACGAGTGACTCGGAGGGCATGCACCATAAGCATTCTGAAACTGCGGCGCAAGCCACAAGCACTTCCTACCACATGATAAACATTTAAAAAGCCAAAATCCAACCGAAGATGGCTGATTATGCATATACAACTCCACATTTCATTACTATTACAGAACATGCACATCATTTATGCAATTTAGTGACACTAAACCAATACATTATTTTGGGTCAGGGAAAATCCCAACTTGAGTTTTTTTTTGCAGTAAAAAAGTGAATATATATTCAAATTAGCAACCTATGTTTTTATTCCAATTGTTAATATGTCTCCCTAGAAATATGCTTGATTTTGATGAGATGAGTTCAGCAAGAAATTGAAAAGCATTCATCTAGTCATTGTAAAGAAAGCTTTTTGTTTTTATTCAGAAATAAATGTAAAATTTCTAGCATATGCAGTGTTTCTCCTCAATAGCATGCTTACAGACTATTATGATATAATTTTTTCTGAAATTCTCTTATTGTGGTTGAGAATAAAACTCAAAATCATCGTCGTCGTCATTATAGCCTTCGTCCCAAAAATTGTGGTCGGCTTTATGGAATCAATAGAAAAAATGTCGGATTGTGATCATGTCGAATCGTGATGTCGGATACTCTTTTTCCCCGCATTATGATATATACATTTCTCTTCCGGCGAACTAAGATCTTTCAAATCATTTCTTATCACTTCCATCCACATCTTCGGTCTATATGTCTCTCTTGATCTTACCATTCAAACGTTCTATTTTTCTAACGTGCGCATTAATAAACTTCCAGCATATATATTTAAACCATATCAAGCGTAGGGCTGTTGACGAACAGAACGTTCGATGAACTACTCGTGAACAAGCTCGGTACATGTTCGTTTACGTTCGTTTAGGAAGCTTAATGAACAAGCTTGAACAGATTTTTAGAGTTCGCTTAGTAAACGAACAGAGCTTGAACATAACCGTGTTCGTTCATTTATGTTCATGAACAAGCTTGTTAAGTGTTCGTGAACAAGCTCGTTAAGTAATGTTCATGAATAAGCTCGTTAAGTGTTCGTGAACGAACATGTACCGAAAATAGTAAATTTAAACAAATACTATATTTTTTATTATGCTTGGAATGGATGCTTGTAATGGTATATATGGAGCTATTATGCTGGATTGGTTTGCTTTTGTCCTGTAAATATTTAATCTTTTTATTTAATTGATTTAGTCATTGGCAGTAATGTTTAAATATTATTCTTCCTGATTAAAAAATTGACGTTTGTTCGTTTGTTTGAAAATCCGTTCATGAACAAGATTGATTTGTGTTCACGAACATGTTCCTGAACATGTTCATGAACAAGCTCGATAAGTCATGTTAACGAACAGAACGTTCCATTAACTACTCCTGAACAAGCTCGGTAAATGTTCGTTTACGTTTGTTTACGTTCGTTCGGTAAGCTTAACGAACAAGCTTGAACAGGTTTTTAGAGCTCGGTTAGTAAACGAACAGAGCTTGAACATGGATTTTGTTCATGAACAAAACCAAGCTCCCTGTTCAAGCTCGTTCAAGCTCGTTCGTCAACAGCCCTAATCAAGCGATGTTCTCTCATTTTATCTTTTATATGAATCGTGTCTACATTTGCTCATATATCATCATTTCTTATCTTTTCTTTTCTTTTGTTTTCACACATCCATCGTAACATTTGTTTCTCTGTCATACACATACTCTGTCCATATTTCTTAGTGATATGCCAACAATATGTATTATATAACAAAGCTAATCTAATCGTCGTCTTGTAAAATTTACACTTTAGCTGTAACCGTACATTTCGATCGTATAACACTCTTATTGATGTTCTCCATATTAACCATCCTACTTTGATTTCATGATCAACATCTTCCTTAATCTCTCCATTCTTTTAGATAATCGATCCAAGATACCTAAAATATTTACTTGTCGATATAGTTTTCCCATCCAAATTTACCACACAGTGATCTTTATGTCCCATTTTACTAAACTTACATTTCATATTTCAGTCTTGTTCATGTTAAGTCTAAAATCTGAAGTATTTAATATTTCCTTCGAAGATCTAACTATTTGCACCACTTTTGATCTTATCTATCAAAACAATATCATCTGTAAAATAATATACATCAATGCACATCATCTTGAATATGCATGGTGAGGTGATCCAAAAGAGGAGACTCATTATTGAGCCTATATATAACCTGATGGTAATCGGAAAATTATATGTTAATCCTCCACAAATCTTCATATTAGTGACCGCTCTTTGATACTTATATTCAATTAGAGTAAAAAATTTAGAGTGACCTTTTTCATTTAGGCTCACCACAGAACCTCTCTAGAGACCCCATCGTTGGCTTTCTATGTAAAATTTTCTATCTTGCTTTATATTGCTCCATAATTTGCCTGATGAACTGGATTGTCTATGTTGTCGAACATCTCGGCATAAAACCAAATTGATTTTGTGACATGGTAACATTTTTTTGCAAACCTAAACTTGATCATCTGCCACAGCTTCATGGTAATTAGACCAAATTCATATATAAATTTATTGCTGCATAAAGATACCAAAGCACTACACCTCAACTCCTTTGGCATTCTATTTGAATTTCAAATTTTGTTAAACAACATTACATGCTCTGTAGCAGTTACATCACATATGATTTTAATCTCAAACGGAATTTCATCTTGTCCACATGCGTTTCTTGGTTTCATTCTCTTTATAACTTCCCTTACATCACATAATCCAATTCTTATATATCCTCTGTATGACTTCTAAGAGTTTATCAAAGTACTATTTCCATCTACATATGATCTCATCATCTTTGACCAAAAAGTTTTTGTTTTTGTTTTTGATGTACTTAACCATACTAAATCCTTTTGCCTTTTCTCCCCAATTTGCGCTATCAATAGATGTTTTTCTCTCTCAACCGTATGTAACTCCTTATGAGCAAAACTCAAAATCATCGTCTCCTTAATAAAGCAAACACATAGCTGTTTCTTTCAATCCACAAAAAATGCAACCATTTTTCTCTATTTTTCCTGTTACTTCAATTACGCCAAAGAGATGATTAGGTGAGAGACGTGATTCAAAACAAAATATTTAATTAATTTTTAGTCTTCAATTAAATATAAATTTACAATATGTGTTTCTCGTAATAACAAAGAGAGGTACTACATCATCCTAATTTGAAAACTGAAATTTCTCTTAACATGCAAAGCAACCTAAATTAACCTTCATCAATTTTAACTTCATTTACAACATCATTATCCATCAATAAGTCTTTTGGGGGTTACAACATCAACAAATCTAGTTTAACACCTCCTATACTATCCGGTTATATAATAACGTTTGTTGGTTGACAAATCTGTTAGATAATCTGTTAAAATGTAAAAACTTTATGAAATGTAATCTAGTTTAATACTTCATATACTATTTAAATATCTAGTTTAACATAATTTATTTAACAAATTATTTTAACAAAACCATCAAACATGGCATGTTATTATAGAAAGGATGGTATATGTGATGTTAAACTAAATTCATTGAAATCATGTGAGTGTCTAAACTAAATTACGTTGTTCCCCCGGTGTGCTCGTCTGAAAATATTTAATTGCAAATGGCTTTATGGACAAAGACAATACTATTATGAAAACTGAATCCCTTCTCTAAAATTTTGGGGAGTTGCTATGCGCACAGACCAAATTGCTTGTCCATAGACTACTTTACACTCACCAATACAAATTTAAAAATCATTTTTTACTTTATACACAACATCATATCCCCCACATTACCCATCTCTTCATCCTCCTCCGCAGCCGTCACTGCTAGCCGCCACATCCCCTCCCCACTCACAGTCGAACCCACTACTCTCCCGCATCTTCCTCCTCCACACTCTTCGTTCCCCCCCTTCTCCATGGTCGTTGCTGTTGCCGCCACATGATGATACTATCAAACGGGTTAATAATAATATGATCATCGACAATGATAAAATGAATTATCGGATTCAAAGAGAAGTTGTTGCAGATGAGTTTGTCATGGATAATAAGAAAGAAGGGGATTGCCACGAATGAGATCAACAACTTTACTACCATCTTAAAAAAGAGAGATTGAGATGGGACCACAACTGATCATATTGGCAAAAGCACAAACTGAGTCGAAATCTTATTTAGCATAAAATCTTAAGCTAATTGGTATAGAATCAACTACAAATTTATGTTTCTTTCTTTCTGTTTGTCAATGGGGTCTATTATTCTTAATAGTTATTATTTGAATAACATGGTGGTGGACATACACCCAATTTAATCTTGTAGAAATCTGTCACCCTAGTTGGATACATGGGATCTTTTCCAAGAGAACTGTTTGGGTCTAAAAATCATTGAAAATGCACATTGCTTCCTAAGTGCAAAACATCCTTGGGTTTATATTCTTTACAATGTCGGAGCCTTTTGGACAATGTGGATCATATCTTGGGTACACAAGTACAAATGCCTTGCATTCTGATTTATTCTTTGGTCCGTAATACTTTAGATTACAAGCTCAAATTGTTGTTTAGATAGCTAGATAAAGTGTGCTCATAAGAAGTTTAATTTTTGATCACACTAACAATTTTTTCCCCATACAATAACTGATAAAAAAAGGGTGAAGAGATCAAGATTAATCAAGGGTTTTGAAGTGAAATTGGTAATAGAAAGAACAATACGTCAGCAGAGAAGTTCGCAAAATAGGAACTTGTTATTTTACTAATCTTAGAAGAATCCTTCTTTTTTGATGGATTTTTGAAACTTTTAATTTGCAAACAAACACCAAAATTATTAGAGCTGCTTTAAAGACTATGAAATATTTTAATATAATTAAATGACTAACATATTTTTAGAAGTACTTCATGATCTTTCGAGTGCTTGAGAATTTTGTTTGAGAAGTGACATCTCTTGAGTACTTCACTAACAGCCTCTTTCTCTTATGGAGAATATGCTTGAGTATGTTTTTTGGGACGCCGACATTGTGGGGGCATTCACATTAACCAAACAGTGGCATATGGGGGCTTTGGTAGGCCCCACACCGTTAGCCGATCAAATATTCTACTTGAGTAGATTTTGCCAAAGAGGTGTGGAATCAAAGAAAAACATGGTTATGTCTCATTCTTCTCAATCCTCTTTTACTCGTGTTTGTGGTCCCTTAGACTTGTTAAGAAATGCGGCACAAACAACCATATTGATACTCAACAATCAGGATTCGTTAGTCATTGGAGTAAAAGGAATCTTAAGTGAAGCTCTTAGTATTGGCCCGAACCAAACAAGTTTTCAGGGAAAAGATTAATGTGGTCTTTTATTTAAATTTCATATTTATGATTATGATAATTATTTATTTGGATGAGAGGTATATATGCTAATAGGAAGTTGGAATGAGGAGAGATGCGATCGCTCTTAATGATCATGGGGGAAAGTAATGGGGTGAACTTCATGCGCACGGGCACGACCTTAATTTTCTCTTCACAATATCATTTAGAGGGGTTTAAGTATCCTCACTCACTCACGTAATCTTAATCATAAATATTATAGTGGTTAGTTTGGCTAGAAACTCGTATCTTCTGGAATACTATACCTTACTACCGAAACATGATTTAGTGATTTATTTGAAAATTTCTAGCCAAATTAAGATAGAGAAACCAAAGAAATTTTCCAACAAAAGTATCCAAAGAGAGTATATTTCCTAGGTTGTCACGTTCCGCTTCCCATAATACCTGGAGGAGGAAATAGAAGGTGCACGAATGCACATGACGTGTTCAAATCAAAAGGAAAATAAGCGAAATATTTTTTTCCTTTTGATTTAAATTCGTTTAGCGTCAATATAATACCATATAAGTTCTTCATGCAAACTATTTAACAAGAAATAAAAATAATGTCTAAAGTTATTATATCCCAGTCTACAATTAAAATCTCTCAACATAGAAGTTCATAAAATGATGAAACAAAGGGTTCCAATGCAAATACAAAAATAGGTCCAAACTATAAAGAAACAACTAAACAAAATTTGAAAAAAAACTAGTTAAACCTAATCCTTAGAAAAGACATGCTCCTCTTCGTCTACATCGTCAAGGGGCTCACTCTCAAAGTACACGTCACACGAATGTGAACGATATTTTTAAAAACAAAAACACATGAATATTGTCAGCGAGATAATCTCAATAGGTCCCCAAGAAAAATCAAACGATAAATATAAAGGAAATATAAAGGATGAAAAGAAAACAAATAGGAATGAAATCATGATGCACATAAAATAAAGTAGACCATGCAACTGAATGACGGCATAGTAAACAAATATGTGCATCAATATAAGGCAAAATCTATTAATGTCACTAATATATGGTATCAAGTATAGCATAGTGTCATAGCCTAAATATGTGACTCGTGACTGAGCGTACCATATGCAATTTAAGTATTTCATCCGCTTGAAACATCGATCAATATGGACCAATAATTTTTCCATTCGGTGTAGCGCTGGTCTACAATCTGTGTGGTCATAACCATTTCCCACAAAAATAGGGTCCGGACTGAACGACCAAAGAATTGGACAATGCTTGCCCCCACCCCCACCAGCCCCCCACCACACCCCCCAATTGGGGATGGATGATTGCATTGCTCATCATTTGATGCTGCACTACTACAGTCTCAAGACACCAAAACAGAAGAAAAATCAAAGACAAGGGTATGTCTTATATGGTATCAAGTATAGCATAGTGTCATAGCCTAAATATGTGACTCGTGACTGAGCGTACGATATGCAATTTAAGTATTTCATCCGCTTGAAACATCGATCAATATGGACCAATAATTTTTCCATTCGGTGTAGCGCTGGTCTACAATATGTGTGGTCATAACCATTTCCCACAAAAATAGGGTCCGGACTGATAATTGTGGGTCATGTCTTCTCCCCAGTTGCCACCCGGGCTACAACTGGTTATGATCAATCAATAATGTCAAAGAATACATTTCCGCACCCACCACTGGGTACGGTCATAGAGTGGACCCTCGTCGCTCCGGACCCTCTGTGACAATGAGTTACCCAATAAAAAGGAAAACAAGGCACGAGACTTTCAACCTTTTCTTCACACTTGTTTGGTAGGGGTGAACATTCATCATTTTATTTATGATGAGAATCCTTTACAGAGTTTCAGATAATTTTGCTTGGTAGAAATTGTTGGAATTGCAATTCCACGTATTTGTATGAATACATGGATTACAATCTTCTAAAGTATTGCTTGAAATAACAAATCAGAACATGTGATATTCAACCATAATCAGTTGGGGGGACGAGGCGAGCCCTCTTGTTTTCAAAAAGAATTGATTGGTCCATACTCGAGTACAGATTTGTATCTTAAGGTTTGTTTTAAAAGGAACGTTCAAAACAATCAGGTCTTTTGGATTTTGCAATTTCTTGGGATAAAATAAAGGGAAAGGAACATTTTGGCAATTCGGTGGATGGAGGGAAAAAAAGAAAATCAACAGGAGTCCTCCCTATCCAGATCAAGTTGTTTGGATATCTGGGAAACCTCTATTATGGATCTTTTTTTTACTTCTATTATAAGTCACTTTTTTTCCTTGACGCGCATTGAAATCTTAAATGTTTGTTTGAATAGCTAGGTAAATTGCCCCAAAGTAGCTGATATGAACATTTACCTAAATTAGAAATTATTAGTTTATAGCATGTAGAAACAAACAAAAAATGAAGAGTGAGTTTAAAAGGCTTCTAAGTGAGGCTGGGTGAAGAAAAAGGAATCATGTAGAAAAAGGAAGCTTCCCAGGCAATTGTAATCCATGGATTTGGTTCAAAAAATGTCATTCAGAAACACACAGCATAAGGACTTGCAATTCGTTTTAAAAAGAGACAAACCCTAATTAATTAATTAATTAATTATTATGTTTTACCGAAGAGTGATACATAAAAATGCATCCAAATATCAATCTACTTGAGAATTCTTGTGCATCCATAGGCTTTCATGCAAATTCTGCAAACCATTTGTACACGTGGGGAACAGATGAACATGATATTGCCGCCATCATGCATTCTTACCAACGCTCCTCTAATATCCTCTTGATAACACATATTTCTACATTTTAATGGAAATTATCTTTTGCATTCTTTGTTTATGAATACTGTGAGAAAGGTCTTATTTTCCTCGGCATTTTTTGCTTTTCAATTTTGTTGCTTTCATCATTCCCTTCTCTTTTCATTAAGGAACAATTTGTTGGTCTTTGTAAACTTGTTGCTTCACATATTTTTGTTTTTACTTTTTAATTATTTTTACTTGAGAATTCAGGCTTTCTTCACTTTCTCTATGAGGGACTATGTGGAATTACTAAACGGCCCTCCCATCAATTTGAGAAATTTCAAGTTTGGGACCGGGTCCGTGGTGGACCCAAGTCCCCTCCTCCTTTGATATACTCGAACTGGACCCGTTGGCTCGCTACCGCCGTCCGCCCCATGTGACCTGCGCGCCGCATCAGGGGTTTATACGTAAGTTTTTGGCAAGGAATATTCTGAACTCATGCTTGAATTATTAGTTTGTTGTTTGCTGGTGTAACCAGTGTTTGAGTACAACATTTCCTACATCTATCATGCTATGTATGCTTATTTTGACCGGGACAACGTCGCCTGATGAGGCCTTGCTGAGTAAGTACTGAATAATCACATATTCTCCATTCCTTTCATTACTTATGTCTCAGTGAATTGTGATGTCGAACTATTTTTCAGTTTTTTAAAAGAATCTAGTGGATAGGAGCGTCGACATGCCGAGAAATTCATGGAATACATGGTTTTTGTCACTCTCCATTGCATATATTTGAAGCTATCACCATTTTAGGGGAGAGAGAGACTGATCTTTTCTCGACTTTCTGATGTTTTTTCAAAACAAGTGCGGTGGAAGAGTGAAACTCCAATCAATATTAATGCCATTGAGTGATTCTCTGAGAAAGGAGATGCTTTGAATGGTGAGTTGGCCTCTGTATTGTGTCAGAATTTCTGTAGTTTATCTCTTATAGGAATATGTGGCCATATTGACATCTACACGTAAACATGTTTGCTACCTTCTGAACTTGTTCAACAGACATAGAATGCGTTCTTTTTTCCTTGGAATTTATGTTGATTGGTATTTTGTTTAAGTAGATTAGAGCTTGTACTTCTATATATGTTACCCTTATTTTGCTTTATATCTCCATTCTATTGTCTCTCAAAAATGTTGTCCTTAATTTGGTCTTCCTGGGGATAATAGTTGTGTGGTAGATATGCATCCATATAACATTTATCACAGATTTCACTGATCATATCTGAAATAGTCGCCATGGCAGATCATGTAATGTACAGAATTTTGCAGAACCGTTCATCACGTCTGACTGTTATGAGCCATAGGGGAACCGATAACTGGTCTTCCAAGAACTATGAACTGTTCTGATCTCAGTCTGCAATACAAATTGATATAAAATATCAATTAGAAAAAAAACACTTCCTTTTAAAATTAGACTATTTTAAACCGGTGGTCTACTTTCTAAAGTTTTTGATTTGTGATGACAAATCAAGTTTAAGTTCTCTTGATATCAACATTGATTTAGGATACTTCCCTGAGAATTTCGCTATGTTAACAGCCTGATTTTTCTTGTTTCTGTTATGGGGCTTGAAGAGCTGACAAATGAGACGCCTATAAATCTACGGAATGTTGGGGTTTTCCCATTTTGTTTTAACCCGTTGTGATTCATAGTTTCTCTAACATACAACCATGCATACACCTACTTACGTACACTTCCATATCACCCATGTATAAACATACATGCACACACATCCAACACCCAAGGGCATACCAACATTTCCATGAAGGCGCACACACATACATCCAAACACATGCATGCACACACATACATACACACACACTTACACACACAAGTAGTCATACATGTATCCACACAAATAGTAGACATATAAGTATTGTACACACCACATAATATTTCACGCATATGGGTATTACAGTTGGCTATATGAGTTGGTGTTGGATGCTTGGCATGTGGTTGGTCGTGGGTTTTGGTGTTGGTGTCGGCTTGGACCCAAGCTTTGCCTATTTTAAATCCTCTCATCTTTAAATTGCTACGAAATTACGTGAATGCATGCTGTTTAGGATTAGATCATTTTAACACCTGCCATATGCTTAGCCTGTTCTTTTGCTTGATACATGTTACCCAAGTGCTACATGCTACCCGTTTAATGTTTAAATTGTTATACCACCATATGCATGCTACATGTTTCATGTTGCAATTGTTATACCACCTGTTACATGCTATTACATGATATTGAAAGTAGTGATATGTTGGGTATGTTATGGTGACAAAACGATATTGGAATAACATGTTGTAACATCCTGTTGGAATATCCAGTTGGAGTGTCATGTTGGAATATCCCGTTGGAATATCTCATTGGAATTGTATATTTAAAACAATACTTGACACTTCAGACTCATTGGATTTTTGGTGTAACTCATATTAGAGAGAGTGTGTGAGCGACTGGAGCCATATTCACATCCAGCTATCTGTGTTTTGGCTCGCGTCCTGCTACCCGTGTTTTGGTTCCACCCGGGTGAATGCCCATCTGGCAAGAGGTGGACTCCTGGTTGCTTACTGCACTCTCGATTATGAGTCATAATATAGGTTTTAGTATAACTACTGTTAGAACAACTGTAAATTGTCTTTTACATGCTTGTCTTATTTATCGTCATGCATGTTCCACTACTTCTTATCGGCAATTATCGACAGTGCTGGTTCTCGTGCTTGTTACTGGTCGTTATCGACTGTGCATGTCCCCGTGATCTTGCCTGTTCACATGCTTGTCACTAGTCATTATCGATCGTGCCTGTTCATGTGCTTCTTACCGGTCGTTATCAACCATGCATGTTCCCGTGACTGTGCATGATCTTGTGCTTGTTGCCGGCCGTTATCGACTGTTTCTGTTACCATGAAATTACATGTTTTTCCGTCTTTTGCATGATGATCATAACTACTACTTCATTTTCATGCATGTACACTATAACTGCTGCATGCCTGTCTTTAACTTCTATTTCCTGCAACTGCTGCATTACTGTCTTTAACTTCTGTTTCTTATAACCGGTGCATGCCTATCTTAATACTGTTACTACCTTTGAATGATTGCCTTTAGTCACTTAACTTCCAATACCTATTTTGCTTTTATGCTTGTAGGTTTAATTCCAATTCTAGAATTACTGTGATTGACGTCTGATTCTAGAGGCTTTGCGTTTCGTGGCACCGTCAGGTGCCACTCCGATAGACAAAGAGTTCCCCGAGTTTGAGGAGTCCGAGTTTGCTATGGAGACCATATATTTCTGATTTGTAAGGTTGTGAGAGTATTTTTGTTATTCCTTCTGTGTATTTTGAGAGTGTACTTGTACCGTATCAGACTTGCATTTTCACGTATTCAGAATTCTTCTATGAGTATTTTGGTTTATCTTTGCATCGCGATCTATAGTGTTTTCACTTGAAACCAGCAGGATCTGCCTCACGTGCTAAAAACGGTCTTGCCACAAGGAAGCGGGTGTGACAAGAATAATAGGTATCATATGACATATGAGGTGCCTCATATGTGACCTCTAAAACTTCCACCTCTGCTATTTTTTGGAGGATCGAAACCGTTCATTTTCACGTCTTCAGAATTCTTCTTTGAGTATTTTGGTTTATCTTTATATCGTGATCTATAGTGTTTTCACTTGAAACCAGCAGGATCTGCCTCACGTGATAAAAACGTTCCCGCCACTAGGAAGCGAGCGTGACAAGAATAATAGGTATCATATGACATATGAGGTGCCTCATATGTGACCTCTAAAACTCACACCTCTGTTATTTTTTGGAGGATCGGAACCGTTCATTTTGATGCTCATTCAAAACTCCTAAAACACCAAATATCAATGAAACCCAAGTGGTTTTTCCATTCATCCACACATTTCAAAAGTTCTATTCATGCAAAATCGTTAAATTTGTGACGGATGGATGAACGGACAAATCCCTTGGGTTCACCCGATGTTCAGTATTTTAGGGATTTAGAATATGTAAATCAAAATAAACGGTTCCGATCCTATGAAAAAAATAGCGGATGGCAGAGTTTTGGATGTGTATATGAGGTTTAGCCACTTATGTCATACGATACACATTGTTCTTCACATTTTAAAACCCCGAAATACCAAACACCGAGTGAACCCAAGGGTTTTTGCATGTCTTCCACCCATTGCAAAAAGCTATATCCATGTGAAACCGTTGAATGTACGACGGTTTCATGAACGAAGAAAACCCCTTGGGTTCACCCGATATTTGGTACTATGAGATTTTAGAATGTGAAGATCACGGTTCTGATCGTTCGAAAAAAATAGATGATGGACTTTTGGAAGTGCATGTGTGACATAGCGACATATTTCATACATTTTCTTTATACATATTTCAAAGGCCAATTGCCTCTGGACAATGAAAAAAAACCAACATGCATAGCTTTATGGCGGCCCTTATCAAGCCCAACCCATCTAAGGAGAGGCCAGCTATCCATATGTAATTACTAAAATATCCATCGATCATCTCTATAAATACATACGCTTAATTGAAGATGTAACTCATTCTAATCAATTCTTTCTATATCTAAATATTATATTTCTTACTTCATCGAGACTGTAACTTAAACATCAGAGAGGAGTCGAAGGGTGGATCCACCGCTTCATGTTTAACTCGATAACGCTTTCGTAAGCTATGATGTGCATATCACGTGACTGTCTAACAACAAGCAGACAAGTCCATTTTACTGTTAGGACATCAAGTAATATAAAAAGTAATATAAGAAATTCCACTTTATTTGAACAATTTATGCACACAAATGTTTATATATCTTAATTATTAGATGTGCTTATGTTTTGAAAATCTATTTACCACGACGAGTTTTACAAGCCATTTAATTAGGGATCAATGGCACATAATCACATTATCCATGAAAACATCATCAAATAAATCAATCATTAGGGCATATCAATGCCAACGTTGCATTTGGTTACTTTTTTAAAGAAAAATTTAAAGAAGAAACTGACACAAGCAGGCGAATGCTAGCTAGTCAAGCCCGGTAACTAAAATCCTCAAATTACCCCAATGATGGGCGGGGGTATTACCCGCCACGGGGGCAATTTTGTAAACCTTCACCAGTGGAGAGGTCTGTGTCCAACTGTGCGATTATTTAATTGAGAGCGACTCGTTAAGCGGCCACAGCAACAAAACGATCCAAAGGAAAAAGGGTTGGTTTTCTTTCTCGCCCCCAAATTTCTGCCCCCTTTTCATCTCGTTTTCTCGCCGATAAGCGAAGCGTCCCCCCCATCGCCGCCGCTCGATTTCGAGTCTTTTCGATCGCTTCCCCAATGTAAGTCCCATCTCGTCCCTCCTTTAATTCCTCGCCGAGCTCCATTTCTTCGTTTTCGATCCGATCTAGCTTTTGCTTTATGGCGAAATGGTTGTTTTTTCTCGATTCATCTTTATATCGATCTCGTTGTGCAATTTTGGATCGTGCGTTTGGATCTTGATTTTTGTTTGTATTAGGGATTTGAGATTAGGCTGCTCGGAGGAATTAGGTCTTCTAGGGTTGTAAGGTTATTTTTTGGGGAATGTTTGATAGATTTATTGTTCGGATTGAATCTACTCATCCGAGCTTGGAGATTAAGCTGGCATGGACTTGGAATCTAGTTTTTTTGGATGCGTTTATAAAATGGTACATTTGAGTTGTTAGTTCTGAGAAATTAGGCTATTGAAAGCGTATGATTACAGATTTTTTTTTTGAAAGACTTGGCTTGGGTTATTAACTGTTTTAGTTGCTGGTATTTGTCTGTGAAGTTCGTTGGTAGATATGTGACATTTGCTTTTGCTTTCTGTCCCGTCTTTGTAAATTGTGGATTTGTTATATATGCATGCCTGTAATTTACTATGTTTCTATTGTACATTTTGAAGGACTACCATGAGCGATGATGGAGATAGGACCTGCCCACTGTGCGCAGAGGAGATGGACCTCACCGACCAACAACTCAAGCCATGCAAATGTGGATACGAGGTAGAAATTTTATTTTAAAAACATAACGTCCATATAAATCTTAGAACAACGTGCTTTATGCATACTTGATCGTTCCTTTTCTTTTTATTATTCAGCCGTGCAAGTGTTGGTGACATCACGATCTCCAGTCGAACTAGAATTTAGTAAAGGACATGATTTTGTCATTTTTGGCATGAAGTATGGAGTTGTAGTCATGTCTTCCACTTTACCTAGAAAAATATATAATACATTTCTTTCGTACCAGTGTATTGTTGTTCACACTTCTAATTGTGTTTCTGTATCATCATGCATATTTGTCTTAAAAGTTTGCTTTTGGTCCATGTGCAGAGAGTGCATGTCAAAGAAATGTTAAGAAAAGTGTTTTGGGTAAATGTGCTCTTCCTTTGGAAGCCTATAAATCATGTTTATGTAGGACATCACAATCTATATTCGTAGAAGTTTCTGTCTTGAATTTCTATGAAAAGTTCCCCATTTTTCATGATGAGGTTTTGATTTCAATCAATGAATGCACATTGAAATTGTTGGTTGGAACTTGGAAGTCGCTGAATCTTTTTATTATCTTTCTAAAACATAGATATGTGTTTGGTGTTGGCACCATATAATTGAAATGGCTGAGAAAGAAGGCTCAGAAGGGAGATGCCCAGCATGTCGATCGGCATATGACAAGCAGAGGATTGTTGGAATGGCTGCCAACTGTAAAAGGTTTGTGATACAGTTTATATTTTCTGTGTAGAGAATGAATAATGTGTTTATTATTAAGATGAGGATATTTGGATAGGATGGTAGCTGAAATAAGTGCAGAGAAAAAGCAGAAGTCACAAAAGACAAAGAATAAATCTTCATCAACAATAGATGAGAGGAAGCATCTTAGTACTGTACGGGTCGTGCAGAGAAACCTTGTATACATAATGGGAATGCCTTCTAATTTAGCTGATGAAAGTGTATGTCTCATTTAGTATGGGTTTCAAACTCTTTCCCTGTTTATTGTCCAATTTGGAGATTTCACTGATGTAAGTAAGATTTACTGTTTGAACAGATTCTTGAGCGAAAGGAATACTTTGGACAATATGGGAAGATTCTAAAGGTGTCAGTTTCTCGACAGACTGGCGCCACCCCTCAACAGGCTGCTAATAACAACACATTTAGTGTGTAAGTTTGCTTTTATTAAAATGCACCGTGTACTAAATGTTTGAAATACTGAGTAATTGCGTGTGCATTAGTGTGTGTTTTGCTCTATCCAGTGTCTAGATTTAGTTTATCATTCAGATAACTATCGGGATGTGGAAATGTCAAAACAGATGGATGTCATATACCCATGATTTTTAATTTATAGATATTGATTTGGATATGAATATGCTAATTTACATCCATTTTCAACTCTTGTGTTAATACATTATAGAGCTAATAACTTGTAAATATTTATTTGACTCAAATAATGTAGCTGGAGCCACCTTAAAAAAGTGAACAGACTTGACCCATCCATTTCCTGTTGATTAAGAGAAAGAAATACTATTTGAACAAGTTTTAGGTTTGTGGAAAGGCTAGAAAGCATAATCTAGATTCCTTTCTGGACATCACTACATGTGGGTTGCAACTCAAAAGGGACATGAACGTTCTTATATAACTTTCTGAGTAATTGATTGTTTCTATAATAGTTGATTTATTTTTTTCTTCTCTAAAATTATACATAAATTTCATCGAGGAAAAGCAGATAGTATTTAGGGCATACAAATTTTCTATTAAATTTGGTACACAACTGTACTTACACACTATTATAACAAAAAGGAGGTTGGTGAGGATAACTAACCAAGCGTAGTATCAAGAATCTGGAGAACGATTAATATTCTTGGGATAATGTTTTGATTCTTTATTCTTTTCGTATACAATATAGATTCAGCAATAAAAGTTTTGCGTTGTAGATTTACTATGGCCTCTAGCTACACTGATAATTAGCAGAACGTATTTGAGAAGTTTGCATGAGGGCATACTCTTGCTGGGTGGGCCAAATCGTTATGGTGTTTGGACGTATGATGTGATATCTCGCATTTTCGTTCTATATTGTTCTAAATTGACATTTATGTCTTTAGAACTCTCATCTAGTTGATTGGACATAGCCGTAGAATACTTCTCTTATAAGCTATGAATTTCATGACCCAATTTCTACAAACACTGTTTCCATTGGCTAAATTTTCTTCTGTATTTTATGTGCCTCTTATCTATCCTTCCTAATTACTCCCAAATGCTTTCTAGCATTAATTTTGAAGTTTCCTTTTGCAATTGTGTGGTCATATGGTGTGGAGTTCTCATTGGCAGCGTTGTGGTGAGTCATATATTAAAAGATCCTTGCACTGGGAAATTAGGCTTATTGAAGATGGGGATTCAGGATTTGAGGTTGATGTCAGGGGCTGTTGCAGTGGCAATGTAAATTCTACTACCAATTTAGAAACTTTATAATGGGTAGGATAGCTTTCCATGTGGTTTTTTGTTTTTTTTTTTTCGTTTTTTTTTTTTTTTCGTTTTTTATTTTGGCCCGCGGGGGGGGGGGGGGGGGGGGGGGGGGGGGGGGGGGTCGAGGGCTGACAGATGATCATTATATCAGGAGCATTCATTTCATGGTTACCTGTGATCAAATTTATTGATGAGCTCATGTGGACGTCATGTTGTTAACTTTGAGGCCGATTCAACAAGCTGAGGTGTTGCAGGTTGTAGTTGGAGCAAGGGAACATGCTGCTGCTGAGATTTTCGGGTTTCACTTATGGACTAAAAGTAAGATAACACAGAGGTCCCAACTTGTGCAAGTGTTCCAACTGGTAGCGGTCATGTGGCTTACAGATGTCATTGTTGGGCTAAAAGTAAAATAGCACAGATGTCCCAACATGGGCAAGTGTTCCAACTGGTAGCGGACATGTGGCTTACAGATGTCACTGTTTGCAATATAAGAATCGAATACATGTTTACTTAGATAATATGACTAGGGCATTGATGTGCTTTACATAAAGTAGAGCTTCATCTTTCTCTGGTGGGTCTAGTTGATAAGGAAGACTATACGACTAGTTATTTCTTTTACTCGTTGCCAGTTTCAGGTAATTTAAGTAGCTGTAAAGAAGTCATAATTAACTGAGGGAAAGAGATGATGCTTACACATACCTGGATAATAAACAGTTTGCCTCACATGTAATGATGATGTAAGGGTTTATATACACAAACCCTTAAAATGGCTATATACACTAATATGCTAATTTCTTTACTTAATAAGAGGTTAACTATGGAAGATTTATGTGTTTGCATGAAGTTACAACACCTTTTCTAGTGTAACCTTTTCCAGTATAATCTTTTTGATGTTTAACTACTTTCGGTTACAGGTACATAACTTATTCCCGAGAGGAGGATGCCGTTCGGTGTATTCAAGCTGTTCACAACTTCGTACTAGAAGGTAAACCTTTGAGGTAGGTTTGCATCATGTATTCCATAGTGCATTTATGTATTTCCTTGTCATTATTTCAAATAACATTTGAGTTCCATTGCAGAGCATGTTTTGGTACAACAAAGTATTGCTACACTTGGTTGAGAAATATGGTATGAAGAAACTCTTAGTTGAATAAATTTATTCTATTTTCCAAGTTATGAGACTGCTATTCAGTGAACTTTAGATTTTGCGGTCATAATTTTACTTTGAAGTGGTAATGTGATTGTCCCAGACTTGCAGCAATCCAGATTGTTTATATTTGCACGACATAGGTAGCCATGCAGACAGCTTCACTAAAGACGAGATTATTTCAGCTTATACAAGGTATTGCCTGTCTGTACAGGCCTGATCCACAACTCGTCATTGTTTTTCCATAGCCAATGTTTAGATCTTGTCCCCCTTGGGTTCTAATCCTTAGGGTTTCTTTTTCATAAGTGAATGGTCTCCCCTCTAATTTTGTCTAATTTTGTCGATGTTTTCCATATGCATGAAACCATTTGTTATTAGTTGTATTAAACTATTTGTCAGCGTTTCTGTCTGGTCCTTTTCTTTTCTTTTCGATTTTTTTGAGAGGGGCCATTATTTGCTTCTGTAGTGAACATGATTTTTTTGGTCTTTATGGTATTATGAGGATGAATCAATTTAATGCGGATTTGATTATGCAGGAGTAGGGTTCCGCATATTCCTTCAAATAACTTGCAACCACGTGCTGGAAACGTGCTTCCTCCTCCAGTAGATGACGTATGCATCGATGATGTGGTTTCTACCAAACACTCGATAAAGAGTTCTTTTAATGTAAGGCCTGGTTATGCTCTTGTGAGGAGCTGGTGCTTGATTTGACCAGCGTTCTTTGCTTTCCCCCCTCTTTTCAAAAAGGCATGTCCAGCTTGATTGACTAGATTTCTGATGAAGATTTTGTACTATTATTATTTTTTACCAGAATACCACAAACCATGTGAAAATCTCTCCTATTGATACTAGTGGTCCAAGGTCTACGGTCCTCCCTGCTGCCGCTTCCTGGTAAGCTTCTTTTCATTCATTAGTTTTCCTGATGTTGTTCCTACTGTTGATAAAACTTGTGATCTTCAGGGGACTGCGTGCTTCTAATTGCCGGTCACCTGCTTCCAGTTTAGCAAGCTCGCAAAACCCTCTTAAACAGAAATTGGAAGTCCTTAATGGTTCATCTAGTTCTTCAATGGTCTCGAGCACAAAACAGAATTTTGCATGGCATGATGATGTGGTTACAGCTTCGAAGATATCTGATGGTAGGCCGGTGGTGCACATGGATGGTAGATCTAGGATATTGGATCCTTTGAAACATGGTAACGGGAGAGATCATCCAACAAAAGTTCCAAACGTGTCATCAGGGTCTGCCCTGGATGTTGATCATAGTTCTGGTTCTGCATGGGATGATGACATTACAATGGCAAAGATAACCGAGGGAAAACACACAATGTATATTAACGGAAGATCTAGTAGCGCTGAAACGTCGAGACCTGCTGACACAACATCTGTTTCATATACACCGGAAGAAATTGTCTTGGATGACACTCGTCCTTCTGCATGGGATGATGACACAGTTTTGATATCCACCATACCAGCAGAGATGCTGATTGCACATAATGATGACAGATTAAGGTCCTCAGAGACCGTGGAGGCTAGTAGTGGACTTTCTAAGACATCTGCTTCAGATGTTACACCAAAGGATTCTCCAGATGCGGATTTTACCTCTGGAGTTTCTGCTAGTTGCTCTCCTAGCCTGCTTCCCCTACAACATGCAAATAGTGAAAGAGGCATTGCATCAATAGTAAATACAGACCCGGTGAATATCACATATTCTGAAAGCGCTGCTAATCAATCCAGTAGCTTTTGTCCTGACAAGCTTACTCAGGGCAATGAAGTAAGTGAATTGATGAACATAGAAAGTTTATGCATGGGTTTGTCTTCAGTAAATTTGGATACCCGACATGGTGTTGATCATGTCAGTATGGATCAACAACAGATTCCGGTTAGCGATCATCGTTTGCCTGGACAATTGGGAAATTTAAATTTGAGATTACATCAATATAATCCTGAAAATGAGGCAGAATGTTTGACTTCCGTTCCAATGAGTAATGCTTCTATAATTCATGATGCACATGTTTCTGGAAAGTTATCTGATTGGAGATCTGAATATCCGAATCAAGTTTTTTCATCTACAAGCAATATGATGGAAGATGGTTTTGTTTCAACTGATGATCGGATACAGATGCTTACTGCATCCTCTAATTTATCGTCATGCTCCTCGTATAAAACTTGCCCATCTAATGTTCCAAATCATCTAACAATCAATTGTCAGAATGGTGATGTTGGCGATAGACAGTTTACCATCGGTGGAGATTCTAGAATTCTAGGGGTAAAGATGAATAGAGATGACTCTTTATTTTTGAATGGGCACAAGGATGAAATGCCAGGCAGTTCTATAAAATCTGAGAGGGTGTTCGAGCATCCCAATATCAGCTACACTGATAAAGAGTTGTATTCTAGTGGTTTTACAAACATATCAAATCTGGAGAGTACTGCAAATGTAAATAAAGAAGAGGAAAACATTGTCTCAAAAATGTTGACATCAGACTTTGATCCATGGGATAATTCATGGTCCTCTGCTAACAATTTTGCTAAACTTCTTGCCCAAATGAACAAACCGGAGGGGTATTCTAAACAGTCAAGCTCATGGAAGCCCCAAAATACTAACCAATCCAGGTTCGCATTTGCGAGACAGGAAAATCAAGCAAATTTTGGAGACAGTTCTTACAGGGACAATGGTCTTGCTCAACAGCTTGCCTCTTCAAAACAAGAGTCATATGTAAATTTAACTGGAAATACTTTCCCTGTCAGAAACTTCGAGCGTGCCAGCACACTTGGTAATAACAGCTTGACCATCTCATCTGATCCTACTGCAGGTCAGTCACCTGTCAAGATGTTAATTTTATTCTATGATATGTGGAGACATCTCACCCAAAATTTGGCATGTCTGACATTATTTGACACGACAAGCATGCTAGTTGTGTTGGACACTAATGCTTGTGCAAAGCTGTATCCACCTTAATAATCCATTAATATGAAGTGTTAATGGCCCCTTTTGACAACAACAAATTATTTATCAATTATTTACGATTAGGTGCTTCACTAAACAACCTGATGCATGTACTTATATGAGTTAAATATAAGTTTGTGCAGTAAAAACATTCAAAAATAACCATGTGCTTGTTTTTATGATTTGGCGGATTGCCGTATCCGACACCCCATGCTTGTGTTTAGGTACGACACTCATGTCTGTTTTTACATATCGTTGATTTCCTCTGCCTTTGTTTGGATGCCTGCAAGTATTCATGATGAAATGAGTATGTGCGATGATAACTGTTCCTATTTCCCATCATAATTTCCTGTTCTTTTACGTTCCCATCAACACGGTGTGTAAATTCTTGTAGTTGCACTAAGATACATGTTTATATCACCATCTAAATATGTATGTCGTTGCATCGATATTATGTTATCCTCTCTTTAGATTTAGATCCTTGCTTCCCTTTTTGTTTAATTTTTGGATGCATGCCGCGGCAATTAGAACATGATTTTTAATACAGACTCATTCTTCACATTCATAATGGTTTGGTGCTCATTTTGCAATCGAACATGTATCCTTGTGTTACATTGAGCTCTGTTAAGAGCCATGTACTGGGCTGAACTGAGATGCCATTGCTGTCTTCTTTGGCATGCTTATTGACCGCTACACACCTCAAACCATGTCACCTAGTTCTCCGCTGTTTTATCGACTACAGGAGCACACTTGTCTATGTGACATGTTTGCTTCTTAATTGCCTAATAATATGTCCCATAAGGCAAGCACCAATTTTACTGTGACCCTCTTATGTCCTGAAACTCGTATTGGTTTCACTCTCTTTATATGCCTTGATCCTAAAATACTCATGTAAGTGAATCTTGATGGGAGGATGACAAAGAAAAGCACATGCATTCGTTTGGTTCATCCATGCTCTCTTCTCTTTGAATGCTTATGTTTTACCCCCGTAATCACTTTTCAAATTTATTTGGCGAGATGTGCAACCTCTTCTCTGCTTGGTTGTTTTAGTTTTGGTTTCTTGGGTGGGAAATTATGAAAAAAATATGAATATGTTATTTTGCAGTACTGTTGGTATCATCACATGCATCATCGTCTTCGTCATCATTATGTAGAGATGGTTAAGTATAATCTCAAAGAAACTAGCTAAATTGGAAATATAAGATCAACTATGCAAAGGAGTTGTGCTAAGAAGTTGCAGAAAACAGTCATTTAGAGAAACATGGAGAATAGTACGGAATTTTCTTTGGATATATTACATAAACATGTGAAATTTTAGTGGGCCCGCAAGGTACATGGAGAACATGGAAGTGGGAACAGCCAAAATTATTTATCATATTCAAAGCCTTGTAAAGTAGGAATATTTATCATATTCAGGAGAAGCTCTATGGTGGTGGCATAAATTAGAAATATTATCATTTTCATGAGAAGCGCGATCGACTACAGGAGCACACTTGTCTTTTGGACATGTTTGCTTCTTAATTGCCTAATAAAATATTTATCATATTCAGGCGAAGCTCAATGGTGGTGGCATAAATTAGAAATATTTCTCATTTTCATGAGAAGCGCTATTGTGGTGGCCATCCATTGAAACTCTTACATGGCCCTTTATAGATCCGAAACTCATGTGTGGCTAGGGGTGTAAATGGAGCGGATCCATATCCGAATCTGAATTTTGAATCTGCCATCTGAATCATTAGATATTGCTTATGCTACCCTTATCCGAATCCGATGGGTCCTATTCGGATTAAGAGATTATCCGAATAAGCTTCTTACAGTTTATGATTTTTGCCAAATATCCTTTAGTAACTTTCATATGTTATTTACTAAATGACATTAGCAAATCAAAATTCTCGCATATCAAACAAAAATGAGTGTGACTCGAGAGTTTTTTCTTTGGAGTTTAGAGTTGGGCCTCCAAAAATGACCCCATTTCATTAAAATATTATGGCTGTTCAAATAATGTTAAAATTCATCAAAGTTTTATAGCGTTCACAAAAGTCATGTAAATATGTCACATAACTTGCGGAAATTCTAAAATTTCATACTAAAATGTTGAATTTACTCGTGCAAATAAAATTCCTACATAATTGAAAGGACATAAGTCCTGAAAAAAGAATGAAAATGACAAACAATACAAGAAACTGTGGATTTGTACCAATGCACGTTTCTTACACCATTGTTCATTCCTCGCACATGCTAATATCGTGAATTCTTTACAATTATGATTGCATGTCATATTTATTTCCATATACACGTGTGTGTAGGTGTCTGTGTGTGTATGTGTGTGTTTATGTTCACAGACACATTTGGAGCGGATGCCATACTGTCGAAAATTTGTTTTGTTTTTAGTGGATGTCCGTCTAAATATCTGATTCATATATGGATCATAACTATTATACATTTGACAGCGTTTTTTGAATTTTAGGGCTGACTAGGACAAGATAAAGAGTGGCTGAGATTTGATATTAGTAAATCAATGGTTGAGATTGGATTTTGTGAAATTTTTTAGGGAAAAATGCCTTGGGAACATAAACTTTGAAATTAAAAGTGTCGTGGAAAAGAGTGAAAATTAAATTTGGGAGGAAAAGTGCATTGGAAACCTAAACTTTGAAATTAAAAGTACCTTGGAAAAGATTGCGGAGAATCATAATCCATTAAATTAAACAAAATAAAAAATTTAGCCTAAAACAATTTAGCAGAACAACAAATTAGCGTAAAAATACCCTGATGTTTGTTGTTCCGGCGTCCGCGCTAAATTTTTTTAAGTTAATTTGTTGTCCTGCGCCGAAAGCGCGGGCGCCAAATTTGTTGTTTGACGTCGAATTTGTTGTTTCGCTTTGAAGGCGCCTGCGCTGAATTTGTTGTTCTGCACCGAAGGTGCCCGTGCCGCTAAACATTTTTACCCTAATTTATTGTTCTGTTAAATTTTGGCTGTGAAAATAATTTTCCGAGAACAAAGATTTCGCGGGGGAAATAACATGCGCCCGCGCCGCGTTAAATTTTTTTACAAAGATTTGTTGTTCTGCGCCGAAGGCGCGGGCGCAACAACGCCGAATTTGTTGTTTCACGCCGAAGACGCATGCGCCGAAGGTGTCCATGCCGCTAAATATTTTTACGCTAATATATTGTTAATATATTGTTCTGTTAAATTTTGGCTGTGTAAATAATTTTTCGGAGAACAAAGATTTCGCGGGGAAAATGTTAAATGAACCGTGCCCACGGGCACGGGTTATGACTAGTATGCTCATATCTGAACCCACTTAAATGATTGCGGATACGGAGTGGATTAGAATTTTTTGGATAGCGATTTACACCCTAATATGTTGGCCCTTCGTAGGATTCATTTAACTTTGCCTTCTACTGACTAGTTTATCAGCTAATCACCTAATTTTTGACGCCCCAACATCCTTACTTCCCTACAGCACTATAACTTAATATGCAATCATGTTTGCCGGCACCACTAATCCAAGTAGCTTCATCCTCATTTTATTCGATAGTTTCAATATATATTTTTATTTATTATTTATTTATAATACTGTATTATTAAACTCTATCTGTTTTCTAGCCGTTAGTTTTGATAACTGTTGTTTGTAGTAGTATAGATTGTAATGTGCTTCGATGATGTATGTCTATGAAATAATTGCAAATAAGTCTCTTATTTGTCAACATATTCAACACTCTGATCGAGTAGTTCAACAATTAAGTGCATGCGAAAGTCGTCTGTTATATTGATGGTTTAAAAAACATGATGTGGCATATTTTCTGGTCACTTCAAAAGATTTGCTCAATTTTGCAAGCCTGAATGGTTGACATAGTTCTATCAAGATATTGATGGCTGAAAAATGCATGTTTTTTGCCTGCCATCTAATAACAGGGTGAGATTTGCTTGCTTATCAGTGTTTGTTTTGCAGTCACCTGTTGTTAATTTCATTATTATCTAGGCTTGCTCTTGAATAGGGTCTTTTTCCATGTCCCTTTTCGGTATTAATTTGTTAGATTTGGATTTATTTGCTATATTTTAGTTTTCTATGTTCTCTGAGAAATGTATTTGCTTTTTTGGTTTAAGGTGTCGTGAGGACTAAAATATCTGCCCCACCTGGATTTTCTGCTCCTAATAGAGCACCACCTCCTGGTTTCTCATCACAAGACATATATGACCATGCTTTCAATTCATGCTCAGGTTTTTCCATATTTTTTCAGCTTTCTTTCCCCTATGCACACACGCCCGCATGCACGCTCGCCTAAACCACCATTTTCCAACCAAACACTCCCTGCCACTTGCTCAGTGGAGGAAGGAGTATGTTTTGGTTATGTAAGGCTCCAGGATGAAGAAGGGTTATGGCCTTTTGTTCAAACACTAAACCTAACCTCGAAATTCTGTTTTCCACTTGTATTAACATTATTGTTTTGTCCTGTAGAAACACAATTGCTTGGCAGTCCGCTTCAGAATCAGTTTCAAGTAAATTCTAACAGCAGTTCTGTTGATGTGGAGTTTATTGACCCAGCAATTCTTGCTGTGGGCAAAGGCAGACTAACTCTTGGAGAAAACAATTCAGGATTAGGTTCCAGACCTGCTTTTCACCCACAATTTAGCACGTCAGATAGTGATGGTAGAATCCAGTTATTGATGCAGCAATCAATTTCGGCTAGTCAAGAACCAAGAATTCCAAACCACATTGGCGACAGATTCTTACAATTTGATGATGCTTTCACAGCTTCTAGATTTCCAGCTCATAATCCCAGTTTATCGCCATTTGCACAGCTATCACACCAGCAACCCTCGCACATTTTAAATAGACAGTGGAATGGTTGGAATGATGTACAGATTGGTAATGGCATGAGTGTTCCCGAGGTTTTAAGGAATGAGAGGTTTGGACTCAATAACTATTTTCCTGTTAACGAGGAGCCTAAATTTCACCTTCCAAATTCTGGTGACATCTATAACAGAGCATTTGGACTGTAACTGCCATCCCACGTCAAGCATTGCCCAATCTTTCATGTACCTGTGAGTGTCCCTGCTCGTGGATAATGGCTGCTGCTCTGGACTATTTTACAGTGTCTAACTGGTTGATGGTTTTGTAATGAAACCTATCGGAAGGTTTTGATGTACATGTGGGGACGATGGCCAATCCGTCAGGCTTATCACTATCAATAGGTAATATAAATTCCATGTTCTTGGGCGAAGTTTCATACCGGTATAAACATTATGAAACATTTTGAATGATCGAGTATTATCTGATTTAGAAATAAAGTTCTTTATGAGTTCACACATTTTCAGTATATATCTAGTGATGAATTCCTGCTTTATCTACATATTAATATTTCAGTTATTGAACCCACTGAAATCAACCATGAATATATGCAAACATACCGAATGCATTATTGGTCCATAGATAAATTAAGTTTGTTGATGTTGGCATAACTCTCTAGTTGTACTTTCCATTAGAAAATTATGGTTATTTGCCTTCTTTGGCCACTTTCTTATGTCTGTATTGTTCTAGGCAAAAGTATCAGTGGGAGGTGTGAAGCGTTTTTGGGGGAATCAGTTTATTAAAGTTTATTAGAAGTTTCTGACTTGATAAACTGATAAACTGAACAAGGAATACTTGTTTTTTTTTTTGTTTTTTTTAATAAATCTGATAGTATTCTAAGTCTGCATTTACACCTAATTCTGCAATGAGTGATGGTTGGAGCATTTCAGATAATTGGAAAACCTATTTCTCACATATTTGTTATTTCCAGTGAATCAACTAATTGGAATTGAGGGAAACTAGATCTCTTTAAAACCGCTGGTGCCTTAGATTTGAAACATGCCTATGCTAGCGAGTCATCATATCGCTGCCGTCTGCCAGAACAACATAGTGTGACTTTTGATGTTAGAAACAACATAATATGACTTTTGACAATTATCCTTCCACAATTCACAGTGGCTGACGCATAGCATCATGTTCACACGTGATTCGTGCTTCATGCAAGATTTTGTTACTCCATTGCTTAAAGTTAACGAGTAAGGTTATGAAAAAGGCAATTTCTTATTATGGACATCTTAATATGATCTAACACCCGTTTCTTATCCTGATAGGGACATATAACCTTGTTCATGTGGGGTTGAGGGTTTGTATTTCATGTGCAACATTTTCTTGTGTCATCATTGTCACCCTCTGGGCAAACTGGAGTCTCTCGGCTACCAAAATGAAGAGTGTTGTGTTGGGTTCAGTGTGCTTCAGGTGCTCCCGATGTTTTTGCAGTGGAGGCCTGAGCTGGACTACCGCGGGTTTCTGCTAATATCCGTGGATGATAATGCCTGCACACACACAAAAAACCTTCGACCCTGCAGAAATGGCAGAGATTCCAACTTGTTAAACTTTGAATCATTCTAATTTGTCTTATTTAACATGTGAGAGGGCTATGCTGGTGGGGAAGTGAACTTCGCTTGTTTATCTGGCAATTGTATGTTTGTAATTATAAGAGAGAAGGAAAGCATCTAGTGTTTCTTGGTACTGTTTTATTGTTCAAATTTTCATACACACTGACGATCGTTATATTGATGGCAATTGAATAAATGGGAGTATTGATGCCTCGCTTATTGCAATACAGATGTTCGGCCAGTCAGATTGAAAGCCAGTGGCAAGTGTTGAATATTGTTATCCTTTTGTCCAAATTCTGGATTACGAACGACTAAATGATCATTGTTAGTCTCGCTGTGACTTTGCTGTTCTTTATAGAAAGTAATTAAGAAAATTGAGTTTTTAAAGGTCAATGGCAAACTTGTAAATATTTGACTGGAAGGCTTTTTTGGACGAGGGTTTTCTTCACGGGTGACGTGATATTGTTACGTGGACAAACACGTGGGAGCACCCCCAATTGTATAATCGATTTGTGTAAACCCAAATTGATCCAACTGTTGTGAACGATTATTTAACCGTAGTTGGTTGAGATTCTGGGCTATCCTAGAGATATGCCTATATCATCGTAGCCCATGTTTGTATTCTCTCCTATTGCCTATAAATAAAGAGCTGGTGGCTCTTTCTCCAGTAGTAGATTCATAACACATTATTAGCATGAGACTCTAAAAAAATTTTCTTTCCACAAATTTTTTTTTCTGTTCGTTACGAAGGCAAAGGCGAGAGAAGACGAGCGATCCACGCGTGCGGTGCAAGCCTTTCTCAATCGAGCGTCGTCATCCGCGTAGGGCTTCGTTCAACCGTCGCTATATCCGGAGGACTGATAAAGTGGTAAAATCACTAAAAACGATGTTTTTAATCATACGTATGATTGTTCTACCACTATATCTCGCAAGATTGATAGGAGGATTTGCTAGATCGATACGAGAATTTGCTAGATCGCCTAAAAACGACGAATTTTTCGCCCCAAAAATAAAATTTTTAGGGTTTTATTTTGTGTAAACCCTAGGTTTTGCCCACTGGCGGCTTTGCCGCCGGTCCCCCCCCAACATCGCCGCTCCCCCCCAGAAGAGGGGGGCGGTGGGCGGCACCCCCCCTACCGCCAACCGGCGGCAACTTGGGGGCGGCGGCGGCTAACCCTAGCCGCCGCCCCCAAAGCCCTATTGGGCTTTTCGGCCCAACTTCACAAAAAAAAGCCCGCAGCCGACCTGCGGGCTTCAGGCCCGCAAGCCAACCCAGTTACAAAAAAAATTCTCTGCGGGCCTGAAGCCCGCAGCCCGCAGCCGGGCTGCGGGCTTCAGGCCCGCAGGCCAACACATTTACACCAAAAAAATTCTGCGGGCCTGAAGCCCGCAGCCGACCTGCGGGCTTCATGCCCGCAGGCAAATTCACTTACGAAAAAAATGATAAATGGAGGGGCAAAGGCTAAAAATAAGCCTTAAATGAACTTTTTGGGATAAAAATTAATTTAAAAAGGGCGTTTGAGGGCATATAAATTCGTGAAAAATCACGGTACCTTATGGGACAATTATCGGGCATATAAGGGCTTATTGGGGACTTTTGAGGGTTATTTGGGATGATTTAAAAAGGAAAACCATTTTCCTTCTACAACGAAAATGTCTATATGGGCTCTTATTCAATTTGATTGATTAAACCCACTTACTATACAACCCTTACATTGTAATTATTTTTTTCATTAAAAATCATCTTTACATGCTTTACGTCACTGGCAAATTCTGTTGGATATTATACGTGTGGTTGTGCATTATATTTAAAACTTAATAATTAGGAAGATCATGCGACCGCTCTGTCGTTAGTCACCTAACCTAACGGTGTATGACGTTGCCCAGTGGTCCAATAATTATTAAGTGATTAAATGTTTTATCCTCATGCGAATATAACTGCATGTGATGCGTGTGAATGAAGATGTTGATGAGCACAATATTTCTGCATGAATGGCTAAATGTGGTTTTTGGATCGGCTGTTTAAGTCCCACAGTTTATTTCCTGCACTTTTCTTTTATTTTTGAGAGAAATTGTAGTGAGGAATTTATGTAAATGTCAAAGAAAGAAGACCAACTTCCATGGAGACGGATGCCACATTTGAAGCTAGAGATATCATATGGGACCCACGGGGTTTCCAAAGTTGTATTTTCCTTTTAAAGCTGCAAATTTGTATAATTTGGACCGTATGGACTTTGGACTCTTTCTTGTGGGACTGGCCGATCCACGCATTTAGCTTTTCATTAAATATTGCATCTGCATGAAAATGTTTTCTTTGATTAAAATATTAATTCATGCATGTTTGTGCTCTGCTAGATAAATGGCTAAAATTGCAAGCGTTAATTTCAAAGTGCTGGATGCATCAGGTAGAAACTATCTAAGCTGGCAGCTAGATGTAAAGTTTCACCGGCGGGCAAAGTCCCTCATTGCTGCTGTGACAGAAAAAGAAAATGTTAGCGATATAGAGAAGGCGCAAGCCATCATCTATATTCGCCGCCATGTGGACAAGACCTTAAAGGCTGAGTACCTTACGGTCGAAGATCCACTTGAGCTATGGACCGCCCTTGAGGACAGGTATAAACATCAGAGAGATGTTATACTCCCAAGGGCGAGATATGAGCGGGAGAACCTGAGACTGCAGGACTTTAAGTCCATTGCTGAGTACAACTCAGCACTTTTTAGCATCACCTCACGCCTGAAGTTGTATGGTGAGAAAGTCTCAGAAGATCGCATGTTGGAAAAGACGTATACATCTTTCCATGAAAAAGATGTGATACTCATGCAGCAATACCGTGAACGCAAGTTCACCAAGTATTCAGAGATGATGTCATGTTTACTCATGTCCGAGCAAAACAGAGAGCTTCTTCTCGCCACTCACAATATGCGCCCTCCCGGCACTGCCCCTCTACCAGAAGCTCACCATTTCTCTTCCTTCAAAAAGAAAAGAGATAATAAGAGAAAAGAAAGACCACAGAAAGGGGGGACAACAGAAAAAAGCCATGGGCCATGCACAGCAGCATCGAAAGAATGAAGGGAATTGCAAGTTCACCTGGCGCAGGAATGACAACAAGAAAAATGATGCACCCACACCCAAGAGGGATTGGGAAGACCAGTGCCACAGCTATGGCATGAAAGGCCACTGGTCAAGAGTGTGCAGGACCCCTCTGCATCTCCAGGAGCTTTATAAACAAAGCAAGAAAAAGAATGCTGAATCAAACCTGGTGGTTGCGAACAATGCAGTCAAGTTCACAGCAAAAGACTTCGAATCAGATAACATGCTTGATTAGCCTACTTTATTTATCTTAGCATTTTATTCAGAACAATTTATCTTATGAGAGCTTGTTAATGTAATTTGATTTCTGTTGAACAAAATTTAGTTTTTCTGAATGCAAATGTTTACTCATCTTTTTAGATGGGATCCTCTCATGACTGCTTGGTAGACAGTGCTTCGACACATATGATCCTTCAGCACAAATGCTATTTCCATAGCATTACACTGTATAAGAGCCCTGTAAATACAATTTCAGGGCCATCGGACATAATTGAAGGTTCTGGGAATGCAACCTTGTTGCTCCCCAAAGGAACAGAAATAAAAATTAAAGATGCACTTTACTCTTCGAATTCCAAGCGAAACTTACTAAGTTTCAAAGATATCTGTCTTAACGGATTCCACTTGGAAACAACAAATGTAAAAGAAAAAGAATTACTGTATGTAACGTCTCAAGAAAATGGAGTTAAAACCATACTTGAACGTTTTGAGAGCCTTTCATCGGGCCTCTACCATATAAAAATTTGGAGAGAGGAAGCAAACCTGACAGAGCACCTGAAGTGCCCGACATCAGCCAAATTCTTACTTTGGCATGATAGACTTGGCCACCCGGATCTGTGATGATGCATCGCATCTTATCACAATCCCACGGGCATAACTGAAGAACCAGAAGATTCTTCAGAATGGAGAATTCCATTGTGTACCTTGCTTTAAGGGTAAATTAATAACAAGGCCATCACCACTTAAAGTGGATATCGAGTCTCCTAGCTTCCTCGAAAAAATACACGGAGACATATATGGACCTATTCACCCCCTAGTGGGCCTTTCCGGTACTTCTGGTACTAATTTATGCATCTTCGAAATACTCGTATGTGTGTCTACTTTCAACTCGCAACTTAGCTTTTCCAAAACTCTTAGTACAAATAATAAAGTTACGGGTGCATTTTCCAGACAACCAAATAAAGAAAATACGTCTGGATAATGTGGGGGAATTTACCTCTCAGTCATTTCAAGAATATTGCCAGGCAACGGGAATAGAAATTGAACATCCGATGTCGCATGTTCACACCTAGAATGGGTTAGCTGAGTCGCTAATTAAAAGACTCCAATGGATTGCACGTCCATTGCTAATGAAATCCCAGTTGCCGGTGGATGCATAGGGACATGCAGTTTTGCATGCTGCATCACTAATAAAAATAAGACCCTCGGGAGGTTAGAGTCTATATCCAATGCAACTTGCATATGGAATGCCGCCGAACATCTCTCACTTGAGAATCTTCGGCTGCGCAGTTTATATTCCCATTGCACCACCCCAGAGGACCAAGATGTGCCCTCAACGTCGACTAGGTATTTATGTAGGGTTTGACTCACCCTCCATTATAAGATACCTAGAACCCCAAACGGGGGACGCTTTTAAGGCACGTCTTGAAGACTGTGACTTTGATGAGACTTATTTCCCCAAAATGGGCCTAGACAGTGGAAAGTCTAGCGCGAAGCAAATGTTAACGTGGGATACAAAAAGTCTGACCCACTACGATCCGATAACAAAACAATGTGATGATGAGATCTTGAAGATCCTACACATCCAGAACACAGTTCATAGATTACCGGATTAGTTTATTGACAACCAGAAGATCGTTAGATCACACATCTCTACTGCAAATACTCCAGCTAGGATTGACATCCCAAAGGATGGATGCAATCCACCAGCAGCAGAAGTGGCTGCACCTCAACAGAGAAGAGGCAGACCACCAGGCTCCAAGGATAAAAATCCAAGAAAAAGAAAAATATCCGGAGACCTTGGGACGATACCCCACAGAGAAACGAGCTCGTGTCCATACCCTCTCCCCTCCCGGAATCCACTGCAGAGGAACTGCCGGGAGAAACTGAAATATCATTAAATTATGTACGTACAGGGGAGGTATCGACGATGACTTCGCGTTTCACATTGCCATTCACGTCGCCGGAAGCGACGATGATTATGATCCACATTCCGTTGCTGAGTGCAAACGTAGAAATGACTGGCCAAAGTGGAATCAGGCAATAGAAGCCGAGCTGGACTCGCTTCAGAAACGCAAAGTCTTTGGGCAAATAGTCCAGACACCTACCGGTGTCAAACCTGTGGGATACAAATGGGTATTCGTAAGAAAAAGAAATGAAAATAATGAGATCGGACGCTACAAAGTTAGACTTGTAGCACGAGGATTTTCCCAAAGACCAGGTATTGACTATGACGAAACATACTCCCTGGTAATGGATGCGATCACTTTCAGATTCCTGATAAGCTTAACAGCAAAGGAAGGCCTAGATATGCAGCTAATGGATGTTGTGACTGCATATCTATACGGAAATCTCGACAAGGAGATATACATGAAACTTCCTGATGGCTTTTCTATGCCTGCTGAACTAAAAGATAGACCTCGGGACGTCTACTCTGTTAAGCTACAAAGATCATTGTATGGTCTCAAACAATCAGGAAGAATGTGGTATAACAGACTCAGTGAATTTCTTGTTCAACAAGGATTCACAAACAATGAAGTCTGCCCTTGTATCTTCATAGGAACAAAGGAAAAAGGATTCGTAATAATTGATGTCTACGTAGACGATCTAAATCTCATTGGATCTCCTGAAAAGATCACCGAGATATCTGTAAGCCTGACAAAAGAATTTGAAATGAAAGACTTAGGCAAAATGAAATTCTGCCTTGGCTTACAGATTGAACATCTAAAAGATGGAATACTATTACATCAAACCACATACACGAAGAAAATGTTGCAAAGATTCCATATGGACCAATGTCATCCACTAAGTACACCTATGGTGGTACGATCTCTGGATGCACATAAAGACCCCTTCCGGTCGCTGGAAGAGTGGAAGGATATACTTGGTCCAGAAGTCCCTTATCTGAGTGCCATCGGAGCACTACTATATCTGGCAAACTACACGCGTCCCGACATAGCGTTCGTAGTAAATTTGCTAGCCAGATACAGTGCAGCGCCCACACAGCGCCACTGGACCGGGGTTAAGCACCTTCTGCGCTACCTCCAAGGGTCTACAGATTTGGGACTCTTCTACAAAAATGGAATATCCTCTACACTTGCTGGTTATGCTGATGCAGGTTACTTGTCTGATCCCCACAAAGCGAAGTCACAGACTGGGTACGTGTTTACCTACGGAGGGACAACCATTTCCTAGAGATCCATCAAGCAAACTTTGACGGCAACCTCATCCAATCACTCAGAGATCATTGCCATCCATGAAGCAAGCAGAGAATGCGTATGGCTATGCTCAGTTGTCCACCACATCCTATCTACGACCGGACTGAAGACTGGAGATCTCGAGCCTACTACAATGTTCGAGGACAATGCTGCTTGCATAGCTCAGTTACGAGGTGGCTTCATCAAAGGCGACAGAACATAGCACATTTCACCAAAGTTCTTCTTGACGCACGAGCTACAAAGAGATGTCAAGATCGACATCAGACAAGTGCAACCATATGACAATTTGGCAGATTTGTTCACTAAAGCCCTTCCTACTGTCACTTTTAGGAAGCTTGTACACAGGATTGGAATGAGACGCCTAAGAGATATGAAAGCTTGAGAGCTTGTACAGATCAGTGGGGAGTTAGGTTGAGTTTGTACTCTTTTTTCTTAACTATGGTTTTTTCCACCGGGTTTTCCATAGCTATAGGTTTTAACGATGTAAATTTCACCAACTCAGGATCCTGAAGTATCCACCCCATGTGAGACTCTCCTACGCTCAGAATCCTGAAGTATTCACGAGCAGAGTCCACACATATGGCTGGATAAGGAGGAGTGTTGTGAACGGTTATTTAACCGTAGTTGGTTGAGATTCTGGGCTATCCTAGAGATAGGCCCATATTATTGTAGCTCATGTTTGTATTCTCCCCTATTGCCGATAAATAAAGAGCTGGGGCTCCTTCCCCAGTAGTTGATTCATAACACCAACAAATATTACACTACAAATAATTAATATTGCATTCAAGCTTCACCAAACATGGCATGTTGCTGGATGTATCATTTCCACCCTTTATGATATTGATCAACGTGGGGTCGTGGAAGGGACTTACAAGATTGACATGATTGCATTTTCATGAGAAAATCCATATATATTTTAAGTTATTGGAGGGACATGAGCTTATTTTAACTTCAATTCTCGCCGATTTTATTTAAAATGCAAAAACATCATATCCTTGGAAGTTTGCTAGTCATATCGCACTATTCCTACATTTATTTAATTGCTAAGCACGTTACACATTTTTAAATATCGCTAAGCATATGATGTTTTATCAATCCCTTCTGCAACCTCCCATTTCTCCTCCTCCGCCACCGTCGCTTCTTCAACCTCCTCTCTCTTCTCCTCTTCTCTCTCCTCCACCGCCTCCATCGCCTCCATTCATCTCCCTTCTCATTCTCTGCATACTCACATGGTAATTAAACCCAAAAAATCCAAAAGAAATCAACTAAACGCAACAAGTTCAATTCAATCCAAATGTGTAAAAATAAAGAATGATATTAGGTGGTTGACGATGGTAATTGTGGCGACGAGATGAGGATGCAGCCAGAATGAGAATGAGGAAGCGGCAACAGCATTGGCGGAGGGGATGGATAGGTTGTGTAGTATATGAAAGAGATAGAAAAGGGTTAATATGGGATTTTACTTAAGGATAGAATATGTATTAACAAAATGGCAAACTTGTAAATAAAATGTATATAAATTTCCACTTGGGAGCTACTTTCTACATTGGGAATCATTTAATTGAGTGATTCGCACAACGTGCCTAAAAAATTTGCATCTTCACAAACCAAGAACTATGAGATCGCCCCTTTCATGCTAGCGTGATGGATGGATCATACAATTCGAGCCTTGTTTTCATGCTTTTTTCGAAGGTCTGGCTACCGTGGGGGTGGAAGACCTAGAAGTGAGTAATTTTTACCATGTATTCTTCTTATGGTTAGATCCAATCCCATCGTCATGTGTAAAAAACAAAAGGCTTTTGCTGCCCCCGTCGAGGGTGCTTGTTTTTTTGGGAGCGGTGGTGGGGGATGGGTGGGTGGCTGTGTCACGATGAAACAAGTGGTTGAATGACTGCTGCACTCCCCCAACTACGATGGCTCCTTTTCATTGGGGAGCATTGAAGCTTGCGTCTTCTCTAGGGTTTTCTAGTCGGCATGAAAATTGACTTTTCCAGTGATTATCTAAACAATGCCATCTACTTTTATGAGTTTCCATTGATCTTTCCGCATGTTATGGAGGCACGAACTGTAATTTACAAATGAGCATTGTTTTCTGATTTCTACAAAAGATATAAGGGGTCTCGAAAAACAAGTAATTTTTGCTGGGCAAATATCCTTTTTTTAAGGTTCACTATGATTCTTATGTTGGGTTTTATAGACCATTAGGGCACAAATCTATGCCCGTCCTAAGTCAGACGGACCATAGACGCAAAAGAATGCAGCGGAAAAACAAACATGTTAAACTATTTTAACGAAGCCCTAAGGTTCAAGACCCTTAGCCAGAATCTTTGCCGACTTGGGGTGGATCTGACCACCCCAAGAAGGATCTAAAATACTCTAATTAAATTAAAGGAAAGCTAATTAAATTCACATACCCGGAACTTTGCCCTGGTTCAGGCAAGGTGTACCGCACCGTCTTGCGAGCCGCTTCCCGTCCCGCGTCGAACCGCTCCTCGAAGCGCTTCGCGTCTGAAGCGAGCAATCCTCTAGTCGCCGAGCCAACCACGCGTCGAAAAAAGTTTCACCCGAGTGTGAACCTTCGCCAAGATTTCAGATCGGATCCGAACCCCTTCGTGGCTTTGCTAGAGCCCTTCAGGAGTAAGGCGGAAATTTAGGGAGAAGAGAAAAATTAATTTAAGCCTAGATTCGAGCGTGCTACAATATTTATGGGAGCCACTTAGACCTGGAGCTTGGGACGAGTTTTGAGAAGGGGAGCAGACCCCTATTTATATAGGCGGCTGACCCCTCCCCTTTACTCAAATTCCGATGTGGGACTAAAGTTTGGAGTTAATAATTCAATTTAGTTTGCCTTTCACAAAGTCCAAACTTCCGTGAATTTTAACTCCCTCACCGTTGAGATTCATGATTGATACAACCTATCAATTCGAAGGGCGTTCAATGGTGAACACATAGGAAAAAATGGCGAGTCAATCGGAGTCCGTTTGACTCTCCAATTGATCGCCCCAAGATCAGCCCAAGGCTTGATTTTCGTCGAAAATCAGCCGTCACAAAAACTGCATTGTCCTAAGGTTCTGCACCCATTTCTACGGGGCCAACTGTGCCAGCTGGGCAAGCCTAGACCAGGCTGGGCACCTGGTCTGGGCGCACCCAGCCAGGTCGCCTGGCCCAGGCGCCAGGGCGCCTGGGCCTGGGCGCGGGCCCAGGCCCAGGGTGCCCGCCCAGGGCACCTGGGCCTGGGCACCGGGCGCAGGCCTAGGCAGCCTGGCGCCTAGCCATGGCTGGCCAGGCGCACATGCCAGACCACCAAGCGCCCAGGCCAGACCCGAGTGGTCTGGCCTGGGTCAGTCTGGTCTGACCCATGCCCAGTTTGGGCATGGGTCTGACCTCTTTGTGCTGTTTTGGGTGTAACTTGGGCATTTGGCGTCTGATTTGGACGCCATTCAAATCTGTGTTTAGGTCAGGACATTCCCGTCTTACATGTAACCTTTTCCATCCGTTTATAATATTAAATATGGTCTTAAACAATTTAAGACACATTTAACCCATGTTGCATCATATGCAAATAAGTCCCTATCTAGGCTTAAAATTATCATTTGCATCAAATGCAATTTTCTATCCCTTGCATCAAATACATATTCTCCCTAATGATTCTACCTATTACTAGACGAAGGTCGCACTCTGTGTGAGACCCTACAGCCTGACAATACTACATGTTGGGCTCAAAGCCCTATAAGGCAGTGACCACGAGCAGCAGTTGACGTCCATATTTCAGTATCATAATTATGTGGTTAACTCATCAACATGAGTATTTTCAGGACCACCCTGACTGTGTCTGTGATGAATTTCGCAGTTTTAGTCTCTTCGTCTAAACTATGTCGTTTAATTCAAGTCTGGGGTACGGTCAAACTGTCAACCCCAATAACTCGAATCTGGTTAGTTTCCATCGATCTTTAGTCAAATAATGTTGGACAACTTCCAACATACTCTGGCCAGAGTTTTTGCTAAAGACCGAACTAACACTACGACACTAACTCCCATTGACCGGAAGAGACGAATCATATCTTGGTCATTACTCTCCTCGCATGCTTCAAATGTCACCCAACCAAAGACCTTTCGACATGCCTTGCCTCAAAGCTAGGTCGGTATTCTAAGTGACACCGTTCACGCACAGGTTCGTACAATGACCTCAAGTCAAAGACCAACATGTCTATCATCACTAAGAGTTATCATTGACAGGTTGGTCAATATAACCATATGATAACTCTTGTGTGTCGTTCAGTGAACTCATTCTCTAATGAGCACATGTGTCTCATCTTCGACTTTGCCAAGTCAAACGACCATGAGATCATCGTCACCGTTATACGGTGAAGACTAAGACACAATGGTCTATCCGATGTTTCGATATCCTTTTCTCACAAACCCTTTTAGACTTATGCTACAGACGGTCAAACATTTCTCCATGATCGAGATACTCATCTCGATATATGTTTGACCTCGCATTAAGTCTCAGGACTTTACCTAAGTTATTTCTAATGATAATTACATTACAATTTAACTTAGATAAATTATTACCAAACAGCTTACTGTTATTTTGAACAAGATGTTTGTATAGATACACGGAGATAAATTGCCTTGAGAGCTTACATCTCGCAACATCTCCCACTTGCACTCAGGCCCATTTATCCCAGTATCTCATACTGTATTTACACATAAGTCATTCCAGACTTCATGTGGTAGAGCCTTCGTGAGTGGATCGGCTAAAACATCTACTGATTAGACTTAAGGGTTTTCTATGTTCATGTTAGACCAACCTTTTGAATCTCATTCAAATAATTCATTTGGTCCCTTGGAATCCATAATATTAAGTTTTCCTGGATTTCATCCAGCTCATCGTACCTTACGACAATAATTATTAATAAGTTATTGGTCATTTAAGATGGTTCATGTTCCATCCCATTGATGCCTCGCATGAGTTTTATTCGCTCCCACTGACCTTGAAAACTCTCTGGCTAATTCATATAAGTTCGTTCTTCTAAATCATATTTATAAAACAGACTATAAATGAATGCTCCAGTTTTCAAGTTTATCATGAGCATTTATATCGAGTTCGGTCCGAGTAGATCTGTAAGCATCTGCTGGCGAGACAGTTTCATCATAATCCATTTATAGGAATTAGAATGAAAACGTTCTCAACCAATGTAAGCATACTTGACTATTTTCTTTCTGCACCAATCTTCCAAACTCGAAGATTTACTTGCAGACATTAACAAACAATTTCTTTGGGCACCTAAACTACAGTCCATACTTTATATACGTGCACAGATCTATTGCATCAAGTTGTTAATCAGAGTCTATACTCTGAATTTTATCCTGGAAGTTGACTAAGCCATCATTGATTATGCTGTCTTAACTCGACTCTTCGTCTCATGAGACTCGAGTAATCCTTTAACTTCCTAACGATTGATTTAATGAATATCTTATTGGTAATGTCCTAATAGAACCTTATCAAAACCTAGGCATTTCTATCTGGGACTTAACTCAGATGGAGGATCGTAACTCAGTCACTTTGCCATGAGTCGCACTATGTCTAACAAAGTGCGATTCATGCTCTCTAACACATCCAATATGTTAAGATACTTGACCTGAGAGAAATCACATTTTCTTTTATTTTATGCAAGATTCATACAACTAAGTATTTGACTAATCGAATCATTTCAAATACTTCTGTCATTTTGTTCTATATTTTATCAGACTTGTGTTTCATCAAGAACACGTGTCGTAATAATAATTAGAACAACTTATTCTGGCTAACTTAGACTTGTGTCCGGATACATCAGTATGTACGAGACTCTGAGTTCAACAACTCATTCTCCCACTGTCTTACAGATAGGTTTCGGCCATCATACCTTTTAAAATAAGATTCACAAGTGTTTATAGACTTCATAATACGATAGGTCAGACCCCTCTTTATGTGACTTGTGAAGCTTAGTCTCTTTGGTGCGGCCTAGTCTATTTTGCCATATAAGTTTATTACTATCTTGCGTATTCATATATTAACATTTAATATATTATAGTTATTACAAATTACTTAACACAAAACATTGCTTCAGAAGCAATGTGACGACATTCGTCAAATATGTGTCAGATATCTTTTGTATAACAATTACTTTGAAATCGTGACATCAAATATGTCACATTTTCAGTTCCTCCTACTTACGCCTTACTAATGATAAATAAAACTATCTTTCTCAATTTGACTTTTCCTTAGTGCCCCCTCCTTTTCTAAATCTTATTTAGATATTAAACTTCTCAACAAAATTTATTAGCTGTGCAAGCATCTCATGTATCCAAACGCTTGAGCTTTGCAACCATGCGTGTAGCTCAACAAGTTGCTTGTCTCAAGATCCGGTTATAATACATGGTCTTGCACCGCTCATGCACTCATATTTGATTCAAACAAGTTTGATCGAATTTTCGAACCTTACGGATCGAACCTGCTTTCCATACAACCTTGAGTGTAGCTCAACAAATTGTATGGAGAAACTTGCTATTGAACATCGATATGTTCGAGCTGCCCCATATAGAGGCGAGTGACATGTAGCATGCATTTATTTTGTTGGACTCAGAACTTAATGAAATCATATTACTTAAGTCTGTCCTTAAGAAGGTCATTTTAATGTCCATGAGAATAAAGTTTAGTCTATCAATTTAAATTCAACTTGATATTCAAATAACCAACCTATTTGACCAGTTGACTTATTCCGTTAGAATATTACATTTGGATTCCATCGTTAAACATAGTCTTACCTTAGTTTAGCATATGTTCAATATTAAATATAGGTAGAATGGTTTTTATCTATCTATATCCTCCCACTATTTTTACGATCATTCTAAGCCTTAATAATGAACGATTTAATCAGATTAAATTAATGGGTAAGAGATCCAATCACCCTGAGCCTAACAACCTTGAGTGTAGCTCAACAAATTGCTTGACTCTGCAATCGGTAGATGACTCTTCATCAATCATATCAGATATGACTCTCTTATCGGTTTTTACCCCTAGCCATTTGTGATCATGAGTGTGCTCATCCAAATCACAATGTCTAGTCTAGTCGGACCCTTGTTTTCTTGTCTAGCCTAACTTACGCCGGCGCTCGGTGTATTTACGACACGACGGTTTAGGTCAGGACTAGACTACATCATAAATTCAACTTGCCCCGGCGCTCGGTGTATTCACGACACGACGGGTTGGGTCAAGTCTAGCCAGACTACATTGGCTTAACTTACGCCAGTGCTCGGTGTATTCACGACACGACGGTTTGGGTCAAGTCAAGATTTCATCTTATGTATAGAGAAGTTGGTTTCTACAAGGTTGCCATGTCACAGCTTGAGTGTAGCTCAACAACTGGAACGCGTGTCCTATAGTTGCCAACCCCTAAAACAAGGAGGGATACGGCTAATCTTGAAGAAGATTATTAACGTATTTGACTTAGATATAGTCCATGGTGTCATATAGTCATGATTCGCGTCATGCGGTCCAGTGGAACACAGCCAGGGAATTGACTAAGCCATGATCACTTATCCCTTAGACTAGCTAGGGTGATCCAACAAACTTAGCCAAGCACATTGACTGGATCATGGTTCATTAAATGAAGCTTGTCATTTTTATATGCATGACATAGACTAAAAGGCTTTTATTAACAACTAATTAATCATATCAACTAGTTGAATCCTTAAAAACAAAATTTAGGATTTGTTAATAACTTTTAATAAATCCTTATCAACTATAAGGTTCACGTGCTATCCTAATCGTTATTAGGATTTTAATAAATTCAATTACAATGCTTTAAGCGTAGTCTTTTAATAAGAATTATTATTATAACGATTAAACTAATAATCGCGTTAAAGGAACTACCCGAATCAGGAATTAGGTCTCAAAAGGTTGTTAATGGTTTATTAAAATATAGTATGTCATTAAAATTCATTTCATACATTTTAACGAGTTCTTAATGGCTAACCTAAAAGGGTTGTCTTGTGTTATCAAATAAGTGACAAGAATAACATAGCCATTAAACATAAACAACACCAATTTTAACGCATAAAAGAGTGTTCTACTATTTAACAATTAAATAGAATAAGGTTTATCAAATAAACAATTTAGCAAGCATCCTTAAATTTAACATTAAATTTTAAAATTATTAATTTTAAAACATTTTATTTTTATCTCATAAAAATAACAGTTTCAAAAACTTGTTTTAAAAAAAATCATAAACTTTGCATGCATCTAAAATATTTATCGCATAAAATGTTAAAGCTTTTAAAATCCATTTTAAAAATATCACATAAATTTAAAAACATTTTAAAAGGCATTTAAAAAGCATTTCAATTATGTCACGCCCCGCTTCCCATTACACTTAGGAGCCAGGACGCGAGCGGATCCGCATGGGCTAAATCGGTGAAGCTCGAACCCAATAAGCGTCTGAGAATATCATCTTTCGCATGATCTTGCATGCAATTCAGGGCAACAGAGATACAATGAAAATAAAAGCCAACATCCAGATAGAGTACACAATAAAAAAGGGGCCCAAGCATGGCCTACAACAATAGCGTTACAAGATAAAATGGGTACACACCCTACAAACAACAGCGGTGAAAAGAAATAACAGAAGCGGTGAAAATCAGCAACCAGTCCATGGTAGGGAGGACTTCAGGATCAGCAGAATCCTGGTCTAATGGATCACTCTGATCCAGCAGCTCGTCCTCCTGGTATCCTGTCTCGTAACCTGACATACATTCAAACAACATAGAATGTATATCAGCAAGGGTCCTGCAAGACATGGTTAGAAGAGAGCCTTTGGCAAGATTGTGTGTGTGTGTGTGTATACACACTAGTCATAACCCGTGCCCGCAGGCACGGTTCATTTAAGATTTTCTCCTGCAAAATCTGTGTTCCCCAAAAAATTATTTCCACAGCCAAAATTGCGTAGAACAACAAATTAGCGTAAAAATATTTAGCAGCACGGGCGCCTTCGGTGGGGAACAATAAATTCGACACGGGCGCCTTCGACACGGAACAACAAATTAGCGTAAAAAAAATTTAGCGGGCGCTCTCAGAGGCGCGGGCGCCCGCGGGCGGCTCCGGCGCGGGAATTATTCTCATCTTTGCCCCATGGGTCGAAGAGACGGTGGGCCCTGCGTTGAGGGAGAGATCATTCGATCTGTAGCAGCATTCAATCTGCAGCATTAAGTGAAAGTTAAAGTTTTTTCAAATGCATTAATTGCGTGTACTTTGCTATTCTCAAGAAACTTTCATTTCCCATAAAATTTCATTTCCCCAGAAACTTGCATTTCCCTAGAAATGTTTTCCCTCCAAAACTTTCCACAAAATCTCATCTCAACCATTAATTCCTAAAGATTAAATCCAAGCCGTCATTCTATCAACCTATTTGTCCTAGTCAGCTTGTCCTAGTTAGCCCTAGAATTCAAAAACAGTTGTGTTTTAATATATAGATATCCCTCAAAATTTCATCTCTTATCCAATTTCTCTTGTCCAATTTCTCTTGATAACATCCCTCTTTTATATAATAGATTTCTCTTGTCCAATTTCTCTTGATAACATCCATGTTTTATATAATAGATATCCCTCAAAATCTCATCTTTTATCCAAATGCTCTTATCCATTTTCTATTGACAACATCCCTCTTTTATATAATAGATATCTAATTTCTCTTATCCAATTTCTCTTTAAAACATCCCTCTTTTATATAATGAATATCCCTCAAAATCTTATCACTTATCCAATTTCTCTTATCGTATTTCTCTTGATAACATCCCTATTTTATAGAATATATATCCAATTTCTCTTCATAACATTCTTCTTTTATATAATACATATCTAAATTCTCTTATCCAATTTCTCATGTCCAAATTCTCGCCTTCTGTTGGTGAAGGCAGTACATATAACCAGGTATAGTAGTCTAGGAACTTCCAATTTCTCTTGATAACATCCCGCTTTTATATTATATTATATATATATATATATATATATATATATATATATATATATATATATATATATATATATATATATATATATATATATATATATATATATATATATATATATGGTAGTTTAAAGCAGTTATAAGAATTTACACTAGCATGCATTTCTATTATGAAAATGAAACGTGGCAGTTAAATAATGTAACAGTAGTTCTGTAAGTTAACTTTCTTTTCCAATTGTTTAAATGTGTGTACAAGTCCGTGACTAAAGCCCACATCGTTAGACGACTATTAAGTGAATACACCTTCAAGTGCCCCCGAAGGCGACCCGTTTTACCGGCTAGTGCCCGGGAACCCAACCCTATCCATGTGTACTTCCTGGACCACGAGCCAGGATGCTAAACCGTCATATATTGGAACACGAGCCAGACTAGTCACATGTGACCCTACTGGAACACGAGCCAGACTAGTCACATGTGACCGACGTGAATAGCCAACTAGTAGTCAACGGCATGTAACAACTGGTAGCCAACTGCATGTAACAAATGGTAGCCAATGGCATGTATCATTTTCTTAATGTTGTCCACACACACGCACAAGAGTACAAGTTTAAGTTTAGTTTTTCATATAGTGTGTTTTGGTGTCAATGTGTCAGCAATTTAATGTACAAGATGTCACAATTTAAAGCACGAAAAAGCAAGTAATAAACTGCACGCTTGCCTGACTTGGACAGTTTTGGTTGTCCCAACAACTGTAGGAAGGGACGCGACGTATCTGCGTCATTAAACATCAACATTAAGCTAACGAATTCTCAACCAATTAGAATAATAATGAACTTAACCTGATTTTAACTTACTGATTGATAAGGCTAATATTATTGAACTAATGCTAGTTAACCTATCAACAGAACATCATGATATTGATAACTAACATTTATTCTAACATAGTATACCCTATTTCATTCTAATTTTATTACCTTAACATTATTTAACAATATTTAACCATTACTAACATGCTGAACTTAATACTAATAAGTTACTAATACCAATCCTACACTAACTAATACTAACAACTACTAATTAACTTACTAAAGTAATTACATGGTTAAACAGTACATTAAGTACTACTACCTACTAGTACTAACTTTGACTAAGGGTAAGTATAATAACTAACAAGTTTATCTCTTCACCTCTCTCTGTCACTATCTCTTTCTCTCTGTCTTCTTCTTTCTTTCTCTTTTTTTTCATTCTTAAAGTTTGCAGCAAACAACCAACGATAAGGGGGGAGAGACTCACATACGCACAAGGGAGGAGGGGACAACGACTTGCGGGCGGCTCCCGGTGGCGCAGGTGGCCTCCAGCGGATCTGCAGGCGGCAAGCACGGCTCTCGACGGCAAGCGGCACTGCTGGACGGCGCTGGGGCTGCGGGCGCGGTGGCCGGCGGCGTAGCGGGCTCTCCTCAGGCGACGGCGCAGGCGAGGGGGCGAGGGTAGAGGAACGGGGAAGGAGATGTAGTTTGAATCTCAGTTTGCTTTTGAGTTCTTTGAATCTGAATTTTTTTTTGATTTTGGATTTGGAATTGGGTTTGTTTCTGAAATTGATTTGGGTTTCTCTGATTTGAATGTTTGAATAAAGGTTTGAATTTTGGTGTGGATTGATTTTGGGGACTGATTGGGATTGGAATGTTGGCTGAAAGCTTGTTGGTTTTGGTGAATTTCAATTGGGTTGGAATTGATTTGCAGGGAAAGGAAACGCTGCTGGCAGTTGATCCTTGCTGTTGTTGTTGTTACTGTTATAAGAACAGTGGGGGAGACATCTTGAAGGAGAGATATCTAGAGGTGGGGGAATGGATTGAAGTGTATGTTGGATCTCAACTGCCCATACGGTGGAAATCAATTGGGTAGGTTAATTAATTAGTTAGGGGCAATTAATTAGGGTAATTTAATTAGTGTTAAAAATTAATTAATCATGCCAAGGTAAAATTAAAAGTCATCGACGCGCTCGCGTTGACGCACAAAAATAGAACTCACACAGTAAAACATCCAGACAATCAAAACAAAAATACGGGCACACACAGTTAACACGCCTAGAAAATACTGGCCGTTACATTCTACACACCTTAAGAAAAAATCCGCCCTCGGAATTCTTATCAACTAAAGAGCAGTGAACACATATGGATAATGCTCTCGCATCTCATCTTCCTGCTCCCAGGTGGACTCTCCTGGCAAGTCGCGATGCCACATCACTCTCATGAGATCGACGACCTTGTTCCTGAGCGCCTTCTGACGTCGGTCTAAGATCTGCACCGGCTGCTACTCATAAGTCAGGTCCGGTCGAACCGTGATCTCCGAGTAGCCCACAGCGTGAAAAGAGTCACTGATGTAACGACTCAGCTGGGACACATGGAAGACGTCATGAACTCCCTCTAAGGATGGTGGTAGTGCTAAGCGATTAGGGCTATTGACAAACAGAACATTCGACGAACTACTCGTGAACAAGCTCGGTATATGTTCATTTAGGATCGTTCAGGAAGCTTAATTAACAAGCTTGAACAGATTTTAAGAGCTCGGTTAGTAAACGAACAGAGCTTGAACATAACTGTGTTCGTTCATTTAGGTCAATGAACAAGCTCGTTAAGTGTTCGTGAACAAGCTCGTTAAGTGATGTTCATGAACAAGCTCGTTAAGTGTTCGTGAACGAACATGTATCGAAAATAGTAAATTTAGACAAATACTATATTTTTTACTATACTTGAAATGGATGCTTGTAATGGGATTTATGGAGCTACTATGCTGGATTAATTTGTTTTTGTTCTGCAAATATTTAATCCTTTTATTTAATTGATTTAGTCATTGGCAATTATGTTTAAATAGTATTAGTCCTGATTAAAAAATTGACGTTCGTTTCTTTGATTGAAAATTTGTTCATGAACAAGATTGATTGTGCACTCACGAACATGTTCCTGAACGTGTTCACGAACAAGCTCGATAAGTTTTGTTAACGAACAGAACGTTCGATTAACTACTCGTGAACAAGCTCGGTAAATGTTTGTTTATGTTCGTTTACATTCGTTCGGTAAGCTTAACGAACAAGCTTGAACAGGTATTTAGAGCTAGGTTAGTAAACGAACAGAGCTTGAACATGGATTTTGTTCATGAACAAAACCAAGCTCATTGTTCAAGCTCGTTCAAGTTCGTTCGTCAACAGCCCTAGCGATAAGCTACCTCTCCAACTCATTCTAGCACATCGAAGGATCCAATGTATCTCAGACTAAGCTTGACTCGCTTCCCGAAGCAGATCACTCCTCGATTCGGTGAGATCTTTAGGAACACATGATCTCTTGGCTGAAACTCCAGAGGACGTCGTTTAGCATCTGCCCAATGCTTATAACGGTCCTAAGCGATTCGAAGCTTGTCTCTGATATCTCGCACAATGTCAACCGCTTCAACTATCATCTCTGTTCCCAACAGCTCTCTATCACCAACGTCATCCCAAATCAGCGGGGATCGACATTTCCTTCCATAAAGAGCAGCAAATAGCGCCATGCCAATGCTCGCCTGATAGTTGTTGTTGTAGGCGAAATCCACTAGATGCAGACGATCCTCCTACGAACCCTTGAGATCCAACATGCAAGCTCTCAACATGTCCTCCAATATCTGGATAGTGCGCTCTGACTGTCCATCAGTCTGGGGGTGATACGCAGTATTGAAGCTCAGACCGGTACCCTGATTCGTCTGCAAACTCTTCCAGAATTGAGACGTGAATCTCGTGTCCCGGTCGGAGACGTGTAACAACTGCTTTTCATGTATTTGGATTTATTATAATATAATATATGTTTTGGTGAATTTTCTCCTCATGTGTGGTTTTCGTCTCCGTAGCTTTCATTTTCGATCGATTCGTCGTATTTTCTCGTTTCTTCCTTAGGATCGTCGATTTCGAAGTGTGTCACTCGTGACGGACTTCATAACAGTCATATCTAACTATTAGACCAAGCCTAGGAGTCTTAGGAATCGATCCCGGGGCCCCGCGCTCTGTATCGGAACTTTTCTGTGCTCATTAGCCGGTATAAGAAGGGGCACCGACCGACTAGATGACGATCCAGTCGGTCGGCAATCCTTCTTGGACCGACTAGTTAGCTTTCTAAATTTCTCAGGAGTTACTGTTTATCGTTAGTCGGTCTAAGAACGTTGGTTGACCGACTAGGTTGCAAACTAGTCAGTCAGCAATGCTTCTTGAACCGACTAACTCATCATATTATTTTTGTATCGGTTACTGTTTACTCTTAGTCGGTCTAAGAACGTTCATCGACCGACTAGATGCTAAACTAGTCGGTCAGTACTTGTTCATGGACCGACTAACTCTAAATCCTATTTTCGTTCAGGAGTTACTGTTTGCACTTAGTCGGTCTGCGTTGGTCGACCGACCGACTAGTTGTCAAACTAGTCGGTCAGTGGTTGCTCTTTGACCGACTAACCAGTGTTAAAACCCTAATTTCTGGGCAGCCGCCAGCCCAACCTATTTATACCCAACCCAAACGTTTTCTTCTTCCCCCAACACGACCCAAAACCCTAAAATCTTCCCCCTTCAGCCCCCATCTTCCTCCAAGCTTCAATCCTTCATTCCAAGCCCTAAATCCATCATCCAAACCATCCATCCACTCTTTCTACCTCTCATCTTCCCCAAAATCTCACCAAATCCATCAAAATCCCCAAATCCCCCAAAACCCTAGTTTCCCCAAACTTCTCCATTTGCTTCCAGATCTGATCCTAGGGTTCCCCGGAGTGTTTCTTCCGCCTCCTCTCGGTAAGAAATTGATCTACCGTTGTTTTCATATCCTATTGTAATTTTTATGAAACCCTAATAAAATACTTGTGTTTTGATGATTGTTCCCCATAACAGCGATTCCCCGTAAGCTAGCATCCGCGGAAACAAACCTTCGTAACCGTCATCCCCGGTGATAGGCAAGTGAAACTTGCATCTCTTGATTTGGGCCATGTCTTAGGCCATTTACCATGCTTTAGCGTAAAAGAGACTAAACGGTGAAAGGATAGCCGTTTAGACGCCATTGACCTAGCTTGACAACGAAGCTTGGTCCGTCACCCCCATCATGCTCATATGTCACGTTTACTTTAAATTAACGGTACGCGAATATGTTCATGTCATTGCATTTTGCCTGTCACGTTTAAATTCCATTAACGGTACGCAATTATCTGTTCATGGCATTGCATAGTGATTATTTATCGTGACTGCGTAGCACACGCTACAATACTATGTTTCCTGGCTCGTGTTCCAGAAGCGGGCCCTGTAGTTGCTAACCCCAACGCTCGGATACCGGCTAGGTGTACTCCTATGCCATACACACACTTATTTTCCTGGCTCGTGACCAGAAGCGAGCATAATGAGTTGCTAACCACAACGCTCGACACATGTGGGTGGGGTAAGAGATAAGCGGACTGAGCCCGAGTTGGCTTGATCAGCCACTCCGGCCAGCAGGTGAAATCTCTAGTGTTTAAGTGATTGATAGTGATAGAGATAAACGAGTTGGCCAGCAAGTGGACTCTCTATGCACTAAGTGTTAAGTGATAAGTGATAAGTGATAAGTGTTAAGTGATAAGTGATAAGTGTTAAGTGATAAGTGATAAGTGTTGCGTGATAAGTAATAAGTGATAAGTGTTAAATGATAAGTAATCAGTGATTTGGTAGCTTTTGCTACATTGTGCGTGCTTGCCTCTCTTTTGAACTGTTGCATCATACTTAACTGCCATGCCATTGTTTAACATTTAAATGCTAGGTTGTTAGTCACTTTCAGTTTCCTTGCCCAAGTCTTTTTAGACTTGCTGACATGTGCCCCTTTCTCTTTTGGGTGACGCATGTTAGACCTTGAGCCTGAGTTGCTTGCTGAGGGTGAGGTGTTTGCGGACGCCGAGCTTGCGCCCGTGTTGGTCGGGGAGTACGTGGACACTGGGGACCAGTCCTAGTGTCTTCGTGGTGTTTTACCTTTGTTAGACAGTTGTTTTTGTTGTCGGTGCGTAGCACCTTTACTCTGTTATGATGTTGCTTTTGTTTGGCCTTGTTCTGGGCCCTTAGACTCTTTCTTTTAGCCTGGTGGCTTTTCTGTGATGTTGGATATTTTGTGGACAAACTTTGGGATTGGTATTTCATATCCGTCTCATACTATTATTATTATTGTTGTTGTTTCGATTGCAATTACAGGGACCTGCTTATACTAAATTGACGCTTATCGGGTTTGGGGCTTCACCGCTCCACTCCCGTGCGGACCTTTTCACGTCTCGCCTCCATTTTAGGGTAGCGGGCCGTGACAGGTTTTAGTGGTGGCCCATGCAGGTCCTCTGTAACTGCGATTATCGGGATAACAATAATAATGCAAGATTGTCCAACAAATAAGTTCAACATCTGAGCCCTAAGCTGTGAGTCTAATTGTTTCGTTTTCTACGTCATTAGATGGCAGGAAGGCGAATCACCTGTGGTGGTGGTAGTGGTGCGCCCCCTCATGACGAGGAGCCTGAGCGGGAGCCCACTAACGGAGAGATGATGCGGATGATGTTGCAGATGATGCAAGTTCAGCAGGGTGTGCTCCTGCAGGTACAGAATGCTCCGGTGACTCGAGCTGCTCGGGTGGTGGAAGCCCCTCGCCCTGAGCCCGGGGCGAAGCAGTTCAGAGAGCTGGGTCCTGCGTATTTTGATGGAACCGAAGGTCCACTAGCTGCTGATGAATGGATGAGGAATATCGAGGACAATCTGAAGATGTCCAAGGTCAACGAAGTAAGTTGGGTTGACTTGGCGAAGCGCCAGCTGAAGGATAATGCTCGGAATTGGTGGGATGCTGAAGAGAAGATGTTAGTGGAGCCGATCGTCTGGGCTACCTTCAAGGCCAGATTTGATGGTGAGTTCTTCCCGAAGGCTGCCAGGGAAGAGATGCTGCAGCGTTTTATCGATCTGAAGCAGGGGAACTCGTCGGTGGACATGTACCACCAGGAGTTCATGAGGCTGAGTCGGTTTGCACCAAAGATGGTGCAGGACGCTGAGGAGAGAGCTCAGAGGTTCCTGCAAGGACTCGCTTCGGAGCTCCAGAGTTTTGTGACCTCCTCTGATCGGGAATCTTATCAGAAGGTTCTAGTAGCAGCCAAGAGGCAGGAGCTGCTTGTGAACCAGAGGAAGGGGTCTATTGTTGGTGCTGGGAAGAGGCCTTTGGAACAGGCAAGAGCTGTGGTTAGGTCTGGATTCAGGCCGAACCCGCCTGTTCAGTTTAAGAGGCCAGGAGGGCCTGTTCGGAGGACTTGCCATTTCTGTGGCAAGGAGGGCCATATCAAGGAATCGTGTAGGAAGTTCTTGGGGCAATGTATTATCTGTGGAGATCCCGCCCATGCTATCCGGGAGTGCCCGAGGTTGAAGCAACCTTGGAGGACACCTATTGCTGCCCCGCCGTTGCAGCAGAGAGCCCCGGTGCCCGCTGGTCGTGGGGTGCCCCTCATTCCGCAGAAGCAGGCTTTTCAGCAGGCCGCTCCGCCGAGGAGGCATGCATTTCTGATGACTGAGGAGGAGGTTTTGGCCATGGATGAGGTCATTGCAGGTAACTTTCGATCTAGATTGTTCCTTCCTTAATTAATTGATTGATAAATTATGTGAATGCTTGTGTAGGAATGTTGCTAGAGTAAGATTTGATTGATTAGACTGTTTGTTAGGTGTGGTTTTGGTTTGCACGTTCCATGCCCGAGTCCTCTTTGACTCCGGTGCATCGATGTGTATTTTGGCCCAGAGCTTCGTGGAGAAGCATTCCTTGTCGACGTCCCCTCTCTCCAAGAGTTGGAATATCGTTACAGGGAATGGAGTAGTCGCGGTGCATCGTGGATGCAGTCCTTGCTCTGTGGTGGTTTGTGGACATGAGCTTTATGCTGATTTTATTGTCCACAACATCACCAACTACGATGCGGTCTTTGGGATGGATTGGCTTGCGAGCTTCTATGCTACGATCGACTGCAGGAGGAAGAAGGTGGTGTTCGAGATTCCCAGACATCCAGTGTTCGAGTTCAGTCGTGGTAGCAGTTCGCTTGGTCCTGTCAGATTTCGGGCCAGGCCGGTGGAGGCTGTGGCTATGCAGATGGAGCTGGAGTGGCCAGCTGTGGTGCGTGATTTTGGCGACGTCTTCCCCGAGGAGATGTCCGGTTTGCCGCCTGATCGAGCTTTAGAATTTTCTATCGATCTTGTTCCAGGTGCGCAGCCGATTTCGAAGGCGCCGTATCGTATGGCACCTGCAGAATTGGAAGAGTTACGGAAGCAGTTGGATGAGCTGTTGCAGAAGGGTTATATTAATCCTAGTGTGTCCCCGTGGGGAGCACCGGTGTTGCTGGTTAAGAAGAAGGATGGTTCGCGTCGCATGTGCGTGGACTATCGGGGATTGAATGCGGTGACCGTTAAGAATAAATACCCGTTGCCTCGCATCGATGATATTTTTGATCAGCTTGGAGGTTCGAGGGTGTTTTCTAAATTGGATTTGAGGAGTGGTTACCATCAGTTGAAGGTGAAGAAGGATGATGTTCCGAAGACAGCGTTCAGGACGAAGTATGGACACTATGAGTTTGTGGTTATGCCCTTCGGCGTAACTAACGCGCCCGCAGTTTTCATGAATCTGATGAACCTGATTTTCTACGACTTTTTGGATAAGTTTGTCGTTATCTTTATCGACGACATTCTGATCTATTCGAAGTCGGAGGAAGAGCATGCCTCGCACTTAAGGACGGTGTTGGAGATTTTGAGGAAGCATCAGTTGTATGCTAAGTTTTCGAAGTGCGAGTTTTGGCTGGATCGAGTTGCTTTTCTCGGGCATGTGGTGACAGGAGATGGTATTTCAATGGATCCCGAGAAGATTAGGGCCATCAGGGAGTGGCATGTTCCGTCGTCAGCGTCTGAGATTCGGAGTTTTCTTGGACTTGCTGGTTACTGTCGGTGATTCATTAAGGACTTTTCTCGTATTGCTGAGCCGATGACCAGGTTGACGCGGAAGGATGTTGCTTTTGTTTGGTCGGATGATTGTGAGAGTGCTTTTGGTATTCTGAAGGAGAGGTTGACGAGTGCCCCTATTCTTGTTGTGCCTGATCGCAGCGGTGGATTTGAGATCTTTTGTGATGCTTCTGGCAAGGGTCTCGGTTGTGTGTTGCATCAGCACGGGCATGTTGTGGCATATGCGTCTCGTCAGCTTAAGGTTCATGAGAAGAATTATCCGACGCATGATTTGGAGTTGGCTGCCGTTGTGTTTGCTCTTAAGATTTGGAGGCACTTCTTGCTGAGTGAGAAAGTGAAGATTTTCACCGATCACAAAAGCTTGAAGTATATTTTCACTCAGAAGGAGCTCAACATGCGACAGCGTCGATGGTTGGAGCTTATGGCGGATTATGAGATTGATTTGCAGTATCACCCTGGCAAGGTGAATGTGGTTCCGGATGCTTTGAGTAGGCTTCCGGCGGTGATGATTTTGACCTCGCAGTGGAGATTGCAGCAGGATTTTTGTGAGTCTGGCGTGGAGATTGTTCTTCCTGGAGAGGCTTCGTCGTTGATGTACATGCAGGTACAGTCGACGATCGTGGATCGGATTAAGGTTGGCCAGGCTGAGGATCCGAAGCTGGTAAGGATTCGGGAGCAGGTGGAAGCCGGTCAGCGGACTGACTTTTTGATTCATGAGGATGGCTCGCTGAGGTTTGGAGCCAGGTTGTGTGTGCCAGCTGGGGATATCAGAGAGGAGTTGATGGTAGAGGCACACAGTTCGCCGTATTCTGTGCATCTCGGTGGCACCAAGATGTACCAGGATCTTCGTCTCAATTATTGGTGGCATGGTATGAAGAGGAGCGTGGCTCGGAGTGTAGCCAAGTGCTTGGTTTGCCAGCAAGTGAAGGCGGAGCATCAGCGTTCGGCTGGGTTGCTACAACCGCTTCCGATTCCGGAGTGGAAATGGCAACACATCACTATGGATTTCGTGACTGGACTACCTCGGAGTCCGAAGCAGAATGAAGCGATTTGGGTAATCGTGGATCGGTTGACCAAATCTGCACATTTTATTCCGTTCTGAGTGGGACAGTCCACTGAGGCGCTGGCGAGGAGGTATATGGAGGAGGTCGTGCGACTTCATGGAGTCCCCGTGAGTATCGTGTCTGACAGAGACACGAGGTTCACATCTCAGTTCTGGCAGAGTTTGCAGAAGAGCTTGGGTACGCGTCTGAGTTTCAGCACGGCGTACCATCCGCAGACGGATGGCCAGTCCGAGAGGACGATTCAGATTTTGGAAGACATGCTGAGGGCGTGCATGTTGGATTTCAAGGGTTCGTGGGAGGACCACCTACATCTGGTAGAGTTTTCCTACAACAACAGCTTCCAGGCGAGTATTGGCATGTCGCCTTTCGCCGCTCTTTATGGGAGGAAATGTCGATCGCCATTGAGTTGGGATGACGTTGGTGATCGGGAGTTGTTGGGACCTGAGATGATCGTGGAGGCCGTGGATATCGTCAGGAATATTCGGGAGAGGTTGAGAATTGCTCAGGACCGTTTCAAGCATTGGGCGGATGCTAAACGTCGTCCTTTGGAGTTTCAGCCGGGCGACCATGTGTTCTTGAAGATTTCCCCGAATCGTGGTGTGATTCGTTTTGGGAAGCGTGGGAAGTTGAGCCCGCGATACATTGGACCGTTTGACGTTTTGGAGAGGGTTGGCGAGGTAGCTTATCGCTTGGCCTTGCCGCCATCTTTGGAAGGAGTTCACAATGTTTTCCATGTGTCGCAGCTTCGTCGATACATTAGTGATCCGTCTCATGCGGTGGATTTTTCGGAGATTACCGTTCTCCCCGATATGACGTATGACCAGCATCCAGTGCAGATTCTGGACAGGCGTCAGAAGTCGCTTCGGAACAAGATTGTCAATCTTGTGAGGGTGATGTGGCGACACGGCTCACCTGGAGAGTCTACTTGGGAGAATGAGGATGAGATGCGAGAGCGTTTCCCACTTTTGTTTCCGGACTCGTGAGTTTTTGGAAATTCCGAGGACGGAATTTTTCTTAAGTTAGGGAGGATGTAACGACTGCTTTTCATGTATTTGGATTTATTATAATATAATATATGTTTTGGTGAATTTTCTCCTCATGTGTGGTTTTCGTCTCCGTAGCTTTCATTTTCGATCGATTCGTCGTATTTTCTCGTTTCTTCCTTAGGATCGTCGATTTCGAAGTGTGTCACTCGTGACGGACTTCATAACAGTCATATCTAACTATTAGATCAAGCCTAGGAGTCTTAGGAATCGATCCCGGGGCCCCGCGCTCCGTATCGGAACTTTTCTGTGCTCATTAGCCGGTATAAGAAGGGGCACCGACCGACTAGATGACGATCCAGTCGGTCGGCAATCCTTCTTGGACCGACTAGTTAGCTTTCTAAATTTCTCAGGAGTTACTGTTTATCGTTAGTCGGTCTAAGAACGTTGGTTGACCGACTAGGTTGCAAACTAGTCGGTCAGCAATGCTTCTTGAACCGACTAACTCATCATATTATTTTTGTATCAGTTACTGTTTACTCTTAGTCGGTCTAAGAACGTTCATCGACCGACTAGATGCTAAACTAGTCGGTCAGTACTTGTTCATGGACCGACTAACTCTAAATCCTATTTTCGTTCAGGAGTTACTGTTTGCACTTAGTCGGTCTGCGTTGGTCGACCGACCGACTAGTTGCCAAACTAGTCGGTCAGTGGTTGCTCTTTGACCGACTAACCAGTGTTAAAACCCTAATTTCTGGGCAGCCGCCAGCCCAACCTATTTATACCCAACCCAAACGTTTTCTTCTTCCCCCAACACGACCCAAAACCCTAAAATCTTCCCCCTTCAGCCCCCATCTTCCTCCAAGCTTCAATCCTTCATTCCAAGCCCTAAATCCATCATCCAAACCATCCATCCACTCTTTCTACCTCTCATCTTCCCCAAAATCTCACCAAATCCATCAAAATCCCCAAATCCCCCAAAACCCTAGTTTCCCCAAACTTCTCCATTTGCTTCCAGATCTGATCCTAGGGTTCCCCGGAGTGTTTCTTCCGCCTCTCTCGGTAAGAAATCGATCTACCGTTGTTTTCATATCCTATTGTAATTTTTATGAAACCCTAATAAAATACTTGTGTTTTGATGATTGTTCCCCATAACAGCGATTTCCCGTAAGCTAGCATCCGCGGAAACAAACCTTCGTAACCGTCATCCCCGGTGATAGGCAAGTGAAACTTGCATCTCTTGATTTGGGCCATGTCTTAGGCCATTTACCATGCTTTAGCGTAAAAGAGACTAAACGGTGAAAGGATAGCCGTTTAGACGCCATTGACCTAGCTTGACAACGAAGCTTGGTCCGTCACCCCCATCATGCTCATATGTCACGTTTACTTTAAATTAACGGTACGTGAATATGTTCATGTCATTGCATTTTGCCTGTCACGTTTAAATTCCATTAACGGTACGCAATTATCTGTTTATGGCATTGCATAGTGATTATTTATCGTGACTGCGTAGCACACGCTACAATACTATGTTTCCTGGCTCGTGTTCCAGAAGCGGGCCCTGTAGTTGCTAACCCCAACGCTCGGATACCGGCTAGGTGTACTCCTATGCCATACACACACTTATTTTCCTGGCTCGTGACCAGAAGCGAGCATAATGAGTTGCTAACCACAACGCTCGACACATGTGGGTGGGGTAAGAGATAAGCGGACTGAGCCCGAGTTGGCTTGATCAGCCACTCCGGCCAGCAGGTGAAATCTCTAGTGTTTAAGTGATTGATAGTGATAGAGATAAACGAGTTGGCCAGCAAGTGGACTCTCTATGCACTAAGTGTTAAGTGATAAGTGACAAGTGATAAGTGTTAAGTGATAAGTGATAAGTGATAAGTGTTAAGTGATAAGTAATAAGTGATAAGTGTTAAATGATAAGTAATCAGTGATTTGGTAGCTTTTGCTACATTGTGCGTGCTTGCCTCTCTTTTGAACTGTTGCATCATACTTAACTGCCATGCCATTGTTTAACATTTAAATGCTAGGTTGTTAGTCACTTTCAGTTTCCTTGCCCAAGTCTTTTTAGACTTGCTGACATGTGCCCCTTTCTCTTTTGGGTGACGCATGTTAGACCTTGAGCCTGAGTTGCTTGCTGAGGGTGAGGTGTTTGCGGACGCCGAGCTTACGCCCGTGTTGGTCGGGGAGTACGTGGACACTGGGGACCAGTCCTAGTGTCTTCGTGGTGTTTTACCTTTGTTAGACAGTTGTTTTTGTTGTCGGTGCGTAGCACCTTTACTCTGTTATGATGTTGCTTTTGTTTGGCCTTGTTCTGGGCCCTTAGACTCTTTCTTTTAGCCTGGTGGCTTTTCTGTGATGTTGGATATTTTGTGGACAAACTTTGGGATTGGTATTTCATATCCGTCTCATACTATTATTATTATTGTTGTTGTTTCGATTGCAATTACAGCGACCTGCTTATACTAAATTGACGCTTATCGGGTTTGGGGCTTCACCGCTCCACTCCCGTGCGGACCTTTTCACGTCTCGCCTCCATTTTAGGGTAGCGGGTCGTGATAAGACGATACTCACGGGAACCCCATGTAATCGCACAATCTCCTGCACGATTATCGATTACATCACGACGTATACTAGAAGGAAGTTATAAAGGTATAAGAAAGGTAATTACCTCCATATACTTCTTCGCAAGTATCTCTGTAGCTTGTTCTACTCGGAAAGGTATGAAATGCGCAGACTTGGTTAATCGGTCAACGATAACCCAAATCACGTCATTTTGCTTGGAGCTCCGAGGTAGTCCAGTTACGAAGTCCATGGTGATGTGCTGCCACTTCCATTCCGAAATCGACATGGGTTAAAGCAATCCGGTAATGCGATGGTGTTCAGCCTTCACTTGCTGACACACAAGACATTTGGCGACGCTACGAGCTACGCTCCTCTTATACCATGCCACCAAAAATTCAGACGGAGATCCTTGTACATCTTGGTACCGCCAGGATGAATGGAATAGGGAGAGCTATGAGCTTCATTCATTAGTTCATCTCTGATATCACCAGAAGGTACGCAGATCCTACTGCCGTATCTCAAGGAACCATCCTCATGAATGATAAAGTCCGTCCGAAGTCCAGCTTCAACTTGCAATCGGATCCTCTGTAGTTTAGCATCTCCAGACTGTGCAGCTTTGATCAGATCCACTATCATCGACTGAATCTACATATTCATCAACGACGATGTGACTCCAGGTAACACAACCTCTGTGCTCATCTCACGCAGATCCTGTTGTAACCTCCACTAAACTGTGAGAGTCATAACCACTGGAAGTCCGCTCAAAGCGTCAGGTAGAACATTAACCTTCCCTGAATGATACTGGAGGTCGATGTCGTAATTAGCCATCAGCTCTAACCATCTGCGATGTCTCATATTTAACTCCTTCTAAGTAAAAATGTATTTCAAACTTTTGTGATCAGTAAAAATCTTCACTTTTTCACTCAGTAAGAAATGTCTCCAAATCTTCAAAGCGAAGATGACGGCAACTAGCTCCAAATCGTGAGTCGGATAATTCTTCTCGTGGATCTTCAACTGCCGAGAAGCATAAGCGACCACATGACCGTGTTGATGCAGAACACATCCAAGACCTTTGCCCGAGGCATCACAAAAGATCTCGAATCCTCCAGTTCTATCTGGAATATCCAGAACTGGTGCAGATGTCAGCCTTGCTGTCAACATCCCAAATGCCTACTCGCATGAGTCTGACCAAACATACTTGACGTCCTTCCTCGCCAATCGAGTCATGGGCTCTGCTATCCTCAAGAAATCCTGAATGAATCAATGGTAGTAGCCCGCCAATCCTAGGAAACTCCGGATGTCTGATGCTGACCGATGAGTAGGCCAATTCCTGACTGATGTAACCTTCTCTGGGTCGACCGAGCTACCTTTGCCTGATACCACATGGCCAAGAAATGCAATCCGGTCCAACCAAAACTCGCACTTGCTGTACTTTGCATACAACTGATGACGGCGAAGCGTCTCCAAAACCATCCGCAGATGCTCAGTATGCTCCTTCTCGCTCCTCGAATAGACCAATATGTCATCAATGAATTCACTACGAATTTATCCAAATAATAGTAGAATATCAGATTCATGAGATTCATGAATACTGCAGGAGCGTTGGTCACACCAAATGGCATGACAACGAACTCATAGTGTCCGTACACATCGTCCCTCTTGACTTTCACCTGATGGTGTCTGCTCCGGAGATCCAACTTCGAGAATACTCTCGATCCACCAAGCTGATCGAAGATATCGTCAATGCGAGGTAACAGGTACTTATTCTTCACAGTGACATTGTTCAGCTCCCGATAATCCACACACATCCTTCTCGATCCATCCTTCTTCTTGACCAGTAGTACAGGTGCACCCCAAAAAGACACGCTGGGATGAATGAATCCTTTCTGCAACAGATCGTCCAACTGCTTCCTAGCTCTTCAAGTTCTGCTGGAGCCATACGGTTAGGTGCCTTCGAGATTGGCTGAGTATTCGGCAACAGGTCGATACTGAACTCCAAAGCTCGGTTAGGGAAAATCCAGAAATGTCTTCCGGAAGTACATCTTCGAAGTCTGAACCACTGCAGGATTCTCCGGTTCGTCTTGCATAGATGCGAGGATCGCTTCGTTCGGCTGAGCCCAAAATCTGATAGGCTCGAGCGAACGACTTCCACTGATGAATTCGAACACCGGGTGGTCGGGAATTTTGAATACTACTTTCTTCTTGTGATAGTCAATAGTAGCAAAGAAAGTCCCTAACCAGTCCATGCCGAGAATAGCATCAAAGTTAGGTGTGTTTAAGACCATGAAGTCTGCATAAAGTTCATGTCCGCAAATCACTAAGGGACAGGATTTGCATCCCAAGGTAACACTCACCATGCCACTTCCGGTTGTGATATTCCATCTCTTGGAAAGTGGGTAGGTAGGGATCGAGTGCTTAACTACAAACTTCTGGGATATAACACACAGAGAAGCTCCGGAATCAAATAAAGTCAGAGCCGGGTGGGAGGCCACTAAGATAACACCTAAGATGAAAATAATAAACTTAGCAAGGAAACCTAACTAACAAACATGAATATATGAGAAGTGATAAATGCTAGGTATAAATGCTACCCGTGATCACATCATCCTCAGTCTTAGCTTCCGCAGCTGTCATTGTGAACGACTGGCACTTTGGCTGATTGGCCTGCTGATTGGCCCGGTCCTGAGGGGTCAGGGGCAGTCTACGCTGAGTAGGTCCAGGGGCACCCCGCTGAACAGGTCCAGGCCCTCCTCGCTGGACAAGTCCCGGTACTCCAGTAGGTGCTCGACGGTCCTTGCCGTGAGGGCGGTCTCTCGCAGCATGTGCAGGTGATCCGTAAATCAGGCACTGGTTAAGCATCATCCTGCAATCCTTCTTCTGGTGCCCAGTCCTGCCACAGAAGTAGCAAATCAGCTGCGATCGATCGACATGGACAGATGACCTCTTGAATGGTGTGGTCTGCGGAGGTCGGAAGTTTCCTCTGGGCACCATCCTAGGCGGCTCCATGGGACGCTTGCCTCCTCTAGCTGAAGGTCCCTCAGGGGGGTCTCGCCACAATCTCATGCTCACGTGCATAATCCAGAACGTCCTGAAGTGTCGTCAGTCTCACCGAGGTCATCCAGGCTTGGACCTTGGGATTCAGGCCTTTGCGAAACTGAAACACACAGTCTTCGGGGTCTTCAACCATGTGAGATGCAAAACGGCTAAGCATGACGAACTCAGCCTCATACTCGTCCACGGTCCTATCTCCTTGGATCAGATTAGCGAAACGCTGCTGAAGCTCTCTTTTGGCTGCTTTGGGAAAGTATTTAGCATCGAACCTTTCCCGAAACATGCCCCAAGAGATTGGCCTGACCAGATGTTTCCCCTCCAGTTGCCACCAGCTCCTAACATTGTCAGTCAGCTGTAGTTTCGCTACTTCAACCCATCCAGCCTGAGGGATACGTGCAACACTCAGCTTATCTTCAGTCCCTTGGACCCATTCATTAGCTACTAGAGGCCCTTCTTTTCCAGAGAAGCTCCTGGGTTGTAATTCATGGAACTGTCTAACTCTTGGTTCAGCTCGAGAGGGCGGCGGTGGTGCAATCTGAGTAGGTTGTTGTCCCTGCTGAATCAGCTGATGCTGGACCTCCATCCCCCTTATGACTCCGAGGAGTTCATTAATATCGGCACCTCCATTAGCTGCATTCCCATTCCCATTCCCATTTCTGGTGTTGTGTCCTCCTGCCATGCTGAGACAAGAAACCTGGTTAAATTTGTGTACGAGATAAATCTAGACGTTTTTGGCCATTGATAGTATTTCCATTGTCTTGAAGTTTCGCTAAATGCAAGACCTGCATGGGGCCACCACAAAAACCTGTCACGCCCTGCTTCCCATTATACTTGGGAGCGAGGACACGAGCGGATCCGCATGGGCTGGAGCGGTGAAGCTCGAACCCAATAAGCGTCTGTGAATAACACCTTTCGCAGGATCTTGCATGCAATTCAGGGCAACAGAGATACAATGAAAATAAAAGCCAACATCTAGATAGAGTACACAATAATAAAAAGGGACCCAAGCATGGCCTACAACGATAGCATTACAAGATAAAATGGGCACACACCCTACAAACAACAGCGGTGAAAAGAAATAACAGCAGCGGTGAAAATCAGCAACTAGTCCACAGCATGGAGGACTTCAGGATCAGCAAAATCCTGGTCTAATGGATCACTCTGATCCAGCAGCTCGTCCTCCTGGTATCCTGTCTCGTAACCTGACAAACATTCAAACAACATAGAATGTATGTCAGCAAGGGTCCAGCAAGACATGGTTAGAACCCTTGGCAAGATATATATAGCAGGTTATATATATGGCAGTTTAAAGCAGTTATAAGAATTTACACTAGCATGCATTTCTATTATGAAAATGAAACGTGGCAGTTAAATAATGTAACAGCAGTTCTGTAAGTTAACTTTCTTTTCCAATTGTTTAAATGTGTGTGCAAGTCCGTTGCCTCGTCTCAAATGATGTGAGAACTACTCCCAAGCGTAGGAGATCGTGCAAGTAATATCCTGGTGAGTCCAGGTATCGAATCCGCGGGACAACTGACCTGCAAAACTACGAACGTCAATCTGAAAAGAGTAATAATACGATGTTAACCAACAACCTATCGAACACAAAGATATAGGATCAAGAGTATGGAATAAGAAATGAAAATCCTACGATATTTACGGTGACTTTGGTAGGGGTACAAGTATGGGGAGTATGTGTTGGGTTTGATTTCGTTAGGGTGTGTGCAATCAATGAATATCAATACCTTTTCTATAACTCAACGTCTCGTCCGGTCAGGGCACGAGAACGTCGAAAAGTATGGCGATCAAGCGTATGAAAACGTGCCAAAGAATTACACAATTAAAATAGGGCGAAAAGATATAGAAGTCAATAATCACGACACCCTAACTACGTCAACACCAACACATATAAAGTGGATGTGCTACGGTTGTGATTTCATTAGGAGATAATAATCGCTGAAATATCATGTCTTTTATATAACTCAACGCTTCGTCCGGTCAGGGCACGAAGGCGTCGGAAGATGAAACGATGAAAACTAGTCAAATTGGCCGTATACGTATCACTAGCAACATTGATTTCATTAAACGATAAATGCAACAATAAGTTCAGATTAGTGAACATGAATTGGCTAACCTTGTCAGGGCCTAGCCATACGGGATGTAAATAATAACGACAATAAGCAAATACCCAACAAATACGTCGTAGAAATCAATGTTACGAGTGATTTTGACATGAAAATAGGGCTAAAGACATGAAATTCATCAACTAAATACTCCTAATTACATCACAACCATAGCACAAGGAGATTAGCCACGCATGGTGCAATAAAAATCAGATTTGATAGCCAAATACATCGTTATAATAGCCAGAATACGTTAAAATACACCAAATACGGGGTATAAGTTCAAGAATTTATCACCAAATCTCCACTTTAAAGCCTAAAACTCCTTTAGAATAGGAAGAATAGCCTCTGGAATTTTTCAGAATTTTTCCCTGGAGAAATACGCACAGTAGCCGCTCCAAAAGTCCCAAAATACGCCAGAATACCCCCAAAACCCTAGAAATACGCTTATATATTAACATTGCGGGTTTGGGGGTGTTAACGGGTTCAAACCCGCGTCCGCTTCGCTATAAACCCGTACCCATTATCGCATCAATTTCCAGCCGTTGATCTCGTGCGGGATCGGCTCACGGAGCGCCACGTGCGCTCCAAAATTCGTGCACGCCCTAATTCGATTTCGAATCGGAGACGACCGCAGCCGTTCGATCGAGTCCGCGACCGTCAGATGGGTGCCACGTGTGCCCGCTTCGGAGCGATCTCAGCGGCTGCGCTTCGAAATGTCGGGGCGATCTTCGTCCGTTGGATCGGGGTTCGACGGTTCCGTTGGAGCCACGTCACCCCGCTCGTCGTCCGTGAGTGTGGATCGTTGGATTGGAATCGAGCGATCGAGATCGCTCCGCGTCGCCCGCTTTTTGTAGAGCGTTGGATCTGAGCGGGAAAGCGTGGATGCGCGCCACGTGTCCCGCCCCGCGTATTTACGCGCGTATTTGCGTATTTACGAGCGTATTTCTCCATTTAAAATGTATTCTGCATTCAAAAATACACAGTAATTAGCACAGATCTCAGAAAAATACAAATAAATAGTCGTTGGAATCGTGAGATCAAGACGGTGCTAGGAAAAATATAAAAATGCAGAAATACTTAATAACATTCACGTTTTGTGCACAAATAGAGTAATTTCTCTAATAAATGATGATGAGAAAAATACGAACACATTAGAGAACAATTAAGCATCATGTAGGCACAAAATAGGGCTAATTAGGGGGTTAAATACGCAATATTCACTCCGAATCACACCCCCCAACTAGCGTTTTGCTAGTCCCTAGCAAAAAGAGAGCGATAAATACGGATGATCAATAAAAAATAAGTCTATCAATCGCTTATGGCCTGACTCAACAATACGCTTTCCAACATGATTTATACCATCAATATACACATCCATGACCAAGATCATTCACATGATGTTTTCTCTAATTTAGTATGAATAAATAACATACAAGCATCGTTTTGCGCAAGCGAAAGTATAACACGTCGTTTTTCTCTAGTTTTCTTGTTTCCAAAGAATTGGCCTATCAAAACAATCATTCAAGATATGGGTAATGAATTTGCTTAATATATATTCACCATTTCTTTTCGTTTAATCGTTCCGCGTAACGCGCATCAAGCAACATTCGCAGAAAAATGTATAACTTGGATCGCTCCATCAAATGAGTGAGTTTCCTGTCAATGGCTCCCAAATCAGACGATAATAGGGCATTAGGCCAAAAAGGACCCCTCGGACTGTACTACTCGAGCCAACCAAGTTATATATTAGTGACATACTTCATTCATGCATTTCATTATTCTTTTGTCATTAAATTTTCTTTTCTTAAGCAACTCAATACCCATCATTTTTTTAAACAAAGCATTAATAACCAAGGCCAAATTCCTCTTCAACTTGAAGACTTTTCAAAAAAATTCGTGTATACTCAAGATTTTTCATCACATTAGCATGCATGAAATAAATTCAAACTATTTCGAGATATTAATCATGACAATCGAAAAATTTTCATGAATAGCATATTAACGGTAATTCATGAAGGAAAAAAAAATTAATACAAGCCATAAACAAGTAGCTAGAACTCAGTTAATGCATAATCATCCGCATTTGAGGAATATGAAGGAGTTTAAAATGGTGAGATTGGTGGTTCATTCTTTCCTTATGCCATGCTTTTGAAAAGAAAAAAAAAATCCTAAGGTCTCATACACACCCCCCAACTAAAGATGGACATTGTCCTCAATGTCGAAGAGGGTACGAGTTTATTCAAGCAAGCATCCTAGAAAGCAAATAAAATCTACACTACTGGAAAGAACACACCGTGTTCAAATGGCGGATCCTGAATCTTTAATGGTGGAGGAAGTTGTTCAATTTGTTCCTTGCGCTCCTCGGCGATTATTCTTCCTCCTTTAGCTAAATTGGACCCCAGCAACGTAACTCCCAGCATCTCTATAATCTGGTCACCTGTATCCTGTAAGAGATGAGTCACGTCAATCCAATTTATTTTAAAATTCTTCGCCATAAACACATTCCAAATATAGTCATCAAAATAGGTGAAGTAAAATAGAGCATGGTGATGACAACTCCCTGAAAAATGTGCACTACGCTCAGTATGATGCTCAGTCAATGTGGAGAGGGGTAAATGATTTTGGGACAAAACTTGGGAAGGGAATGGTTCGGGCTCCATAGAGATATTCTTTAAACCAATGTCCCTAGTCGTCTTCTCTTCCTGTTCATCCAAAATTGCTCGCTCATCCTCTACTTTGCACACACTTCCTGCCATGTCAATGCTTTCATTCGTGACTTCATCGTGACATGGCTCGCTCGATGTACCTGCAATAGAAGATGAAATCAAATTAGATTTTGGAAATTGAATTTCAAACGATTTATATTCTTCTAAGCAAGTGGAAATCAGCGTAAGATTTTCAATTGATTGCTGAATTTGCCGACTCTGAGCAAGGAAGTTTTCTTGGAATTGATGGGATGTGGCCTCCTGTGTTTGAATGAGCAATTGAACTTCCTCTTTCAAGTGGTGCAAAGGTACGTCTACACTTTTCTCCTCTGGATCAAGGCTTGAAGGCTCCGTTGAATCGCACTCTGAAGTCTCTTTCATGATTTCTTCGTCCTCTTGCAAAGACTCCATATAATTCCATGCCTCTGTCGGCGTCATGACTCCCAAGAATTCCTGCAGCTGTGGTCGTAGTCCACCTAGGAAGGACTCCATAAGCTCTTTCTTCGTAAACCCATGCTGCGGATAGCTCGAAATTATGTCTGTGAACCTCCTCCAGGCCTGAAAGAAAGTTTCACAATCAGTCTGATTAAAACCAACGATCTTGAGCTTCTCCATCCTATGTTTGTGTGCCTTATAATATTCTGCATCATACAAATTGTTCGTGCAATAGAATTTCATGTATTCCATATACTCCATTCTTAAAAAGAAAACAAAAAATAAAATAAGAAAAATCCTAGACTATAAGATGGAAGGATCTCACCGAATGTTCCTCCAAACGAACTGAAATCGTAAATTGCAAGTACTGTTATCCCCGGCAACGGCGCCAAAAACTTGCCTCGTCTCAAATGATGTGAGAACTACTCCCAAGCGTAGGAGATCGTGCAAGTAATATCCTGGTGAGTCCAGGTATCGAATCCGCGGGACAACTGACCTGCAAAACTACGAACGTCAATCTGAAAAGAGTAATAATACGATGTTAACCAACAACCTATCGAACACAAAGATATAGGATCAAGAGTATGGAATAAGAAATGAAAATCCTACGATATTTACGGTGACTTTGGTAGGGGTACAAGTATGGGGAGTATGTGTTGGGTTTGATTTCGTTAGGGTGTGTGCAATCAATGAATATCAATACCTTTTCTATAACTCAACGTCTCGTCCGGTCAGGGCACGAGAACGTCGAAAAGTATGGCGATCAAGCGTATGAAAACGTGCCAAAGAATTACACAATTAAAATAGGGCGAAAAGATATAGAAGTCAATAATCACGACACCCTAACTACGTCAACACCAACACATATAAAGTGGATGTGCTACGGTTGTGATTTCATTAGGAGATAATAATCGCTGAAATATCATGTCTTTTATATAACTCAACGCTTCGTCCGGTCAGGGCACGAAGGCGTCGGAAGATGAAACGATGAAAACTAGTCAAATTGGCCGTATACGTATCACTAGCAACATTGATTTCATTAAACGATAAATGCAACAATAAGTTCAGATTAGTGAACATGAATTGGCTAACCTTGTCAGGGCCTAGCCATACGGGATGTAAATAATAACGACAATAAGCAAATACCCAACAAATACGTCGTAGAAATCAATGTTACGAGTGATTTTGACATGAAAATAGGGCTAAAGACATGAAATTCATCAACTAAATACTCCTAATTACATCACAACCATAGCACAAGGAGATTAGCCACGCATGGTGCAATAAAAATCAGATTTGATAGCCAAATACATCGTTATAATAGCCAGAATACGTTAAAATACACCAAATACGGGGTATAAGTTCAAGAATTTATCACCAAATCTCCACTTTAAAGCCTAAAACTCCTTTAGAATAGGAAGAATAGCCTCTGGAATTTTTCAGAATTTTTCCCTGGAGAAATACGCACAGTAGCCGCTCCAAAAGTCCCAAAATACGCCAGAATACCCCCAAAACCCTAGAAATACGCTTATATATTAACATTGCGGGTTTGGGGGTGTTAACGGGTTCAAACCCGCGTCCGCTTCGCTATAAACCCGTACCCATTATCGCATCAATTTCCAGCCGTTGATCTCGTGCGGGATCGGCTCACGGAGCGCCACGTGCGCTCCAAAATTCGTGCACGCCCTAATTCGATTTCGAATCGGAGACGACCGCAGCCGTTCGATCGAGTCCGCGACCGTCAGATGGGTGCCACGTGTGCCCGCTTCGGAGCGATCTCAGCGGCTGCGCTTCGAAATGTCGGGGCGATCTTCGTCCGTTGGATCGGGGTTCGACGGTTCCGTTGGAGCCACGTCACCCCGCTCGTCGTCCGTGAGTGTGGATCGTTGGATTGGAATCGAGCGATCGAGATCGCTCCGCGTCGCCCGCTTTTTGTAGAGCGTTGGATCTGAGCGGGAAAGCGTGGATGCGCGCCACGTGTCCCGCCCCGCGTATTTACGCGCGTATTTGCGTATTTACGAGCGTATTTCTCCATTTAAAATGTATTCTGCATTCAAAAATACACGGTAATTAGCACAGATCTCAGAAAAATACAAATAAATAGTCGTTGGAATCGTGAGATCAAGACGGTGCTAGGAAAAATATAAAAATGCAGAAATACTTAATAACATTCACGTTTTGTGCACAAATAGAGTAATTTCTCTAATAAATGATGATGAGAAAAATACGAACACATTAGAGAACAATTAAGCATCATGTAGGCACAAAATAGGGCTAATTAGGGGGTTAAATACGCAATATTCACTCCGAATCATCCGTGACTAAGGTCCACGTCGTTAGACGACTAGTAAGTGAATCCACCTTCAAGTGCCCCCGAAAGCGACCCGTTTATTACCGGCTAGTGCCCGGGAACCCAACCCCATCCACGTGTACTTCCTGGACCACGAGCCAGGATGCTAACCCGTGATATACAGGAACACGAGCCATACTAGTCACATGTGACCTTACTGGAACACGAGCCAGACTAGTCACATGTGACCGACGAGAATAGCCAAATGGTAGCCAACGGCACGTAACAAATGGTAGCCAACGGCATGTAACAAATGGTAGCCAACGGCATGTATCATTTTCTTAACGGTGTCCACACACATGCACAAGAGTACAAGTTTAAGTTTAGTTTTTCACATAGTGCGTTTTGATGTCAATGTATCAGCAATTTAGTGTACAAGATGTCACAATTTAAAGCACGAAAAAGCAAGTAATAACCCGCACGCTTGCCTGACTGGGATAGTTTTGGTTGTCCGAGCAATGGTAGGAAGGGACGTGACGTATCTGCGTCATTAAACATCAACATTAAGCTAACGAATTGTCAACCAATTAGAATAATAATGAACTTAACCTGCTTTTAACTTACTGATTGATAAGGCTAATATTATTGAACTAATCCTAGTTAACCTATCAACAGAACATCATGATATTAATAACTAACATTTATACTAACATGGTATACCCTATTTCATTCTGATTTTATTACCCTAACATTATTTAATAATATTTAACCATTACTAACATGCTGAAACTAATACTAATAAGTTACTAATACCAATCTAACACTAGGGGTGGCAAAATAGACCCGACCCGACCCGACCCGACCCGAACCCGGCCTCTTGGGTCGGGTATGGGTAGAGGCCAATCCGGGTCGGGTCGAATTCGGGTCAACCTGACCGACCGGGATAAACATCCGGGTCGGGTACGGGTTTGACCCCTCGACCCGGTTGACCCGAATTCGACCGTATTTCGCTCTTTTCACCCCGAACCCGACCCGAACCTGACCTTTTTTGCAAAATAATCACTCTTTCACACCAAACCCGACCCGAACCCGACACGTACCCGACCCGTAAGACAAACCGGGTCGGGTACGGGTCACCCGGGTTACGACCAGGTCGGGTACGGGTATCCGAACCCTGACCCGAATTTAATTCGGGTCGGGTTCGGGTTTACCCTTATTCAGGTCGGGTCAAACCCAACCCGACCCGACCCGACCCAACCCGTTTGCCACTCCTACCTAACACTAACTAATACTAACAACTACTAATTAACTTACTAAGCTAATTGCATGGTTTAACAGTACATTACGTACTACTACATACTAGTAGTAACTTTGACTAAGGGTAAGTATAATAACTAACAAGTTTATCTCTCCACCTCTCTCTGTCACTATCTCTTTCTCTTTGTCATCTTCTTTCTTTCTATTTTTTTCATTCTTAAAGTTTGCAGCAAACAACCAACACCAAAGGGGGAGAAAGACTCACATACGCGCAAGGGAGGAGGGGACGGCGACTTGCGGGCGGCTCCCGATGGCGCAGGCGTTCTCTGGAGGATCTGCAAGCGGTGCGCGCGACTCTCGGCGGCAGGCGGCACTGCTGGGCGGCGCTGGGGCTGCGGGCACGACGGTCGGTGGCGTGGCAGGCTCTCCTCAGGCGACGGTGCAGGCGAGGGGGTGAGGGTAGAGGAAAGGGGAAGGAGACGTGGTTTGAATCTCAGTTTGTTTTTGAGTTCTTTGAATCTGAATTTTTTTTGATTTTGGATCTGGAATTGGTTTTGATTCTGAAATTGATTTGGGTTTCTCTGATTTGAATGTTTGAATAAGGGTTTGATTTTTGGTGTGGATTGATTTTGGGGACTGATTGGGATTGGAATGTTGGCTGAAAGCTTGTTAGTTTTGGTGAATTTCAATTGGGTTGGAATTGATTTGCAGGGAAAGGAAACACTGCTGGCAGTTGATCCTTGCTGCTGTTGTTGTTACTGTTATAAGAATAGTGGGGGGAGACATCTTGAAGGAGAGATAGCTGGAGGTGGGGGAATGGATTGAAGTGTATGTTGGATCTCAACTGCCCATACGGTGGAAATCAATTGGGTAGGTTAATTAATTAGTTAGTGGTAATTAATTAGGGTAATTTAATTAGTGTTAAAAATTAATTAATCATGCCAAGGTAAAATTAAAATTCATCGACGCGCTCACGTTGACGCACAAAAATAGAACTCGCGCACGAAAACATCCGGACGATCAAAACAAAAATATGGGCACAGACAATTAACACTCCTAAAAAAATACCAGCCATTACAAATTAATTTAAACGCAGTCCTAGAACATCATGCAATCCTGGCTCTGATACCAATGTTGGGTTTTATAGACCCTCAGGGCACAAATCTATGCACGTCCTAAGTCGGACGGACCACAGACGCAAAAGAATGCAGCGGAAAAACAGACATGTTAAACTATTTTAACAAGCCGTAAGGTTCAAGACCCTTAGCCAGAATCTTTGCCGACTTGGGGTGGATCTGACCACCCCAAGAAAGATTTAAACTACTGCGATTAAATTAAAGGAAAGTTAATTAAATTCACAGACCCGAAACCTTGCCCTGTTTCAGGCAAGGTGTACCGCATCGTCTTGCGAGCCGCTTTCCGTCCCGTGCCGAACCGCTCCGCGTCCCGAGGGGAGCAATCCTCTAGTCTCCGAGCCAACCACGCGCCGAAGAAAGTTTCACCCGAGTGTGAACGTTCGCCAAGATTTCGGATCGGATCCAAACCCCTTCGTGGCTTTGTTAGAGCCCTTCAGGAGTAAGGCAGAAATTTAGGGAGAAGAGAAATATTAATTTAAGCCTAGATCCGAGCGTGCTCCAACAGTTATGGGAGCCGCTCAGATCTGGAGCTTGGGACGAGTTTTGAGGAGTGGAGTAGACCCCTATTTATATAGGCGGCTGACCCCTCCCCTTTACTCAAATTCTGATGTGGGACTAAAGTTTGGAGTTAATAAATTCAATTTAGTTTGCCTTTCACAAAGGCCAAACTTACGTGAATTTTAACTCCCTCACGGTTGAGATTCATGATTGATGCAACCTATCAATTCGAAGGGCGTTTAATAGTGAACGCATTGAAAAAAACGGTGAGTCAATCGGAGTCCGTTTGACCCTCCAATTGATCGCCCAAAGATAAGCTCAAGGCTTGATTTTCGTCCAAAATCAGCCATCACAAAAACTGCACTGTCCTAGGGTTCTGCCCCCATTTCTGTGGGGCCCATCGCGCCAGCTGGGTGAGCCCGGACCAGGCTGGGCGCCAGGCGTCTGGGCCTGGCGCTCGGCCTAGGGGCCTGGGCCTGGGCGCGGGCCCTGGCCCAGGGCGCCTACCCAGGGCGCCTGGGCCTGGGCGTCGGGCCCCGGCCCAGGGCGCCTGGGCGTCGGGCCCCGGTCCAGGGCGCCTGGCCCTGGCTGGACAGGCACCCAGGCCAGCCCTGAGTGGTCTGGCCTGGGTCAGTCTAGTCTAATCCATGCCCAGTTTGGGCATGGGTCAGACCTATTTGTGCTGTTTTGGGTGTAACTTATGCATTTGGCGTCTGATTTGGACGCCGTTCGAACCTGTGTTTAGAGCGGGACATTCCCGTCTTACAGGTAACCTTTTCCATGTGTTTATAATATTAAATATGGTCTTAACAATTTAAGACACATTTAACCCCTTTTGCATCATATGCAAATAAGTTCCTATCTAGGCTTAAAATTATCATTTGCATCAAATGCAATTTTCTATCCCTTGCATCAAATGCATATTCTTCCTAATGATTCTACCTATTACTAGATGAAGGTCGCACTCTGTGTGAGACCCTACAGCCTGACCCTACTACAGGTTGGGCTCGAATCCCTAGACGGCAGTGACCACGAGCAGCAGTTGTCGTCTCTGTTTCAATATCATAATTATATGGTTAACTCATCGACATGAGTATTGTCGGGACCACCCTGACTGTGTCCATGATGAATTCCACAGTTTTAATCTCTTCGTCTAAACTATGTCGGTTTATTCAAGTCTGGTGTACGGTCAAACTGTCAACCCCAATAACTCGAATCTAGTTAGTTTCCATCGATCTTTAGTCAAATAATGTTGAACAACTTCCAATATACTCTGGCCAGAGTTTTTGCTAAAGACCGAACTAACACTACGATACTAACTCCCATTGACCGGGAGAGACGTATCCTATCTTGGTCATTACTCTCCTCGCATGCTTCAAATGTCACCCAACCAAAGACCTTTCGACAGGCCTTGCCTCGAAGCTAGGTCAGTATTCTAAGTGACACCGTTCACGCACAGGTTCGTACAATGACCTCAAGTTAAATACCAACATGCTTATCATCACTAGGAGTTATCATTGACAGGTTGGTCAATATAACCATATGATAACTCTTGTGGGTCGTTCAGTGAACTCATTCTCCAATAAGCACCTGTGTCTCGTCTTCGACTTCGCCAAGTCAAACGACCATGAGATCATCGTCACCGCTATACGGTGAAGACTAAGACACAATGGTCTATCCAATGTTTCGATATCCTTTTCTCAAAACATCTACGACCACGAACCCTTTTAGACTTATGCTACAAACGGTCAAACATTTCTCCATGATCGAGATACTCATCTCGATATATGTTTGACCTCACATTAAGTCTCAGGACTTTACCTAAGTTATTTCTAATGATAATTACATTATAGTTTAACTTAGATAAATTATTACCAGACAGCTTACTGTTATTTTGAACAAGATGTTTGTATAGATACACGGAGATAAATTGCCTCGAGGGCATACATCTCGCAACATCTTAGTGATTGGAACTTCCAGCTATCTTGGTAGGATGACAATTTAGACCATTATGTCTATTTTGGATGAGAAAGATAAAACTTCCCTTTAATATTTTGTGTAATTTGACTAGCAACACTCAAGCCTTGAGGGTCAAGTATACACATGGACATAATTGCTATACGTACACTCAATAACATTTAAAATTCAGTTTTTAACTTTACACATATCCATATATTCAAATTAACATTCTCATCTTCTTCCTCTACATCTTCATCATCTTTATCATGGCAGCACTCAAGCCTTGGGGGTCAAGTATACACACAGACATAATTGCTATACGTACACACAATATCATTTAAAATTCATTTTTTAACTTTACACATATCCATATATTCAAATTATCCGTCTTTTCTTCTTCATCTTTATCATGGCACTCCCGCCAACCTCCTCATCTATTATTCTTCTTTCTCATCTTCTTCATCTTTATCATGGCATTCCCGCCAACCTCCTCATCTATTATTCTTATTTCTCATTATCCTCATCTTCATCATGTTCCGTAACAAGCACAAGGCCTCGTTTTGCAGAGTCAGAGGCGGAGGAGGTGATAGCGGCAACGATAGAAATGGTGAAGGCGATCAGTCACAGTTGTTGAAAGAGATAAATGTGATGAAGAGGAGAGTGTTGGTTATTACAACACCCTAAGTTAGTTTTGATGATCAAGCAAACAATTATTGTTACTAATTGTATTTTTGCAAGATATTTTATAAGTGTATGCTTTAAAGTCAACAATGGTCAACTCAGGCTAAAGGTAACAAAGATATTAAATCAAAGCTTGACGAGGAGTCGATGGACTTGAGTTCATAGTCAAGATCAATAGCGCATGTCAAAGACTCATGAGGAAGTGCAAGACTTCAAGACATGTGCTTCAAGCTCAATGAAATGCATCAAGATCACTAGATTGAGTGAGTGATGTATTTTATTTTGTTTCTTGTCTTATAATGTCATAGTCAATAATTGAAGCTTGCACACAAAGATGTTTTAAACTTCAACTTTTGTTTTAAAATGGGTTGAAATTATTTTGAAATAGGTTAAAATATTTTCTAAGGCATTTGAGCAAAGTTTCCTTGTGTCAGCATAATACTTGACTACAACTAATATTGTTGCTGACTAGTTTGTGAAGGGAAATTGAGGATTTCATCTGTAGCTCAAAAAAGCCGAATACAATAGTCAAAATAGTTGCCTACAGTGTTAGGGATATCCGACTACTTCTATAGTGGTAGTCGACTATTATGCTCTAGTAGCCTTAGGAACACAGCTCCTGATTTTTCACGATCTTGTTTTTTATCCTGTTGCAAGAGCATGTCGGGAAGCGATTTTCAGCAGAATTTTGAGTGCTATTTAACTGGGCTTTACTGAGGATTTTTCGCACCAATATTGCATATTATTCTGAGTTTTCTAAGCTTGCAAAAAATCTCTCAAAGCTCTCTATTCTTTAAGGCTGTTTTGATTTTCAACCCTCAAAGCTTCTAAGCATTTCAAGCCTTGTTTTAATTTGGAATTCTCATGAGGTTAATTATGCTCTAACTAAGATTCCAAGTGAGGTTTTTTGTTTTGATCTCTTTTGGTTTTAATTTTCATTTTACTTGAGATCAAAAGTATTTCCCGTAGCCACTTCTCTACACAAAAGCTTCATCAATTGGCTATAAGAATTTGTAAGAGCTTCATCCTACAAAAGAGTTTTGTGAAACCACAAGTGTGGTTGTGTTGTGAAGGGATAATACCGAGTTGGTTAGTCGGTTGGGATCACAACTTATCTTATAGATAACACCGTATCTATTGTATCTTATCTGTTTAGCTCCTCTATATCTATAAATAAAGAGCTGGAGGTTCCTCCCCTAGATGATGATTCATAACACGTTATCAGCACGAGTCTCTAAACAAAAATTCCACACAAAATCGATCGTTGCGAAAGCGAAGAAAGTCGGAAGATCCATGCACGTGGTGTCAAGCTTCATCAAACGAGCGTCGTCATCTGCGTAGGCTCCGTTCAACCGTCGCTATATCCGAAGGATGGATATAGAGGTAAATTTCGCTAAAAATGTCGTTTTTATTATACGTATGATAGTATTTTCCACAGATCACGCAAGATCGAAATGGAATTAGGGCTAATCACCTAAATCCACGATTTTATTGTCCAAAAATCATGTTTTAACATGTTTAAAATATGTAAATAACGAAGATTGGGTTTTTACCCTATCTCGGCCTAACCGCCGGCCTTACCGCCGGCCGTCGCCCTTGACGTCGACCACCGCCCTTGCCCGTTCCCTACGCCGTTCCCCCCAGAAGGGGGGCGCCGCCGGTCCCCGCATAAGTCCCCCCAAGAGGGGGCCGCCGTAATATTTCCCTTCGAAGGGGGCTGTCGTTAGCCCACGCCTGAAGGTCGCACGTCCCTGCCCCTACCCCCGCCTGTAGCGGGGGAGCCGTCGTTTACCCACACCTGAAGGCTGCTACGTCCCCCTGCCTGACACGGGGGCGGGGGCTGCTGTTAGCCTACGCCTGAAGGCCGTCGCATCCCCGCCCCCCACCCTGCCTGTAGAGGGGGGTTGCCTTTCGCCTGCGCTTGAAGGCCGTCGAGTCCCCCCTGCTTGAAGTAGGGGGGCCGCCGTTCGCAGGGGGCCGCCGTTACAACCCCCACCCTCCCCCCTGCCTAGCTGCAGGGGGGCCCCCCTGCCCCTTGCTGACACACGGCGGCAGCAGATCGAGGGGCGACGGCGGCTAACCCTAGCCGTCGCCCCTCAAACCCTATTTTTTTTACTGGACCTGAAGCCCACGAAACAAAAAAACAAAATGGACTGCGGGCCTGAAGCCCATAATTCAAGCCCGCAGCCAAGCTGCGGGCCTCAGGCCCGCAAGCAATTCATCTAAAAAAACAGAAAACAACTAAAATATGGGGGTTTATGGGCTAAAAATTGATTAAAAGGGTATTTGGGGGCCTAAAATTCATGAAAAATCATGATATATTATGGGGCATTAAGACGGCATTAAGGGGACTTTTGGGGATAAATTGGGGATAATTTAAAAAGGAAAATTTCTTCCTTTTTATGAAGAACATGTTATATTTTGGGCTCTTTTTCAATCTTTTTGAATAAACCCAACTAGCACAACCCTCGCATTATATAATACCTTTGTAGTATCATAATTATATGCCCTACATCACTTTTATTGGCTTATTCTGTGGATAAATAGCTATTTGGTTGTGTAATAATAAACTTAATAATTAGGAAGATCCTGCGACCGCTCTGTCGTTAGTCACCTAACCTAACGGTGTATGACATTGCACAATGATCCAATAATTATTAAGTAATTAAATTGTTTATACTTATGTGAATATAAATGCATGTGATGCCTGTGATGAAAATGTCAGCTGAAAATGTTTGATGAGCACAAATTTTTACATGAATGGCTAAATTGCGGTTTTGGATCGGCTGTTTAAGTTCCACATTTTATTTCCTACACTTTCTTTTACTTTTGAGAGAAATTGTAATGAGGAATTTATGTAATGTCCAAAACGGAAGACTACTTTTCATGGAGACGGAGGCCACACTTGAAGCTGAAGATCTTATATGGGACCCACGGGGTTTCCCAAGTTGTAATTTCTTTTTTAAAGCTTTCATTTGTGTAATATGGACTGTAATGGACTTTAGACTTTTTATTTATGTGGGACTGGCCGATCCGCGCAATTAGCTCTTCATATAAAAATTGCCTCCGCAAGAAAATGTTTATTGCTTAAATTATTAATTCATGCAAATTTGTGCTCCGCTAGATAAAATGGCTAAAATCACAAGTGTTGATTTCGAAGTGCTTGATGCATCAAGAAGAAACTATCTGAGCTGGCAGCTCGATGTGAAGTTTCATCTGCGGGCTAAGTCCCTCATTTCTGCTATGACTAATAATGAAAATGTAAGCGATATAGAAAATGCGCAAGACATTATCTATATTCGCCGCCATGTGGACAAGACCTTAAAGGCTGAATACCTTACGGTCGAAGATCCATTTGAGCTGTGGACTACCTTTGAGGATATGTATAAATATCAGAAAGGTGTTATACTACCAAGGGCACGATATGAGTGGAAGAACCTGAGACTGCAGGACTTTAAGTCCATAGCTGAGTACAACTCAGCACTCTTTAGCATCACCTCACGCTTGAAGTTGTGTGGTGAAAAGTCTCAGAAGATCGCATGCTGGAAAAGACGTACATGTCTTTCCATGAAAAAGATGCGATACTAATGCAGCAATACCGTGAACGCAAGTTCACCAAGTATTCTGAGTTGCTGTCATGTTTACTCATGGCTGAACAGAATAGAGAGCTTCTCCTCTCCACTCACAACATGCGCCCTCTGGCACTGCCCTCCTCCCAGAAGCTCACAATGAATCTTCTTCTAGAAAGAAGAGAGACAATAAACGAAAAGAAAGACCACAGAGGGGCGGACAGAACAAAAGGGCCAGGGGCCAAGTCCAACAACAAAGAAATGAAGTAAGGCGGAAGTTCACTTACCGCAAAAATGAGAACAATAGAAATGATGCACCCCACCCAAGAGGGAATGGGAAGAACATTGCCATAGCTGTGGCATGAAAGGCCATTGGTCTAAAGTGTGCCGAACTCCGCAGCATCTTCAGGAACTGTGTAAAGAAAACAAGAAAAAGAAAGCTGAAACAAACTTGGTGATCACAAATGCGCCAGTCAAGTTTACAGCTGACGACTTCGAAATAGATGACCTTCTTGATTAGCCTCTATTTTTATCTTAGCAATTTATTTTGAGAACAATTTATATTATGAGAGCATTTGAATTAATTTGTTTTGAATGAAAATGTTTATCTGAAAATGTGCTTATATGATAAGCTGAACTGCTCTCATGACTGATTAGTAAACAATAAACATATACGATCCTTCAATACAAAGCCCAATATCAGAGCCATACTGAAGGTTCTGGGAACGCAAGACTGTTGCTCCCAAATGACACAGAAATAAACACAAAGGATGCACTATTCTCTTCGAATTCCAATATAATCTTTCTAAGTTTCAAGGACTTCTGTTTAAACGGATTCCATTTGGAAACAACAAATGTAAATGAAAAAGAATTATTGTATGTAATGTCTCAAGAAAAAAAGGAGTAAAAGCCATACTTGAACATTTTGAGAGCCTTACAGGCCTCTTCCATACAAAGATTCGGAGAGAGGAAGATATTTAACGGAGCACCTGAAGTGCCAGACATCAGCCAAGTTTTTACTTTGGCATGACAGACATGTCCACCCTGGATCAGTGATGATGCACCGTATCTTATCCTATGGGTATGACTTGAAGAAGCAGAAGATTCTTCAGAAGGGAGAATTCCCTCGCATCTCTTGGTATAAGGGAAAACAAATTACAAGACCATCTCTATTAAAATCTGACAAAAGAATCTCCACGCTTCCTCGAAAGAAAATAAGGAGATTGATGTGGACAAATCCACCCCCTAGTGGGATATTTTGGTACTCTATGGTACTGATAAATGCATCCTCAAAATATTCATATGTGTGTCTACTATCGACCCGCAACTTAGCTTTTCCAAAGCTATTGGCACAAATAATAATGTTGCGGGCACATTTTCCAGACAATCAAATAAAGAAAATAAATCTGGTTAATGTTGGGGAATTTACCTCCCGGTCATTTCAAGAGTACTGCCAGGCAACGGAATAGAAATTGAACATCAAGTGCCGCATGTTCATACCCAAAATGGGTCAGTAGTCACTGATAATTAGACTCCAATGGATTGCACGTCCATTGTTAACGATATCCCGATTGCCGGTGGAAGCATGGGGACATGCAAATTCTGCATGCTGCAATGTAAATTAAAATAAGACCCTTTGGAGGTTAGAGTCTCCAATGCAACTTGCATATGGAATGCTACAGAACATTTCTCACTTGAGAATCTTCGGTCGCGTAGTTTAAATCCTCATCGCACCACCACAGAGGACAAAAATAGGTCCTCAATGTCGCCTAGATATCTATGTAGGGTTTGACTCATCCTCAATTATAAGATATCTAGAACCCCAAACGGGGGACACATTTAAGGCTCATCTTGAAGACTGTAATTTTAATGAGACGAGTTTCCCCAAAATGGGTCAAGATACTGGAAATCTGGTACGTAGCAAATTATAACGTGAGATACAAAAAGTTTGACCATTATGATCCGGTAACAATACAATGTGAAGATGAGATCCTGAAGATCCTTCACATATAGAACACTGTTCACCAATTACCTGACTCATTTTCTGACAACCAGAAGATTGTCAGATCACACATCACTGCTACAAATACTCCAGCTAGGATTGACATCTCCGAGAATGGATGCAATCCACCAGCAGCAGAAGTGGCTGATCCTCAACAGAAAAGAGGCAGATCACTAGGCTCCAAGGAAAGAAATTTAAGAAAAAGAAAAATACCTGGAGACCTTAAGACAATACTACCACATGCCAATGAGCTCATGTCCACACCCTCACCATTCCCGGAATCCACTGCAAAGGAACTACCGGGAAAAACTGAAATGAAAGTAAATGTTGTACGTACTGGGGAGGTGTCGGATAGAAAGAACATAATTGTCGACAATGTATTCACGTATCATATTGCCATATACATCGCAAAAGCGATGATGTTTATAAAATATCGTTCCATACTCCGTTGCTAAAATGCAAACGTAGAGATTGGCCAAATATGGAACGAGACAATAAAAGATGAGCTGGACTCACTTATGAAACGTGAAATATTCGGACCTGAAGTCCAAACACCAAACCTATGGGTAAAATAAGTATTGCACACATAAGAAAAAATAAATACAAAATCGTATGCTATAAGGTACAATCTATAGCCCAAGGATATTTTCGCTGAAACTAGAGAATGAACAAATTAAAATGAGTATGACTCATAAATGATGCATCAGATTCCTAAGCTATCAAATGCGAATACCTTATGATTTGGCAAAGGAAATTTTGGATATGCTGTTATTGGATGTGGTGACAACATACCTTTGTGGATATCTTGGTAAAGATAAATTTCACATTTCCTTAAATGCCTGAATAGACTTCGGACGTCTATTCTATTGAAGAAAAACAATAAGAATAATAAATAATGTATAACCAAGCGAATCACTTGCCAAAGCAATGATTCCTACTAAGGGTTGTCTTTGCTTCTAAGCAAAGAACATGATTTGAGATCCTAGTTGTAAACAACTAAAATCTCATCGGATCTCCAGAAGAGAAAAACGAAAAATCTGTTCAAGCCTGTGTAACGATCCGCTCTCGGGAGGCCCGTTACTTATTTGATATTTATGCAGGTCCTGCAGGTTACCAGTGAAAACAAAATAGCCACGATGCAGAGATGTACAAAAGTACTCAAATAGTGTCCAATTATTACATTCCATACTGTACAAGATGTCCCAACAAATATACATGAAAGAAGAAAAGTACATAGTGAAAATAATTCCGGAGGCTACGATCTCATGGTTGAATTCTGGCGCTATTAGCTCAAGAGCATCTACCTCCATATGTACATCGTCTGCGGTGTCACGGAGATGGAACCGTAGGTAAGTCACAACAATTCTAAATATAGAAAAGAAGCAGTACACAAGTATGACAAAAGTAACTACGTACGAGCAGACCAGAGTGAAAAGTAAAGTACTGAGCAACAACTGTACACAGCTGAGTAGTAAAAGTAAACAGTACTGAAAGGAGAGAACAACTGTACGGTGGTAGTGCAAGTGTAAAGCAGGCTAGGCAAGTGAAACGTACTACTGCTGTAGCTAAAAGTATGACAGGTAAGGTACTGGTGACTGTACAAGTGTAGTAAGTAACGTGCATGGAACGTGTAAAGTAAAAGTGACTGTAGTGTGTAAAGTAAAAGTGACTGTGCAAAAGTAACTACACTACGTGACTCAAGTCGGAGAGTACAATATGTGACCATCAAGTCCATCTCTTGCCTGGGCGCGACCCAGACGAATGCCAAAAACACAGGCAGCGGGACATGTATTTTGCCAAAACCCAGGCAGCAGGACGGGATGCCAAAACTCATGAGACAGGACGGGAAGATCGAACTCCAGTCACTCCCGCACTCTCTCAAACTATGAGTTACCCCAAAACCCCAGTGAAGTGTCAAGTGTTCTATGTACATATTTTATATGGGATGTTCCACAAGATGTTCCATGCGATGTTCTACCAGATATTCCATAAGATATTCCACAACATGTTTCTCAAGATGTTATCAATTCCTTGTTCATGATGATGGTTAACCAGGACCACTGGTTTGAAAACCAGAAAGTAAAGCAGAGTAGATGCTAAGAAATTTGAGAATAAAGACAAGTCCAACAAACATGGAATACAAAAACTGTTGGTGTAGGGGTGGTGGTTTCGTTAGCACACAATTTACCCAAATTGATGATTGTGTGTTACAACCACCAAAGTTGAAAGTTGGCAAAGTAATCTGTAGTTGATTACTTTCCTATTAGATTAGGTCTCTAGTTCGGTTCAAGTCAAGTAGCCGTTCGGAGGCTATAGTGATGTTCTAAGTTCATACGGGTACACTTATCTAATTTTCTAATTTTAGAATTAGTCGCGACTTACAGATTTCGAGATCGACGTAGCAAGCCGAAACTGAATCTAAGGCTTCCACGGAAGCTGGTGCACAAGAATTTGTACCTGCAAAACACAAGAACAATCGGTTACAGAACACCTATTTTCTACCTATTTAACTTAACGTGTTTGATTTTATAATCGATTGAAACGGTGTCAGAAAGCGTTCTAAATTTTTCTGTAGGCTAGATATGATGAAAATAATTTTATCGTAGGAGGAAATAATTTTTTGAAGCTTACATTAATTTTTATAATTTTTAAGAGCTCAAAAATAATTTAAAAACTATTTTTCAATTTGTGACGTAATTATTCAAACATTTCTTCTGGGTGCAATCGGTATCGGAAAGTTGCAAATGAACTGTCAAAATGGCCGTCTCGGAGAGTACTTTAACATATATTTTTCTCACATATCATTTTACGTGAAAATAACAAGTTATGGATTTTTAAATGAAAACTACATATTTAACTTTTGGGCTTAAAAATTTATTCTGGACAAACCAAGCGTCCGATTGAGACGAAACTAGTTCCGTTGGGTCCAGAACTTCATTTCTGATTTTCTAGGCCTAGTCTTATATTTTTCTGGCTCTTATATAATTAGTTATTAATTTAAAACTATTAATCCCATTTATAATATTTTATAAAATAGTGTATACGAATTCATATACGTTTTAAACTACGTATACGTCTTATACCTCCATCCGTCTCTTACGCACGCGATAACAGCGGGGGCTCCATGCGCCTTCGTCGGCGGATACGACGAGGGATGGCAGAGGAGCGGTGGGGTTCGTGGCAGGACGACGGTGGTGGCGGAGGCATCGGGGGCGCCGGACAATGACGGCGGTCTGTCTAGGCGTGGAGGTGGCGATGAGCACAAGCAACAGCCGCTGCTTTGGTTTCGACGACGAGGAGTTGAGGTCGGAGACAGTTCCGGCGACGACAGCGGCGTGGGGTGCTCGAGGGTGTTGTAGCGTCGTCGTTGGAAGGCGGTGGAGGCTCTCGGGAGGCGGCGAGGGGTGTTGCGGACGGCGAGGGGGAAGAACGGGAAGTGGGGGCGGAGGAGCACGGTGAGCGCTGTCGTGGGAGCTCGGAGGTGACGTGGCCGTCGCTTCGTTGATCGGAGAAGCGTGGCGAGGTGTCGTCGACGTGAGGGGAGCAACGGGGAGGCGGTAGCTCGAGGGAGGGTGCTCCGCCGTGGGTTGGGCTCGGAGAGAGCTCGGGGGTGGTTGCAGGCGAGCTCCGGTGAGTAGAAGGGCGAGCGTCGGTTCCGGTGGCGGAGCTGCAGGAGGGCGGAGCTCGGGTCGGAGAAGACAGGAGGCGGATGCGGGTCGGGGTCTCGACAGGCGACGGTGACCCGTCGGATGGGAAGGGATGTGAGGCTAAGGGAGAGGGGGTGTTGACGGCGGGGAAGCGTGGGTAAGGGCACACGGGCGGAAGCGTGGGAGGGGGAGGCTGAGCGAAGGAGGCCTCAGGTTGCTTTGGGTTCGGGGAGAGGGAGAGAGAGAGAGATGAAGAGAGCTTGGGTTCACTTTGGGTTGCTGAGAACGAAGGTAGGGGATGGGTTCGGGTTTCGGGCCTTAGTGATGGGTTTGCATGGAGAAGAGAGTGGCTGAGAGAGGCTGTGCGTAAGTGTGCCTGGGTAGAGTATTTTGTGAGGAATGGGGAGATTAGGGAAGGGTTTATATAGGTTAATAAAATTAATTAAAAACTTTAACCTAATTAATACTTAGTCAATGGGGGTTTAATGAGGTAGGTTTGGAATTTGACTAAAGAGATGAACCGGGTAGGGGGGAGGAACATGTGTTTACACGTTTAAGTCGGTGGGGTATTAGGTAGGGGATTAGGTGTTAGCTTTAGACTAGGTGTTGACATTTAAGCAACCCATGAAACACATGGCTACTCACGTGTTGGGCTGGGTAGGTTAAATAAAATAGCTAATAGGGTAATTAGGGGGGTAATTAGAATAGTTAGATGGGTGATTAGGGAAATGTAATTAACAAAATTACGACTTTGACCCTACTAGTAAACGTGTCCAAAAAATTACGAAAACATACCCACGGGATCGTATAGTTGCGAGGATCGCGAATACGAGATCCATTTTGGGATTTGAGCTACGGAGATACTAGTTTTAAGCCAAAACGTTTAGGAAGTGGGTTTGCAGGTTCTAAGTCGAAACGATATCAGAAAATTACGAAATTAATGTGGGGAGCCCTAAATGATCATAGAAGGATACCGTGAAAGTTTGGAAACGTTTTGATGTTGTTTGTATAGAAAATAAATTCATTAAGCCAAAACAATATTAACTGAAAATGAATTTTTACCAGAATTATTTTGAGTATTTGATGAAACCCGATCTTACTAAAATATTCCATAACTAGTCTGGTACTTCAAAATATTTTTATAAGAAAATTTTTGAAATCGTAAAACTCCTGACAAACCATTATAAAATAGTTTAAAAATTGAAAATACGTGAATAGTTGTATTGAATACGGACCGTTACAGCCTGACTATTAAACATGAAATGAAAGACCTAGGCAAAAATAAATTAAGTCATGGCTCACAGATTTATTATCTTAATAGAATCCTGTTACATACGACTTGAAGTGCGTTGAAGAAATTACAAGGACCATTGTCATCCAAAGTACACCTATGGTAGTACACTCTATGGATGTACAAAAATACCCATTCCGATCGCTGGAAGAGGTGGATGATATGATTGGTCTTAAAGTCCCTTATCTAAGTGCAATCCGGCACTCTTGGCTAACTGCACGCGTCCCGATATAGCAGTTGCAGTAAACTCATTAGTCAAAGATAGTTGGCACCTAAAAAGGGCCATTAGACCGGAGTTAAGCCTTCTGCACTTCCTGTAAGGGTCAAAAGATTTGGACTTACATTATAAAGTATCATCCTCCATGTTTATGCAAATGCAGGTTACAGGTCTGATCCCTATACTGAGAAATCACAGATTGTGTACCCTCAGTGAGATGGCCATCTACTGTAGATCTGCAAAGCAAAATATGAAGGCAACATCATCTTATCATTCCGAGATTCTCACCACACTAATGATGTATTTGAGGGCGCCTGGTGGTACATCACATCCCAGTGACGACTGGGATAGAGGCTGGTATTGTGGAGCTGACCATATAGTCTGAAGACCACATCAGAGGCGATGAAACATAGCACACCTCTTCAGAGTATCTGGATTCAGCAGCTGCTTAATGGTGATAATATTTGTAATCTGTGTATATTTTCGGAATGTTGTAAATAGTAGTGATGAGATAAGCATAAGAGATCTGAAAGCCTAAGAGCTTTTACATATCAGGGGGAGTTGAGGGAATTTGCACTCTTTTCTCTTAGCTATGGTTTTTCCTACATGGTTTTCCATAGCCAACGATTTTACGAGCCAAATCACATCAACTCTGGATCCTGAAGTATCCACACATTTGTAACGCTCAGAATCCCGAAGTGTTCATAATCAGAATCACTTGCACAAATCAGGGGGAGTTAGAGAGCGTTTGTACTCTTTTTCATTAACTATGATTTCTCCCACAGCGTTTTCCATAGCTAAAGGTTTTAACGAGGCAAACCTCGCCAACTCAGGATCCTGAAGTATCCACCCCATGTGAGACTCCTACTACACTCAGAATCCGGAAGTATTCATGAGCATAGTCCACACCTATGGCTGGATAAGGGGGAGTGTTGTGAAGGGATAATACCGAGTTGGTTAGTCGGTTGGGATCACAGCTTATCTTATAGATAAGACCGTATCTATTGTATCTTATCTGTATACGCTCATCTATATCTATAAATAAAGAGCCGTGGGTTCCTCCCCCAGATGATGATTCATAATAGGTTGTAAGTTGTGATTATTTGTATTAATTGGGCTGTGGAGAAAAAGCCTCAAGTGTTGAGGTCATTTTGAAGATGATGTGATTTTGTTGTTGGTTGTACTTGGAAATACTAGCAAGAGAAGCTAGGTACATGTAGTTAGAAGCCCTTATTTGAGGCATTTGCTCTCTTTGGTGAGAGTTGGATAGCAAAAAATCCCAACAAGGAGGCTGTTGATTGGAGTAGCACAGGGTGGGCAAACCATTATAAAATCCTATTGTGTTTGCATTGTGATTTTGTCTCCTTTTCATTACTTGCATGTTTGTGTTGTTTAATTTCAGTTGCATAATTTTAGCTCGCATTCTTTTACGTATAAGGTTGTATGTTGATTAAGTACTTAGGAGTAACTTCTTTAAGAGCCTTGGGCTAAATCTAGAGTGAATAATTTTATTTGTGCATTATTTTTAAGAAATACTGATCGCCTCTAGCTTTTGACTTGCTATCTTCAGGAACCCCAATATGGAGAATGGTAAAAAAAGAAAAAAATTGAATGGCAAACGTGTAAATATTGAATGGTAAACATGTAAATAAATGGTCTGTGTGTGAAGCAATTAGGTCTATGTGTATATCAACTCAATAGGGCCAGGAGGTTGGATGACGACGTCGTCGTTTGCCATTCGATGGGAAGAGGGAGATGGGGGCTGGGGAGGTCGGAAGAGGGAGATGGGGAGCTGGGGAGGTCGGAAGAGGGGGCGACGAAGAGGGCGGGGGAAGATGGATATGGGGTGGAAAGATCGGAGGAGGGGGTGGCGGAGGGGACGAGGCTGGGGAGGTTAGATAATGGATGGTGTCGTTGCTCGCCGCAGTTAGGCTGTTTTACTCACAACGCACACCCAATGGCATTTTCGGAGTTTGTCACTGAGAGTGCGATAAGTAGTTTCAATGGCAAACGTGTAAAAAGTGCTATGTGCGCAGGAGTAATGGAAAACTTGTAAATAAGAGGTATGTGCGGAGAGTAAAACTGTGGTGCGCAAAGCAACTCCTGTCCTCTTCTCCTCGTAAACGTCACATACGAGAGAATTATGGAAATGGCCCGAGCCCGCTCGTTCGAGAAACCCCTAAAGCTTATGCTCTGCTCTTCCTCATCAAATCTGTCATCCTATCTCGGCAGAAACCATGGACGTCCCTTTAAAACCCTAGCCGCCCCCTCCCGCGTCAGCTCCCTCTTCTCATCCTTCATCCGGCCAGCCGAAACCATCCACTGCCGCCCCCTCAGCATCGCCAGCGGCCCCCACCTCCGCCCACCCTACTCGGTCCCCACAGACCATGAGCTCGATTGGAAGGAAAATCAGCAGCCGAATCAGCATCAGAACCCGCAGGTGGCGTATTGTTCCGAGGACGAGGGCTCTCAGGATCATTTGCTTCAGGTGCAGCTGGAGAAGCAGAGCAGATTCATCCCAGTCAAGGCCTTTTTCTTGTCCACCAGGTCTTTGATTTTGAATTTCTTCTTTTTGAGATTTTTTGCTGATTATCATTAGAGAAGCAGAGCAGAGCAGATTCATTATTTTATTATTAATGTTATCACCATTATTGTTATTTTTAAATTTCTTTTGGGGGTGGGGTTTGCAGTATCGATTTGAGGAGCTTACAGGCGCAGAATGCATTCAATGTGATACCGCTGAATTCTCGGGCCACAAATTATGTGGGTCTGAGGTACTATGATGTGAAGGGTGACCAAGAAGTAAGTAATCATTTACATTTTTTTTGAATTTAAAGAAATATTTAATGCATGATCACGATTCCGGTATCCTCTATGGCTGTTGAGGAAGATGTATCGTCGAAGCAGGATTGGAAAATTGAAGCTTTTCCCATCAATATGGCATAGACAACACGCTTCATTGAGCATTTGACAAAGTTTTTTAACTTACCATACAACCTAACAACAACCCTCTCATAGTTAGTGCCAACTTCATAGCCATGGAAAACTATGGACAGGTGAGAGGCTTGCTATAATCCTAAATGCCCATTTGGTGTCCTTGAAATTCTTGTGAACTTGAGAAAACTTTAGGAGGATGACGTTGATAAATTTGCTAAATGAAAGTGCATCCAACCGTGAGCTATACATAAATCCAAGAGTCAGATAGAAACCGTTCTCTCCTAGCTTGTTGTAATATATATCCATATACATCTCAAGAGGGTGGGATGGTATTACGACAGTGATGTGAACATGGGTGTAACTACCTTACTACTGCCCTGGGCAGCTGACCATGGCAAAAAACGGAAAAAAATATTAGTACTTCCCTGTGAGTCAACTCCCCCAAAGAAATTAACAATAATGACATGGCTAAGCACTATTGCTCTTTTATTTTAGCCAAACTTCATGGTTATTAAATGAGTGTTATAGCAGCTGCCCAAGAAATTAAAGAGCACACTTCTAGCCTCCCCATCCATCCATCAATTTCTCGCAAAAAAACGAAAAAAATAATACTTCATGCTTCCAGAATCCCAACTCCCCCAAGAAAATTAAATATCCAATCTCCCAATAAGCCCCTCAGTTTCTCTATCTCTCTTGCTTCTCTCATCTCCCCTCCAAAAATTAAACCCAAGCAAGTAGCCATCATCCCTTTTGAAGCTTTGTAGCTTTGCGTCTCTCCCTCTATCCTACAAAAATTGAAGCCTCCCAAAAATCAAATCGGCACATCCCTCAGTTTCTATATCTCTTTTGCTTCTATCCCGGTCTCCCCCCAAAATTAAACCTTTTGGGAAATACTCAGATCTCGACGGAGAGCCAGGTGGCCCAGGGCCAGGTTGAAATCGTCGGAGCCAGTCGAAATGCCGCATGTAACTTCATTTTTGTAAGTCATCGGATGTGAGTTCTAATTAATTTATTTTTTTCTTATCGTTTCACAAATCGCCAGATTTGAATGAATTAGGGTTATTTGCAAACTTGCAGTCCCAACTTCGAAAATCCTTAGATCTCATCGAAGAGCTAGATGGCCCAGGTCGAAAGCACCGGAGCCCGATTAAAACTTTCTTTAAGGATCATATGTATTAGGTTATGTTAAATGAAAATTAAATCATATGATTTATTAACGTTATAAAGTGGAATATGGATTACTGCTCCATTACCTGCTACCTTGGTGCATTGTAAGTCAAAATGTATTAAATTATAATTAATATAATAGAGCCAAATTGATATTATACATGACATGTTCTGGTATTTAAAGAGAAACATGCAAATTTATTTAAAGAGAACTAGTGGAGATTGTCTACAGGCGAATTAATTTTAAATTTTATAAAATGACTGATGGGTGCTCATTCATCTACTATGTATGGTACTATTCTATTATGTATGATACTATTTTGTGGTCATTAGCAATATATAATGAAAGCATTTTTAGCATTTAATTTTTTGCTTTGTTATTTGTTTAATATTATTCTTTGCAGCATCTTTATTTTCGCCCAAGTTAAAAAAAATTTCTGGTTACGCCACTAGATGTGAATCTTAGATGGATCATATTGTTGTACACCACATCCCCCTATGGGATGAGAAGACATTCCAACTTGAGTACAACTTTTACTGACATAGATATGTAAAAGTATGAAATCTAGGAATCACTGATACTTCAACCATGGGTCCGAGTTGTGTTAAACAACATGTTGGACATGATTCTTCTATTTTCAAAAAACTTTTTAGAATTTACTTAATTGTTGGTAATGTTTTAAAAAGCAGGGTCGAAGGTGAGGCATCGGGCTGGGGCCTCACGCTTTAGGTGCCGCCTAGTTTTTTTTTAACCAACGCATACACCTAAGCCCCGCACATGCATTTTCTCCTTGGAACCTAAATGACTTTTCAAACTTAAAGTAAAAATCTATTAAAATCTTAAAATTTTTAGCAAGAGAAGTAAACATTTAAATTAAATATCACATTTAATATTTTAATATTTAAGTTTTGACTATAATCATGTTAAACGTGATAAAATATCTAGGCCGTTTGAGCTGGTGCCTAGGCCGCTTGACAGATGCCTAACCTACCCAAGCCTTCTTGGACGACTAGCTCGCCCAACATGATCACATAAGTCTTTTCAGCCATGGCTTAGACTGTACCTAAGCCCACCTAGGCAAATCTTTTTACAAGATTGATCACCATCACCACCATGCAGTATTGTGTTATTCCAGTATTGGCATTACCGTGTCTATATAACTTAGAATGATATAAAGAGATGCTGCAGGAAAGCCATGAAGGATGAAGATGGGTTTAGAGGCATACCTTACATGCTTTTCTTTTTTCCTTTTCTGTTGGATGGGGATATGGTGGAGGCAACTGTGATATATAATCACAAATTAAAAATAGATGGATTGTTCAGTGACTATCATTATGGGCTTTTGAGCCATGCCACTAGCTATTTTAATCTTTTTTTAAACATGCATACATTTGTGAAGGTGTTACTATTACTCTATGACAAAAATTCACATATTTTACACCTGCAATAGGGAGCATGCTAAATATGTTCTGGTTTTTATATTAAACCAACAATAATCAGGAGAGGAACCGAACCATGTGACTTTTCTTATATTTCCCAAATGTTCAATAAGGTTTATGTTCATTCATAGGAGTACTACTACACACACACACATATACACACATATATATATATATATATGAGAGTAATGGGTATTATATGACATGAGAGGAATATCCTCATATACAAGACACAAAAAGTGGGGCGGTACAAGCCCACATGGGCTTTTACTTGTTGTACCACCACATTTTTTGTGTCTTGGTATATGAAAAGATGCCTCCATTGTCATATAATATCCATTAATATATATATGTGTGTGTGTGTGTGTGTGTGTGCATGCTATCAGCACATGAAAATTTTCCACACTGATGCACATATACAACACTATATATATATATATATCAGAATAATGTATATGTATTCTTAATATATGAAAATTGAGTGCTTTACACACGTGCCTAAAAACTTCAGCGCATTTTCATAGACCAAGAACTACGAGATCACCCCTTTCATTCTGGGATGATGGAGGGATTGTGCCATTCGAGGCTCTTTATGCTTTTCTTGGAGGTTTGAAGATTGAGTGGGTTAAAGACCAAGAAGGGAGTTATTTATACCAAGTATTCTTTCTATGGCTAGATCCGATCTCCTGATCCATATAGAAAGGAAAAAGAATGTGTTTTCTGGTCCCCCTTTGCCGAGGTGTGCTTGTGTGTTTGGAGCAGGGGTTGCCATGACGAAACAAGAGAATGAAAGGTCACTTTTACGTTGGATGCTCTTTACCCTCTCCATAATGATTGCTATGTTGCTGAAGCTTGCTTCTTCTCCAGAGTTTTTTTAACTTGCGTGAGAATTAACTTTTCTAGCAACCATATAAACAATGCTGAAGGCTTTTATGAGTTTCCATTGATCTCTCAGACGAAGTTGCAATGAAATGCAATTTACGAATGAGCATTCCTATCTAATCCCTATAAAAGGTTTATCAAGTCTCAAAAACAAGTAATTTTTGATGGGCATGTATCTTTTTTAGGTTCACTATGATTCTTAATGGTTGGAACTTCCAGCTGTCTTGGCAGGAGGACAATTTCGACTATTCTCATACTGGATGAGATAGATAAAACTTTCCTATAGTATTTTGTGTAATGTGACTAGCAACACTCAAGCCTTGGGGGTTCAAGTATACACACAGACCTAATTGATTTACACAATACACTTTACATGCACAATAATATCTAAAAATTCAGTTTTTAACTTTACAGACATATCCATATATTCAAATTAACATTATCATCTTCTTTCTCTCTCATATTCTTCCTCTTCATCATGGCATTCACCTCAAAAATCATCTCTTCTTCTTTCTCATTCTCCTCCTCTTCCTCATCAACCATAAGGTCTCTTTGTGCAGAGCCAAAGGAGGTTGAGGTTATAGCAGCAATGTTAGAGACATCGAAGGCAGGCAGAGACAGTCGGTGAAAGAGAGAAAGCGGTGCAGAGGTAGATGCGATCATCACCTATAGGAGGCGCGGTCGCACGGGTGAATCAGTGGCAAATTAGTAAAATTTGAACTTTGGGGGGCTTTTTTGTAAAATTGCCAATTCTGTTATTTTTTCCCTCTTTAGTAGCCTAGGGCCGGTTATGAGGTCTTTTTATGCTTGATTTGTGAGAAGAATATTGTACTAGGCGTCCACGAACCCTAGTTTGGAGATTAGACTTTCATGTCGAAGGAAAAGCTAGGAGAGATGCATCATCTTTTAAAGATGCCACTTATCTTATTATTTTCAGATTCTTCTCATAATAAAAATGTCTATTTTTCCTTTTTTTCACTTTCAAAATCCTATTTTTATTCTCACAAAAATTCTAGGTCGTATCAAATTGGTACCAAAGCACGACGATCCATGGCGACGACGAGATCCAAGGATAATATCAATGCGTTGGAAGAGAAGTTTAACGGTGAAATCAAGGAGATCAAGAAGAGTATAATGGATCAAGGGACCAAGATAAATCAGAAATTCCAGCAAGTTAATGAAGCCCTAAATTAAACGAATCAACAAGTTGCGGCGTTGTCCAAGTCAATCAGACCAGACCAGACCAAAACCCTAGATCCGAACAAAAGGCGAAGACTTTAGCAAGGGGAAGGACAAAGTGGCGTCTTTTTGCGAGGGACTACGTCTTCAAAGAAGGCGAAGAGGTGCAACGACGTGAAACGAGACCCTAGGAACGTCGGGGGATGATTTGGAGGCTGAGTAGTCCCAGCGTAGCTGCCAGGAGCCTCGCGGCTCCTTAGCGACCCACCAAGGCAACACCGCCACCCTGGAGGTTTGCCAGGGTCCTCGCAATCCCTTAAAGGGCCGCCAGGGCTTCACCGAGCCCTGGAGACCTTGCCAGAGCCATCACGGGCCCCTTGTGACCCGCCAGGGCCCAACGGAGCCCCACTGGGGCCGCTAAGGCCATTCTGGGCCATTGGTGGCCCGCAAGGCAACGACCACCTGCAGCAGGGCCGTCGGGACAATCCTGAGCCCCCACCGGCCCTAAGGTGGGGCACATGACACTTGCAGCAGCACCAAGGCTTCGACGAGGGGTTTGAGGAATCCGGGAGGATTTTGGTGCAGATTTCGAAGGAGGAAGACACCCAAGACTCGATATGGAGTACGAAGACTACATCAAATACCATGAGGTTGATCGTGGGGACTTCAGGGATGGAGGAGGAGCCGATTGGGGGAGGCTGATTAGGAGGATGATGATGGAGAGGATATGACCCCAGCAGGAGACTATTATGGCCGACATGATCCTCCGCAGCCACGACACCACGACCATCATCTGGGGAGACGATCACTTGTGGGATTTACAGCTGAGAACTTGGCCATGAAGTTGAAAATTCCGATCTTTGAGAGGGAGGACCTGGATGGGTTGATTTACAGGGTCGAGCGGTATTTTGAGGTGTCACAGATTTATGAGGCTGAGTGGTTAAGGGCCGTTGGGGTGTGTTTGGAGGGGGAGGCGCTATCGTGGTACACGTGGAGACAACAATATCGATCTTTTTGCTCGTGTGAGGAGTTCAAGGCATGCCTCCTAGATCGGTTCATGGAGACTCAAGGGGGTGACATGTATGAGCAGCTATATGCACTGAGGCAGGATGGAACGATCAGGGAGTACATAAATAAATTCGAGGTGTTGGTAGGCTGCGTCTGTAGGGTTTCGGAGAGTCCTCAGAGGGGTGCTTTATGAAGGGAATAAAACCCAGCATTCGGGCGGAGTTGCGAATTCAAAGGTCCAGAGTGTTGTTAGACTGGATGCGTCTGGCGAGGATGGTTGAGGACATGTTAGCAGAGGAGCGGCAAGCCCGTTGAGCGTGTTGAGGACCTTCTTTTCGTGGACATGCACCGACAGGGGGCAGAAGGCTATCACACGAGGAGTAGCACCCAATAAGGAGAAGTGTGGAGAGACATGACCAGTGAGCAGATTTGGCGTATGACAGAGTCTGAGATAAGGGAGAAGCATGCCAATGGTCTTTGCTCAAGTGCGACGTGAAGTTTTCACCAGGGCATCGATGTGGTGATCGCACCTTACACCTGCTGATAGTGAACGACGAGGATGATAAGGTTGTGGTGGAGCTTGATACAGGCGAGGAGGAAGATCAGGGGCACCTACATCTGGACATGGCGAAGGTATTGCTCAATTCTGTGGTGGGGTTCACACTGAACTACACCATGAAGTTGGCTTGGCGTGACACAGAGCAGGACGTCACGATGTTGGTGGACAATGGGGCTATCCACAACTTCATTTCTCGCAGGCTGGTAGAGATGTGGTTGTAGCTCAGCGACATGCTGTTTTGGAGTGGTGCTTGGGACAGGCCAGTGGCGCAGAGTCGTGGAGTATGTCGAGGGCTGATACTGACTATTCAGGGGGTTCAGATCATGGCGGACTTCCAACCTCTGGAGTTAGGGAGCACAGACATTATCTTGGGCATGAGGTGGTTGTAGACCTTGAGAGATACTAAGACTAATTGGAAGTTACTCAGGTTGGAATACCAGGAGGGGGAGGACTGTAGTACTGCAGGAGGACCCCAGTTTGTGTCGTTTCATGGTATCTTTCAAAACCATGGCTAGAGCTCACCAGGTGTCAGGATGAGGGTTCTTGGTGGAGTTTCAGGAGCTGACAGTTGATGTGAAGGATGGGCAACAGGAGAATGAGATACCGCCAGAGTTGGAGCAGCTGTTGAGCCAGTTTAAGGGGGTTTTAGACCCGCATGGTCTCCTACCACCACGAGACCACAAGCATGCGATTTTTCTACGGGAGGGTGTCCTCTATTAGCACGCATCCATATAGATATCCTCAGGTGTAGAAGAATGAGATTGAGAGGATGATAGGGGATATGTTGCAGACGGGCGTTATCCAGCCGAGTGTGAGCTCGTTTTCTAACCCGGTCTTGTTAGTGAAGAAGAATGACAACAGCTGACGGTTCTGTGTAGACTAAAGGGCACTAGGTAAGGAGACCGTACCCCAATTTCCATGATTGACGAGCTGATGGACTAGCTACATGAGGCCGCAGTGTTCTCGAAGATAGATTTGAAGTCTGTGTACCATCAGATAAGGATGAGGGCAGTAGACATTCCAAAGACAGCGTTTCGGATGCACGAGGGACACTATGAGTTCATCGTCATGTCCTTTGGCCTGACGAATGCCCCAACAAAATTTCAGGGTCTGATGAACAGGATTTTTCGGCCCAATTTGCGGAGCTTTGTACTTGTATTTTTTGACGACATATTGATTTATAGTCATACCATGTAGGAGCATGCAGGACACTTGCAGACCGTGTTGCAGGAGTTACAGGAGCACCAGCTATTTACAAACATGAAAAAGTGTTCTTTGGTAATCCTGAAATGGAATACTTGGTACATGTGGTGTCTGCAGAGGGAGTGTCGACAGACATGACGAAAATCTCTACTATGCTGGATTGGCTCCGCCCTACCATATCGTGAACCTTGCGATGTTTCTTGCGATTGACGGGATACCATCGGAAGTTTGTTCAGGGGTATATCACGATAGCATGGCCTTTGACTGAGCAGTTGAAGGACAATTTTTGGTGAGAAAATGGTGCTACCAGTCCGTTTGAGGCCTTGAAGAGGTGATGACTATGGTGCCACTGCTTGCACCACCTGACTTCAGCCGACCGTTTGCAGTGGAGACTGACGCTTCAGGTTATGGTCTGGGGGCCGTGCTAATGCATGCTCAGCGTCCGGTGGCCTATTTCAATTAGGTCCTGACAGCACGAGTGGGGCTGAAATTAGTATATGAGCAGAAGTTGATGACAATAGTGCTCTCCATATAGAAATGACGGCCCTATCTACTTGACAGAAGGTTCATTATGCGCACCGACTAGAGGAGTTTAAAGTACTTATTGGAGCAGCGCATGCTCGCAGAGGAGCACCAAAAATGGCTCTCCAAGCTGGTCGATTACACGTTCGAGATCCAGTATAGGCCATGCTTGGAAAATAAGGCGGCAGCTGGATTGTCCCGGAGAGAGATGATGGCGGAGGTTGCATCTATTTCAGTGACAGTCTTACTTGATTGGGAGCCCCTGTGGAGGGAGATCGAGGCCGATGAGGGGTTGACACAGATTCGAGAGGCGGTGCAGCATGGGTCGATGGAGCATCCTCGTTACACCCTGAGTGAACAGAGGTTGCTGTACCAAGGGCGGCTGGTACTACCGTGGACTTTTTCACATATTCTCATTATCTTTCAGGAGTTCCATGGCAGCGCGGTGCGATGACATTCGGGGGGTACAACAGACATATAGACGAATGGCGAGGGAGATCTATTGGCCAGGAATGAAGATGGACATCTCCAGGTTGGCAGAGTGTGACGATCACCAGCGTCACTAGTACTTATCTATGGCTCCCGCATGATTGTTACAGCCACTAGCTCATCCGGAGAGGGTATGGGAGGAGATCAGTATGGACTTCATTGAGGGGCTACCATGGTCTGAGGGATTTCTGTCATATTTGTTGTAGTTGACTGCCTTAGCAAATATGCCCATTTCATAGCCCTGCGGCATCCATATACAATAGTGACGGCTGCAGCCGCATTTATGAAGGAGATAGTTTGCCTAAATGGGTTCCCAGCATCAATTGTCCCCGACAGAGATAAAGTCTTTATGAGCAATTTTTGGAGAGAGTTCAAGGTGCATGTGACGACATTGAAGAGAAGTACGCCATACCATTCGCAGACTGACTACTTGATAGAGGTGGTGAATAGGAGCGTGAAGACATACTTGCGTTGTTTTGCCTCGGATTCGCCGAAGCAGTGGGCCAAGCGGTTGGCATGGACAGAGTATTGGTACAATACTTCATACCATTCGGCGGCACAATGCCTACCTTTTCAAATCCTTTATGGTCGAGACCCTACACTTGATCCACTACAGCCGCAGCTCGACCCCATTGTCCCAGGTGGATCAGTACTTGGAGGAGCGGGATAAGGTGTTGGAGGAGCTAAAGAGATATTTGACTCAAGCACAACAAATTATGAAGGCCAAGGCGGGTGGGCACTGAAGGGATGTGCAGTTTGAGGTGGGGGACAATGTATCTGAAGCTGAGGTCCTATTGACAGAAGACTTTGGCGCATTGTGGCTATGAGAAGCTGGTGGCATGCTACTATGACCCATTTGAGATTGCAGCAAGAATTGAGAAAGTGGCTTACCGAATGAGTCTATCGATGACAACCACCATTCATCCAGTTTTTCACGTGTCACAGCTGCGACGTGCCATTGGGGACCACATACTCTTATATACTCTTCCACCCACCCTGATCGACAACATAAAGGTGTTGCTGGAGCCACTGTAGGTCAAGGGGGTTCGACAGGGCGTTGCAGGGACCCATGAGGTGCTTATCAGATAGCGGGGCCACGTGTCACAGCTGCGGCGTGCCATTGGGGACCACACACTCTCATATACTCTTCCACCCACTCTGACCGACAACATGAAGGTGTTGCTGGAGCCACTGTAGGTCAAGGGGGTTCGACAGGGCGTTGCAGGGACCCATGAGGTGCTTATCAGATAGTGGGGCCTACCAGACTATGATGTTACGTGAGAGTCTCATGAGGTGATCCGTCAACAGTTTTCAGACTTCCACTTTGAGGACAAGGTGACTCTCTTGAGGGATTAATGATGCGACACCACCTATATGACGAGGCACGGGCGCACAGCTGAACAAGGTGCGAATTAGTAAATTCTGAAATTTAGGGGGCTTTTTCGTAAAATTACCAATTATGTAATTTTTTCCTCTTTATTATCCTAAGGCCGGCCATGGGGTCTTTTTCATGCTTGATTTGTGAGAATAGTATTGTACTAGGCATCCACGAACCATAGTTTGGAGATTTAGGCTTTCATCTCGAAGGAAAAGATAGGAGAGAGGCCTCCTCTCCTAAAGAGGCCACTTATCTTATTATTTTCATATTCTTCTCATAATAAAAATTCATCCTTTTCCTTTTTTCAGGTTCAAAATCCATTTTTATTCCCACAAAAACCTTGGATTATATCAATAGACTTGGAGGAGGGTAAAAAAATGGAAAAAATTTGAACGGAAAACGTGTAAATATTGAATGGCAAGCATGTAAATGAAGGGTCTTTGTGTGCAGTTATGAGGTCTATATGTGTATTGCAACTCATTCTCTCTTTCCTTTTCTTCTCGTAAAAATCACATGGGACTAAATCATGGAAATGGCCTGTGAGCCCGCTCGTTCGAGAAACCTAAAGCTTATGCTTTGCTTTTCCTCGTCAAATCTGTCCTCTCTCGTCGAAAACCCGGACGTCCCTTTAAAACCCTAGCCGTCCTTCCCTCATCCTTTCGCTCTTCTCCTCCATCCGACCCTTCGTTGCTGCCCCCTTAGACTCACTGACGACCCCCTCTGCCCACTCTCCTCACTCCCCACCGGCCACGAGATCGATTGGAAGGAAAATCATCAGCCGAATCAGAATCAGCAGGTGGCATATTGTTCTGTGGATGAGAGCTTTTATGATCATTTGCTTCAGATGCAGCTGTAGAAGCAGAGCAGATTTATCTCAGTCAAGGCCTTTTTCTTGTCCTCCAGGTCATTGCTTTTGAATTTATTTTTTGAGATTTTTTTGGTTGCAGAGCAGAACAGATTCATCATATTATTATTAATGTTATCGCCATTACTGTTATTTTTGATTTTTTTTGGGTTAAGGTTTGCAGTATTGATTTGAGGAGCTTATAGGCATACTAGAAATAACTCGAGCACACAGTGCACGACGCAAAAAAAACATCACACGATCAGGACGCGGTGCACGCGCGCTACAGAAAAGGAGCGTGTGTGTCAGTATTGTTGGAGGTTAAATGTGTAAAAATACCAATGGCAAATATGTAAATAAGGAGGTTCAAAGGGGGAAAGAATGTCAATGGCAACCATGTAAATAGAGGGAGACCAAGGGCAAAAGATGAAGGTGGTTGATGTGACATTGCCACATGGGACAAAGTCACATCATCCCCCCTCAATTGTAATATAGATAATTCATTCAATGTGATACCGCCGAATTCTCGGACCACAAATTATGTCATTCCGAGGTACTCTGATGTGAAGGGTGACCAAGAAGCAAGTAAACTTATGCCTTTTTTGAATTTAAAGAAATATTTAATGCATGAGCACGATTCCGGTATCCTTTAATGCAGTTGAGGAAGATATATCGTCGAAGCGCGTTAGGAAAATTGAAACTTTTCCCATCAATATGGGGTAGGAAGCAGGCTTCGTTGAGCATTTGACAAAGATTTTATAACTTACCATAACCTAACAACCCTTTCATAATTAGTCCCAACTTCTTAACCAGGGAAACTATGGACATGTCAGATGATTTCCATAATCCTACATGCCCATTTGGTGTTTTCAAAATTCTTATGAACTTGAGAAAACATTCAAAGGAGGAAGTTGATAAATTTGCTAAAGGAAAGTGCTTCCAACCGTGAGTTATACATAAATCCAGGAGTGAGATAGAACACATTCTCTTCTAGCTAGTATTAATAGATATCCATATACATCTCAAGTGGGTGGGATGGTATTACAACAATGTTGTGATTCTTAGATGAAGCATAATGTTGTACACCACCACCCCTTATGTGATGGAAATACATTCCAACTTGAGTACAACGTTGACTAGCATATACATATGTAAAAGTATGAAACGTAGGAAGCACGCATACTTCAACCATTGTTCTGAACTTCCGAGTCGTGTTGGACACACATTTCAGACACAATATTTCTATTTTCAAAATACCTTTTAGAATTTACTTAATTGTTTCTAATGTTTTAAAAACAGAGTTGAAGGTGAGGCATATGGTGCCTAGCGCTTAGGTGTCACCAAGATTTTTTTAACCAAAACCAAAACCTGAGCCGATCATAGGCGTTTTCTTATTGGAACCTAAATGACTATTCAAACTTGAAGGAAAAATCTATTAAAATTCTAAAAATTATAACAAGAGAAGTACAAGTATAAAATAAATATGACATGTATTTCAATATTTAAGTTTTATCTATAATCATGTTAAAAGTGAGCAAATACATAGGCTGCATGAGCTGATGCTTAGGCCGCCTTGACTGTCGCCTAAATTGCCCAAGCCTTCTTGGATAACTGTCCAGCAAGATCGCCTAAGCCTTGCGGCCAGGACTTAGGCGGTAACCTAAGCTTGCCTCAGTAAATCTTCTTAAAACTTGATCACCACCATGCAGTATTGTGTCATCCCCGTATCATCATGGCCGTGTCTATATAACTTAGTATGGCGTAAAGAGATGCCGACGTAAGACTATATGAGGATGGGTTGAGAGGCCTGATTTTTACCTCACGTGCTTTTCATATTCCTTTTTGTTGGACGGTGATATGGATGCAACTGGGATATATAATTATAAATTAAAAATAGATGGATTGTTCAATTACTATTATTATGGGCGTCACTATTATTATGGACTTTGGAGCCATGTCACTAGCAATTTTTACTCTCCTTTTTAACCATGCATACATTTGTGAAGGTGTTACTATTGCTCTACGACAAAAATTCACATCTTTTACACTTGCAACAGGGAGCACGCTAAACATGTTCTGGTTTATATATTAAACCAGCCATAGTCAGGAGAGGACCTATGTGAATTTTCTTATATTCCCCAACTGTAGGAGTACTATATAATAAAAGACTAATGTATATGTGCTATAAATATGGGAAAATTTCTTGCGTTGACGTACATATATATTATTATATGTATATATATCAAAATAATGTATGCGTTGTAAGCGTGGGAAAATTTTCCGCGCTGACACACATATACAACATTATCTTTATTTTTTGAAATTTTTTGGATATGTTCTACAACTTATGTATGATCACCACACTAAAAATGAAGTTAATATACCGTTATTTGACACTCGATCTACTTACAAATTTAACGGTTTCAGGGCAATAAAACTTTTTGTAATGAGTGGATCGAGAATCAAATTCCCTTAGAGTACACCCATATTTGGGGTTTTGTGGTTTAGATTGTGTACAACAATCTAGAAAAATTTCAAATGTTTTTTTGGGATTTGAGGGCTTGTAGCATATGAAACTTTGGTGATGTCATGACATATCCATTATCATACACACACATATGCTGAGATGACATTGTTTCCTATATTTGACAAGAAAAGATGAAATGAGATGGCCTTGTTTCCAATTTTTGATGAGAGAAGTTGAAATGCATGACACCTTTTGAAAATATTCAGCATGTCTCTATTATTTAATTTGAAATTTGCGGTCTTATATCCGATTTATAATTGTATTTTTTATTTTTTATTTTTTAAAATATTTTTTGTAATGCACATCTCGTCATCATGTCTTTCACCAAGTTAATAAGGATTGTGTTCTTTTTAAATATAGGATTATGCTAACATTGATGTGGCTTGTTAGATGGTACTTCAATCAGAGCAATGATTTTTATAAGTTAGTTGTTAATTATTGGTATTGCAATTCACATTTTTGGGGTACCATTGGCAGTAATGTGGATAATTTTTCTTTGTGTAGTGCTGTAGGAAAATCTTCATTTTTAGATGGAACTTTATGTCATAAGGCCTCTGTTTCAGGGTCTGGAGGCTGGTCTAATAAACGAGAGCCACTGCCATCATATGGTAGTTTTTCAGTATGGTTCTATCGTGCTATTTAATGTTTCTGATCATGAGGCTGATGGGTATCTGAAGATCGTAGAAAAACATGCTTCTGGTTTGCTAACAGAGATGAGAAAGGATGGTAAGCAATTCCATGTTATTAAATCCAAATATACTGTTTTGTACAATTTCTGTTGAATAGACGTCATGCAGCTTCATACATAAATGTACCCTTGGAGTTGAAATTGCATGTTAAAATACATAGAGGGAAAACATTCTGTACACATCTGGATTTTAAATGGCTTTTACTGTTATCGACTCGGAAGCTAGCACATTTCATGCTCTTGTATGTGTTAATAATGTGAAACTGCTGTAGTTAATTTCTATTTTCTAATTGTAAGAACATCTTTTCTCTAAAAGAATATGGTTTACATGAGAGATGCACTTGAACTAATATTGGTAAGGAAATGAATTTGCAACTACAATTCGGCACATATTTGATGTTCAGCAGTAGAATATAAAAGTATGTTACTTCTCATCCAGGTTACCTGTAATTGTTGCACTACTCTACATATTCACTGCTCTTCCTTTCGGTGCCTTTAAGGTCTAGTGGTGGGGAAGTAAGGTACAAGGTCCGGCCGGACACGGCTCTAAGTCAAGAAGGCTCAATTACACTGGGACAAATATTAAGGAAGCTTAAGCTTATCCATTTTGGAGTAACTTCAAACATTCCTGGATATCTCAAACCAAGATATCAAAACTCTGTTGATATATCATATCGGTGTATTATATCATATTTCAAATATGCCGATCAGATCCATCTAAAACTAGCCGTATTGCTTATATGGGATGACACGGACTCATGTAAGAGGAGGGTTGGGGTTTGAAGTACTGAAAGGTGAAACTATGGTTTATTCCATTTAAAGGGTAAAAAAACAAATCATTATTTTGTGTCAAAAAAACCTCTGGCATCCTTACATCAGAGAAGCTGAAACTTATTTTCTACGTTGGGCGCCGGGGGGGGGGGGGATTGTGGTTGGTTGGTTTAATTTTAATTATATTTGGTTGATTGCAATAAGATAACACCATCCCATTAATTATTTCAGCAAGCACTTCTTTTATTTTGGTTTTGACCCATTAGCTTGATTTTGATTTAACTATTGAATTGGATACGTGTTAAACTGGCTATTAGTATTAAATACTGATCTTTTCTTATATATGCTTCTTTGTAAATCATTGAAATTCTAAACTTCCATAATTTCATTTGAAATTCACATACATTTGAATGTGTCGAGAAATCTCGGCACAAAGTGTTGTGTCAGTAATGTGTGTTCATCACCGGATGACTTCACAATGGAAGTGTCTGGATGACATGTTAAACAACCGTTTTCGTATTGTTGGTCAATGATGCAGTTATCTTGATAGTTGATACATTTCTCTGATCAGGTCAATTGAAGACGATATGCGATTTTCCCTGACATTTTATTGTTTGAAAAATCCAGATTACGCAGTTGTGGAGAAACCAACTTTGGATTCTTGGATGCAAGGAGGTCTTGATTACATGATGCTCAAGACTCTGAGCATAGATGGTATTCGCACTATTGGAAGTGTCCTTGGTCAGAGTATTGCTCTAGATTACTATATTCGGCAAGTATGTTTCATTCTAAGAAAATCACAGAATATATATTTTTAGCAAGAAAGGAAAACGTTTTAATTACCCTTTTTATTGCCTAGGTCGATGGAATGGTTGCAGAATTCACCGATATCAACCGCGAAATGGAAAAAACTGGTACATTTACCATGAAGAGGAAGAAGCTTTTTCAATTAGTGGGCAAGGCAAACTCAAATTTGGCAGATGTGATTCTTAAGCTTGGGCTTTTTGAGAGGTAGTTGTGATATTATTATTATTATTTACTATTCACATGTTTTCCTTCGATTGAAGATTGATAGGAACCAAACACAAATCTGGAATTTTTTTAGTAAAACTGAAAATAAAAGGGATAGATTGATTACAATTGTAGGGGTAATCGCGCTCCCAAGACGCCGATTGACATGGGACGTCCGCACCCTCCCGTAAAACGAGGAATTTCCCCCCGAAAATATCTCAATAATCAAATCAAAGCATGCCTCGGGCCGGTCGGCTCCATCCCCTTTTGTAATAATCCCCCTAATTGTCTAATTACCCAAATACCCATACACCAACAAAATAACACAACACCAAAAATAAGCCCCTATCGGGCCGGATCTATCATTACTCCACCCCCGAAAACCGCATAGCCCTCAAGGTGGTGCATGCAATCTCTGGCGGTCCTACTCCAAGGGAAGGTCGTCATCCACTCCGGATTTTTCCTCCTCCACTATGTCTTCGTCGTTATTGGCTATTAGTACTTGCAGCTTGTGCACCCCACAATGCTGTCACGGGGTGAACCTCTTATCGCATCCGAAACACATCACTTTCTGCCTCTTCTCTCTCATCTCGGCATCAGTCATCCTCCTAAACTGACCCTCTGCTAGCGGTGTGCTGCTCTTCTTTCCAATCTTCTCATTGCTTGCCTGATCTGTCCCTATAGCAGCCTTCAGCCGCTCTGCCGCTGCTGGAACTTCACACAGAAACTGCCCACCCCAACTGCCACTGGTTCTCATCTCCTCCATCTGGTGGTTTTCAACCATTTGTGCCATCTCCATGACCTCCACCAGCCCCCGAGGCTTGTATGGGCAAATTCCTGAGCAAATAATGGGCTTCAGCTCCTTTATGAAAGTACTCAACAGTGACTCATCAGAGACCCCGCTCACTTACCCTGAAAGGGTCCCAAACTTCTCTATGTACTCCCTAACCGATCCGTCATGTCTGAGTGCGAACAAATGCTCCTGGAGGTTCTCTATGTAAGGCTCTCGAAACCTCTCCAATATGCAGTTCTTGATCTTCTCCCAACCGCAAAAGGGCCGCCGCCGCTCCCTCCACTGATACCGCCCTAGAGTCTTATCCTCCAGACATACTGCTGCCTCCTTCAATTTCTGTGCCTCAGTCATACGGGACACCCTAAAGAATCTCTCCCCCTGTAAATCTACATATGTGGATCCTCCACCTCGAATATGGACATCTTCAATTTTCGTACTCTGCTGTCCACCCCAAAATGTCCCTGATCTGCTCTTCCGTCGTGGTGTCTCTGGCGATTGGGATGGTTAGTATATCTGTGCCCATCGAAGCCTCTCTGTGGGCCTCCTCCCCCTCATTTATAGTCTCCCCAGTCATCACCCCCAGCCCCTCCACCACGCTCCTTCTCGAAGTCTCTGTAGCCTCCTCCAGTCTCTCCAGGGTATCCCTCATAAGTGCGGGGTGTGTGTCGTCTATCATCGTCGTACCGAGAATCTGGGGATCCCGAAACCCTCTTTCATCGTCGCCATACTCCTGAAAATCCACGTGATAGAAATCTTCGTAGTACGCGCCTGTCTGGACGTCGAGAAGTGGCTGAAAACCTCCATCGGGCCCATAACCCCCTTGCCGTGGGCCCAAAGGACCGTGCCTTACCCGACTGACCTCGGTGGGACCCGGGCGGCCCTGAGGAAGGGCCGCTGGGCCTTGTCGGCCACTGTCGGGGCCCCAACGGCCCTGTCGGTGGTCGACAGGGCCTGTAGAGGCCGCTTGATGCTCGTCGGGGCCCGTGTGGCCCTGGAAGAGGGCCACCTGGGCATGTTGCTGGTTCCCATGGCCCGCGCGACCCTGGGACCCTTGCGAGGCTGCTGTGGCTAGTGGGGGCCCTGGCCAAGGTCACCGCCCCGGTGAGCTCTCCACCGCCATTGACTGAGCCGGCCGAGCCCCTAGGGTGGTCTTAGGGTTCGGTCGGCCCTCCTTTTGTCTTCGTTGGGTCGTGGCGATGTCCAATTCCCTCCACGGCTCCTCCTCTTTGTCTTTGAAGTAATCGTCGGCATTGAAAAGCAAACCCTCAATGTAATTCTCCATCTTTTCCTTCACCTTCTCTAAAGGTGACACCCTTTTGAAGGGTTAGGGTTTGTGCCGTCGTTTCCACCATTCGCCGTGAGGATCGAAAGTTGAAAGATGATTTGCGCGAGCGCTTCGTCATGTTTGTCTTGCGTGGCCGAGATCTTTTCTGTGATAATCGTCAACCGTGATATCTCTTCGCCGTGCTCTGTTAGGGTTTTCTTTATGTTCTCAATTTCGACATTGAACTTCTCCTCCACAACATCGATACGATCTTTGGATTTCATCGCCGTCGCCATGGATCGACGTGCTCTGATACCAATTTGATAGGAACCAAACACAAATCTGGAATTTTATTAGTAAAACTGAAAATAAAAGGGATAGATTGATTACAATTGTATGTGTAATGGCCCTCCCAAGATGCCGATTAATAGGCGACGTCCGCACCCTCCCGTAGAACGAGGAATTTTCCCTAGGAAATATCTCAATAATCAAATCAAAGCACGCCTAGGGCCGGCCGGCTCCATCCCCTTTTATAATAATCCCACCTAATTGTCTAATTACCCAAATACCCATACACTAATAAAATAACACAAAACACCCAAAATAAGCCCCTATTGGGCCGGATCTATCATAGGTTTATGAATGTTAAATTTAATTTCTCTAACCGATATGATGTTTTTATGTGCTATATTTAACCCTACAATGTTGGTGCATCAGACATGACAGAATCCAAAAAAAAAAACCTGCATTTTTGAATGTTCTGAACGATTCATTATCATCTGGAAATTTCCCCCAAATAGCAATCATAACACATAATTAAAAGAATATTTATCTTTAAGATTTAAGAAACCCCAACCAAATAACACTAGATAACACATTTAAAGAGGATATAGTTATCAGGAAACTCCTTTTAACTGTCAAGCTGTCATTTTATTTTACTAAAAAAATCTTCAACCAGAAAGAGTAAAGCTATATGGAAAACGAAAAGTGTACAAAAAGACATTGTACAGATTTTTTAAAATACCACCAATATCTAGATCGATCACACACACACACACACACACACACTGATAGTTAATCATAAAATGAATCCTTAGCCTAGAAAATTCTTAAAGCTGACATCTATATTAAAAAATCTTCGTCCAAAAGATGGGAAAAAGAAAAGAAAAAGAAAAAAAAAATGAGAAGAAGAGGGATGGTCGACCCATCCATTGTGCGGCAGTCATGATTACTCATATGTAGACACGTGCATTGTATGGGCCAAATACTAGTTTTTGATCTTTGAAGAGTCTTAACTGTTGATGTTTTTATATGCTAAGCGGTCAGGGGAGGGAGTGAGCTGATTTTTACAATTTTGCTTGTGATTAAACAATGGGCAGTAATCTTGAATAGTTTCTAAGATCATGTGTACATCATCGATCTCTGCATCATACTAGAAGATATCTTTGTATTTCAATTGAAGCCGGAGCATATTACAAATGTTTAAATGCGACTGATGTGGAACTCTTTATTACTGCACAAAGTGTATTGGCTTGTGTTTGCATGTAGTTATGAGAACAACTACCTTGGAAATTGGGCATCCGAAGTATATCATACTTATGTTTGTCATGAGTTGCAGGCTGTGGGAAGTTCTGGTAAGTTAGCTAAAATTCGGTCAGCTAGGTCATATACTATCACATCTAACCTTAACCATATTCAAGCAGGCAGGCGAAGATGAAAGATCCAAACTAGTTTTTATTAAAATTTCAAATTCTCTATTAAGGGAGTTTGGAATGTATTTCTTCTGCTTTCTAAATAATTTGGGTTGTAGGGGCTATTCAGTTTATAATTAAATGTAACGTTGGATTACTTATGTGACCTTTCTTGCTTAGCTTCTTTCCTTTCTGGATAAACCTTTAAGCCTCATTAATTTCAAGGGTTCAAAATCCTTGAGATCCAAACAGGGTTTCCATTGTTGCAAAGGAACTCTGTAGACAAATAAAATAGCTTAAATTAGCGCAAGTCTTATTTATTTTTCTTTTAGTATAAGATTAATGCCTAATGGAAGATGAAGTAGGTATTGCTGCATGATTCTACGATCTGTTTGAAGTAAAGGTTCTCCAATACTCCACTTTTTATGTTCTTGGTGTATAAGTTTACGTGTCAGCTAGGGGCCCAATTTTGTTAGTAAACAATGAATGCAGAGATATTTGACATATATTAATTGGGTTCTAGATGTTAATGAATGGCTACAGTATTATTGATCTCTATTTTTTAATCTGATACTTGTCTTACATGTATAAATTGAATCTATTTTAATGTTCATATTTTGTACCGCTGTGGACTTGAGTACACATGTATTTTATCTTAAATATGTTAATGGATTATCAGTGGCAGGCTATCTTTAGTGTAGCTAAAGAAATATGATAGGAACCTTTATTGGTATGGTAAGTGGATATCCATGCAATAGTCTTGTCGCAGACTCTTGCTTTAAGGGCCTCATTTTTTGGAATCTCACTGATTCCCATTTAGATGTGAATTATCCATAACCACCCTTCCCAAACCAACAACAAAAAGGTGCCTATTATTTATTCTTTGAGTGTTGGAGCTGCAATGTTTATAAAAGGGGAAGGGGCAGATGATATATTTAAATGACCTCACATCATAAATTATAATTGTTAGGTCTCTGATCCTTTTTATTTTTTTTACTGCCACTCCATAATGGTAAATGTCTTCTGATAGGGGATATACGAGCGACTAATATACGAAAGATCGTATATGAGCCAGTCGAAAACAGATGTAGACCATCAAAAAGGATGATTCACACAGTCAATCATTATCTTCATCATCAATTGCAAAATGAAGTGGTTTACTAGGTTTAAATCCATGCATCAAATGTTTGATAAATGAGCATTATTTCAATAATAGAACAAATTTAAAGCACATAATCTATTGGTAAAATGTGTTTAAAAGATTTCTCATCCACGTATTTCGAAGGCCATGATGAATGGAAAGAATCATCCATTTGACTGGATGGTCCACCATATGGTTATTAATGGGCAGTATTGTATATTTCCTACAGTAGGCGCTTTTACCGTTTTATTACACACACACAGATACATGGATACTACCATTACGTTCAAAAGTGGCTTGCAGGGATGCAAAGGGATTTGATACCGAGGGGATATTCTTATTATCATAGGGATATTTAGTATCTTTTAGCAGATACATATATTCTAAGTCAAAGCCATATTGATTAGATATGAATTCGGTTTCATGTTTGAATCGGATATTAGTTCGATCTGACCTATAATTTAGCCGAAAAGTTTAGTTGTACTCTTAATTTTAATCTGTGTTAGAAAATGTTAAAACTACATTAAATCATATTATAACATCTTTTTTCTAACAAATATAGCAAAGCACTCTAATATATTTGGATATTTGGATGCCGAGAATTTTTACCATTACCATATTCGTAGACATATTTCAACCCTACATTGGATATGAATATCCACAACAAAAAATGAAACACAAAATTGGAGCAGTGGCAGATATTCTGTATCTGTTTGCACATTAACGGGTCATTTACCTTTTTTCCCTTTTATGTACGTGTGATGGAGAAACTGGGGAAAATTAGGGGAGAATTAGGGACGAACAAATTAGGCTTATGGTTCCAAAACTTCTAGCTAAGGATTGACTTCAAAATTAAATTTTTCTCCGATTAATGGTTTAATCTCTTAAAAATTTTCATTGAAACATAAAATATGTTTGGAACCTATTTATAGGCTTACAACTTGAAACAAATTTTCTTCCAACCAATGTCGGAGTAAAAACTAATAAAATAAAAGAAACTAAAGCAGGGAAGAGCTATCTAAGGGCCCATCATGTGGCTCAACTTAGGTTCGAATCCAACCACAGTAACATAAGATGGGTCTTGTGTCTCCTACGTGTGTAGACTCTGATGTCCCTATCAATTCATCTCGGATGGGAGAAACTCGGTCCCGACGACTGCAGATCCTAGTGGTTGTTATAATGCTCGAGCAAGTTATGATCTATTTTCTGTAGCTCTGTTTTGGACGTTCATGTATCGTCTAATTCTGGACTATCTTTCCAACGAATTAAATAGCACAGGTAGCCTTTTTTCCTGGTTCAGATCACCTGCTCATCTAAAATGCAATCAATTTACTCCTTACATGCAGGTAATATAGGCAGTGAAGGCAAATTTAATGGTGGTAGTGGTACATGAGCGTTCAGCACATCACGGGAAGGCTTAAATAAAGGTTCTATGGGTGTTGTTGGATCTTTATAAGTCACTAAATATTTAATGTTAAAAATCAAGCTTATATCAGAGTCTGAAAGAAGATCCGTAACATACATATTAGGATTAACTTTTCTTAAGATTTTAGATGGTCCAATACTATGAGCTTGTAATTTTTTACGGTTTCAGAAGAAAACCTTTCAGGTGTGATCATTACCATCACATAGTTACCTGCATAAAATTCTTGAAAACGTTTGTGTGCATCTGTAAGAGTTTTATGCTTTTATATATTAAAATTAATTCGTTTGTTGATCTTTTTATGCAAATTATGAATGTACTATGTAAGTGACTCGGCTGGCTCAGACACTCGATATTGATGTGATATGTGAATATGTTCTATATGCTTCCTAGGCTTATGCCCTTGAATGATTTCACATTGACTCGTTAATAAAACCTATTCACAGAGCTATTATATGCAAACTTACCAGTTAATAGAATCAAATCATAATTTTTAATGTTCTTCACCTATTAACTAAATTTTGATTCACAACCTCCATTTGGTCATCGGTTTGAAAATAGTGAAAATTTTCAATTTAATAGCTATCATGTGCGATATATGTTTTAAAAAATAATTCATGAACTTCACATCGTTATTGGAAACAATTATTTTGAGATACCCATGTAATCGAACAACCTGGTCAAAATAAAGTTTAGAAATGTTAGATGTGTTAGAGGTTTTGGAGCATGATATAAATTGAGTCATTTTAAGAAACGATCCACAATAACAAACATGGTACCGTGTTTTTTGGATGAGCATGAAGTACTAAAGTAAAGTTTATACTAACATCTTACCAGTGATAATTAAGCACATCTAATGTTTTATGGAGTCCATTATTTTGCTTTTGCCACTTGACTAATTGGCTAATGCGATACTACCTGCTAAGTCTATCAACATCTCTTTGAATTAAAACTTGACCAATAAAATTAATTCTATGTAACTTCTATCATTTTATCCCGCCTGAAATAGCCTGACAACCTTTTAGCGTGAACTTCTCAAGCAATGAAATCCACAAATGTATGTAAGATACATTACTGGGTGATTCTAAATAGACATACATCTTGAAAGAAATAACTATTAAGCTCTCGAACCGAATCATCCTAAAGGGTACCAATATCTTAACAAAAATAGGGCTTGATACATAACTGTTAAGGCCAAAATTGACCGGTACAGTTGTCAAAATGAAGTAGGCTCAAAGCGCTGAGCTAGAGTCTCGTCAGCAGCTGGAGTGGGACCCTTGGTTGGAGGAACCGGGGTCGAATGATGATGGTTGGATGTGATGCGACCTTAGATCGACCTTCGGACGACCGTTGCGTCGATCGCTTGAGGTTGGAGAGCTTGAGGTCGACCTTCGATGCTGAGCTGCTATTGTCGATCTGCACCACAAGGACTCGTTAAGGGGGTCGGATCTGGGTTCGGACCCAAATTCCCTCCGATGCTTAAGTTTGAATGGAACTTAAGGAACAGAGGGAGCTTGGTGTAGCTAAGATCGACACACGGATGTTCGTCTCGAGGCTGACGTCGCAACCTCGAATATAAGAGTGCTTAGAAGTGAGAAGATAGAGTTTTATGTCTTAAACCTCGTACCTTGAAGATGAGACCCTCTCCCCTATTTATAGACATCAAGGGTCCCTTTGGAGACGTTGGGGGATAACGGTCACCCATAATGGGGCCACGATCTTTCATTATTAATAGGAGTAAATGTTGCTCACGTCTCCGAGATTTTCGAGTCCGCTTTTAATCCCACGTTCGAGCGAGAGGGACCCAACGGTCGACTAGCCAATCTGGCTTTGAGTGAGTCGACATCGGGCTTCTTTGGCGGGCTTGGTGGGTGTCGACCAAGTTGCCTCGAACTTCGGCCCAATGACTTAACAATGGCCCCCGTCGCGCGACCTTCAAAGGTCCATCCGCTGAGGTCAAGTGACGTTACATTACATTTAATGGGGCACAACAGTCGAGAAAATAGCACTCGAGTTCTAGGCACCAAAGCGTCCGCCTTATCGATTCAGATGATTTGTTGATTCGAAGTCCAAGACATTCTGGGTCCTTGGATCCTTGACGCGTGTTCCATCGTGCGGTTGCCGCCTTGCCTATATATGACGGTTCCAGTGAAGGAGTGCGGGAGTACCGTTTTCATTCGCTCGATTCAGATTTTCTTCTCTCGAAAGTAATGGCTTCGTCCTCTGTCTCCAGAAGGAATGTGGTCACCTCCATATAGAAGAATCGGGAGGGGGTCATGGAGCCGAGCTTGCTGGCGAATGCGCGGTCCAAAGTCAAGGCCGACCAAATCGAGGCGCTACAGAGGAATTTTGTCCGCCTCGATTATCAAATCAGACTGACTGGGAGGGCCGAGATGGCTCATCGTCCCGGCGATCGGGAAGCGGGGATCTATGTCAAAGCCTTCGGGCGGGGCCTTAGATTTCTCATGCATCCCTTCCTGCGGTACTTCCTGTGTACTTTGAACATCTCCCTCTGCCAGCTGATGCCGAATGCCGTTGGCATGTTGATGGGCTTCATAGTTCTGTGCTTGACGAAGGGAATCGAGCCATCCATGCGTCTGTTCAACCACATCTTCTCGATCCACTCCCCTCAGACCCTGGGATGGTATACGCTAATATCTCGTCGAGGGGGGAAGCTGCTGGAAGATCTCCCTACCTCCAACCACAGGTGGAAGGATGAGTTCGTGTTTGTGTTTGTAGTCTTCTAGGGGGAGGCAAGCTTCTGCACCGGTTGGGGTGCCCCTGATTTGGGTCATGCAAGGATAGGCCGCTGACTGTTGAGGAGAAGAAAGCCACCGACACTCTGAAGAGCCTACCTGAGGGCATGAGGTCGACCGAGTGGCCGTGGTCGGAGGAAGTGCTGCGTCATACCGTGTGGACGAAAGGTCGGTTCGACTGTGCTCGCCAACTATTCGACCCTCGTAATTTGACCTAACTTGTTTGTGGCTCTGGTAGATATGACTAGCATGGATTACCAGGTAGATCCTGCCTTGAAAGAAGCAGTCGAAGCTTCCATCAGAGAGGCGGAGGTGAAGATGTTGTCACCCCGGGCACCGATCGCATCAAGATCGATGGTCCAGCCATCCGGAGATCGGCCAATGATCATTGAAGGGATTGCCCAGGTGGCTCGCCCTCAGCAGAAGAAGAAAGGGTCCCCCTCCGAGTTTGATGTGGTTGCATTGGAGGGGGGTAAGAAGCGGCGGAGGCTCCTCCTCAGCGACTCGGAGCCGTCTGGGTCGAACGTATCCGCGGAGCAGGCCCCCAGCCAGGGAGTGATGCACTCCATGAGGAGGATTCGAGGAGACTCAGGTTCCGCTTGATCTTCGCATGCATCGGGACACCTGGCCCTGGGGGTCTGTCTCCTTTCGTAGGGCTGCCTGAAGACATACCCGAGGAATTCAGACCGATGTTGTTGGGAGACCGATCTCCTTAGGCTCCCCTCGACTGTTCCGAGAAGGAGATTGTCAAGGCGAGGTTTCCATTGAAGCATGGGGACTCTGCTCTCCTCGACTGTGGGGCCACCTCCCGAATCGCCGAGAATGCGACCCTTCCACGAGACATGGCCGTCGTGGAAAAGGTCGATTATGAGCGGCTTGCGTTAATAGATGTCCATGCCAGCGTCCAGGTGACTATCATTTGGGCCTCTATCGATGCCAATATCAGTGCATAGACTAACGGTCAGATGTTGTGTGCAGGCTCTTGTGGCGACCGCGGTGTTACGTCGTCGAGCTTCGGAGGTGGCCAATTTCGGTGTCACTCTGGAGGCCGTCAGGTTGAGGGTTGAGAAGTCCCAGGCTAAGCTGGAAAGAGTCTGCCGCCTCTTCGAGACGAGGTCGTTAATGGTTAAAAAACTCGAGCGGAAGTTAAGCGAGTCTCGTAGGAGGGAGGCGGAGCAGATTGCCTTAAGAGAGCAAGCGGAGAATGCTCTGCTGGAGGAGAGAGTCGAACCTGACGTCATTTCGAAGAAGGCGATCCGGGATTTCACGGACACGTTTCCCAACTTTGACGAGCTGTATAGGCAGGGCTACGAGCGATGCCGGCTGGAGATGAGGAATCGATTCTCTGACCTCTCCGCAGAGATCGACGAGATTTCGATGATATTTTTGGACCTCGGCGAGGATGAGTCCAGCCAAGGCGATGAGGAGTCACACCGAGGTATGAAGGAGGCCGCTCCTGTGGACGAGGCTGCCGCTATGGCCGACGACGATGCGAGACGGTTGTTACAGGGGAGCCGGAGCCCACGACCGTGTTGGAGGGAGATCAAGGGCCTGAACGGCCGATGTGAGATCTAGCCTGCCTTTTTTGAATGTATAGGGGGGGTGATGTAAGTGAAAACAATATTTTGTAATGAAGAGTGACAAGAGAATTCGCCTGTGTATTCTCGTATGCCATTGCCTCTTTTTATTTGTTGTCTCTAACGCCCCGTGGTGGTGGTTTCAATGCCTGATGGTTCCTTTCGATGGGTTAGGTGCTGCTTCGGGTGATCAAGGATAAACCATCGAATCAAATTTAGAATTTGACCACCATGTTCCGTGGAGAGAGAGAGATCTACCCGATTCGTGGTTGACGAAGTGTGGATTTGGATCGTTCAGTTGCGAAGGGGTGGCCCCTTCGACTTACGGCTGACGCTCGGGCGAGAGAGTCGTTCAGTCGCGAAGAGATGGCCCCTTCGACTCACGACTGACGCTTGGGCGAGAGAGTCGTTCAGCCGCGAAGGGGTGGCCCCTTTGACTTACGGCTGACGGCTCGTCAGAGAGAGTCGTTCAGTCGCGAAGGGGTGGCCCCTTCGACTTATGGCTGATGGCTCGTCAGATAGAGTTGTTCAGTCGTGAAGGGGTGGCCCCTTTGACTTACGGCTGACGCTCGTTCGAGAGAGTCGTTCAGTCGCGAAGGGGTGTCCCCTTTGACTTACGGCTGACGCTTGTTCGAGAGAGTCGTTCAGTCGCGAAGGGGTGGCCCCTTCGACTTACGGCTGACGCTCGTCAGGGAGTCGTTCAGTCGCGAAGGGGTGGCCCATTCGACTTACGGCTAACGCTCGTTAGGGAGAGTTGTTCAGTCGCGAAAGGGTGGCCCATTCGACTTACGGCTGACGCTCGTCAAGGAGAGTCGTTCAGTCGCGAAGGGGTGGTCCCTTCGACTTACGGCTGGCGCTCGTCAAGGAGAGTCGTTCAGTCGCGAAGGGGTGGTCCCTTCGACTTACGGCTGGCGCTCGTTAGAGAGCCGTTCAGTCGCGAAGGGGTGACCCCTTCGACTTACGGCTGACGCTCGTTTATTTGCCTCTTCGTAAGCGAGTTTAGTTTTTCCAACACCTCTTAAGAGTCGGATCTTTTTTCGAGGGGAGTTTTGATTGTGTAATATCGACAAACTTTACGAAGGCTCAAAGAAGCGAAGTTTTATTTGATAAAGGGAAACATGCCTTATTGACGGAAGAAAGAAAAACGGAAAAGGCGTACAGATATTTTCCGATCGACGTCGGATCTGTTGTCGTTCATCTTTATTCGCCAGTAGTTTGGTGGCTCACCAATTGACCACCTTGGTGACATGTGACCCTGTCATTTCGCCCTTTTGTTTCGAAGATCCCTCCTTGCTGGGTGGATCGCCGGCCGGGCCTTTGGGGTGTTCTCGTTTGACTAGGGCGTCGATCTCCTTTTTGAGAGTCCAACAGTCGTTTGTGTCATGTCCATAGTAGTCGTGGTATTTGCAAAATTTGAGGTCATCACTCTTCTCGTATTTGCCCTTCTTTGCTGTCTCTTGGATCAGCTCTTCTCGCGGGGCGTAGGCGAGGACTTCGGTCTTAGGGACGGCCGATTTAGTGTAGGCAGGATGCTCCTTACTTCGAGGGCTCCTCTCCCTAGTCTTCTTGTCTCGGGACTCCTGGTGGCTGGTGGGTGGCTCCCGAGTTTGGTCTCTCTTGCCTCGCGTCTCCGCGACGGGAGGGTGTGATTCTCGTATTAGCCCCAGATGGCTCTTCCGCCTCCTCGGAGGAAGTGAAACGATCTGTTATGTTGAGCATCTCTGCGACGGTGTTAGGAGAGAACTGGTGAAGGGCCCTCCTCAAGTGCTTGTTCCTGATAGCCTGGGTTGAGTGCCGCTATGATGGTCACATCCGGCGTCTCTTCTAAATCGAGCCTTTCGTCGTTGAATCTTTGGACAAAGGCTCGGATCGACTCGTTCTCGTTTTGTTTTAGCGAGAAGAGGTGAGACGACTTCTTCTTGGGTCGTCGTCCGGCGGCGAATTGCTTGCAGAATATCTTCGCCTACTCGTCGAATGAGCCGATGCAGCAGCCCTTCGTATCAGCTTTCGGCCCTCTTGGTTAGTGTGGCATTGAAAGCTCTACAAAGGTATGGTTTGTCGGCTCCGTGGAGTAGCATGACATTCAGATACTTCTGAATGTGTGACCATGGGTCGCCTCTGCCATCGTAAGCTGGTAGGGCAAGGAGCTTGAATTTGGGAAGAAAAGGAGTGGAGATGATATTCTCCTTCAGAGGAGTCTTCCGAATGGTGGATTGGACAAGCACAGATCCTCCTGCTCCGGGTTGGGAGAAGTTGGCCCCGGAGGATCAATTCATGATCTCCTTCCTTCTTGCGTGTCCACCTGCAGGGTTTAGCGAGTTATAACTTGGAGGTGCTCCGTATATTACCTGATTTATGATGTCGCGGGTGGCCGTCCGGTAATTGGAGTAGGGGGGTTCCCACTGCTACACGAAAGCTCGATTATTGACCCCGGCTTCATTGTATTGGTGGGCCGAGGGCCGAACCGTCAAGGTTAATTTAAGCTCTTGGGTCCCCCAGATCTCAGAGGAATGTTGAGTCCCTCGTTGGCGTCAGGTATGGATTCGGAGGCGACGACGGCTCATTTACGGGAGATGGGCTCCCCATGTTCTGGCGTACTAAAGCCGTCAATGCGCCTAAGCTCCTATCGACCTGATCGGTGAATTGGTTGAATTCTCTTCGAGTCAACCCAGGCTCCTTTGCCTCCTCCGTTATTCGATGAGGTGTCGTGGAGTCCGCGACGTCTATCAAGACGCTATTTGCTCTTGGCTTTTCCTTCGGACCTTCCACCGGTCCGGCGTTGCTGGGTCCAGCTGTCATAGCTTCTGAATAGCTTTGGGATGACAAGCTGGTTAACGTTTTCCACAGACGGCGCCAAACTGTTAAGGCCAAAATTGACCGTTACAGTTGTCAGGCTGACGTAGGCTCAAAGCGCTGAGCTGGAGTCTCGTCAGCAGCTGGAGTGGGACCCTCGGTTGGAGGAACCGGGGTCAAATGGTGATGGTTGGATGTGATGCGACCTTAGATCGACCTTCGGGCGACCGTTACGTCGATCGCTCGAGGTTGGGAGCTTGAGGTCGACCTTCGATGTTGAGCTGCTATTGTCGATCTACACCACATGGACTCGTTAGGGGGGTCGGATTTGGGTTCCGATTCAAATCCCCTCCGATGCTTAAGTTAGAATGGAACTTAAGGAAGAGAGGGAGCTTGGTGTAGCTGAGATCGACCCCACGGAGGTTCGTCTCGAGGCTGACGACGCAACCTCGAATATAAGAGTGCTTAGAAGTGAGAAGATAGAGTTCTATGTTTTAGACCTCATACCTTGAAGATGGGACCATCTCCCCTATTTATAGACATCAAGGGTCCCTTTGGAGACGTTGGGGGATAACGGTCACCCATAATGGGGCCACGATCTTTCCTCATTAATAGGAGTAAATATTGCTCACGTCCCCGAGATTCTCGAGTCCGCTTTTAATCCCACGTTCGAGCGAGAGGGGCCCAATGGTCGACCAGCCAATCTGGCTTTTGACTGAGTCGACATCGGGCTTCTTTGGCGGGCTTGGTGTGCCTTAATCATTCGTCGACTGAGTTGCCTCGAACTTCGGCACTCATAGTAAATAGTAGAATGACTCTGCAGCTAAGTGCAATGCAGCCTTACTCTCAATCCCACTATGTGATTGAGGACAAACCTTTTTTTTTGAAGAAATTCAGCGATTATGTTTAGAGTTTAGTTTCTTTTAAAAATTGAGGTATTTTAAGGCTTCATGATATAAGAGCAAGATAAATTCTTGCGATAAAAGATAATATCTTGAATATCGTAACACATATTATCACATAGAACTTTATGTCATATGTGAAGTATTTAACATTGACATTATTTAGTTTCTCACTAAAATATGCAACGTGATGCCTTTCTTAGCTCAACACTCCTTATATTTCTATACTTGAAGCATCGCATGCAACCTCAAATATTTCCTTAAAATCAGGAAGGCACAAAGCATGTGATTCGATGATGCACTTCTGAACGAGTACATTATCATCAGCTTTAATCCATTAAAAATATTCTTTTTTCATACACTCATTAATGAGAGACATGATGATGCTAAATTCTTTTATGAATCGACCATAGAATATGGCTAGATCATGAAAACTATAAACTTTGTGTATGGTGCAAGGTTTCAACCACTCTACTATCGCTTGGAGCTTCTGGGGTTCTGCACAAACTCTCTTTAAGGAGACAATAAAATCTAAGAAGATGCAGTCTAGCATGTAAGACATTTCTTTAAGTTTTCGTAAAGGTTTCCTTTCCTTAAAATGACATAGACATGTTGCAGATAGTTTATATGTTGCTCCCTAGATCGAGTATAGAAGAAGATGCCATCAAAATGCATAACTAAGAATTTTCCTGTAAATGATCCGAGTAATTGAGTTATCACTCACATGACTGTGCTAGGAGCATTGGATAACCTGAATAGCATAACCATCCGTTCTTGTAAACTATCTTTCGTCTTGAAAGCGGTTTTTCATTCATATCTAGAATGTATTCATATATGATGTTAACTACTTTTAAGATTGATTTTTGAAAATATAGTACACTTGCACATGCCATTATAATAAGCTTATCATCAGGCCTAGTATAGGAAAACGATACTTAAGCATGATTTTATTAATTACACGATTATCCACCCATATCATCCAAGATCAATCTTTCTTTGGTACGAGGAGAGTCGATACTGCACATGGACACGACTTCCCGGATAAAATCCTTTGCATATAGTTCATTAACTAACCTCTTTAGCTTAGCATGTTCAGTGAGGTTCAAATGATAATGCGGTAAGTTCGGTAAGGTTGCTTACAGAACTAAATCGATAGTATTCTGAATGTCATGCATGGACGGTAAATAACCTAGTAGATACTCACAGAAAATATCAAGGAAATTCTTGCAAGATCAGTGCTATTTCTTGTAGTTACTCTTGAGATGGCTATCTTAATTTTGTAGCGACCAAGGAAAATATAATTGAGTCCTCGGTGACTTCTCTTTCAAGCTCATTAAGACTTATAATATGTAAGTTCTTTGCTTTTATTGTTTTCTTCTTCTCTAAAGCGACAATCTTAGGTTAAATGAGATTCAGTTTAATTTTATTACATTCATGAATGAACGAACACAAGTCCAAATGTTCAAAACTCATGGTATCCATATCAAAAAGTCAAGGTTTACCCAAAATGATATGCCATACGTCTATCGGCAAAACATCATAAATCTTTTTCTTATATGAGGCAAATTAAATAGGAACACGACATCTTTTCTTAATGTCGATGGACGATGCATCCACTCATGATACTTTATTGGGGCTAATATGGTCTGGCTGAAATCCTCAGCAAGAGATGATGTTGAAAGATACATTGATGCAATTGTTGTTATCAATGATCATATTATAACTCTTATCATTATGCTTAGTAAATGTATGAAAGATTGTATTCCTCCGTCATCCGTCACTATCTTTTGACTGTGCCAAGGCACACCAAATAACTTCAAGTCTAGATTCTTTTAAGCAATGATCATGAAGCTCTACTCGATTGGGAGTGCTTCGAATAAATCCTAGCATCTTTGAGCCGTCATCAGTCTTATAACAATCCTTACCTAGCTCATGAACTTTCTTCTCATGCTTTTCTTGATCGTCTCCCTCAAGCTCATTTACAAATAGGTTTCTAGAGACGGATATTGGCCTGCCAAGTGATTGTAACCTTAACAATTATAACATTATGTGCATGACTTAACCTTGAAAGTCGCATTCATACTTCCTTTATTTTTATCGTTAACATTAGTATGAAGTTTTGGGTTTGACTTAGACTAAAGTTGATCTTATGATGGGTTCAGTTTGTGCTGGAAAACTAGACAATTCTTGAAATTAAAACAGTTAACTTTATATTATAGGCGATGTATGCAAATTGTCAAGATCTTTCATGAGCTGATAATCTCTAAAGCGTGGACGTCATGAATGATAAGTTTCTTTTAGAGGTCAAATCGAAAGCAACTTTAAACCTAGATAAGGTCATACCAACATCTTCTGATACCAATTGCATCGAGTATTTATCTGACACATACCCGCTAACTTGGGATAACCTTTGTCGCTAGTCAAGGAGTCGATGATAGATGTGGTAAATATCTTTTCTTTTGTCTCTCCTTCATCTTATTACACATCAACATGGGTGGTTACCTCAACTTTTTGCCAAAGTAACTTATTTTAATTTGCTTCACCTTGATAAATATAATCTTCTTCTCTTTTGACATGACATATCAATTAAAATAGTGATCCATGTCACCTCACAAGTCAATGAAAACCTTAAGATCTAAGCAACCATAAAAAACATATGCTTCTAACTTGATGCTCTTAATTACTCCCTCGTTTGGGTCACATCGTTCATGATTAAGCCTTTTTGGTAGGGATCAAGAATTTTTATTTTATTTTATTTTTGAGTTTTAGAATTTTAGCTATTTTAAGAGTTTTGGTCTTTTTTGGGTGATTTTAGTATCACATTGGGTTGAATAGGAAAAGCCAGAGTTTGCAAGCATATATAAAGGCTAGACTTGCCTTATTTTAAATCAATGAATGAATCAATGAATGAAATAAAAGAATTGCATTGAGAAAAAGGTTTCTTTTAAATTTTGCTTGTGAGATGCAAGGGAGTGGACGCGAGAGAGCCTTGTCGAGAAGTCTAGATCTTTAAATCTTTGACATGCTGCTTTGTCGGAGTGGGCATCGGATGGCTTGGTTGAGAAACTCTCAACATCACTTATCTATTTAGGATCCTCGATTTTCTCAATTTGTTCTTCCCCAAATTTCCCTCTTTAAAACCCTTGATCTAGTAGTTTTTATTTTTCCTATTTAGATCTTCCGTCCTACATCAATTTAGTATCAGAGCTAAAGATACTATCTTCGCTTTGTTTCGATTTCAGATCTTCAATAACAAAATCCAAAACCATACTTCCATCCGCCACATTCCTCCAAAAATATCAAAACCACAAAATCAAACTCCCACCGCAAACCCTAATCTGTCCCTTATCTACTTGATAACCTAACCCTAATCTGCCCTTCCGTCGTTTTCCACTACCGAACTCTATCAATAAAACACTTACCTACACCGTCACCTTCTGCCACCACACAAAAACCCTAGATCAGCCCAGCTGCCACCTTCCAAAGCCCTAAACTATAGTCTTAATCATGTTTGCTGCAACCATCATTAAACGACACCAGCACCGACGTTCCTCTAGCAACGTCTTAGAGCGCCGCCCCCACGACTAACGTCGCCACTCCTCAAGAGTCAACACCGCTGCTTGTTGGTCCCGCCAGGGCTCGGAAAATTCATTGTTGATCAAAATCGTCGAACCTTCCGTTGTTCAGAGTTTCGCCACCGACGCCGCTTGTAGCATCCTCACGACAGTCCCTAGTCTCTCCAGGTGACCCGTATGACTTTCCGATCCCAGTCTCACTAGATCTGCTCGTCGACGTTTCCCTTCCGCCTCAAAACCACTGCAGCATACTGCCGACACTCGTTGGAGAGATCACAGGTGCCGATCAGGAGATCCGACCTCACCAGCATCCGCGAAAGGCCCAAACGAGTTCACGGGAGGGAGGAGACGACGAATTATTGCCAGAATCGATGGAAAAAGGCGTTGGCTCCGACCACGTCGACTGTGCTTTAGTACCGGCTCGATCAAGCCGAACCTGTACTGAGCCGTGTCTGAACTGTTCATTGAATTTGGCGAGCCGACCTCGAGCATACTGGGAGCTGATTCGAGCTGACTAATTCGGAGCCGACCTCCGAGCCGGCTCAGCCAAGCTGGTTGACATGGTCAACGACTCAACAATGAGCCGTTGCATGAGATTTTCTGCTGGATTTTTTCTGGATTTTCTATGCAGTTTCACCCTTTTAACGATTATGGTCCCGTTTAAAGCCCGAATTTCGTGCCGTTTGCATCACTAGGTAGCTGACTCAACCAAGTACACATTGGTACTCTTCGTGCAAAAAAATATCAACCCTAAATTATGGGAGATTATGATTACTACAAAGATAAAAACTACATGGCTTATTCTCCTCGCACAATGTATGATCGAGTGCCATACTTTTATGGCTTCGAAGACATGTATGGATATGATTACTGGGAATCCCATCTAGATTATTTCTTCTCATGTTTTAAGTTTTTAGAAGAGCATAGATATACATATGTGTGCCACGCATTCAAAGGAGAAGCATGATCCTGGTATAGACGACTTACACGCCATAGTCGTCGATGGTCAGTGTTTAAATTTTGTCTTCAAGATCGCTATTCTTCCAATCATCAATATATTCCACAGGATCACCATCAATCCTCAAGCCCAAAGGTACCAAATGTAGAGATGTGGTCAGAAGAAGAGTTAAGTGAGAGCAACAAATGAATTCTTCAAGCGATCGAACAATGAGGAAAGAAAACAACAGAATAAACTCAAGTCAGATCCTGACTCGGAGATTGAGGCACAGCTTGATCCTGAACCCAAATTGAGACCAGAGTCGGTATTGGAGAAACAGTAAGAGGCCGAGCCCAAATCAGAGTCAGAGCCTGAATCAGAGTTTGATCCAGTGTCACATTTTGAGTCAGAGACAAAACATGATTCAGTACTACAACATGAGCCGGAGGCTTATCTAGAGACATCTGTGGAGCGTGTGTCAGAACTGTCGAAAGAAACACTGCTGATTCAAATTAAGCACATTGACTTTGGTATTCCAGATCCTTCTCTTCTAATCAACAAACATGTGCTGAATGCTTTTCTATCTTTCATAAATTGAGAGATTATTAGAGAATGTTCGTATGCCCTTCCTCATCATCTATCCTGTTTGCGTGTGCTCATTGTCTCTCATCTCTTATTATTTGCATTTTTGTTGATCTTCCGTTGTGCATCTTACTTTGATTGCAAGTAGTTAGAGTTGTTGATTAAGTACCTAGTGGAGTAACTTACATTTGAGACTTAAGCAACTTAGTAGAATGGTTAAATTTTAATTAAGTATTAGTTTATACAACACTATTCATCCACCTTCTAGTGTTGCTTGCAATCTACAGAGATCCAACACCATCAAGTGACTCAACTCAGGTTCAATCCCAACCACATTGACAGGTGGGATTTCATGTCTTCTTCTACATGTGTAGACTTTGATAACCACATCACCATGACTCGGAATGTAATTTAATTTTAGTATAAAGATTAACTTCCTTATGTGTTATGTCTTTGATGTAGCACAAATCAGATCTTAATTTAATTTTTTTTCGGTTTCAAATTTGTTTGCTTGCAAATTTTAAGGTTTATGGATGGTTTTCAAAAAGAAACTAAGTTATAAAGGGTTTTTGAATGCGGTTAAGGGTCACTGGAAGGAAAAATTTTATTAGGAGACACTGGAAAGGGTTGTTTTAAGTTCAGATGTAGATCCATGTAGATCTGGATAGATTTGAGGAGATTAAAACATAGAGACAATAGCAGAGGCATAGGCATGAATGATTGCGATAGAATTAGGGTCAAGTGCTAGAATAGAGATAAAATGAAGAAACTAAAAGAAAAAAAACAAAAAGAAAAACGGCTAATTTTTCAAAAGACTACATTTATGTTTCACTATTTCACAGAATATTATACCGAACTTTAAAAATAACAAAAAACTACTTTGAACTTTACATTTCGCAAAGTAGTCATTTAAATTATTCCAATATAGATGTACTTTTCTAAAATTTATTCCAAGATTGAGGTGGTTTTTGAGACATAAAACATTTGAGGAAGTAATTTGAGCATGTTTAGAACAATTAATGTATGAAGTTTGGAGTACTAATTTGGGAAAGTACAGTTCAAGGTAATATTTTATATTTTCAAAGTTCAGGGTATGTTTTGGAAAATGGTGAAACATAAAGATATTTTGTGTGTGAAAATTAGTGAAAAATAATGGTAGACAAGATAGTGGAGATTTCACACCTCTGTTTATGGATTTCGCATCCAAGTCGACCTATATTTGTAAAGTCAAAGGAAGCATCTCACTTCATAAAGATATGTCAATTGCAGTAACCGCCGCTTATTAGGAAAAAAACCCTAATAACATGTATAGAGGGATTGATTTTACATTGAGTTAGAAGGGTCTTAACCCAAAAAAACAGAAAAATCCTAAAAAGTCAAATCCTTATAACTGAACAAATCACCTGACCATTAACTTTAAAACTAATAATTTAAGCACCAAATTTATTGTGAAGACTTCTATTATGTCTTGACATGGCTTAATCTATATCAATTCTTATCGACTTTTTTATAATAATAATAATTATAAATCACCGGATCTAGATGAGGATGCTAGTGCAATAGAATTGGATTGAGTGTTTGAAGTGCTTTGGCCTTCACCCATGAACAATTCGAATCTTACATGATTGTAGCAGTTGCATCTATCTTGACAACAATGACGGAACTAGATAAAGTGGCATTACAAACTAGATGATGTCTTCGATATCTTCGAATGTGTTTCATGTCAATCTATTCCACAATAACTTGCACAGTTTTTAAACTTATTTTCTGTGTCAAATTGTCTAGAAAAGGATCACATCTTTCTCAGGGCAACATGTGAAACACAATGTTGTTAGACAATGTCAAAGAAGACTATGGTGGTAAAGAAGTGATGAGCTGCAACTTTCTTGATGTTTTGGGAAGCTATGGTAGCAATAACTAGCCATTTGATAGGTGACACTTGTTAAAAAGGTTGTGAGCAACTAGAAACTAGATAATCGGTTAATAGAGATATTTTTTTTGTTCAAGCTTGAGCAGATGCTGAGACTTAACCTTCGATGCCACTGGGAAGGAATTGAGATTTGGTTTTGGTGGTGTCTCAAGCATGGTTTGAGGCATCGGCCGAAGCCCTAGGGTTTCGGCTGTTTCGTTTCGGTCTTGGAGGCTAGCTAGACCGATACACCTCCTATTTCTCGGTATCGGCCGGAACCGTAGACGAAGACGAAGACGATCCAAAATTGAAAACTTAGACAAAGAAGATGCAAAAACAAGGGAAAATTGCAAAAAAAGGAAGAAAAAGAAAAAAAGGAGGAAGAAAACTATAACTTACCTCGTCGCCTCGCCTCGCCCCGCCTGCTGCTGCGCCGCGCTGCCGCGCCTCGCCGCTCCTGCTGCATCGCCGCCCCGCATCTCCCGTGAGAGAGCGTGAGAGAGAAGACCACGCGAGAGAGAGAGAGAGTAAATGGCAAACATGTATTTAAATGGCAAACTTGTAAATAAGTAGAATGTGAGTAGAGTAAAACAACCCGATATTTTATGGCAAACTTGTAAGTAAGTGGTATGTGCGCAAAGCAAAACGGTGGGTGCGCAAAGCAACTCCAAGCAACTTGCAAGTAAGTGGTATGTGCGCAAAGTAAAACGGTGGGCGCGCAAGGCAAACTTCAAGCAATTTTAGTTTTTTTAGGTATTTAAGTATTTAAAACTACCGATACTGACCAACCGAAACCCACGTCCGAAACCGCCGAAACGGACGATACCGATATCGAAACCTAAATTTTCGAGAGAGCGATACCGAGACCGAGACCGAGACCTCAAACCTGGTCTTAAGACCATGAAGCAACACTTCAATTGTTTCTTTTAGATTAATCCAAAATTTGACCTTTATTGCTTTCTGAATTTTTCTTTTCATATATGTTTTCTTCTGAATTTTAGGGTAGAGGGTTTTCAGGAAGACATTGAGTTGTAAAAGATTTTGAACTACACTATAGTGTTACTGGAAAGAAAATATTTAATCAGGGGACATCAAAACGTCCTTTTTAAGTGCAGATGCAGATCTGGACGGATCTGTCCTAAAAATATAGACAGCAAAAACGGCGGTGACAATAGTAAGGACATCAGAGCGAGAACAGAGCTAAAAATGAAGAACGAAAAGAAAAATATATTAAAAAAGGATTGAAGAATGGCATGATATATAAGGCTGGGTTCTCTTAGACGGAAACCTTACACACACACAAACCCACCCCCCCCCCCCCCCCCCAAAAAAAAAAAAACCGCGAGTTAAAAGGGCTCTAGACAGCCCAGGAAAAAAATAATACAGTAAACCCCTTAAATATACAAATGAAACCAACTAACACTAGTAATTTAATCGCCAAATTAAATTAGAAGACTCTTTTATGTCCTGTCATTGCTTGACCCCTATTGGCATCCTCTATTGTCGTTGCTTGATTGTTAATATGTAATAACTTCTCCTCAATATGTGTCCCGTTTTGATTCTTTAATTTATATGTTCAGGACTTTGAGATTAGGCTGCCGTGATAAAACGTATACTCTTTTCCTTTTATTATACTCTTTCACAGTCTTGTAGAACTAGATGGATCCTCCCTGGCTACATAACATGCCCAATAGGGTAGGTCTCTCTTACCTGCCAACAGGGCTGGAAGCTCATGGTTGCCATCTTCAAGCGGTAAGTTGATGTCATCATTAACAGCCAGTTGTGTACATCTAAGGCTTGGAATTTCTCAATTAGAGTTGTATTCTCCAGCCAGACTTTTATCGTTGTTGGATGGGGATGAGTCTTGAATGGTGATGGAAGATAAATCTGCTAAGATTCTTATCCTCTTTAAATCTGTCGTAGTTTATTGATTTATCCCGTCTTTATGCATCAGTGCTAGAAAAACAGCTGATTCTTATAGAAAAAAATGACTTGGATTGATTACATTTAAAAAAAAGTTTTATACTGTTCTTAAATCTAGATGCATTAAGGCTTTGAATTCTCAAGCATTCCTACGTTAACTAAACAACTTGAACTGTTTCAGCATTTCACCACTAACTATGCAAATGAATTGTGTAATGGAGAGATAGCTTTGTCAGTGCAAGTGGACATATATGCAGACGATTTGTCTGGGCATGCAGATCATCTGCTTCATTCTGATTTGCGTGTAATTAACGTTACTTGTTAATTTGTGCAAAATATTGAGCTAACACAGTGAAGTCTGTCACAGACATGGGAATGAACAATTCCATATTGTCTACATGCATGCACACACAAATACATACCCAATACATACACATGATATTAATCTATTCCTAAAGTGCATATTCCATGTAATTTCTAAAGCTTAATAGGCATCCAATTCTTCCATAAAATGTTTTATGCTTCAGGTCAGACATTGCTTGGAAAAATGCTAACTATGCTCAGATTTGGGAGTATCTTCGTGATGAATATGAGCTGACTCAAAGATTTGGCAACCTAGATTTTAAGCTGAAATTTGTTGAGGTATGTAAGCCGAATTCTTATTTATTTATTTATTCTATTTGTGTCTTCTATTTGAAGCTCGTTTGTCTCCAAAATGTATGAATCTTGTTTGCTGCATTACTGAGATACATCTTTCTTTCAACCCTCCCCCCTCTCCCTATTGCAGCATAATATTCGCTTTCTTCAGGAGATCCTCCAAAATAGGAGATCGGACTTTTTGGAATGGCTTGTTATCATTCTGATTAGTGTAGAGATCCTCATCTCTGTTTTTACTATGGTTCGTGATTCATCAATCACTTCTTTATAGAATACAGAGACTGCATAATAAAGTCAAGAATGGAGGTTAGTTTCCTTCTTGTTTAACATGGACATGCTGTATAGAATTCTTTTGATTTTATCAAAATGGTGATTTTTCCTTGAATTCTGAACTTGACATCTATTTTGAAGATGTAGATTGATCTTAACGTGACTAAAAGCTGAAAATTCTTTTTCTCCATATTTGCAACCTATCTTTGGTTCCAAACTTTTTGGCCTCATTCTGTTCTGTAGCTGTATCTCGTGTCACCGACAACCACCAATTAGATGGCATGGAAGCACTTTGATAACATGAGGAAGCTGATACGATCTCGATGGACATTCAGAATAAAAGATTTTTATGGTGGAAAAGATGAAAAGGTGGGGTTTTTATTTATATTAGGGAAGGATGATACAAGATAATGGACCTCTTAAGGAGTGCATGCCGCTCTCCAAGCTTTACCTTCGAGACAAAAGCCTAAATCTCTCAAATAAAACAACATTTCTTCTCAAAAAAGACATGCCCCATCTGTAGCCTAGCCAGCACTAAATAAGAAACGCTGCAACTTTCCGAAAATGACCAAAATTCACATGTGGTTGAAAATGACCAAAATACCATCCTAATCAATTTGCATGCCTCCTCCGTAGCTGATATGTGATGACCACATCATTACTCATCCAAGAGAGCCACCTTGTTCCCAAGGTGGAAATCGGAAAACTGCCGCTGGATAGTCTCAAGAGACACCCAAGTCGCATCATAGTCTGGCAATTCCTGCGAATGGATCAGACCCTCCTTAGCTCCCGCAATACTCTGACGAACCCCCTTGACCTCCAGCGGCTCCAATAGCACATCCATGTCATCTGTCAACGTCGGTGGTAAGGTCTGTGAAAGGGTGTGGTCTCCAATCAGCTGTCGTAGCTGGGACACATGGAATACATGGTGTATGATGTTAGAAACAACGGTCTAGATTTTTTGTTTGATGATAACAAACATTCATGAATTATTTTGATGTGTTTGTTAAGTGATTTCAAGTTCAAAATAGTTCGGAAATTAAACGTGGCAATTTGGAAATTTCTCCATGGTCAAAATATTCTAGAAAGTCAAAGAATGGAGGCAAAGAATTTTTGTGCTTTTAGGAGTTCAAATTCATGAAGGAATGTCCAAGTTTTGCATGCAAAGAAAAAGAGATCAAGTTGAATTCAAGAGTTCATGTGCATTGAATCTAAGAGTTCATGTGCAACTTGACTACAAGAAATTCATTTGAAATACAAGTGCTACAAGAGTTTGTGTTCAAGTTGGACTACGGTTCAAAACTCTATATAAGGTCGGCCCCTCTCTAAGATCAATCATGCTAGGCGGACATCCGTCTTCTCATCAAAAACCCTAGCGTCGAATATGCCGGCCAGAAAGTTTTGAAGTGCATAAGGAAGAGAAAAAAGGGTCAGCCACAAAGTTTTCCACACACAAAAATTATGGTGCGCACAAAATCAAATAAAGTTGCGACCTTGAAACTTACTAATGCATCCACACAATCATTAAAGAAGCAAGCCGAAGCAAGCCAAGTTTTGTGCACAAGGAGAAAGGAGATCGGCCATCACAAGGGGATCACAAGTCAAAGTGTGGTTGAGGATTTTGTGCGGCCAAACACAAAATTAATTAGAGGGCATCTGGTGCTCAAAATTTAAGAGACATGGAATAAAAAACCCCACAAATTTGTGGAAGAGCACTGGACGCAACCACAGAACCTTGTGCATAAATCAAGGTGAAGCACTTTTCTTTTTTTGTGAGCAGGAGAAAAATTAAGATATTTTTGGAGCACATACATCAAGCAAAGGAAACTCAATTAATCAAGAAGGAAAGAGATTAAGCACGTTTCTCCGTGCACGTGAACCCACCGACTGTCGCACACAAAAACGAGAGCCTGATCAGAGCATAATTTTGCAGCAAGTGCTCGTGAAGAATCAGAAATTTTGATGCGATCCGTATCTGAATTTAAGATAAAAATATGGTTATTGGTTTTTGGGGGTGAAAGATGGGATTTTTGGTGGAAAGATGGGATTTTTAGAGCTAGAGAAGGGATTTGTGGAAGAAATGATGTATTTTTATTGATAGAATAAAGCAAATACAAGATATTTGGCCTCGATTCGAGAGGAGGCCGCTCTATTATCTTTAGATTCGAGATCAAAGCCTAAATCTCCACTATATCCAAGGGATTTACCCTTTTACAATTCTTCTCCAACTCCCCTCCTCTCTCAAATCTTCCCCTTTATTTATAATAAGACTCATATTGAACCGTCGACACAAAATTAATATAATATCCCTGACCTAGTGGGTTTACCCAAAATTACAAATCTGCACTTGGACCCCAAAATTATAAAATGCCATTGTGTTCAGAAATTACAGATCTATTATTATGCACATAAACCCTAATCCTAACACTACTGTGCCCCCGAAAAGTCACTTTGTTATCAAGATGGTGCATGAAGTGCGTAAGCTACTCCCCTCCAACCAGTGTTCTAAATATCGGATCTTCGTCGCGTATCGGCCTAAGAAATTTGATATCAGATTGCGGATATCCGGGATATATCGGGGATATTGACTAAATATCGGAGTGTCATATCAGAGGTTTAAAAATGATGACATACACAAGCATAGATGTATCTAAGACGGTATAAACTATACTAACTCAAATAAAACTATGTTTTGGTTATACTTCTCTCGTTAAACATGAATATCGGAGATATTTACTAAATATCGGAGCGTCATATCAGAGCCTAAAAATGATGTTTAAAACCCCAAAACTAGAAGGAAAAAAATCAAAAAACTGAAAATAATAATAATGAAAAACTGAAAAAAGGGCTCGACTACTCACCTTGATCGAAAAAGACTCCCTTGCAAAGATTGAATGCAGGTTGCCGAAGCTCAATCGTTTGTCGCTGAAAATTTTCACCGGACACGGAGCTGAGCAGAGCGGAGTGATTAGATTTAGGACAAAGTAGCGATTATCCCTCAAAAAATCCCAATGCATCATCATTTAAAGTAAATGATTTGGGTCGGGTGCTCGGGTCGGATCCAATTTTAAGTGGACCAACCCGCTAACTTTATTTTACAAAAACAATGAATTGCGGCCGATATTTGAAAGGGATATATCGGCCACAATATCGGCCGCAACCGATATTGCGGCGATATTTCCCCAAATATCGGAAACTACAATATATAAGCCTATACCGTATCGGCCTAGTGATAAAACCGATATTGCAGACGATATATCGGATATCGGACCGATATTTAGAACACTGCCTCCAACTGATGATGCTAGTCTCCTCCTTGATCAAAAGGCCATAACAGGTCTCCATCGTCATCCCCAAAGTTCGGATGAAATTTGCGGTAGTCGTCAAGCTCATCGGGAGGTCCTCTGCACCCAAAATACAAATGCTGAAGTTTGGGAGGTCGTCCATGTGTTAACCATGGGCCTTGGGGCCCCGCAACAGTGTATACGCGTCATGGCGGGTCCAAGAGAATGTCATCGGGCTATGGCAGGATCCGAAAAATGTCGTCGGGCCATGGCGGGCCCCAACACGTCTCTTTGGGCCTTGCGGGCCCAGAAAGGCCACGAACAGGCCCTGCAGGCTCTGTAGGGTTGTGAACAGGGCCTGCGGGCCCTGCAAGCCTACTAACATGACAAGCAGGTTTGGTTGGCTTACCTGCAGGGCTTCCTGCATGTCCGACCGCCCTCCTTGGGGGTCGACGAGCCCCTTTGGAGGGTCGACTAGCCTGTCGCTCATCTCTTTGTGCAAATCTTCATCGTCTAGATGCAGATCTGCTTCAAAGTTGTCGAATTTTCTGCCTTTCTGGTTCAATGGCGGCGCCTTTCGCTCCCGATCTAGATTGGTGTTGCCAGCGTTGCCCAGATCTGAGTCGATGTCTTCGTTCTTCTTCAAATCTAGCTGGGTTGCTTTTAAAAGTTCCGCCTTTTTACTTTTATATGCTGCCTCTTATTCCTCGACATTTTCAATCCACTCCCTAAGAGTTGCCACAGGGATTTCTCATATTTCTTTTCCGTCAAAGGTGTCGCATGTAGCCCTAGATCTGGGGTTTTGCCCAAATCTGCATTTTTCAATGCCTTTAGATCTGATATTTGTTGAATTAGGGGTTGAAAGAGAGCATCTTGTTGCGCTAGGGTTTTTTTAAGTAGTTCCAACTCTGCATTTTTCCTCTCCCAAGTCGTCATAGGTCGTCATGCTCTGGTACCAATTTGATGCGATCCGAATCTGAATTTAAGATAAAAATATGGTTTTAGTGGGGTTTGAGTTGAAAGAAGGGATTTTTGGTGGACATGTTGGATTTTTAGTGCTAGAGAAGAGATTTGGGGAAGAAAAGAGATATTTTTATTGATAGAATAAAGCGAAAACAAGATAGGTGGCCTCGATTCGAGAGAGGCCACTTTTCCAGCTTTAGATTCGAGATCAAAGCCTAAATCTTCACTAGATCTAAGGGATCTACCCTTTTACAATTCTTCTCATACTCCCATCCTCTATCTAATCTTCCCCCTTATTTATAATAAGACTTATATTGAACCTTCGTCCAAAATTACCATAATATCCATCACCTAAGGTTTTTACCCAAAATTACAAATCTGCCCTTGGACCCCAAAATTACAAAAATGCTCGTGTCCAGAAATTAATGATCTGCCATTAGGCACATAAACCTTAATTCTAACAAAATTGCAAAACCGACCCAACATCTTAAAGCCATATTTCACATTATAGACATCCGATTGACGAACGCTCAGAACCATTGCAAAGCAGTCTATGAGCAGATCGACGAGGACACATCGACGTCACAAACTGAGCACTCTAAACCTTATCTATTTATATTTTTGTGGTGTATCAAGATTTGATCATTGTATTTTTTTACATTCTTTTTTATTAGAGGTACGTGCATAGTTCTAGGATTCTTGATTCACAGGATGTGGATTGAGGTAGAGTTTAGCTGGTAGATTCGTTCAAGATTAGTTCAGTCGAGTATGAGATTTGCTAGTCTATAGAGCTTGTGAGCGTGGAGCATGAGATTTGCAATCTCCAAGTGTTTGTAGGCGTGGAGAGAGTGACTGATCTAATAGTGGATTTTGGGGATTGCTGGAGTAGGTCGAGATTCAACCAAACCAGGGTATATCTAGTGGTATCTGTGATTGACTGTGATTTCTGTTCTTTTTATCTATTTGTTCGTTACACGTTTTTATTTGTCGATCACCCTATTCACCTCATTTAGAGTGTACTTTTCGATCCTACATATGGTACACGATGGTGGTAACATCAACATGTATGACACGTGCCCAATCTTGGCGTCGATCTCAAACGGACCATAGCAGCGATCCGCTAGCTTCTCGTTGCACTGGTGTGTTAAAGACTTCAACCGATACAGTCTCAACTTCAAGTAGACCTTGTTCCCCACAGCAAACTGCACATACCAGCGATGCCCATCTTCTTTGGCCTTCATGCTCTGTTGCATCCGAGTCAAATGCCGCTTTAACTCCTCCAGGACTCTATCCCTCTCCTCAAGATACTGATCTACCTAGGACACCTGTGTCTAACTGCGCTGTAATGGATTAAGCGTAGACGATCTCGCCCATATAAGACTTGGAATTATGTCGTTAGCGAAGCCGAATGATAGGATGTATTATATCAGCACTCCGCACACGCCAACCACTTGGCCCACCACTTGGGTGTCTCCGATGCGAAACAACGTGGATACGTCTCTATACTTCGATTGACGACCTACGTCTGGCCATCTGTCTGTGGGTGGTATGCTGTGCTTCTTTTGAGAACTATCCCCTGCACCTTGAATTTCTCCTTCCAAAAGTTACTCATGAATACTTTGTCCCTATCTGAAACAATGGATGCATGAAAGCCATGCACGCTCACAACCTCATAAACGATGCCGCCACTATCACCGTTGTATCGGGGTACCGTAGTGTCACAAAATATGCATACTTATTGAGGCGATCCACCACACAAATATGACCTAAAATCCATCCGAACTCGGTAGTCCCTCGATGAAATATATGAAAATATCTTCCCAAACCATGTCAGGAAGAAATAGCGGCTATAGAAGTTTGCAGGAGCCATTGCAGGAGCCATTGCTGAATACTTATGACGCTGGTAGACGTTACAATTAGCCACTATCCGAGCAATATCTCTCCTCATCCCTTTCCAATAGAGTTCCTAACCATCCTCGTATAAGTCTGCTGCACTCCGGAGTGACCTACTGCATAGCCATGGAATTCCTGAAAAATCAACGGAATGTGGGGTGAAGTCTGGGATATTAATATCCGCCCCTGGAACATCAATCACTCTCCCTCCAATGTATATCCTGGTACTCCTTGGCACCCCGCAACAACGTGGCTCGTATCTGACCCAATCCCTTGTCGACATCTCTCTCCCTCCACAAGGGCTTCCAACCCATCAACACCGGCACTAAGATGGCCTCCATCTGAATCACCTCCTCTCTGTGCGATAGTGTGTCTGCTGGATTTTTCTCCAAGCCCGGTCTGTACTGTATCTCAAAGGTGTACCCAATGAGTTTAAAAAGCCACCTTTGGTGCTCATCTGTCACCATGCGCTGCTCCAGTAGGTACTTAAGACTTCTCTAATCAGTGCGCACAATGATCTTCCTGCCAAATAAGTAAGGCCGTCACTTTTGCCAGCACAATGGCCATTAATTTTTGCTCGTACACTGACTTGAGTCGCATCTGTGCCGTCAGGACCTGACTGAAGTACGCAATTGGACTATGCTTGCATCAACACCGCCTCTTGTTGGAAGATATATGCATTCGAGGCAATTTATCTGTAGAACATCTTGTTTGAACTTAAATGATACTAATTATCCAAGTATAATTAAAATGTTTTAAATACTTGGATAATTTTCTTAGACTTAAAGCAAGGTCATACACGTATATAGATAGAGATCTTGATTATGGGAAGTGTCTGACTGATAGGAACTTGAGTCTTAAAGCGTTCATGGTCATAGATGTGTCGAGAAAAAGATATCGGCACATCGGACAGATCATTGTGGTTTTGTCTTAACCAAAAGGGTGATGATGATCTCATAATCATTCGACCTGGCGAAGTCAGAGACGAGACACATGTGCTCGTTAGAGAATGAGTCCACTGAACGACACAATAAAGAGTTATCAAATGGTTAACATTAACTAAACTGTCATTGATAGCTCTCTAGTGATGATAGGCAAGTTGGACCTTAAGATTTGAGGTCATTGTATGAACCTGTGCGTGAATGGTATCACTAAGATCTATGATTTAGCTTTGTGGCAATGCATGCTGAAAGGTCTTAGGTTGGGTGACACTTGAAGCGTACGATGTGAGTAGTAATCAAGAGAGGATTCGTCTCTTTCGTTAATGGAAAGTTAGTATCACAGGCTCAGTACGGTTCTTGGTGAAAACCCTCGACCGGGTATGTTGTAGGAAGTACAACATGGACATACCAAAGACCCGATGACACTGACCAGTGCAAGCTGTTAAGGTTGACAGTTTACTATACCCTAAGCTATCCAGTGACATAATTATGCCGAAGGGACTAAAACTGCGGTATTCGTCACAGGTACAGTCAGAGTGATTCCAACGATACTTATGTCAATGGGTCAATCACATAATTATGGTACCAAAACAGGGACGACACATGCTGCTCGTGGTCACCGTCGTCTAGGAAGTTTTGAGCCCTAACCTATAGTAGGGTCAGGCTATAGGGTCTCACAGAGTAGGATTTGCGTCTTAGTAATAGGAAGGATACAGGAGGAGTGCACTCGGATGCACGAGAGTAATTAATGTCACAAAGGTTTGTGACAATAAGTCTAAAATAATTAAATGTGGAATTTTACATGATATATTATAATATGTCACGAAGTGTTTGTGGACATATAATGCATAGAAATGAAGAAAGAATTTTTCAGCGAAAGTCAGGAAAAAAACCGCGCTCGAATCGGAGTTCAAATGGACTCAATATGATTATTTGAAAGTGTTTTAAATAAAAAAAGAAAAAAGGGGGGCTTAATGGGTTTTGTGCGGTGTTAAACCCGCCCGAATCGCAGGTCAACCCGCCAGGCTAAGTGGGTCCCACACGCGAGGCAGGGACGCGCCCGCGGGCACGGCCTGCGTAATGAGCGAGGCACGTGGCGTGTCCCACCCGTGAGGCAGGCACGTGCCCGCGGCACGGCCTACGTGGTGCAACGAGCGTGCCCCGCATGGCGCGCGCGGGTTTTCCAAGACCGCATTCTTCCGTTCTGCAGAATTGCGAAAAATACAACAATTTTCTTATTTTCTTTTGCACGTTTGAGGGGTCAAACGATACCGGAATTGAGCGCCGTTTGTTCCTATGCGATCGTTGTTCCGAACCCTTCAATTTTCGTATAAGATGTGAACATTTAAATTCAACGACGAAAAAGATAAAATTGTTTTAGTGTGACTTTCTTAAGAAAACAATTCTTCCCCAAATTTAATTTTGTCCCACATCACTTGTGAGATGAGGAAAATGAGGGTTGGCTCCCTATATAAATAGGGGTTGAGCCTTTCCATTGGATTGGTACCAAGTCTTCGATTTCGGGTAGCTCCAAAAGTTTTGAGCACCCTGGACTTAGACTAAATAATTATACCCTCCTAAAATTTTTTCCGTTCATACGTTCGTGTTCTGTCAAGATGGCGAAGAGGTTTGGATCGGATCCAAAGTCTTCGACGTGGGTCCTTCTCAAGTGAAACTTTCTTTGACAAGTGGTTGGCTCGGAGGCGCGGTGTCGGCTCACTTCGGACAGTCAAAGACAAGTTGCTGAAAATGACGTTTCGCTTTCTGCAGACACGAAGTAACGTGTATGTCCGTTTTATAATGTTATGCTTTTATATATGTTGAAGTAGTTTAGATCTATTTTTGGGGATGGTCAGACCCATCCCAAGACAATATATTTTCATGGTTAGGGTTTATTTTAATCCTTAGGGCACTCATTAAATTGTTTAATGATTTTATTCCGCTGCTTAATTCTGTTTTAGTCGTCCGTCCGTTGTAGGACGGGTGTAGATTTTATGCCCTGAGAGTCTATTAAATCCAACATTGGTACCAGAGAGCCAAGTCTACTATGATCTATTTTCTGCAATTGATATAAAATGCTTATGATGTTTATGTTTTTATAAACATGTAAATAATTTGTTTATTTAGATTTAATAATAATGTGATGATTATTAAAAAAATTGACTTAAACTTTATAACATAATTTTAAGTTGCTTGTTATTATGCTAAATTTTTATGAGATAAATTTTTTGTTGCTCTTTATCATGCTAAAATTTTATGAGATAAAACTTTTAGTTGATATTTTAATGGTTATTTCATTTCTTGCTCATTATGTGATAATTAATACTAGAAAAACTTTTAGGTAAATCATTAAAAGCTTTCAAAAAACTTATAAGATAAGTTTTATATGGATGTGCTATAATTTAAAATTGTTGCAACTATTAAATCCATAATACTTGACTGGGGTGGCACTCTCAAATAATAATTATTATGTAACTTAATTGTTGTAATAATAATTTTGAAAAGGCTATGATTTAATTAGTTGCAACTTGAATATTTAAATATCTAATACATGATTAAGATAACACCCTTAAAAAATTTCCTTATAGTTGATAAAGACCTTAATAAAATTTATTAACCAATCCTAATAATTTTGAATTTTAGGATTCAACTAGTTGATAGGATTAACTAGTTTGATGAAGCTATATTAAATCGATGTTACACATTTAAATAATTAGCATCCTTAAAGAATCATGAAACTGTGTCTAGAAAGTTTGTAACTAGTGTTGTGGATCACCTCAGCTTGATTGACTAGGGATAGTGATCCTGACCTAGCCAAACCCGTTTGGCCGTGTTCTGCTGGACCACAAGTGTTAAGGCCAAAAATGACCGAGACAGTTGTCAGGCTGACGTGGATCCCTCGGGCTGAGTCGGAGCCTCGTCAGCAGGTGAAGTGGGACCCAAGGTTGGGAGAATCCGGGTCGAGTGATGGATGTAAATGATGATGTGATGCTTGATCGACCCTTGGACATCTGTTGCGTCGATCGTTCGAGGCTGGGAAGCTCGGTAACAATTTTCGCGGAAGATGGCGATACATCGATCTACACCACAGAGATACGTTAGGGGAGGTCGGATCTAGGTCCCGACCTAAATCCCCTCCGATGCTTAAGTTAGTACGGGAACTTAAGAATGAGAGTGAGCTTGGAACATCTGAGATCGACCCATGGATGTTCGTCTCAGGTCTGGCGTCGCAAGTTCTATAATGTAAGAAATATCAGCTGAGAAAGTAGAGTTTTATGTCTTAGATCTCGTACCGTGAAATTGGAACCTCTTTACCTTTTCTTTATGTATAGGTTGTTCCCCTTTGATTATATGTAATCTTCCCTCATTGATTCAGGCACGATCTCCTCTGAGATTCGAGATAACGGCTGCCTATTTACTCGGCCATATTAACCTCCCCTGAATATCAGCGCAAGCCTAACGGTCGAACGATTCGTTCGTTTGACTCGGCAACACTCTGCTTTGAGTGATGGGTATCGAGTTGTGGGTGCCAAATGGTCGGGTACACGAATACTCCAACAGGATCCGTACCCGTGCGTGGGCCTCGTCAACCAGTTGTAGGTTGAGTTCGAGTTCTTCCAAGTTTCTTTCCTCGTCGTAGTATTGGAGACGAAGTGGTCGTTCATTAACTTCCACTGGGACAACGGCTTCATATCCATAAGCCAGCATGAATGATGTTTCTTATGTCGAGGTTTTGTGGGTTCTGTACAACCATAGTATGCCGGAGATTTCTTCTGGCTATGTTCCCTCAAGCCCTGTTATTCTCTTTCGAAGAGGTCGAAGAATGCATTTGTTTGCAGTCTCGGCCAATCCATTAGACTGGGGATGGGCGACAGAGGCAAAATGCAGCTTGATCTTCAGCTCGGAGCAGAAGTTTCTGCAGCTGGCACTGTCGAACTGTGTACCATTGTTCGTCACAATAGATTGTGGGATGCCAAAACGACAGACAATGGATTTCCAGACGAAGCTTCGAGCCTCCTTCTAGGTGATCTGGGACAGGGGCTCTGCCTCAATCCACTTCGTGAAGTAGTCGATCGCCACTATTTGGAATTTCCATTGCCCGCTCGCTTGTTTGAACGGACCGAGTAGGTCCAAACCCCATTTGGCGAAAGGCACTGGACTGACGATGGGGATCAGATCAGTTGGTGGAGCCGAGCTGATCCTTGAGAATTTTTGACAAGTCGAGCACCTTCGTACGTATTCGACGGCATCTTTGAACATCGTTGGCCAAAAATAGCCTTGTCTCACAGTCTTCAAAGCTATGGCCTCCCCCCGCAATGGTTCCCGCAATCGCCCTCGTGGATTTCTTGAATCACATAATACGCTTCCTGCGGGGCTAAACATTTGAGGTAGGAGAAAACATCATACCTGGTCCATCGCCTTTTGTATAATGAACCATCTAGCAGGACGAATGGGTATGCCTTCCGTTCTAGCTTTCGTGCCTCCACTGGGTCGGTCGGCTTCTCCCCAGTGTTCAGGTAATGGATTATGGAATCCATCCAAGTGATTCCTCGGTCAAGGCTTAGCAACTCCTGTTCCAGCCCGCTGGGGTGTGGTAGACGTTGTACGTACACTGTACGACCGAGCCCTGCGTGGGAGGATGGCGCGAGCTTCGACAGGGTGTCGGCTAGGTGGTTCTTCGACCTTGATACATGATGGATTTCCACGCGTCTGAACCTGGCGAGTCCGCTTTAGCAACTTGCTTGTAGCTTTGCATTGAGTCTTCGCGGGCCTCGAAGGTTCCGTTTAGTTGGTGGACTACGAGGCTGGAATCACTGAGTAGTTGGACCACTTTTGCTCCTAGGGCTCGAGCCAGTCGGAGTCCATTAATGGCCGCTTCGTACTTGGCACCATTATTTGTGGTTTGAAAATTGAAGCGAAGAGCGTATTCGAATATGTTGCCCGCTGATGTTTGGACAATTATACTGGCCCTCCTCCTGGTTTGAGTGACCGAACCGTCAATTTGTACGATACAGGTTCTCTCGTCTTCAATTGTATCAGTTGGCGAATTGATGCTTGTCGAGGGTGAGGGGGTAACCTCGGGTAGTATGTAGTAACACATACCTCTTCCTTTGGGCCATCGTGGTAAGTGAGTTCGACAATGAAGTCGGCGAGAGCCTGTCCTTTGATGGCGGTCCTCGGCTTGAACTGTATGTTGAATTCGCTTAGCTCGACTCTTCATTTCGTCATTCTCCCTGAACGATCCAGCCTCTTCAGGGTTTGTTCTAAGGGAGTGTCGGTGAGGACCAGGATGGTGTGCGCTTGGAAGTACGGTCGCAACATCCTCGCAGATTGGATCAGCGCGAAAGCCATCTTCTCTATTCTCGAATAGTTGATCTCCGCGCCTCGGAGAACCTGACTGACATAGTAGATGGGCCGTTGCACTCCCGAGTCTTCTTTGACGAGTGTCGAGCTTACGGCCTACATGGTAGCGGCCAGATAGATGATAAGTTGGTCATCTTTATCTGGCTTGGTCAGGAGCGGTGGGCTGCAGAGGTATTCCTTTAACTCAGAGAAGGCTTTCGTGCAGTCTGCGTCTCATTTGATGACTCTCTTGCCACTCGACACGGAGGCTATCGCCTTTCTCGACACTTTGAAGAAAGGCAACGACTTCTCGGCTGACTTAGATAAGAATCGGCCCAAAGCAGCTATTCTTCCGTTCAGCCTTTAGAGTTCTCTGATGGTCGAGATCGCAGCGATCTTGTTGTGGTTGGCCTCGATCTCTCGATTCGTTAGCATGAAACCAAGGAACTTCCCCTACCGAATCCCAAAGGTACATTTGGTAGGGTTTAGCCGAAGGTTGTATCGTCAGATCTGTGTGAATATCTCCCGGAGATCTGCGATGTGATCTGTTGGCTTCTTCGACTTGACCAACATGTCATCGACATAAACTTCTAGGTTCCGTCCGATTTGAGCCTCGAAGACTCCGTTCATCATGCGTTGGTACGTAGCCCCTGCATTCTTCAAACCAAATGGCATTTTGGTGTAACAGAAAATACCTCGATCAATGATGAAAGAAGTATTCTCTTCGTCCTCTGGTGCCATCTGCATCTGGTTATATCCTGAGAATGCGTCTATGAAGCTGAGGAGTTCGTAGCCCAAAGCACTATCGACCAGATGGTTGATTCGTGGCAGGGGGTAACTATCCTTCGGGCACGCTTTGTTGAGATCGGTGAAGTCGACGCACATCCGCCATTTGTCGTTCGCCTTCTTCACCATCACAATGTTCGAGAGCCAGTAAGGATATCTGACTTCTCGAATGAAGCCTGCATCCAGAAGTCGATCAACTTCCTCGATTGTAGCCTTCATCCTTTCTCCTCCCATATTTCTCTTCTTTTGCTTCATGGGCCTAGAAGCCGGGTCGACTTCCAGTTTGTGGCACGCCACCTCGGGGTCGATGCCAGGCATATCCTTTGGGGACCAGGCAAAAATGTCTGCGTGCTCTTTCAAAAGAGCGATCAATTGTTCCCTTAGGTCGAGAGGGAGCATTGATCCAATTGAGACAGTTTTCACTTCCTCTTCGAAGATCCGGATGTTCTACGTCCCTTCGACTGCCGCAGGCCGTCGATCTTTGCCTCTGGGATCGACTGGGTCTGCATGTCCAATCCTCCTCAGAGCGGTGGACAATGTATAACACGACCGCGCCTGCTTTTGATTTCCTCTTGCCTCCCGACTCCCTCGGGGGTCTGGAATTTGATCATCTGATGGAAAGTTGAGACTACCGCTTCTACATCGTTCAGTAGTGGTCTCTCGATGATCCCGTTGTACGCCGAGTTGATCTTTACTACCATAAAACTGGTTAGGCGAGTGAGTTGTCGAGGATACGTGCCGAGGGTCACCGATAAGGTGATGATGCCTGCTATTAGGACGGAGTGTCCGGTGAATCCCACCAGGGGCCCCGAACAGGGCGTCAACTCCGCAGAGGACAATCTCATCCTCTCCAACGTAGTGAAGAAGAATATATCTCACAAGCTTCCGGTGTCGACAAGTAACCTCTTTGTGGCGATCTCGTTGACGGTGGCTATGATGACGACAACATCATCATGCGGCAGTTCCACACCCTCCAAATCTTTATCCCAGAAGGAGATAGGAGGTGTAGAATCTCTAGGACGCTTTCACCCCACAAATATTGTCATCAACCTTTCGGCATAGGAGCTTTGGAGAGGGTTTGACGGCTTCGGGTGCGGGAGACCTCCCATTATCATGTTGATGAGGCCGACGCTGGGAGGCTGGGAGGTTGAGGCATCCTCGAAGGATGTTGATGGGTGAGTCGACATGGTCGAGAGGTTCGTCGATCGGTATGTCGACTCATGGTTTTCCACAGACGGCGCCAAACTTTTAAGGCCAAAAATGACCGAGACAGTTGTCAGGCTGCCATGGATCCCTCGGGCTGAGTTGGAGCCTCGTCAGCAGGTGCAGTGGGACCCAAGGTTGGGAGAATCTGGGTCGAGTGATGGATGTAGATGATGATGCGATGCTCGATCGACCCTTGGACAGCTGTTGCGTCGATCGTTCGAGGCTGGGAAGCTCGGTAACAACCTTCGCGGAAGATGGCGTGTCACGTCCCGCTTCCCATTATACTTGGGAGCGAGAACGGGAGCGGGTCCGCATGTGCTTAAAGCAAAGTACTTTTTTTCTTCCTTTTTTGACTTAAGCACAATAAACGTCTGTGTACTAAGCATGGAAGATTCTTGCTTGCGAATATCAGAACAACACACAATTATCATTACAACTTCAAGTCCAGATTACAAGTACACAAATAAATTAAGGCCTAAGATGGCCGTTAAAGGCAATTACACAAAAGGAAATACCTTGAATGAAATACAACGCAGATATTAATTTATTGCGGCGCTGCGAAAGCACGTCGTTATTCAACAGTGGATCTTAGCGTCCTGATACTCCTGGTCAACTAGTTCAGCCTCAGGGTATGCTCCTCTGCAAGAACTGTCCCAGAACCTGACGTATATTTCACAAGATAACAACGGAGAAATATACGTCAGCGAGGGTCGCTCGGCAAGTTAAAATGTTAGAAAATGGACACTTGGCAAGATAATAATATAGTTTGCAAAGCTTTTAAAAATAAGTGACACAATGTGATTACAATCAGGCAAAGCATAAGTAGCGTAAGAGAACATATGAGCATGTCAACGTGTAGTGTACCAAATGGTGAGCATGGTAGGTGTGGTGCGCAAATTAGCGAACATGGCAATGTGTAGTGCGCAAAGTAGCGAACATGGCAATGTGTAGTATGCGAGTAGTAAGCAGGCAAGGTGTAGTGTACAGAGTAGTAAGCAGGCAAGTGTGGTGCACAGAGTAGTGAACATGACAAACGTGGTGTGTGTAGTAAGCAAAGTAACGCATAGAAAGCATGGTGATGACAAGTTAGTAGGTTACACATTTATAACAGCAACAACAGGAGTAAAATAGTGCATCATTCAATCTTCTAATCTAGTAACAAGCCCCTTGTCTGAGGGCGGAAGAAACTACAATTACACCTAAACCAACAGGAGCTATCCGCGGCTCTGTATTTACCGACCCCATCCGGGCGACGGTCGAATTTACCGGTGGGGTGAAATCCAGAAATTCCGCACTCTACTACAATGGACCACCCCACCCAAAATGTCAATGTTTGTCTGTTCAGTTCAATGTATGCCCCAAGGACCCAATATTCTGTAAATTGCCCCAAGAGCCCAATAGTCCGTATATGCCCCGAGAGCCCAATATCACATTTCATTAGGGTGGACACTCCACAAATAATGGTACAACAATCAATGAGAGCATTTCATGTACATTACTACAATGGCAATAACATTTTGAAAGTAAGGCAACCAATCATATCAACAGGTCCATTAAATTTAAGCAACCTACTTAAAAGTTATTGTTTGCAACGTTTAGTACTTCCGGTCATGAAACCTGAGCAATATAGCTTAAAACTGGTATGTGATAAATACTTGCTTGATTCGATGTGACTTTGGGTGCCCGCATGATCGTTAGAGGGGCACTGATTTATCTGCGAAGTCGGATCCGTGATAAGCTGAAGTCTTAAACTCAATAAAATTATTACAACCAACTTATATATATGTATTTACTGTTTATTAATATTGATATGTTGACACACACATATATAATATTACATAAAAGTGACATATTAATTATATATTATTATACGGCTAACAGAAATTAACTTAACATCTAAGTTATAGCATTTACATCATGCATCATAGTATACTGTAAGCGTTTTCATACGGTTTGCGATAACCGTGTATATACATATACATCTAGTAATATGTTATATATAATCTGCGTTATAAAACCCATGCAACTAAGTTATATATATAAGTATATGCTTATAGCACTGTTCTTGCATTTATAACTCAACGTAAAATAACACGTAACATGACTTATTGTGTACTCACGTACCGATCAATTCGTTCGAGCGTTAAACGAATGCATGCGGCGACTGGACGATGGGCTCAGCACCGGAGGCGGCGGGGTCGCGGGATCGTACGGTGATAGTGTGGATGCTTGACGGGAGAACGAGTGGAGGTGGCGGAGCGTTGCCACGAGGGGAGAACGGTGGGGGTTACAACTTGGGGCGTCGGAGTGAGGGGAGGGGCTCACTGGCGGTGCAGGAGCGTGGCTGAGGTCGGAGGTTGGGCGGTGCAGAAGGTGGAAGAGAGGTGGTCGTTGGGGTTGTCGGGCTCGACGGTGGAGGTTGCTGGCAGACTGGAGATGGGAGGAGGGGGCTCGTTCGTCGGAGAGCGGCGACTCGAGGAGGGGTTGCTCGGGACTGAGGGGTTTGTGGTGTTGTCGCCGTCGAAGGTCGAAGAGGGAGGAGAAGTCGGAGCAGGGTGGGAGCTTGGCGGTGCTTCGAACGGAGGAGGGGTGCAGTGCGAAGTTGGAAGGAGGCACTTGCGTGTGGGCTGTTGCTGCGGCGGAGTCTGGCTGAGGGGCGGTGTTGGGATTCGGAGGGGAGGTCGATGGCGAGAAAGGGAGAGGGGAGTTGGTGCAGCGCGGTGAATCGAGGTTGCCGGAGTGAGGTGCGACGACTCTGGGGTGTGGCTGCGTTGAAACGGAGGTGGGGTTGAAGGAGGGAGAGTGTGTCTGATGGTGTCGAGGAGGGCGAAGCTTGTGGAGGGGAGAAGGCCGGGGTGAGAGGATGTCAGAGGTGATGTGTTGGCTGCGAGCGTGGGGGTAGAGGGTTCGGGGGGTCCGAGGGGGTCGAGGCTGGTTCGCTGGGTCAGAGAGATGGAAGGAGGACGGTGAGGTTGCCACGGGGCTTTATGAAGAAGAAAGAGGAGAAGGCGAGCGACGTGAGGGTTGGGTTGTTGGGATTTAATGGGGAATGTGGGGAGATGGGTTCTACATGCAAAGCGAAGTACGTGGGTGAGATATAGAGGGGCTGACAGTTTGTGTTTCTTTTTGTTTCTTGATTTTTGAAACGGTTATAAAATACGTTGGGGTGTGAAGAGATGTGAAGAAGTGGGAGATTGGTTACAAAATCGTGGGATAAATCGTCGCAAAATCAAGGAGGAAGTCGTGTAGATCTGTTAGGATTCCAACAGCTAGTGGGTTTAGAATTTGATTTAGAGAATCAGTTAGGATGTATTAGGATAATATATAATCACATTAGTTAAGATATTTGTAGATTATTATGATTTAAATTAGATTTGTTTGAGATCTTAAATTCGATTAGGGGAAAGATATTAGATAAGATGGTTAAGAGTTGGTTAGGAAACCGATTCAATTTGAGATTTAATTTGGATACTCCAAGATATTTAGACATGTTAGAATTTTAGATCTGATTTAGACAATCAATTTAGTTAAGATTTGATTAGGAGGGTCGACTTGGTTAGGATATCTTGATTAGGAAGATCGATTCAGTTATGATTTTGATTAGTAAATTAAGATTTAGTGGGTCGAGATTTGATTTAGATAATATGATCAGTCAAGATGTTTAGATCAGGATCAGATTGGATTTGGGGAATTGATTTAATTAAGATATTTAGGATTAGGAAAAATCATATAATTAAGAAATCGGATTATTATGATCTCGTCCCTGCAATCAACGTCAAACAAAAGTTATGAAGAAGATACAAATGTGATCGCTAAGTCGTGAGAGTCACGAATACGTGATCCGATCACGCGATCTAGCTATGAAAATTAATAATAAAATCATAAGACAATAATTCAAATAAATCTACTAATGGGAACACGTACGAAATACGTACGTACAGAAACATGCCGTTACATGGCGATACGTCGATCTACACCACAGAGACACGTTAGGGGGTCGGATCTGGGTCTCGACCCATATCCCCTCCGATGCTTAAGTTAGTACGAGAACTTAAGGATGAGAGGTAGCTTGGAACAGCTGAGATCGACCTATGGAGGTTCTTCTCAGGTCTGGCGTCGCAAGCTCTATAATGTAAGAAATATCAGCTGAGAAAGTAGAGTTCTATGTCTTAGATCTCGTACCGTAGAATTGGAATCTCTTTACCTTTTCTCTATGTATATGTTATTCCCCTTTGATTGTATGTAACTGTCCCTCATTAATTCGGACACGATCTCCTCCGGGATTCGAGATAACAGCTGTCCATTTACTCGGCCCCATTAACCTCCCCTGAATATCAGCGCAAGCCTAATGGTCGAACGATCCGTTCGTTTGACTCGGTAACACTCCGCTTTGAGCGATGGGTATCGGGTTATGGGTGCCAAATGGGTCGGGTACACGGATACTCCAGCAGGATCCGTACCCGTGCACTAACAAGGATGCAAATTATTATTATGTGACACCATCAATTACATCTAGTCAAATACGTTTAAAAATATTCTTCAAGATTAATCGTAGCCCTCCTTGTTTTGGAGTTTAACAACTATAGGTTCCGTGTTGTAGTTGAGCACACTCAAGATATGACATGGCTACCTTATGGAAACCAACTTCTAATTACATGTGATGTAGTCTAGGCTTAACCCAAACCGTCGCATCGTGCATGCACCGAGCGCCGGCGTAAGTTAGGCTAGACACAAAAACAAGGGTCCGACTGGACTATGCATTATGATTTGGATGAGTACATTTATGATTGTAAGTGGCTAATGGTAAAAATCTATACGGAGTCATATATGATATGATTGATGAAGAATTCATCTACCGACTGCAGAGTCAAACAACTTGTTAAGCACACTCAAGATTGTGAGACTCAGGGTGGTTGGATCCCTCTTCCGCTAAATTTAATTGATGAATTCGTTCATTATTATGGTTTAAATTGATCATTAAAATAGTGTGAGAATATAGTTTAATAAAAACCTTTTGAACTATAAGAACACATGCTAATTCTAAATTTATATTATATGCAGTATGGAGTCAGGATTGAAATTTATCATTGGTAAGAACGTGCTAAATGTGGCAAACTATAAAGACTGGTTAAGGAATATCAAAATGGTCCTTTCATTAGCTGGGATTAGTTATCTGCTGACAGACACTGCTCCTGACAAATCGGATGAGAATGCCACTGAAGAAGATATGGCAGAAGGATGCAGAGAAGGCGAGGTGTCTTACTCTGGCCTCGATGAATAAGGAACTGCAATGAAAGCATGAACATATGCATGTTCAAAGTATGCTTTTGCATGTGGAACAGTTGTATGGTAAGCAGTCTCGGGCTGCAATTTTCGAGGCTACCTGTAATCTTTGGGGAACGAAGATGACGACTGGCCACGTCCAAGACCACGTGATCAAGATGATCGAATACGTTGAGGACGCAACTGAGCTGGGATTTGTTCTGAATCATGAGATGTCAACTGACATTATTATGAAGTCTTTGGCTCCTGACTTTGGCCCGTCTATTACTAATTTTATAATGAAGAACACTGAGGTTGAACTCCCTCACCTCTTTAACATGCTCCGGCAGTTCGAGTAGAGAATGAAGGAAATGAAGCCTAAACCACCAGTGTTGGTCGTCGGCTTTGCTTCGTACTATCAGCCCAAGGGCAAAAGTAAGAAGAGGCAGATCCCTCAACCTGCTAAGCCAAATAAGGAGAAAGAAAAAAGGGGCGTCGTCTGATTTGGTGTGCTTTCACTGCCATAAACCCGGACATTGGAAAAGGAACTGCAAGACTTACTTGACAGAGAAAAGAGGCATGCTGATGCCTCATCTTCAGGTATAAATCTTGTTACAGAGTATATGTATTTCTATCAAGTTTAATACTTGATATTAGATACCAGTATGTTTACTAAACATCTGTATATTGTCTACAAATGCTTAAAGCTATGAAAAGAAGATCCTCATAAGATCGGCAAATGGAGCAATCGTTGCTCCGGGGGCCGTCAAGGACTTCAACATGACATCAAGAAGATGGTTGAATATTATTTGAAGAAATGATGTATTTTGAGATCTAACAATGTAATAAAATAAATGTCATTTGGAAAAGAAATGATATGAACAATTTCTATAAATAAAATCATTGCTTTAATTCGGAATATCTTGATGCGTATACTTTGGTGGCATTCTGTGTTGATTATATTGTATTGTGAGTATGCGATTAACAGGAGCAGACATTAAACATTTAACCAATCTAAAGTAACAAGTCCAAATCATTTTCATGCGCATATATATTAGATACGATATTTATAATGCGCCCACGATAAAAGTTCTTGTTGGCTGCATATGAAACTTCTAGTTAGAAGATTAATGCAGATGGAAGGATGAATGTGTGGGTAATCAAGACTCCTATAAACAGATTTGGATATAACATACTCGTCAAACGACCAAACACAAGCCCATTCAGATTTAACTCACTCAGCACAAAAGGTCTGGTTAATACTTTTATAATCAACATTCTAAATGAGATTTAGAAAAAAGAATGAAGAAGTATGACCATAAAATTCTCAAAGTCAGTGGGAGCTAGCATGTTGCTTAGTTTCTTTTGGGCTAAGTAAAGTTCTAAGGTTAAAGAACATCTATATGTGACATACAATCAAAAGAGGTTGTTTATGTCAGAGATATAGATAATTTAGTGTCATTAATGTGCTGGACAGAAATGACACAAAACTGTTGGAATATGCTATAGTTTGACTGACGAGTATAAAATGATAAACCTGAGATAAAGAGGTGTGCTAATTGGTTAGCTATACAGAACAGGAAAAATTTGTTGCATGAGATCCAAAGACACCTTCATATGAATCACCCATGTGTGATCAAGAGTGTATAGTATATAGACTCCACAATATTGCATAGTAGATACATTTTATCAGATCTATTCTCTAGGCTCTGACATATGAACGTCTGTAGAGACTGATATGTTATAGCGGTATGAGATACCGAGATAAATAGCCTTAGTGCAAGTGGGAGATGTTGGAAGATATATGTCTTCGAGGCAATTTATCTGTAGAACATCTTGTTCGAACTTAAATGATACGAATTATCCAAGTATTTATAATATGTTTTAAATACTTAAATAATTTCCTTAGACTTAAAGCAAAGTCATACACGTATCTAGATAGAGATCTCGATTATGGGAAGTGTCTGACCGATAGGAACTAGAGTCTTAAAGCGTTCATGGTCATATATGTGTCGAAAAAAGGATATCGGCACATCGGACAGACCATTGTGGTTTTGTCTTAACCATAAGGGTGATGATCTTATAATCATTTGACCTAGCGAAGTCGGAGACGAGACATATGTGCTTATTAGAGAATGATTCCACTGAACAACCCAATAAAGAGTTATCAAATGGTTAACATTAACTAAACTGTCATTGATAATTTTATAGTGATGATAGGTAAGTTGGACCTTAAGACTTGAGGTCAATGTATGAACCTGTGCGTGAACTGTCACTTAGATCTATGATCTAGTTTCGAGGCACGGCCTGTTGACAGGTCTTAGGTCGGGTGACACTTGAAGCGTACGAGGTGAGTAGTGATCAAGAGAGAATTCGTCTCTTCCGTTAATGAGAAGTTAGTATCATAGGCTTAGTACGGTTCTTTGTGAAAAACCTCGGCTGGTGTATGTTGTAGGAAGTATAACATGGACGTAGCAAAAACAGGATGATACTGACCAATGCAAGCTGTTAGGGTTGACAGTTTACCATACCATAGGCTATGCAGTGACATAGTTATGCCGAAGAGACTAAAACTGTGGTATTCATCACGGACACAGTCAGAGTGATCCCGACGACTCTTATGTCAATGTGTCAATTGCGTAATTATGATACCGAAACATGGACGACACTTGCTGATTGTGGTCACTGTCGTCTATGGGTTTTGAGCCTCAACCTGTAGTAGAGTCAGGCTGTAGAGTCTTACACCGTGTAGGATTTGTCTTAGTAATAGGAAGGATATAGGAGAAGTGCACTCGTGTGCACAAGAATAATTAATGTCACAAAGGGTTTATGACAATAAGTCTAAAATAATTAAATGAGGAATTTTACATGATATTATAATATTTCACAAAGTGTCTGTGAACATGATGCATAGAAATGAAGAGAGAATGTTTCTGTGAAAGTCAAAAAAAAAATTGCGCTCGAATCGGAGTTCAAACGGACGCAATTATTTAAAAGTGTTTTAAATAAAAAAGAAAAAACGGGAGGTGGGGGGCTTTGTGGGTTTCAGGCAGGGTCAAACCCAACCGAACCACGGGTCAACCCCGCCAGGCTAAGCGGGTCAGACCCGTCGCCTGGCGGGTCCCACCCGCGAGGCGGGCACGCGCAAAGCGCATGCTCGCCGGGTGGGTCCCGCCCGCAAGGATTGCGTGTGCCCCGCTCGGCACGCGCGTGGCGTGTGCCCACGAGCACGGCCCACGTGGTGCAGCAGCGCACGCGGGTTCCCGAGGCCGCATTCTTCCGTTTTGCAGAATTGCGAAAAATACAACCGTTTTCAGATTTTCTTTTGCACGTTTGAGGGGTCAAACAATGTCGAAATTAAGCGCCGTTTGTTCATATGCGGTCGTTGTTCCGAACTCATCAATTTTCATATAAGATGTGAACATTGAAATTCAACGACGAAAAAGATAGAATAGTTTGTGTGACTTTCTTAAGAAAATAATTCTTCCCCAAATTTAATTTCATCCCACATTGCTTGTGAGATGAGGAAGGAGGCCGGCTCTCTATATAAATAGGGGCTGAGCCTTCCCCTTGGATTGGTACCAAGTCTTCGATTTCTGGAGCTCCAAAAGTTTTGAGCACGCCTGGACTTAGACTAATTAATTATTCCCTCCTAAAAATTCTTCTGTTACTCCGTTTGTATCCTGACAAGACGATACAGAGGTTTGGATCGGATCCAAAGTCTGACATGAGTCTTTCTCACGTGAAACTTTCTTAGGCAAGTGGTTGGCTCGAAGGCGCGGTGCCGGCTCGCTTCGGGTGGTCAAAGACAAGTTGCTGAAAATGGCTCTTCGTTTTTTGCAGAAACGAAGTAACGGTTATGTCTGTTTTATGTTATGCTTTTATATATGTTGCAGTAGTTTAGATCTGTCTTTGGGGATGGTCAGACCCACCCCAAGACATTATATTTTTCTGGTTATGTGGTATGTTAATTCTTAGGACACTCATTAAATTGTTTAATGATTTTATTCCGTTGCTTAATTCTCTTTTAGTAGTCCGTCAGTCGTAGGATGGGCGTAGATTTTATGCCCTGAGGATCTATTATACCCAACACTCCAACCCGTACCCTGAAGCATTGATCTCCATCACGAAGGGTCTGCTGAAATCCGGTAGGGCTAGCACCGGTACGATCGATATGGCCCATTCGGGGGCCTCAAACGCTCGGGTCGCTTTCACTTCCCATTGAAAGCTATCCTTCTTTAGTTGCTCCGTAAGAGGTCAGACAATAGTGTTGTATCCTTTAACAAATATTCAATAGTATCTAGTCAGCACCAAGATTCTGCAAAAGGCCCTCAAAGTAGTGGGTCGTGGCCAGTTCATCATAGCTGCGATCTTTGACCTATCTACCGCCACCCCTCTACATATACCACATGTCCCGAGTACTCCACCTTCCGTTGTCTAAAAGTACACTTCTTCCTGTTTGCATACAGTTGATGGTCATGCAGCTTTTGCATCATTATATCCACGTGCACCACATGCTCTTCCATAGAGTGGCTGTAAATCAAGATGTCATCAATAAATACTAGGATGAACCTCCTCAAATAGGGCCGAAAAACCTTGTTGACGAGGGCATGTAATGTGGTTGGGCATTAATCAAGCCAAAAGGCATGACCAGAACTTGTAGTGGCCCTCATGCCTCCTAAAAGCGGTTTTTGAAATGTCGGTAGCTTGCATCCTGATTTGATGGTATCCCGACTTCATATCGATCTTCGAAAAAACCGCTGCTTCGTGTAGCTCATCCAAAGCCTCGTCGATTACAGAGACTGTAAACTTATTTGGCACCATCTCTTTATTTAGGGCCATGTAGTCGCCGTAAAACCGCCAACTGCCGTCCTACACACCAACAGAATTGGACTGGAAAAGGCGCTAACGTTGGGTTGGATCACTTCGGCATGTAACATCTCATCTACCACCTTCTCAATCTCATCTTTCTGCACTAGGAGGTAACGCTAGGGGTGCACACTGATTGGGAAAACACCCTCCCACAAGATAATAGCGTGCTCGTGGTCCCGTGGGGGCAGAATGCCACGGGGTGTTTGAAACCTCCTCAAACAGGTCAGAGTCTGCTCTAACTCCTTCGGGACGCTCTGCTTCTCGTCAGCCCCATCCACAGTCAAGTCATGAAACTCTACTAAGAACCCTCTCTCCATCTGAAGGGCCCTCGCCATGATTTTGAATGAGACCATAGAACGACACAAGCTAGGGTCGCCCTGCAGATGACTGTCCTCCCTTCCTCCTGGAACTCCAGCTCAGCAGCGTCCTGTAAACTCTAGTATATCCCAGCGTCTGCAGCCATCACATGAACAGAATAACGTCTATGCTCCCCAGATCCAAGGGCAGGAACTCCTCCATGATTTGTACGCCATGTATGGTCAGTAACAGCCCCAGCACACCCCCTGCTTTGCTCTATCCTATCAGCCCCCAGCATTACTCCAAAGCTCCATGTGTCACTGAGATATATCTCATGCCTCTCCACCACTCTGTGAGAGATGAAGTTGTTGGTGGCTCTACTATCATTTAGGACGGTGACATCCTGCTCTGCTACTCTCCTTGTAAACTTCATGGTGTGGTTCGATGTGAACCCCCACCACGGAGTTAAGCGACGCCTCGGCCATGTCCAGATGTAGGTGCTCCTTGTCCTTCTCCACGTCTGCCTCAAGCTCCACCACTGCTTCCTCCTCGTCATTCACTATCACTATTTGAAGAGCTCGGTCGCACATCAGTGTCCCGGTGAGAATTTCTCGTCGCATTTGAAATAGAGTCTCTTAGCACGCTTGTCCCTCATTTCAGCATCCGCCATGTGCTTCAACTGCCCTTTTGGCCGCGTCTCACAGCCTCTCTCCCTGCTGGCCGTGGTATCTCCTGTAGGAACATTCTTTCCTCCTACCGGTGCCTGACCCCGAAAAGATGATCCACTCCATGCTTTCATGGCACGTCGCTCCTCGACAAGTCTGTCATCCATCCTCCGGGCCAAACACATCCTATCCAGTAATCCTGTCGGGCTCTATATGCGTACCTCTGCATGCATGTTGGGTTTTAGTCCCTTCATGAAGCACCCCTCAAAGTATTCTCTTAACACTCCTTGGACTTAACTTATCAATGTCTCAAGCTTCTTGATATAATCCCTGACCGATCCTTCCTGCCTCAACGCGTAGAGTTGCTCATCCAAGTCTCCCCCTTAGGTCTCCTGGAACCGGTCCAATAAGCATTCGTTGAACTCATCATATGAGCGAACAGGCCGCTGCCGCTGCCTCAATCGAAACCAAGACAAGGCTTCACATTCCAAATAAACTCCTACCGCCTCCAGCCTTGTCTCCTCAGAAAGATGTGTCACCTCGAGATATCTTTCCGCCCTATAGATCCACCCGTCCGGATATCTCCCCAAAGATTGGCATCTTCAACTTCTCGATCATGCTGTCAGTGTTGAAATCTCCAGGCGCTCCTTTACCTTGAAATCGATCGTATTGGGGGGTGGTACGGGTCCCGTAATGACAAATAGTTCCCGAATTGAGCCACGTCGTCTCCTTCGTCCTCTTCCTTGCCGACATCCCACAGTCAAAGCCTCCTCCAACCCCCACCTCACCAAGAACATCATCATGGTATCGATCATATCCCTCATACTCCAAATTATGCCAGTGGGATCCATCTCTACCGAAATCAGCATCTTGATCCTCCCGTACATATTTTCGTTTTCCAATGAAGTCCCAACGAGGTTGCAGGTGGTCCCCAGCTCTCCGATTGGCCGCCCAGGGGTCCGGTAACCCCTGGCGGCATGTCTGTTGCTGATTAGAGCCATGTCGACATGCTAGGGCACCGAGGCCCATGGCGGGGCCTTCCATGCCCGGCAATGCCCTGGCGACCTGCCAGGGGCTCGACAGATCCCTGGCATGCCGCCATGAGGTTGGTGGTGACCTGGTGTGTCGCTAGGGAGGTGCAAGTCTCTTGGCGGCTATGCCGAGTCACGCTGTCCTTCGAGCCCATCCGCAGTGTTTGCCGAGGCCCTGGCGGCCCATCAGGGATGGTTAGCAGTGCCGTGGTGAGTCGCCAGGGAGTCGCTCAGCTCATGCCGGCCTCACCTGGCTTTGCCGGCCTTCAGTGCCCTTCCCAAATGTTGTGGGGTCTCGTTCCTAGCTGAAGCACGCTCTGCCTTTAGGATCTACGTCATCTTCTTTCCCAGAATCCAGATCTGTGTCGGATAACAACCCCTCGCACAGATCTTCAATCTTCTTCTTTCCCTTCGCCGAAATCTTCCTCATCTTTGGGCCTAGACCTGTGTTTTCACCCAGGTCTGACTTCACCGTCTTCGATAACATCGCGTTTTGTTGAATCAATTGTTGGGTCACTTGAGCGAGGGCCTCGAGGACTTGTTGGTACTGTTGCGTTGACTTTTTCGTCACCTTCAGGTCAGATCTGAGCTCATCTACCGCCTTCCATCAAGCCGCCCACTCGCTCTCTTCTCCTCCGAAGCCTCGTGTTTCTCATTCGGTCTGGTGGTCGACATGGGAATTCGATCTGGTGATCGACACGGGAATCGGCATGCTCTGATACCACTTTGATACGGTCTCGATGGAAATTTAGGATAAAACTAGGACTTTACCTTCGAGACGAAAGTCTATATCTCCCAAATAGAACAACCTTTCTTCTCAAAAACGACATGCGCCCTTTGTAGCCTAGCCGGCCCAAAATAAGAAACGCTACAACTTTTCGAAAATGACCAAAATGTCCCTATGGCTAAAATGACTGAAAATGGCCAAAATGCCCTCTTAATCAATTTGCACGCCTTCTCTGTCGCTTATATGTGATGTCCGCATCAGGAACATGCATGTAAGATTGACCAACACCAAGTCCAATGGTTTTTGCCACCTATTAATTGGGAAGCAGGTGCTCCTACTTGGATGAAATTGACTTTAAACATGATTCTTGAAAAACATAAGCCATGCACTTTGTACTTCAAGCTGGTTTAGTTTCACCCCATCTATTTATGCTGCAAAAGAATTGATAGGTTTATTATGAAAAAATGGCTAGCTAAGTCTCCAACCAAATCTTGCAACGACTCTTCTGCGATTACGAAGCTTTCTTCATTGCATTTTAGGGCTGCTCTCCCTTAGGGCTTGTTTGGATGGTTGTGATAAAGATCCGACATATGTTATCTTGGGTAAAAATCCATTGGATCACACTTTATGTTCCAATGACAATTCAAAAATTTTATTTGAACGCCATATTAATTTCATCACATATCATTAAGTTTTTGTCAGAAGTTATTAAAGAGTAATCTCATTTCCAAAGGAAATCCTTTGAATTAAAAGAATGAGGCCAATACCGTTCTCATTTTTAGATTTGTTGTCTAAAAATGATATCCAAACAACCAGATTCTTTGGGTTGCATCGATCATATTCCTTTGGAAACAAGCATCTAGGATCATGTTACTTTGGATTAGGACCATCCAACTATGCCCTCAGTGTGACATTATGTTATCTACCTCGGTATAAATGATCAAGCTACTTGAATTTCTAATTTGATTGTCACACTTATGCATATAAGTATTTTTCTTATCATCATCATCATCATTTTACAGGTGTGGTCTGACTTTCTAACAAGAGTGCTGTTTGTTACGACCCGAGGGTCATGGACAGTTAGGCTTTCGACTCGAGTTTTCTCAACACAAAAGGATACATGGAGGTCAAGCAGGCGTTCTTCTATATTTGAAAGATGGAAAGATACGCAGATCTTTTTACTACAGGAGTAGATGTTTTGGCATAGGCTTGATGTACGTACAAAGGCCAACCAAAGTGGCCTTTCACCCATGAAACTGCAGTTTTGAGAGCGAATTTATGTCAAATTTTTACTGCATTGTATATCTAACTTCTAAAAAGTTTTTGTTCTAAATATTTATAACGCGATTACCAAATTCATGATTGCGCATGAGAGTGGTGGAGCTGCTCCAGATGGAGGCCAGGGATCTAATTTGAAGCCAGTACAACAACCAACAGAGAAAAGGCCTGCAAAGGTTGAATGCGGCTGCTTGTTTGCTTTGTTTATGTTAATTGACATCTTGAGTCTGGCATGGAGTTTTTTTAAATTTGGACATGATTGAGAAAGATGTTGGATATTTTATCTTGTGTGTCGTCAGCATGGACTTACGGATGAGAATGGGTATGTCCAAAGCTTGATTGACACTTAATTGGGCATGTCACATTCACATCCCTACAAATTCTTCATTAAGAAATAGAGAACCATACAAATCCTTCGTTAAGGAGTATCTTTTCTTTGATACTCCTTATTACTCCTTGATGAAAGATTTGTAGGGTTGGAAATGTGTCATGTTCAATTGTGTGTCCAATCGGGCTTTGGGCATGTCCATTCTCATCCCTAGCATAGAGCTAGCCCGAGCCTTGTGTCTGCCGATTCGATTCGGTGTCACTTGGCGTGTTTTGATGATCAGTAATCTTTAGGGTTTTTTTCACATCTTTTTTTTTGGGGGGGACATGGCATTTGGGCATGACGTTTTTTTTAAAACAAAAATTGCATTTAATCCTGTCGAAGAATGATGTTAACTCGTTTAATTCTTTCAATTAACTTGGTATGCATGTGTGGATAAGCCTTGCATATCACGGTTCTGGCGCCTCGCTACCCCACCAGTGAGGCAGTGTAGGAGTCCAGGTTAACAAAAAAAAATTCAAGCTTAAAAATTCAAGATTTAGTTGTCGTTTTTGAGAGCATCTCCAACAGGCAGACTAATCAACGGCTCCTTCGTCATTCTGGAGAGTGCCATCAATAAAAGCGTCTCTAACCGTCGCTCCGCACTCTCGCTAAAGAATGGAGAAGTGTTGGGAGCTCGCCAGATGTGGCGAGCTCCCCAGCGATTCAAAATGAATTTTTTTTTATTCAAACAAAATTTGTCATGTGCAACGGTTATTATTTTGCAACGGTCATATATCCAACAGCTCTATTTTTTGCCTATATATCTTGATGAATGTTAGCATATTTTTTACACAACTTTAAATTTACATATATTTTTTTGCTTGCTTTTCAATTATGGATTCTCAAGATTTTTCTTACTACACAAATCTTCTTAATGAAGAAGTTGAAAATTTTTCTAGCCAACCTCATCCTTCTCAAATTTCTACCCAAATTGATACTTCAGTGAAAAAAGTTTCAAGGTCTCGCAATTTTTCAGTTGAAAAAGATAGTCTTCTCGTTTCTGCATGGCTTAACATCAGTATTGATGTTATACAAGGCAACAATCAAAAATCTGTGAAATATTAGTAAAGAATTTGCGATTACTTTCTTGAATACAGAACTTTTGAATCTGAACGCACCGCCAACTCATTGATGAATCGGTGGTCGGGAATTCAACTCTCGGTGAATAAATTTTGTAGCTACTACGCTCAAATTGATGGAAGACAACAAAGTGGTGTCAACGAGCAAGACAATGTATTAATAATATCATTTAAATATATTTATATTTATATTTTTGTATTAATATTATTTCGTGTAATTATTATATTTTGAGCATTTGATTATTTTTTCAGATTATTCAAGCCAAAAATTTATACCAACAATGTCAAGGTCAAACATTCCAACTGTTACATTGCTGGAATGAATTGAAGATCCATCCAAAATAGATGTCTGAAGGCGCGAAGAAGAAATCAAAATCTACAAAGAGTTCTAGTTTAGCCACGTCTTCTCCTTCCGCACCATCTTCTATAAATTTAGAAGAAGAAGATTTGGTAAATGCAACAACTGTAAACTGTGATCGACCAATAGGTAGAAAGGCACCAAAGACTATGCTGAAAAAAGACAAAGAAAAAAGAATCAAATGACACATACCGCTTTACTATGTAGGGAAATGTTTGAGGCGAAAAAAAGAAATGGATCGCCAAAAAATGGAGCTGTATAACAGAACATTTGCTCAAGATCAAGAAAAGAATGATCGAGAAAAAGAACGGCACGAGCGCGAACAACAAAGACTTATTCTTGATCAACAAAAGTTTTTGCTAGAAGAGCAAAAAGAAGAAGGGAGAATAATGGCAATTGATACAAGTAACATGCCTACATTTAAAGTACAATATTATGAAAGTCTCCAAATGGAGATCGTTAAGAAAAGATTTGATAGGTCTACATAATGCAGTACAATGAAGTAATACAATCATCTAGTAGTACAATCAGTTATAGTATCTAGATCGCTCCATGTTGTTCCCACAAATGTTCTACAAGATCCATTTGAAGTTGTGAATGGATATGTTTGTCTCTAATTTGTCGATGCGTTTGAATAAAATCATTTATTTCACTTGTATGCTCATGTGACACAGATGATTCAATTTCTTCAACCACATCATAATTGAAGTCATATTGCTCAATATCTCTCTCGTCTTCAATAATCATATTATGCATTATTATGCATGACTTCATAATATCATTGAGTGTTTCTTGATCCCAAAAACGAGCTGGTCCACGCATAATTGCAAAGCGTGATTGAAGCACCCCAATGCTCGCTCCACATCTTTCCTGGCAGACTTTTGACATGCAGCAAAATGTTTCTTCTTATTTCCTTGAGGAGCTGATATTGTTTTAACAAATGTTGACCATGAAGGATATATCCCATATAATATCCCATTGTATAATCATGACCATTAATGGAATAATTAACTAGTGTAGCACGCCCTTCCGCAAGATCATTAAACACGGTAGATTGATCAAGCACATTGATATCATTAAGAGATCCAGGTAAACCAAAAAAGGCATGCCATATCCAAAGAGCACAAGATGCAACGGCTTCCAAAATGATGGCTCATGAATGTGACCGGAATACGTATCTTGCCATGGAAACTGACAATTCTTCCACTTCCAATGCATACAATCAATACTTCCAAGCATTCCATGAAATCCACGATCAGTATTAACCTGCACCAATCTAGCAATATCATCAATATTTGGTGATCTCAAATATGTATCCACAAACACTGCAATAATTGATTTGACAAATTTTCTCAACCTTTTAATTACAGTGCTTTCACCAATTCGCACATATTCATCCACATAATCTGTTACTACCACGTACGCAAGCATCCTAAAAGCAACACAAATTTTTTGAAGTGATGATAGACCTACAATTCCACAAGCATCAGTCCTTTGGACGAAGTATGGATCATAAGCTTCGACGACATGTTGAATTCGAACAAACAATGATCGATTCATTCGAAACCTCCTCCGAAATAAACGAGAACCAAATGTTGGTGTTTCTGCAAAATAATCACGATAAAGTCTTTATTACCTTCAACTCTACCTCGTTGAATAACAGTATGGCCTACAATATATCCACGACGACGTTGTGATCGGCTCTCATTTGCCAATTCTTCTTCGTCAGCCATCACCATTGTCAATAATAGAAGATCATCATCACTATCATCTTGAAAAAGCATTTTAGCTAATCGATTAGCTATAACTATTTATGATATATTTGTAGACGAAGTGTAGATGGAAAAATATGAGACATGAAATAGGCTTATTTATAGGGAAAAAGTAGTCGTTGGAAATATAGCCTTTGTAAATAGAGCCGTTGGAAATATAGCTGTTAGAAATATTATAATTAATCTATTTAAAATTTAATTTATATTAATCTATTTTTTTTTGCAAAGTTAATTAATTTTTTACAATTTAAAAGTTTAAACTATTTAATTTGGATATGGATTAGTTTAATAATTTAATTTTTTAATAAAAATTAGTTTAATAAATGTTTAAAAGAAATAGGATAATTAATTAAAATTTTAAACTAATCTATATTAACAAATTAAATTTTTTAAAAAAAAATATTAATTTAATCAATGTTAGCTAAAATGGGGAGTATGGTTGGAATGAGAATGCAAAAGGTGGCTCCCTAAAATAGCTTTTTAGCTATAATAGCTAAATTTTGGCTAAAATTTAGGGAGCCACCTAGCTGAAAACATACTAAACCGTTTAATTCATTTGAAATCCAACTTCATCCATTAATAATTGAGATATCGTTAATAAGTGAGCACTGTTGGCTCGTTAGATCACGGTCTAAGGTACTTGCAAATAAACAGTGGTTAACTACTCCACTGTCTCTCGTTGAGGCACAAATTTTGCAGCTTGATTATTTTCATTAGTTCATAATTAAAATTTTAAGACCCAAAAGATGTCGTATGTGATCCATCGAAATCCCGGCACGGCTGCATCCACGTCAGCGGTAAGAAGAGTCGATTCTGCCGAAATTTGCGATTCATGGTGGGACCTGCATTTTGCGACATTTACACCGATCGGTGATGCTAGTCATGTGAAGATTTTCCCATTATCTTACTACTTGAATCTATCCTTAACAAGAAATTTAATTCTACCATTCTCTCTCTTTGCACCACCGCATCGCTCCTTCTCCTCCCTCCAATGCAGACGCTGCCGCCGCCACTCCATCGCCGATGCCTTGACGTCATCTCCAATGCTTGAAGAGAAGCTGGAGAGGGCAGATGAGGTGTAGGTATTGGCCGTGAAGTCGTTGGCAATTTCAAAAAAATGGTATTAGTTTGGCAATTTTCAAAAAATGTAATGTGCTTAGCAATATAACCTCTCTTGCAAAGTGTGTAAAGTGTCTAGCAATCACACTACACCGAGCCCGACGCTCATGTCATCGCCATTCTGTCCAAAGGACGCCCGCACCCAAATCAACCATTCAGAGCTCGCCACGTTTCACCCGTAAGTCACGGCCTCCCCATTACTGCGATGGAATCTTCCGCCCTTAACCCCCGTTCACACTGTGCTGTACCAAACGGGTTCCCTCAATCTTTAAAGACGCCACCTACCCCTAAGTCCCCCCCAAATACGCCCTGGTTCACCGCATCATCAGGGATAAAAACGTCATTTTCCGTTGGATCCCTAGAAGCTTCGTTCGGACCATAAATAGGGGGCGTGTGGCCGCTCTGTACACTTTGCATCGCACCTCTCGTCTTTTCATCAATTTACAGTTTTTCATCTCGAGAACTTCGAAAAAAAACAAGTTTGCAGCGATGGTGAAAAATTACCCCAAAGTGAGCGAGGAGTACGAGAAGGCCGTCGAGAAATGCAAGAGGAAGCTGCGCGGCCTCATCGCCGAGAAGAACTGCGCCCCATTGATGCTCCGTTTAGCGTAAGAACCCCTCTCTTTTCATCCTATTCTCCAGCTTTTTTTGTGGCGGTTTTCTGATTTGTTGATGGGGCAATTTAAAACAAATAATATCAGGTGGCACTCTGCGGGCACATACGACGTGAAGACGAAGACCGGGGGGCCCTTCGGGACGATGAAGCACTCTGCTGAGCTGGCGCACGGGGCGAACAACGGCCTCGACATCGCTGTTCGTCTCCTAGAGCCGATCAAGGAGCAGTTCCCGATCTTGTCCTACGGTGACTTTTACCAGGTTGGTGACCTTATTCACTTGACGGAAATTTTGTCAGTGATTTTAAGATGTTTCGGCGATGTTGTTGCAGTTGGCCGGGGTTGTAGCAGTTGAGGTTACCGGCGGTCCCGAGATCCCCTTCCACCCCGGTCGCGAGGTAAGTTTTACCATTGTAGTGGACCTTTATGTAAAAAGTTCTTTATTTTTAAAATATAATACATAGTCATATTTGATTAATTTATTCTAAATAATAAGACAGCGGCTGGGTTCGATAGGGACTTTGAAATTCTTGTTCACCCGCTTGTAATGAACCCACTCTCGATTATATGTATCAAGAGGGCCCCACCTAGAGTACTTTTCACTTGAATTACGGTTCTACGTGCAGATAAGAATTTTGTTTCTTATTGCTTAATCTTGTTAATATCAATAGAATAAATATTTATTTGATCCTTGTTTAACCAATTAAATATTGATGTTTTCTAAGAGCCCTACCAATGGAGGGCTGAACGGGGTTGAATGAGGGGCTTGATCGAGGAGTATTTGCAAAAACAGTGGAGAGATGGCTGAACATGGGATTAATATATTAAAGCCCTTGTTCAACCCCATATTCAGTCGTTGACTCTTGGTCATTTTTTTCACTTTTATTCCATAATCAGACAGTTGATTCACAAGCCGTCTGATTCGTATGAATGAGACGTCTGATCACTAACATGGGCTTAATATATTAAGCCTTTGTTCAACCCCACATTCAGCCGTCGACTCAGCATCCGCCTTTTTTTACTTTTATTCCTTAATCAGACGTCTGATTCACAAGCCATCTGCGTCACAAGATTCTTGTGAATCAGACGTATGATCACCCGGATTCAGATCACCCGGATTTAGCCCCTGTTAGGCCATTCTTGTGAATCACAAGAATCAGACGTATGATCACCCGGATTCAGATCACCCGGATTTAGCCCCTGTTAGGCCATCCATTGGGAGAGTACATGGGCTGAATCTGACGTGCACAGATTCAGTCCCTGTTGAGGCTGAATGGTCCAGCCCACTGTTAGGAGTGCTTTAAGGCATAAGTATGATTAATAAAATAATATCAACTCCTTATATGGCTAAAGATTCTAAATTCCGTGATTTTTTTGGGTGTAATTTACGTTTTAGAGGGTGGGGACTTGGATGAATTTTTCGGATCATCCAAAATTTGAACCATGTGGGTCTAAATTTATCAGAACCATGTGGGTCTAAATCTATGAGAACTATTGGATACTTTGGTGTTTTTCGTTAAAACACCATAACCTATGAAAATTAAACTAAGCTATCAAAAACTTCTTTGAACTTTCTGAAAGCCTAATGTAGTTAAATTAACGGTTTTAATAGTATGATGTGGTATCAACAAAAGCGATATTGTGGTTTTTTTTTTAATGAAAAGTTTTTGATAGTTTTATTCAGACAAAGTTTTTGTTTGTTGATTTTAATTTTCAAAGTTTAGGGTGTAATATTTGATGGTTTCGGTAAATTTAACCAAACATATGATTGTCTATTGTTAACTCATGCAGGTCAAATGAGGTGTCACATTAGATCCCAGTTCATCTTATTTTTATTTGTTTTTGTTTATTTTTTAGGCTATCAACTTTAATGACATAGTTTTGTTTTTAAAATAGTATTGTGTTCAGGCTCAACCTCATAGGGGCTGTTTGGTTGGTTGAAATGGGTTATGGATTATTGATGGGGTTCTGAATCCGAGTTTGCAAATTGTAGAATTTTTTTTGTTTTGTTGGATGAGAAGTTATTTGGGAAGTGGATGTTTGAACATGTTTTTGAAATCCTTATTGGATGGTTGGGGGTTTCTTTGTCCTTTAACTTATTGAGTGTTTCTTGTTCATGGAATTTGTTGACGCTTACTAGCAATTGCAGTCATTAGGTATCAAGGTTGAAAGAAATCAATAATGTTAGGGTATTAGATATCCCAATCTTTCATTAAAATAGAGTATGTTGGATTAATTTAGTTTCTGCTTCCATCACCATAGGTAATACCCCAAAATTTTGTGGCATGATAAAGATCTCTTATGCCATTCATTTTTGACAAATGACATCATTCTTTCAGGACAAGCCAGAACCGCCTGAAGAAGGCCGTCTCCCCGATGCCACCAAAGGTACGTCGCTTGGTGCGAGTTTTATTTAGTACTGTTCTTTTTTTTACAAATGTATGTTTGTTAATGCAGGATCCGACCATCTTAGAGATGTGTTTGGCCACATGGGTCTGAGTGATCAGGATATTGTTGCTCTTTCTGGTGGTCACACGCTGGTTTGTGATTATAGATTATCTGAATATATTGTAGTTTGCAACAAAACTATGTTCTACAATACAATGTCTTTCTGCTATTGTGTAGTATTGTACTGATTATGTTTGATGAATCTTGTAGGGAAGGTGTCACAAGGAGCGATCAGGCTTTGAGGGAGCTTGGACTTCAAATCCGCTCATTTTCGACAACTCATACTTCAAGTAAGCCATCTTCGTCAGCGCCGAAGAAAACTTAGATTGCGTGTTTTTAATTTCGATCATTCAACTTCAACCTCCTTACGATGGATGTGATCGCCCTTGGCAGGGAGCTTCTGAGCGGAGAAAAGGAAGGCCTTCTTCAGCTGCCATCCGACAAGGCTCTCTTGACCGATCCAGTGTTCCGCCCCCTTGTTGAGAAATATGCCGCTGTAAGTTATTTTTGTGTGTTAACTTTGAATTTTTTTTTCCACTCTTCTTAAAACCGAGCAATTTTGCGTGTGTAGGATGAGGATGCCTTCTTCGCTGACTATGCTGAAGCCCACCTAAAGCTTTCAGAACTTGGGTAAGCATCGACAAATTTTGGATTGATCAAAGATGGGGAAAATAACGATAGCTAAAAATTTCCATTGTGCTTGTCCTATCCAGATTTGCGGAGGCTTAGAGGTGTGTTGGGAGGAGGAAGCAATTTTTGATGTCAAACTTTCAATAAGAGCATGCTACTGATGGATCGCAAGGCCAACTTCCTAGTTTATCCTGTGATTTTGATTTTGGTTGTGTTGTTGATTGCGCGTATGCGAAGTTGTCCTGTTTTTCTGGAGTTGACAATCTCTCTGTTAAAAATTAGCATGAAGCGCGATCGGTCTTGTAATTTCCGGTACTGTCATTAAACTAAATGGGTGTAGCTGTTTTATGATGGGTCGAGCTTGGTAATTTATCTCTGTATATGCGTTTATGCTGATGTTCTTATTAATATTTGAGTGCATTTTTAAAAGCTGCTGTTGACAATGCTAAGAGTGATTTGGATCCTACAGCAATGCCTTGTGGATTGGTTTTTGATCTGTGGGATTCGTTTGATAATAAAACACCATCTTAGCTTGCTCATCTTTCTTTGATTTGCATTGGCTGAGCCCCCATTGGAACGGAGGGAGGTCGACCAGGCCGATGGAGGTGGGCCTCAAGGGGTTGAAGGAGATGCTTGTTTTGGTCTTGGGGATGCTGGCTGAGAGCTGATGACTCAATGTGGCTGTCCCATTGATACCAGATATGACACTGAAGCTGCTGGAGACGGAGTTGAAGATGGCGAAATATTTACTCGGAGAGGATCAAATGGTAAAGTTTGTAATTAATTAACAAATTGAAGAGCAATAATTAAAAATCCAAGCAAGGTTAAAATTATAATTTTGAGAAAATTAACATTTGTGGTGAAATCATGCGAACTACAAAACATGCAGTGCATCTAATATCTTTCTTAGTCAATGGAAATAAAATGCGAGTAAATTGCCGTATTAACCTCAAATGATCTCTCAAATGGCATATTCTTCCAAATTGACCAATAGAATGTAGCCGTCGTTGGACTAAACTTATTGCAATGCATGAATCATCAGCACGGTCTAATCTACCAATCGCCCAAATGTTGAGATTCAATTATTTTGGAAACAAATTTCCAGCCCCATTTTTCAGTTACCGTCCTTACATCTAGTGGTGAATATTTACGAAGAATCTTGTCGGTCACACATGATGGAGAGTGGCTTCGAAAATATGTTGAATCTATGGTGTGCGGTTTCCTATTCGGCTGAGTAAGTGTATAAAGAACCCGTGTCCGCACTTGGGCCTAACATGAATCGAGGCCGGGTTGGTAGGGCCTGTTCTTTTAGTTTGAAGTTGTGGGTTTGTTGAAGTGGTGAATACTGTTGGGTAAAGTAGAGTATTGTGTTTTTTTGGTTGAAAGTGGGTTGTGAATAAGGATGTTGGAATTGTGTGTGGGCCATACACAACTTTATTGTGTTTTTTTGTGTGTTGAAGTTGATTGTGAATGTTGTTGTGAAAGTTGGAGGGTGAAAATAGTGAGTGAGATGTGGTAAGAATAGGGGAACAATGACCCCCCTTGCATTTGTGATTGGAATCGATATAAAAACCTAATAAATACGAACCACCTCAAAATACGATTATTTTGACAAAGTAATTTAAAAAATCCCAAATAATAAATACAGATTATTTTGACAATGCCGTATTCTCAATGTTAACCAACAATAAATAAGTAAGAAATCATTTCATTCAATGATGATATTGTGATACATAAACCCAAAATACATCAACCATACATATAACGTAAAGTACAACAAAATCTTGTCCAAATACCAACCACCTCAAAATACAACAACCCTCCAAAACGACATCAACGTCACAAATGTACATCTCCATCAACTGATATTGTGAAACATCATCAACAGTGTTAAACAACAATTAACAGATCCCAACGATAAACAAACAGACCTAAAAAACCCATCATCCACAAGCTGTTACAACAAATAATCCATAACAGTGTTTAACTTCAACGACTATTGTTATACATCAAAATTACATAAAAACCTAGTACAACTAAGAGAGATAGCAGTCCGGCCTTAATGGAACGGTAATCGGATACGATGCTCTCCAGCTGCCCAGTGGTCCTCTCAAGTAGTCCGACAACAGTATCCAGCCGTCCCTCCATCTCTAACAGCCTACTCTCGGTAAAAGCGGGCGTCGAACTACAGTAGTGGGCAGTCGGTCAATCTCATCCATGTAATGCATGATAACTGTTTACGGGTGTTTTCTCACCACAGCTCGTTGACCGTCAGATGTGTGCTCAACGTGGTTAAGGGGCCGATTTTGGGGGTCCCTTGGTGTAACGACTGCTTTTCATGTATCTGGATTTAATATAATATAATATATGTTTTGGTGGATTTTCTCCTCTTGTGTGGTTTTCGTCTCCGTAGATTCCATTTTCGATCGATTCGTCGTATTTTCTCGCTTCTTCCTTAGGATTGTCGATTTCGAAGTATGTCATTCGTGACGGACTTCATAACGGTCGTATCTTACTATTAGATCAAGCCTAGGAGTCTTAGGAATCGATCCCGGGGCCCCGCGCTCCGTATCGGAACTTTTTGTGCTCATTAGCCGGTATAAGAAGGGGCACCGACCGACTAGATGACGATCCAGTCGGTCGGCAATCCTTCTTGGACCGACTAGTTGGCTTTCTAAAATTATTCAGGAGTTACTGTTTATCGTTAGTCGGTCTAAGAACGTTGGTTGACCGATTAGGTTGCAAACTAGTCGGTCAGCAATGCTTCTTTAACCGACTAACACATCATCTTAATTTTAGTTGAGTTACTGTTTACTCTTAGTCGGTCTAAGAACGTTCATCGACCGACTAGATGCTAAACTAGTCGGTCAGTATTTGTTCATGGACCGACTAACTCTAAAATCCTATTTTCGTTCAGGAGTTACTGTTTGCACTTAGTCGGTCTGCGTTGGTCGACCGACCGACTAGTTGCCAAACTAGTCGGTCAGTGGTTGCTCTTTGACCGACTAACCAGTGTTGAAACCCTAATTTCTGGGCAGCCGCCAGCCCAACCTATTTAAACCCAACCCAAACGTTTTCTTCTTCCCCAACACAACCCAAAACCCTAAAATCTTCCCCCTTGAGCCCCCATCTTCCTCCAAGCTTCATTTCTTCATTCCAAGCCCTAGAATCATCATCCAAACCATCCATCCACTCTATCTACCACTCATCTTCCCCCAAAATCTCACCAAATCCATCAAAATCCCCAAATCACCCAAAACCCTAATTCTCACAAACTTCTCCAATCTTTTCCAGATCTGATCCTAGGGTTCCCCGGAGTGTTCCTTCCGTCTCCTCTTGGTAAGAAATCGATTCCTCTATGTTTTCATAGCCTATTGGTATTTTTATGAAACCCTAATAAATTTCATGTTGTTTGATGGTTGTTCCCCCATAACAGTGATTTCCCCATAGATTGGCATCCGTGTGACGAAGTAGTCGCCATCCCCGGTGCTAGGCAAGTGAAACTTGCATCTCTTGATTTGGGCCATGTCTTAGGCCATTTACCTTGCTTTAGCGTAAAAGAGACTAGACGGTGAAAGGATAGCCGTCTAGACGCCATTGACCTAGCTTGACAACGAAGCTTGGTCCGTCACCTTCATCATGCTTGTATGTCACGTTTACTTTCCTTAACGGTACGCGTATTAACTGTTCATGTCATCCATGCATCCTTAACTGCTGTTGCATTTTAACTGCCATGTTTAATTCAATTAACGGTACGCGAATATGTTCACATCATTGCATTTTGCCTGTCACGTTTAAATACAATTAACGGTACGCGTATTAACTGCTCATGTCATTGCATGCTTGAATACTCATCGTGATTGCGTAGCTTCGCTACATACTAGTGCTACTTGTTCCGGCTAGGTGCACCCCTACGCCATACTTATTAGATACACTTTCTGGCTCGTGTTCCAGAAGACGAGCTCATCACAGCCTGAGGGCATAGGGCACTCGTTGAGTGATCCCTTGTACTTGATAACTTGAACCCAGCCTGCGGGCAAAGGGCACTCGTTGAGTGATCCCTTGTACTTGTACTTGTTACTTGACATTACATGTCACTACAACCACTTGCCACTTGTACTCTCCTTTACTTTACTTGCTACCACCTTACTTTACTTGCCATGCACCATGTTTTAATTGCTAGGTTGCTAGTTTATCATTATTTCCGTTTCCTTGCACAAGTCTTTCGACTTGCTGACATGTGCCCCTTTTCTCTTTTGGGTGACACATGTTAGAGCCCGAGCCTGAGTTACTTGCTAAGGACGTGGTGTTCGCTGACGCTGAGTCAGAACCCGCATTGGTCGAGGACTACGTTGACACTGGGGATCAGTCTTAGTGTCGTCATTTAGCTACTTTTGTTGGACTGCTTAGTTGTCGGTGCGTGGCACCTAGTTCGATACTCTGTTATGTTTGTGTTGTTTCGTTGGCCTTGTTCTGGGCCTTAGACTCTTTTCTGTTAGCCTGGTGGCTTTTCTGTGATGCTGAGTATTTTGTGGACAAACTTTGGGATTGGTATTTTATATTCGTCTCATTATTATTATTATTATTGTTGTTCCTTTTGCGATTACAGGGACCTGCTTATACTAAATTGACGCTTATCGGGTTTGGGGCTTCGCAGCTCCACTCTCGTGCGGACCTTCTCACGTCTCGCCTCCATTTTAGGGAAGCGGGGCGTGACAGGTTTTAGTGGTGGCCCATGCAGGTCTCTCTGTAACTGCAATTATCAGGGATAACAATAATAATATAAGATTGTCCAACAAATAAATTCAATATCCGAGTCATAAGCTATGAGTCTAATCTGCTTCGTTTTCTGTGTCACTAGATGGCAGGAAGACGTTTCACCCGTGGTGGGGGTAGTGGTGCGATCCCTCATGATGAGGAGCCTGAGCGGGAACCCACCAGCGGTGAGATGATGCGGATGATGCTGCAGATGATGCAAGTGCAGCAGGGCGTGCTTCTGCAAGTCCAGAATGCTCCACTTGCTCGAGCTGCCCGGGCTCTTCCGGATGCCCCTCGCTCTGAGCCGGGAGCGAAGCAATTTCAAGAGCTGGGTCCCGCATATTTTGATGGATCTGAGGGTCCTCTGGCTGCCGACGAGTGGATAAGAAACATTGAGGATAACCTGGCGATGGCGAAGATTAACCCGGCTGGATGGGTTGATTTGGCTAAGAGGCAGCTGAAGGACAGCGCCAGGAATTGGTGGGATGCTGAAGAGAAGATGCTGGTGGAGCCGATCGTCTGGGCTACCTTCAAGTCCAGATTCGATGGAGAGTTCTTCCCGAAGGCTGCTCGGCAGGTGATGCTGCAGCGCTTTATAGATCTGAAGCAGGGGAGCTTGTCGGTGGATCAGTACCACCAGGAGTTCACGAGGCTCAGTCGGTTCGCACCTAAGATGGTGCAGGATGCCGATGAGAAAGCTCAGCGATTTCTCCAGGGACTTGCCTTGGAGCTTCAGAGCTTTGTGACCTCTTCTGACTTGGAGACATATCAGAAGGTTCTGATTGCTGCGAGGCGGCAAGAGCTAAATTTGAATCAGAGGAAGGGACATGTTTCCGGAGCTGGGAAGAGGCCTATGGAGCAGGCCAGGGCGGTGGTTAGGCCTGGTTTCAAGCCTAGTCATCCGGTGCAGTTAAAGAGGCCAGGAGGGCCTATTCTGAAGACTTGCCATTTCTGTGGCAAGACTGGACACCTCAGGGATCAGTGTAGGAGGTTTCTAGGACAGTGCATTGTCTGCGGAGATCCTGCCCACACCATCCGGGAGTGTCCGAAGTCGAGACAGCCTTGGCGAGCTCCTATTGCAGCACAGCCATTGCAGCAGCGAGCTCCTGTGCCCGTTGGACATGGAGCGCCTCTTGTTCCACAGAGACAGGCCTTTCGGCAGGCTGTTCCGCCGAGAGGGCAGGCCTTTCTGATGATTGAGGAGGAGAGCATGGCCGTGGATGAGGTTATTGCAGGTAACGCTCATTCTAGCTACTTATCTTCCTTAGTTAGTTTGATTTTTGATTTTATTGGTTGCTTGCTCATGATTGTTTGCTAGGCTAGGATTTGATAGTTAATTGCTTGTTAGGTGTGGTTTTGGTTTGCATGTTTCCTGCACGAGTCCTCTTTGACTCTGGTGCATCGATGTGCATTTTGGCCCGGAGCTTCGTGGAGAAGCATTCCTTGCCGACGTCCTCTCTTCCTAAGAGTTGGAATATCGTCACAGGGAATGGTGTAGTCTCGGTGCATCGTGGGTGCAATTCTTGCCCGTTGATGGTTTGTGGACGTGAGCTTTGTGCTGATTTCATTGTCCACGACATCATCAACTATGATACAGTTCTTGGGATGGACTGGCTTGCGAGCTTCTATGCTACGATCGACTTTCGGAGGAAGAAGGTGGTGTTCGAGATTCCTGGACATCCGGTATTTGAGTTCAGTCGTGGTAGCAGTTCGCTTGGTCCTGTCAGATTTCGGGCCAGGCCGGTGGAGGCTGTGGCTATGCAGATGGGGATGGGGTGGCCAGCTGTGGTGCGCGATTTTGGCGACGTCTTCCCCGAGGAGATGTCTGGTTTGCCACCTGATCGGGCTTTGGAATTTTCTATCGATCTTGTTCCAGGTGCGCAGCCGATTTCGAAGGCGCCGTATCGTATGGCACCTGCAGAGTTGGAAGAGTTGCGGAAGTAGTTGGATGAGCTTTTGCAGAAGGGTTATATTAATCCTAGCGTGTCTCCGTGGGGAGCACCGGTGTTGCTGGTTAAGAAGAAGGATGGTTCGCGTCGCATGTGCGTGGACTATCGGGAGTTGAATGCGGTGACCATTAAGAATAAATACCCGTTGCCTCGCATCGATGATATTTTTGATCAGCTTGGAGGTTCGAGGGTGATTTCTAAATTGGATTTGAGGAGTGGTTACCATCAGTTGAAGGTGAAGAAGGGAGATGTTCCGAAGTCAGCGTTCAGGACGAAGTATGGACACTATGAGTTTGTGGTTATGCCTTTCGGCGTAACTAACGCGCCCGCAATTTTCATGAATCTGATGAACCTGATTTTCTACGACTTTTTGGATAAGTTTGTCGTTATCTTTATTGACGACATTCTGATCTATTCGAAGTCGGAGGAAGAGCATGCCTCGCACTTAAGGACGGTGTTGGAAATTTTGAGGAAGCATCGTTTGTATGCTAAGTTTTCGAAGTGCGAGTTTTGGCTGGATAGAGTTGCTTTTCTCGGGCATGTGGTGACTGGAGATGGTATTTCAGTGGATCCCGAGAAGATTCGGGCCATCAGGGAGTGGCCTGTTCCGTCGTCTGCGTCTGAGATCCGGAGTTTCCTTGGACTTGCTGGTTACTATCGGCGATTCATTAAGGACTTTTCTCGTATTGCTGAGCCGATGACCAGGTTGACGCGGAAGGATGTTGCTTTTGTTTGGTCGGGTGATTGTGAGGGTGCTTTTGGTATTCTGAAGGAGAGGTTGACGACTGCCCCTATTCTTGTTGTGCCTGATCGCAGCGGTGGATTTGAGATCTTTTGCGATGCTTCTGGCAAGGGTATCGGTTGTGTGTTGCATCAACATGGGCATGTTGTGGCGTATGCGTCTCGTCAGCTTAAGGTTCATGAGAAGAATTATCTGACGCATGATTTGGAGTTGGCTGCCGTAGTGTTTGCTCTTAAGATTTGGAGACACTTCCTGCTGAGTGAGAAAGTGAAGATTTTCACCGATCACAAAAGCTTGAAGTATATTTTCATTCAGAAAGAGCTCAACATGCGACAGCGTCGATGGTTGGAGCTTATGGCGGATTATGATATTGATTTGCAGTTTCACCCTGGCAAGGTGAATGTGGTTCCGGATGCTTTGAGTAGGCTTCCAGCGGTGATGATTTTGACTTCGCAGTGGAGATTGCAGCAGGATTTTTGTGAGTCGGGTGTGGAGATTGTTCTTCCTGGGGAGGCTTCTTCGTTGATGTACATGCAGGTACAGTCGACGATCGTGGATCGGATTAAGGCTGGCCAGACCGAGGATCCGAAGCTGGTGAGGATTCGGGAGCAGGTGGAAGCCGGTCTGCGGACTGACTTTTTGATTCATGAGGATGGCTCGCTGAGGTTCGAAGCTAGGTTGTGTGTGCCAGCTGGGGATATCAGAGAGGATCTGATGGTGGAGGCACACAGTTCGCCGTATTCTGTGCATCCTGGTGGCACCAAGATGTACCAGGATCTTCGTCTGAATTATTGGTGGCATGGTATGAAGAGGAGTGTGGCTCGGAGTGTAGCCAAGTGCTTGGTTTGCCAGCAAGTGAAGGCGGAGCATCAGCGTACGGCCGGGTTGCTACAACCGCTTCCGATTCCGGAGTGGAAGTGGCAACACATCACTATGGATTTCGTGACTGGACTACCTCGGAGTCCGAAGCAGAATGACGCGATTTGGGTGATCGTAGATCGATTGACCAAATCTGTGCACTTTATTCCGTTCCGAGTGGGACAGTCCACTGAGACGCTAGCGAGGAGATATATGGAGGTAAAATTCTTTTACTCTCCGTTTTATTTCCTTTTCCTAGTTTGGATAGTGATGTAACGTGAATCGTGCAGGAAGTTGTGCGACTTCATGGGGTCCCTGTGAGTATCGTGTCTGACAGAGACACGAGGTTCACATCTCAGTTCTGGCAGAGTTTGCAGAAGAGTTTGGGTACGCGTCTGAGTTTCAGCACGGCGTACCATCTGCAGACGGATGGCCAGTCCGAGAGGACGATTCCGATTTTGGAAGACATGCTGAGGGCGTGCATGTTGGACTTCAAGGGTTCGTGGGTGGACCATCTACATTTGGTGGAGTTCTCTTACAACAACAGCTTCCAGGCGAGTATTGGCATGGCGCCTTTCGCCGCTCTTTATGGGAGGAAATGTCGATCATCATTGAGTTGGGATGACATTGGTGATCGGGAGTTGTTGGGACCTGAGATGATCGTGGAGGCCGTGGATATCGTCAGGAATATTCGGGAGAGGTTGAGAATTGCTCAGGACCGTTTCAAGCATTGGGCGGATGCTAAACGTCGTCCTTTGGTGTTTCAGCCGGGCGACCATGTGTTCTTGACGATTTCCCCGAATCGTGGTGTGATTCGTTTCGGAAAGCGTGGGAAGTTGAGCCCGCGATACATTGGACCGTTCGACATATTGGAGAGGGTTGGCGAGGTAGCTTATCGCTTGGCCTTGCCGCCATCTTTGGAAGGAGTTCACAATGTTTTCCATGTGTCGCAGCTTCGTCGATACATTAGCGATCCATCTCATGCTGTGGATTTTTCGGAGATTACCGTTCGCCCCGATATGACGTATGACCAGCATCCAGTGCAGATTCTGGACAGGCGTCAGAAATCGCTTCGGAACAAGATTGTCAATCTTGTGAGGGTGATGTGGCGACACGGTTCGCCTGGAGAGTCTACTTGGGAGAATGAGGATGAGATGCGAGAGCGTTTCCCACTTTTGTTTCCAGACTCGTGAGTATTTGGAAATTCCGAGGACGGAATTTTTCTTAAGTTGGGGAGGATGTAACGACTGCTTTTCATGTATCTGGATTTAATATAATATAATATATGTTTTGGTGGATTTTCTCCTCTTGTGTGGTTTTCGTCTCCGTAGATTCCATTTTCGATCGATTCGTCGTATTTTCTCGCTTCTTCCTTAGGATTGTCGATTTCGAAGTATGTCATTCGTGACGGACTTCATAACGGTCGTATCTTACTATTAGATCAAGCCTAGGAGTCTTAGGAATCGATCCCGGGGCCCCGCGCTCCGTATCGGAACTTTTTGTGCTCATTAGCCGGTATAAGAAGGGGCACCGACCGACTAGATGACGATCCAGTCGGTCGGCAATCCTTCTTGGACCGACTAGTTGGCTTTCTAAAATTATTCAGGAGTTACTGTTTATCGTTAGTCGGTCTAAGAACGTTGGTTGACCGATTAGGTTGCAAACTAGTCGGTCAGCAATGCTTCTTTAACCGACTAACACATCATCTTAATTTTAGTTGAGTTACTGTTTACTCTTAGTCGGTCTAAGAACGTTCATCGACCGACTAGATGCTAAACTAGTCGGTCAGTATTTGTTCATGGACCGACTAACTCTAAAATCCTATTTTCGTTCAGGAGTTACTGTTTGCACTTAGTCGGTCTGCGTTGGTCGACCGACCGACTAGTTGCCAAACTAGTCGGTCAGTGGTTGCTCTTTGACCGACTAACCAGTGTTGAAACCCTAATTTCTGGGCAGCCGCCAGCCCAACCTATTTAAACCCAACCCAAACGTTTTCTTCTTCCCCAACACAACCCAAAACCCTAAAATCTTCCCCCTTGAGCCCCCATCTTCCTCCAAGCTTCATTTCTTCATTCCAAGCCCTAGAATCATCATCAAACCATCCATCCACTCTATCTACCACTCATCTTCCCCCAAAATCTCACCAAATCCATCAAAATCCCCAAATCACCCAAAACCCTAATTCTCACAAACTTCTCCAATCTTTTCCAGATCTGATCCTAGGGTTCCCCGGAGTGTTCCTTCCGTCTCCTCTTGGTAAGAAATCGATTCCTCTATGTTTTCATAGCCTATTGGTATTTTTATGAAACCCTAATAAATTTCATGTTGTTTGATGGTTGTTCCCCCATAACAGTGATTTCCCCATAGATTGGCATCCGTGTGACGAAGTAGTCGCCATCCCCGGTGCTAGGCAAGTGAAACTTGCATCTCTTGATTTGGGCCATGTCTTAGGCCATTTACCTTGCTTTAGCGTAAAAGAGACTAGACGGTGAAAGGATAGCCGTCTAGACGCCATTGACCTAGCTTGACAACGAAGCTTGGTCCGTCACCTTCATCATGCTTGTATGTCACGTTTACTTTCCTTAACGGTACGCGTATTAACTGTTCATGTCATCCATGCATCCTTAACTGCTGTTGCATTTTAACTGCCATGTTTAATTCAATTAACGGTACGCGAATATGTTCACATCATTGCATTTTGCCTGTCACGTTTAAATACAATTAACGGTACGCGTATTAACTGCTCATGTCATTGCATGCTTGAATACTCATCGTGATTGCGTAGCTTCGCTACATACTAGTGCTACTTGTTCCGGCTAGGTGCACCCCTACGCCATACTTATTAGATACACTTTCTGGCTCGTGTTCCAGAAGACGAGCTCATCACAGCCTGAGGGCATAGGGCACTCGTTGAGTGATCCCTTGTACTTGATAACTTGAACCCAGCCTGCGGGCAAAGGGCACTCGTTGAGTGATCCCTTGTACTTGTACTTGTTACTTGACATTACATGTCACTACAACCACTTGCCACTTGTACTCTCCTTTACTTTACTTGCTACCACCTTACTTTACTTGCCATGCACCATGTTTTAATTGCTAGGTTGCTAGTTTATCATTATTTCCGTTTCCTTGCACAAGTCTTTCGACTTGCTGACATGTGCCCCTTTTCTCTTTTGGGTGACACATGTTAGAGCCCGAGCCTGAGTTACTTGCTAAGGACGTGGTGTTCGCTGACGCTGAGTCAGAACCCGCATTGGTCGAGGACTACGTTGACACTGGGGATCAGTCTTAGTGTCGTCATTTAGCTACTTTTGTTGGACTGCTTAGTTGTCGGTGCGTGGCACCTAGTTCGATACTCTGTTATGTTTGTGTTGTTTCGTTGGCCTTGTTCTGGGCCTTAGACTCTTTTCTGTTAGCCTGGTGGCTTTTCTGTGATGCTGAGTATTTTGTGGACAAACTTTGGGATTGGTATTTTATATTCGTCTCATTATTATTATTATTATTGTTGTTCCTTTTGCGATTACAGGGACCTGCTTATACTAAATTGACGCTTATCGGGTTTGGGGCTTCGCAGCTCCACTCTCGTGCGGACCTTCTCACGTCTCGCCTCCATTTTAGGGAAGCGGGGCGTGACACTTGGGGCAACCGAGCCTGCTTGTACTCGGCGTGAAAGAGCAGAGGGGAAGCCTCGGCTCGGTGAGTCGCGCTCGGCCTCGGCTGGGTCGAGCTCGGCCTCGGTCGTATCCGCGTCGAGGGGTAGCCTCGGCGCCTTGCGAGTGGGTCGGTACTTGATCAGTCGTCCACCTGGCGACTGCGACGGTGATGGCCGACCGGCGCTGAGGGGAAGCCTCGGCGCCTCGGATGTCTACTTCCTGGACAGACGAAGAAACTCGTCAGGGAGGCCGGACCTAGGTTCCGACCAAAGCCCCTCCGATGCCTAAGTCAGATCAAGGTCTTAAAGGATACTCGGCGGGGGAGATCCGGCTTGTGAGGAAGCCGGAATGTCAACCCAGGCGATGCGAGTTTTGGGGGAGGGAGGAGATGGAGTGGCGATAGCCTAGGTCGTTAATGGTGTACCTCTATGTCGATTGCCTGAGTTTTCGATCTCTCTCTTCGTCGTCCTGGCCCTCCCCTTATAGGGTCCTTCGTGATTGCCCCACGTCCTGCCTCCTCTCACGTCCCCACGATCCGCCTCCGCCTCCTCCCATTCGCGCGACGTGGTGGGGTGGCCCATTAACGGGTCCGTTAATGGCCATCATGGGATCGCGGATTCAGGGGGGGCGGTTAATCCGGCCGAATGGGGGCCGGTCGGGTGTACCCGAGGGCGAGCTGGCTGGGCCTCCCACTCCGTCCGTGGGCCTCATTTGGGAGGGCCCGTCTTCTCTAGCGGGCTTCTCCTTTGAGGTCGGGCCGTGGGCCGTTGTGCTTCGGGCTCGTTGATATTAGTCGTAACAATTGCCCCCATCGCCCGGACCGTTCGGCTTCCGTCGGTTCGGTTCGGGTGATGTGACTCTTTCGTGACCCGATGGATGCGTCAGTCGAGGCCCCGCTATTAAATGAATGTCATTATTGCCGCTCCGTTTGAACTTCCGCTGGTGCAGTTTTCGAGGCATCATCGCCATTTTGATGTCCCCACGTGATCTCCCCTGACGGTTCAGATCCCTCCTTCGCCCTTTATATATACGCTCCAATCCCTCGGGTTTCAACTCTTTCGCGCTCGTTCCTTCTTGTCCTCCGTTTTGCCAGCTTCTTCTTCCCGTCATCTGTCTTCTTTCCCGCTCTTACCAAGGTAATTCTTCCATTCTTTAACTCGGGCTATGGCCAGGCTTAGGATAAGTGATACCCGTCCCGTCGGACCGACTTCCGGTCCCGATCATGCCCCTCCCTCGAGGCCCAAAGTTCCGTCGCCGTCCCCGGGGGTCCCAGATAAAGGGAAAGGAAAGCTTTTTCCGGATCCCGTTGGGGACGATGTGGCCTCGTCTTCCGAGAGACTAGGCATCCCTCCGTCGATCCTCCTATCGTCATCCATGGCCCCTTTCTTAGTCACTAGGGAGATACGAGAGAGATACCTATGTTATCCCTATGATGTTCGGATTCCATTTGGAGATGAGCGGATCTGCTTTCCGCGGAGTAACGAGGTCGGCGTATACGTCGAGATGTTCCGTCTGGGGCTCCGTTTCCCTCTCCACCCTTTTATCATTCGATTCACTGACTCCTTGAAAGTTGCCCTGTGCCAGCTAACGCCATCCTCTGTCGCGGTGCTGACTGGATTTATTATGCTTTGTACCACTCATGGCCTGGAGCCGTCTCTCCCTCTTCTCTCTCATTTTTACCGGATCCAGACGGTTGGACTCGGTTCTTGGGTGCACCTCCGAGCCCGTGCGGGGCGAGTGTGCCTGCTCGGTATACCCCCTTGGTCGGGAAACTGGGACTCTAGCTTTGTTTTCGTAGTCTTTCTCCGGGTCTCAGTTATCTTGACTGGTTGGGGGAGTTCGCAACAAACCGACAGGACGGTAACCTTATCCGAGGCCGAGCGGGCCGCGGCCCGCGGCCCGCCTCATTACGTCACTTTCTCTCGAGGAGAGGTCGGTCTGGCATTTGCTGGACGACCTTCTTCTGAAGTGCACTCTGTGGTCCCCCGGTTAGTTGTCTCCCTTCCCTCCGTTTAACCTCTGGCTCACCCTGATTTCTCTTTCTCTCGCAGGCATGGCTGGCCGCGAGTTCACCCATGACGTCGACGAGCTTATTCGCCTGGGGTCTCGTCGGGGCCGCGGGAGCTCTTCTGGACGGGCGCCTCACCGCTCTGTGGATGAAGAGTTGCGCCGGTCTGAGCCTCCTTCGGGAAGGATTGAGGCCAGGTCCCCCCGGGTCGCATCGGATGCCCCTGGAGGGGAAACCACGGGGGCCGACCCTCTCCTTGTGGAGGGTTCCGGATCAGCTCCTCGGCCGTCAGCGGGCGGGAGCCGTAAGCGCTCTCCCCCAGCTTTCGCTGGCCCCAATGGGAAGAAGTCGCGGAAGAACGGTGGGCGCGCCGCTTCTCCAGCTCCCACCGTCGCGCCGATGGGTCCCAGCAAGGCGGCGGTGTCGACCGTTTCGCCCGACCCTGCCGCCCACGCCGTCGTCACTCTCTCGGCTTCCCCCTCGGTCATGGGGGCTGTCAGCGTCCCACTGAGCGCCTCCGCGGGGCCCGTTGATCCCTCCGGGGACTTGGTGCCCCTTGATATGGCCTTGGCGAGTCAGCCGGCGGCGGACTCCGTCCTCCCGGGGGACCGTTCCCTCTTGGAGTTGTCCCCCGTGGACATGTTGTCCAATTCTCTAGTCGATCATCTCCGACAGGTTCGACTTCCTGTTGTTTTCGGACAGTTGCTTTGTCCTTCGATCCCCCTCGGTATAACCCATCTCCCTTTCGTTTGCAGGCCACCGCGATGGCCGTTGAGGCGCAGCACCGGGCGACTCAGTTGAGAAGCCTCGAGGATTCCCTTAGTCGGGAACGTGCTCGGGCTGGGGAGGCCGACGTAGCTCTTCAGGGTGCCCGCATGGAAGTTCGGCAGCAACGCCGTCGTGTCGACGAACTCGAGGCTCAGGTACATGACCTCAAGCGAAAGCTTGAGGATGTCCATGACTTGAGCCGGGAAGCGGAGGAGAAGTTCCGGCGGGAGAGGGAGGATATTTGGAGCCAACTCGTCGAGCTACGTCAGAGGCTCCGTTTTGCCGAGGAAGCTGAGAAGGGCGTCGACACGGCCATAAGGCCGAAGATTGTGTCGGTCCTGAGGGATGTGTTCGGAACTTATGAGGACCTCCTTGCCCCTCGCATTGTGGAGGTCGTCAGGGATTCATTCCGGCAGTTTGCGGAGCTTGCCCGGGCGCCGATCCACCCTCCACCGGGACACGCCGATCCACATTGCTCGGAGCAAGGCGAGGCCCCGGACGACGCCGTCTCTCACGCTCCGGACCCCTGAAGAGTCCTTGTATCCTGTCCCCTTTCTTCGGTGACAAATTTTGTTGTCCACAACAATAACCATTCTGGATAACTCAGGGTGGGGGGGATCCTTCCATAAGAAGAAGGTGCAGCGATTCTCTCGAGCTGTACAACTCCAAAATCTACGCCCAGGGGTTGCTCTTGTCCATGACGTCCTCCTCGGGACCTGATGCCCACAATAGCATTTCTTGTAGTCATCGAAATCGGCATCAAATTCGCCATGGGTCGCATCTCTCTGTCGAGATCGACAAGATGAGCTTGACTGTTGACTCATATGTACCTGGCAAGCAAAAAAAATCCCCATTAACATATAAAATTTTACATATAAAAAGTGATAAATTTAAATGAAAGACGGATCAGCGTACCTACGAATTGTATTGATCATTGGCATGGTAGGGTGGCGGCAGCGTTCAGAACTCAGAACGAACAGTCCAAAAAAGAGCATATAATAATAGAAGCGGATTGGCAATGGAAGAATGCAGAATAAAGATAACCGTAAAAGTAATTCAACCCCCCAAAAAACAACGAAACCAAAAACTTGCATTAAAAACATGCAGGAAGCTTATTGCGGACATTCATATAGTTTACCAATCAGTACCCTCGGATTATAATTATCCATATCCCCATTAGGTTGCCTGGCAATGGCTCCTTCATTTTCTACCCAGAACTAAGAACTCAGAAGATAAATTGGCAGAAACACAATACTGATGGGCTGCAGCTTGATGCTACCTCACCACATCAGCTGGTTTTCAATATGATGCCTTCAGATAATTTATTTTTACATGTCAACTTCTGGTTGCTTGCAACTGGTTCCTACAATATCTCCCCATTATTTCCCACTGCATGATTTGAAACCAACCAAGAATCAATTCAACCAGGCATTCACATATGAGAATGCTTAAACCACATTATCATCATTGGGCAAAGCCCTCCAAGAAGAATTTAGGATTATCATCATTGGGAATGTAGGATCCTAATTGCAAGCCCTCAAAGAAGAATTTCAGTTCAAGGAACCACATTATCATCATTGGGCAAAGCCAATACACCAAAGAAACACCAATATATCCACAGTAGAAATGAAGGATCCTAATTGCCTGCCATCCATATTGACGGATACCCATTTTTCCACATAATCATCATTGGGCTACTCCAACCAAAGCCAAAAAAAATTATAAAAATCCAGTATCAGGCATATCATGTGCTTGTATGCCTCAGCACAATGACAAACACAATGACAAATAAATGCATCAGGACAGCTACAGCAGGGAAGAGCATAGGAAACAGCAGTGAAGAGCATATAGCTCCAGCAGGGAAGAGCATATAGATCCAGAAGGACAGATCAAATTGCACAGGACATCATGGAGCCTATGAAAACATCAGGAGAGATCACATTGCACAGGGCCATCCCCAATAATGAACAAACACAATGAAAGATTAAAAAAAATTCACATTCACCCATCAATCAAGAGCATATAGCTACAGCAGGCAAGAGCTTATAGCTCAGCAGGACAGATCAAATTGCACAGGGCAGCTTGGAGCCTATGAATACATCAGGACAGATCACATTGCACATTGCCATCACCCATATTGAACAAACCCAATGAAACAATAAAAATGATGTCTAACACTACAGCAGGCAAGAGCATAAAGCTACAGGAGGCAATGAAAAAAACAATGACAAATAAATTATATATCATTGATGCATTTTATAAAAATCCAGTATCAGGCATATCATGTGCTTGCATGCTTCAGCACAATGACAAACACATTGACAAATAAATGCATCAGGAAAGCTACAGCAGGGAAGAGCAAATGAAACAGCAGGGAAGAGCATATAGCTCCAGCAGGCAAGAGCATATAGATCCAGAAGGACAGATCAAATTGCACAGGACATCATGGAGCCTATGAAAACATCAGGAGAGATCACATTGCACAGGGCCATCCCCAATAATGAACATACAGCAATGACACACTCAAACAATGTATTACTGCTAATTTGTCAACCTCAAGTGGGAAATTTATTTTCTAATAAAAATCAAATGTACTACCAGAAATTTTATGGGGATATCATGGCAACCTCAAGTGGGAATTGTTTTGGTTTTTGTGTACCCATGTGAGCCCACAGCTGAATGGGGATATCATTCCCCAGGTTCTTCACATATTAGAATAAATTTAGAGTCAAGATAAAGTTTCAATTATATGCTGCCATAACAGCTTCATCATTGTATTTTTTTCAGCAGAATACAAGATTGCAACATGCTAACTTCTTCTTGATCACGTGTAGACTGATGCATATCAGGCCACTGGATGCTATAATATATTGTGCTCTGATTAGTCTATCCTATTTGAAGAACATGCATAAAACATACATAGAAATACATAGATGAACCCGTATATGCCAGCATTAGGATTTTCAGTCATACAGATCAGTAGCACTGTAAAAGAACAAAGTAAACAATGTATAACAATGTGGACAAATATGTACAAAGACATTAATGTAAAACAATGACAGCATAAGCACTAACATTGGATACAAATATGTACGACGACATTGATGTAAAACAATGACAATATCCAGCAATAACAGATCACAAAATGAATGAAACAGCAGGCACGCAGTCCAATTCATGCATCACTACTTTGCTCACAATTAGACACACACACAAAAGGCAAGTGTGTGGTGAGATGATGCAGAAGTAAGAAGAGAATTATCAGAATCTGCAAGGCTGATGGGCTGCCGCATGAAGCTACCTCGCCACATCAACAGTTTTTCAATATTTAGCCCTCAGATAATTTATTTTTACATGTCCACTTCTGGTTGCTTGCAACTGTCTCCTACACTATCTCACCATTATTTCCCAATGCATGAATTGAATCCAACCAATCCCACTTACGAGCATGCGTAAACCAGATTATCATCATTGGGCAAAGCCCTCCAAGAAGAATTTGCTTTTTACATACAGTGGGAAAGTAGGAACCTCATTGCAAGCCCTCCTAGAAGAATTTTAGGTCAATACCCCACATTATCATCATTGGGCAAAGCCAATACACCATAGAAACACCAAATTGAGAGACAACATAGGGCCTGTTCTTTTGGGGTTAAATTGTTGTGAAAGTTGTGGGTTTTCACAATTTCACAATTCCAGCCAAATACACCACATGAACACCAAAGAAAGCCCAAGTTGAGAGCTCAAAAGCATAGTCAAAAACACATATTCCTGTGCTACAACAAGGCCAGATGAATGGCAAGAGCATCAAATAAAATTCAGTGTACTTGGCAAGGAAAAAAATACATCCTCAAGTCATGCACCATCAGGCAAGCAGACCACTTCATGCAACATCATTCTCACAATTAGACACACACACACAAGGCAAGCTTGACTGAGAAGATGCATGAAGTTTGAAGATAAAATAGGACAGTCATAAGCGCGCGCACACACACAAAAACACACACACACACACAATTAGACAGTCACAAACAGCATGATCAAAATGTTGAAGAGGGAAAAAGTCACAACTCCCACTGCAGCATGTCAATGCATATGCAAACATAAGGACTCCCTTCTTCACATACATCACACGTAATATTACCTACTAATATCCTACTAATATCCTACTAATATCAAATATCCTACTGTCTTCACCCACCTATCCATCACAGACATACATCAAATAACCTACTGATCTCACAGCAAACATACATCAAATATCCTACTAATATCCTGTTGAATATTGGACTCCCCGGATTTGGTTTTGGATGATGAGCAAACATAAATAATTCATGAACTAACAATTTGTGAGCGCAATATTGGAGATCGTCGCCAATTTCACGAGAACATTCAAAGCGACATCTCAACACTTCCCAAAGCTCATATTCATGCCTAAAGCTTCGTTGAAGCTCTTGCGACGCTTTGGAAGTTATGAAGATTCAATCGAAGCTCTCGAAGACCGTTTATTAAGGTTTTATTTATAGTCTTTTAGCTTCGATATATAGAATGTTAAGCCTTGAGTATATCTTACGTTTCTATCTTCATTATGCTCATTTCGTAGCTCTAGGATCCTTGCACAAGTTCATTCTAACTTCCTCGAAGCGTCGCGCTTCGATTCGGATTTGTATGTGCATGTTAGTTGGTACAAGAACAAGTACTGACCGACTAGATGGTGATCTAGTCGGTCGGCAACTGTTCTTGGACCGACTAGTTTGATTCCTTAATTTCTTGGACTTTACTGTTTACAGTTAGTCGGTCTACGTTGACTCACCGACCGACTAGTTTGTGAACTAGTCGGTCAGTGATGCTTCTTTGACCGACTTTTTGTGACTTACTGTTCATGCTAAATTTCTCCTAAGCTACTGTTTATCGTTAGTCGGTCTAAGAACGTTTGGTGACCGACTAGTTGACAATTTAGTCGGTCAACTTTTGTTCTTGGACCGACTAAGTCACTTTGTACTCAGACTAATTCTTTTTGCTCTTAGTCGGTCTACGTTCATTGGCTGACCGACTAGTTGTGAAACTAGTCGGTCAGACAGTCTTCTTGGACCGACTAGATTTCTAGGTCTGAAATTTCTATCTCTTCTCAGATCCTCTTTTAGTCGGTCCACGTTGCTTGGCTGACCGACTAGTTGATGAACTAGTCGGTCAGTGATTGTTCTTTGACCGACTAAGTCTCCCAGATTTCTATCCGTTGGTGAATGACCTAACTTGTGTTTTTGGGTTTCTATAAATACGAACCTAGGTCATTTCTATCTAGGTAAGAGCTTCCATTCAGAGATTCATTGAGATCAAAAGAGATAGCTATTCTCCCTCAAATCTAAAGCTCTCTTCCTCACAAGAAACCCATTCTCTCTCATTTCTAGATCTAGAGAGAAGCTTGTTCTTGGTGAGCTCTTCAAGCTATTGCTTGATCCTAGTCTCCAAATCTTTCCTAGGCACCCATTGCTGGTCATTTCCTTGGTGCTAGGACTTGGTGACTTCATCTTCCTCAAATCCTTCATTTCACCATTTGGGTAAGAAAAACTGAAGGTATAGGATTTTGTGGTAAGATTGTTTATTTCATTTAAACTCTTTAATATTACTAATTGGTTCTCTCGGTTGTGAGAGAAGATTGTGATCCCGGGTTGTGGGATTCACTTTGCCATTGCATGTATGATTTGATCTTGTGAAGGTTTTTCACAAGATATTCATAGTGGAAATCTTGAGTTAGGGTTTCTAACTCAAGTATCCGGAGGGGATCCGGGTGGTTGGGACGTAGGATCACCGGGAACAAGTCGGGGAGACTTGGGTGGATCCGAACCCATTAACATCATTTGTTTGCTTTGTTAATTTTGTGTTGTCATTCAATTTAAGCTTCCGCAAATTGATTTGGTAGTTGTTTGCGATTTAATTTGGAATTATACTCCTTATTATTTTAAAGTACTATTCACCCCCCTCTAGTACTTGTGCAGTAGCTGGTAGGGCATTACATATCCTACTATCTTCTTCCACCCATCCATCACATCCATAACAGGTTATATTACAAAAGCTTTGTTCAACACATCTCCCTAAAAATACATCAAACCATGATATGTTACTCCCATCATTCACCTCCGTTACCCCCCACACCTTATGAATCCCTTCTTCACCCCAACCAATAAATCACATATTCCAGTCATCGTCGTCGTCCCCATCATCACCGGCCGCAGCCATAGCCCACTGCATCTCTTCAACCTTAGATTGCACGTAGCGCTTCCTTGTCGCATCGGTCCAATTTACAAATCTACGCCCGTTTTTCTCATTGTCACTCAGTTGCATATACAACTTATCCAAAATTTCTGTTGGATACTCAGTCATTGCATACAACTGCTGTGAAAGAAGAGCAAGAGTGTTCGGGTAGGCACGCTCTATGGCTAATGCGACATGTCTGACGTTGTCAACCATTTCCTTCAAGAGGTCTGGTTCTTCCCTCAATGCACGACGACACATTTTCTTTTTTCCAACGCCGGGGGGGATTGCATGTCTTGTCCCTGCCTGCGATGGCCCCATCGACGTAGGAGTGGGGATGTCCGCATAAGCCTCATATTCGGTTGATGCTTGTGAGTAGTTTGGGGGACTAGCATGATCGACGTGACTCTCATTATCTGGGACTCCAAACTCGTTAAAAACATTCTGGCGATGCTCACCCTTCGCCGCATCGTCGCCTATAACCAGCTTCAGATCGTTCAGCCACGGTATGGGGTGGTTGACATATTCCTTCAATCTATAGTTTGCCTGCATCAATAAAGAGCAAACATTGCATATCATACTAAAATTACGTAATCCAAATTTAATTTCATATATGGATAGTGGAGAAGTTAATACCACGGCCCATGTGGCATATGTCTCTGGGTCGAGGACTATCATCTGCAGCTCCGATGACCAACCAGCCACACTTATCTCCAAGCACTTATTCACATCCTTCAGACGCCCTTGAAGCCCTTTCATATGATTTTTCACATTCACCCAACTGTAATCAGTGCCAAACGTTTTGTTTATATGGATGGCTGCAGCGGTGAAGGCCGAATTCTTGAAGGTCTTGTCGGCTCTTAGGCCTTGACGAGCTTGGGAGGCAAGGAATGGAATTAGTGCAATGTCATGCTCAAGCAGCCACACTTTATTTGCCGGCCCCTTCTTTGATGGGTTCTTGCTTTTCTTCCTTGGACTTGACACAGAAGCTTCTATGCCTTCATCCCTCCTTCCAGACTTTCTTGAAGAGTCACTCCCATCTGTTGTGCCATGCCCACTTGGTGGTGAAGGCATGGCAAACGCACTATTTGATGCTTGGCCTCCATAGGGGGGTATACCCCCCCCCACCACCACCTTGGAGCATTTGCATGTACCCCGGTGGTTGTGGCATGTGCATGGGCAACGGCAAGCTATACGCAGGGTATTGTTGAAATGGAAGGGGAGAACCACCACCTTGGTAGCTAGCCTATGGCAATTGATACTCACTTGGCCGACGCGACATTGGCCTACCAAGTAAAGGATCATGCCTCCTTGCTTCCTCGGCCCACTGTGTATAGTAAGTCGGGTCGTAATATGGATGCATAGGAGGCATAGGATCACTCCCCTGCCCTTCATGCGATGACCCATCCATGCCTACAAAATTATTATTTCCACAATAACAGAATATTTGAAACAATGACATTTACCCACAAATATTTATTGAAATAAACATCATCTAACATACTACTGTCAACCACACATATCATCACACTCCAACTCATTAGAAATAAAGTAAACAGATAAAAGCATTATAATGTCACCACAGCTCATGCATTCACTAACATATCAAACATTTAGATCCTACTGTTATACAAATCATTCAAATTAACATAAATCCCTAAAATTATTCATTACACACTTCCATCATAGCCCACGTTCGGTAGTGTTTCCATTGTTATGCAGGTTACAGTAGTCCACCCACATGTACCACGCTATCTGTTCCCTTCGACTTTCCACCGATCCCTTTGTGAAGTCTGTTCACGTATGGGCAACTGTTGGGAAAGATCCATAATCGAGTCATCCGGCTCATCCATCACATCCACATCCTCATCAATCTCATCTACATCCTCAAGTAAATGTGGGGCATGAGGATCGGCAATCTGGATATAATTATGCAACACTGTGCAAGCAAGGACGGTTTCGACCTGAGATTTGAATGGATAATGAGGCTTTGCCGTCAAAATTTTAAACTTGTTCTTTAGAATGCCAAAAGTTGACTCAATCTTTGTTCTTAATGAAGAATGTCTTAGGTTGAACAGCTCTCTGCGATTTCAAGGCACTCTATCAATATGGTCCTTCAGATGGTATCTAACGCCCCTGTATGGAGATATGAAACCAGGCATTGTTGTATATCCAGCATCGCATAAGTAATATTTACATACAACCGAAAAATAAAACCCTATTTATTTTCACATGGTTGCATACTTAAGTAAAAAAGATATTTACGTAAGATTTTGCATATTACCCTCATACACACGCAGCCCTTGGGGTGGGGGTAATGACAACGCATCTTTAAGGACCGTGAAATCATTCGCAGATCCTTCCCACCCGGCCATTACGTAGGTAAATCTTTTGTTAGGTGTTACAGCTGCAAGCACATTTTGTGTAACCCCTTTACGTCCTCTAAATCGTGGTACGAGTTTGGCAGGCAGCATGGCATCGATGTGTGTTCCATCAATCATACCAATGCAATCCTACACCGTAAACATTAAAGGTCACTTTATCCATAACCATACACCATCTAACGCCAAAGCCAAATATTCATTAAAAACTGACCTTGAAATACGGGAACCAATTAGGATTATTAAGTATCTCTGCTGGTGTCTCATTAGCTGCTTGCTTCATGAACCTATCACGAATGGTACATACTACATACATTACTTTGTTAAAGTAATTGCTAACCGTCGCCCCGGCCCTTATAAAATCAACTTGCATCACTCTGTCTTTGACTTGTGCCCTACGATGTGCAGAAACATTGACAACTGCTCCTCGATTGACCCATGTTTACTGTCTTTGAGACTACCGCCTTCTCGCATTAAAGTAGCAAGATTCAGAAAAGCCCCTCTTCGCATTCTTAAGTAGTGTAAACAACTACTTTCAGAACAATATAGAATTCGACGCATGTGTGATTTTCTATGTATATCATGCATCGATGAAGGCTCCCTAGGTAGATGGGGAGCACTATCGTCATCGTATAACTCCTGGAATACGATGGTAAACATGACAGTAGCTGCGGCCGATGCACACAATGAAAGAACCGGACTTTCTCCACTTTCCTCCATCATCCCCTTAATTGCATCAGACATATATTGTTGGAGCTTTTGAATTTTTCAAAAGAAATTTGGCCTCTCTTTGGTTTTCCCTCAATAAGCTTTAGTCCCAAATTGCTTGGGCAAAAAGGCTTCGAGGAGTATATATAGAGTTTGTTGAGCTGTAAGGGTGTGCACCTTGGAGTATGACTCTTTTGTGAAGGGGAGATGACTTACATGAACTTGGGTTCATTACGCGCGCCGCCGCCGTCGGCCGGCCGTGACGTGCGTGTGCACGATTATTATTATTTGAATAAAATTATTATTTTAAATTTATATTCAAAATTCAAATTTTGAAACTGATTTTTAAATTTAAATTTTGAACGTTTTCCATCCTTAAACGTTCATTACTTCTGCTTTAATCGTGGTACATTTATGGCATTCATTCCTCATTGATTTGCCATGTTTAACAGCCATTAACAACGTCCATTATTCTCCTATTATTACCATTAATATTTTCCTTATAAAAATGATTGCATGTGTTTCATTTTAAATGTGGCGAAAATATGTTTCCTTTTTAAGCTGCGAAAACAAAAATAGAAACTGTTTTTTTGCGAAAAATTCCCAATCAGTCTCTTTCTTTCTTCTCTGTTTTCATCATGCAAATTATTCCATCAAAAAATTTTCTCTTTCGATTCCGAGCAGAAGAATTTTATTTGTGTGGTGTTGGTTCTTTCCGATCATCTTCCAGTGCAGAGGTGATCATTGACAGAGGAGATTCTGGGCTGTTTTATCCTGGGGACGACGTGGCTGTACACTGCTTGCACAACATTGGGCAGAGCCGCGAAACGTCTTAAAGAGAGCGACCTAGTCCGCGACTCAACCCAAAGAATTTGGTAACTTCATTCCTACTTTTTTGGTTTCTGCAATAACAATTTTAAGACGTTTATGACATGACTTCCGAAACCGATACTGTCCTAGTTACATCTGATCTTAACACACCCTTCCATTTTGAAGGATTTGGATCACACTCCAATCGTTGAAGGCAGAAAATTTTATTTAGATTTTGATTTAGTCTATATTGATTGTTTGAATTGCTGCCAACTTGATTTCCCTTTGTCAATATGATTAAAAAGTTTCTTTGCAAGCTAGCATATCACCTCCATATATATTAACGATGACCATAGCCACTTCTTGACATTGGCAAATATTTGATTGTTCATTTTTCACCCCCATATTGTCATGAATGATGGATTCAGTTAGCAACTTTACTTCTTTTGATGTTACACAACATGTTTAGTGTTGGTTGGACAAAACTTAAATCACAAAAGTGAAAGTGTTGGTTTATGTTCTGCCAAAAAGAAACTAGAACATGTAGAAAAGGCATTGGAGATGGATTCTTGTGTCGACCACATTGTTTGATGCACATGTACATCTGCTGCAAGCAATGTTCTTCAATGAGGAAATATGAAGTAACATTATTTCAAGCATGACTAAACTTCTTCACATAAATGCTACTTTTGAATGTGGTAGACATCACATCATGTGTGGGAATTGACAGATTGTTCATATGCTTATAGATGTGAAAAGTAATGAGTTGATTACCACTAATCACACTCCACTTCCATGCACTAGCATACAGAAGATCTTGCTTCTCATTTCTCCTTAAAGCTGGCATGTCTGACAATTTATTTATTGGATGTTTAAATCTTTCCATTCCAAGCAATCAATTTTCCAGATTCCATTTATTTAAAAGGTACTTTGAATATGGATGTATATATTCAATTTGAATTGGATTGCTGTTTTGATGCAATAATTGTTGTCTAATACTGCTATTGCTATTGAGTTGGTATATACAAGGCATTCTTACAAGGCATTCTTGTGCATTATTCTAATATCAGCTTGTATCATATCTTTTATTTTTGACAAATGGGCATGCTAAACTCTGTCATGTTAACAAACACATTATTAACAATATGAACAACTTAGGACTTATTCCAAAAATATTTTTAAATGCTTTTAATAAATGTGAATTCTGTAGTCAAGCCAAAATCACCAAAACCCACATAAATCAGTAGTTAGAGAATCTGAACCTCTTGATTTAATTTATTCTGATATGTGGATTTGATGGTGTTTTGACTAGGAATGGTAAACTTTTTATCACATTTATTGATGATTTCCCTGATTATACTTTTGTTTAATCTCATAAAAAAAATAATAGTGATGCATTTGATATGTTCAAATTATTTGTGACCGAAATTGAAAATCAATGTAATAAGAAAACAAAAAGATTACGAACTGATAGAGGAACTGAGTATGACTCTGATATATTCATTGATTTTTATAATGACATGGAATAATTCATGAGAAAACAACTCCATATTCACCTGAAATGAATGGTAAGGCCAAAAAAATAGAATTTTTGCTGAATCTGTTGTTGCTATTTTACTTAAATCTGGTGCTGCTTCTCATTGGTAGGGAGAGATTTTATTGACTATTTGCTATGTGCTTAATAGGATTCCTAAGTCCAAAAGAAAAATTTCTCCATATGAATATTTCAGAATAGCAATTAAAAAAACCTAATCGGTCTTACTTTAAGACCTGGGGTTGTTTAGCCTATGTTAGAATTCCTGACCCCAAGAGGAAGAAACTTGCTAGTAGAGCATATGAATGTGTGTTTATTGGTTATGCTATTAATAGCAAAGCTTTTAGATTCTATGATTTGAATGATCACGTTGTTATTGAATCTATCGATGCTGATTTTTATGAAGATAGATATCCTTTTAAATCAAAGAATAGTGTGGGCTCTAGTTTTAGTAACTTACATATCTGTAGAATTGATGAACCTGATAAGAATTTAGAATCTGAACCTAGGCAGAGTAAACGTGCTAGATTATCTAAAGATTTTGGTTCTGATTTCTATACTTATACCTTAGAAGAAGATCCTGGCACTATAAAGAGGCTATGTCCTCTGTAGATGTCAACTTGTGGCAAGAGGCTATTAATGATGAGATGGACTCTCTTGAGTCAAATAGAACTTGGCAAATACTAGATCTTCCTCCTGGTTGTAAATCAATAGGATGTAATTGGATTCTTAAGAAGAAATTGAAACCTGATGGAACTATTGATAAGTATAAAGCTCGTCTGGTAGCCAAAGGATTTAGACAACGAGAAAATATAGATTTCTTTGACACTTTTTCACCTGTATCAAGAATTTCATCCATACGTGTGCTATTAGCTATTACTTCTATACATGATTTAGTAGTACACCAAATGGATGTTAAATCAGTTTTTAAATGGTGAATTAGAAGAAGAAATTTACATGGATCAACCTGAAGGTTTTGTAGTTCCTGGTCAAGAAGATAAAGTGTGCAAATTAGATAAGTTGCTTTATGGATTGAAGCAAGCACATAAACAATGTCATGAAAAATTTGATAACCTTGTTATATCTGATGGGTTCATTGTTAATGAAAGTGACAAATGCATGTATTATAAATCTGAAAATGATATTTGCACCATTATATGTCTTTATGTTGATGATATGCTAATATTTGGTTCAAACATTCATGTTGTGAACAAGGTTAAATCCATGTTAAGTGCAAACTTTGACATGAAAGATATTGGTGAAGCTAATGTAATCATTGGAATAAAAATAACTAGGTCTGAACATGGAATTTCTTTGAATCAATCTCATTACATTGATAAGATTCTAAAGAAATATAATTATTTTGATTGTAAACCAGCTTGTACTCCTTATGATCCTAGTGTTAATTTGTTTAAGAACACCGGCGACGGTGTTAGACAAATTGAGTATGCGAGCATTATTTGCAGTCTTAGATATGCTGCTGATTGCACTAGACCTAATATAGCTTATGCTGTAGGGTTTCTATGCAGGTTTACAAGCAGACCTAATATTGAGCATTGGCATGCTATTAAGAGAGTCATGAGGTACCTTAAGAGGACCATGAATCTCGGATTACATTATCAGAAGTTTCCCGCTGTCCTTGAAGGATATAGCGATGCTGATTGGAACACCCTTTCAGATGAATCCAAGGCAACTAGTGCGATATTTTTAGCATAGCTAGTGGAGCTGTATCTTGGAAATCCAAGACACAGGCTATCTTAGCTCAATCCACCATGGAGTCTGAGATGATTGCACTAGCTTCAGCTAGTGATGAAGCAGGTTGGCTAAGAAACCTGTTATCAGAACATCCTTTATGGGAAAGACCGATACCAGCTGTCTTGATCCATTGTGATAGTACTGCAGCTATTGCAAAGATTCAGAACCGTTATTATAACGGAAAAAGGCGACAAATACGTCGCAAGCACAGCACTATTAGAGAGTATATGAACTCTGGAGCTGTGAGAGCGGATCATGTACGTACTGATGATAACTTAGCTGATCCTTTGACGAAAGGATTAGCTCAAGAAAATGTTTTTAAAACCTCGAAAGGAATGGGACTCGTGCCCTTAGAATGGTGAGTCACTTGTGAGAGAAACCCAAGTGATATGTGATATGCGGAGATCCCGAGAAATAGGTTCAAAGGGTAATAACAAATCATGAAGTGATATGTGGAGATCATGCTAGTATAATTATTAGTCCAATTCCAGAAGAATCATATTGAGCATGATATCCTGAAGCGAAAAAAGGATGAGTTAATATTAACTCTTAATGAATTCTATACTCTATGTGGAGTGGGGTACATAGCTACAGGAGTACTCTTGATAGAATCACCTATGTGAACGTGCAAGTGTGGCCGCTTCCTATGGAATTTTGGGCAAAATTATCTAGAGCATTCACTATACTGGGATACACGTGCATGGCCGTAAAGCACGAGCTTATGAACAACACCTTGATAAGGTTGTGTGTGATGATGTTAGAGATAGAGTTCAAAACTACGAGTTACTCTAGTTAAATCTAAATCATCAACACTATATAAAGGTTCAAGTCGATAGACACCTTAATTTATGCACAAGTCTTATATTAATATATACTGCTCGATGAAAAAAAAAGGATTTTTAGTTTTATGTTTTTAAAAAAATTCAAGTGGGGGATTGTTGGAGCTTTTGAATTTTTCAAAAGAAATTTGGACTCTCTTTGGTTTTCCCTCCATAAGCTTTAGTCCCAAATTGCTTGGGCAAAAAGGCTTGGAGGAGTATATATAGAGTTTGTTGAGCCGTAAGGGTGTGCCCCTTGGAGTATGACTCTTTTGTGAAGGGGAGATGACTTACATGAACTTGGGTTCATTACGCGCGTCGCCGCCGTCGGCCGGCCGTGACGTGCGTGTGCACGATTATTATTATTTGAATAAAATTATTATTTTAAATTTATATTCAAAATTCAAATTTTGAAACTGATTTTTAAATTTAAAATTTGAACGTTTTCCATCTTTAAACGTTCATTACTTCTACTTTAATCGTGGTACATTTATGGCATTCATTCCTCATTGATGTGCCATGTTTAACAGCCATTAACAACGTCCATTATTTCTCCTATTATTACCATTAATATTTTCCTTATAAAAATGATTGCATGTGTTTCATTTTAAATGTGGCGAAAATATGTTTCCTTTTTAAGCTGCGAAAACAAAAATAGAAACTGTTTTTTTTGCGAAAAATTCCCAATCAGTCTCTTTCTTTCTTCTCTGTTTTCATCATGCAAATTCTTCCATAAAAAATTTTTCTCTTTCGATTCCGAGCAGAAGATTTTTATTTGTGTGGTGTTGGTTCTTTCCGATCATCTTCCAGTGCAGAGGTGATCGTTGACAGAGGAGATTCTGGGCTGTTTTATCCTGGGGACGACGGGGCTATACACTGCTTGCACAACATTGGGCAGAGCCGCGAAACGTCTTAAAGAGAGCGACCTAGTCCGCGACTCAACCCAAAGAATTTGGTAACTTCATTCCTACTTTTTTGGTTTCTGCAATAACATATATTCAATCATACGTTGTATAAGGCATATACAGTTATAATATAATAGTGCAATTTACATATAAACAGAACAACTTGCGAATTGATACGACATCACTACTCTGCTAAAATAATAATGCTTCATAAATAGAAAAACCAATTTACATGTGACATCACAAATTGTATACTAGCTACATGTAAACATATACCATCGACTTTATAAATTTAACGCCAACTTAATCATCCACCACCAATCATGTCCAATCCGAATGAATCCATAATTAATTGCCCTCAAATTAAGCTATTAATTTTCTTTGGTGGTTTCTTGACATACGTCAAGCATACCCTACCAAACTACCAACTCCCTAACCCCTTATACACACTGCACTTGCCTCATCATTGGGCTCATTTAAGTAGGGTTCATATATTTAAGAAATATTTCCCACAGTAGCTCCCGACTTTAACAACATATATTACGTTGGCACCTCGTAGTATTTCTGGTATGGTAGCCAAATGCAGCATCGATTACCATCAAGCCAACATAATTTATTTCATCTCATCAATGAAACTTGATCAAACATTAAAATTGATTGCATTTCATGCTTCAAACATTAAAATCGTATACCGTCACAACTTTCACATCTTTCACACTGATTCAATCATTACCACCGAGCCCTCCGAAGTGTAAAATAAATTCTGTTAATTTTTAAATCCATCAATTTATCCACACTTTGTGTGTATCATCATGGGGCAATTATTGCAATATAACCGACATAATTACGGATTCATTGGGATTGAAATTGCTTGGTGTACTGTAAGGCATCGATCTTGCCTTCCCGTATGGGTTGTGGCAAATAATATATACCACCCCACAGGTTGCAAGAAATCATCATCGAACTAAATCCATCTATAATCGTTCACCTAAGCATTTTCAGTTATAAAGTGAAGAAAATCCTACTCTTTTAGCACATCACAGCCACAACTTCACCCTAAAATCAAGCCCAAGTTGACAAATAGTGCTTGAAATGAAAAGAGAGCTGTTATACCTCAGTGATCAGAGCTGATCGAGGAGCAAATATGAAGCGCAGACCCAAATATACCTCAGATCCAGGAGATGATCAACCCGCTAACAACGATGCAGCACAGCCACAGCCTCGCCTTTCGTCCAAATCCCACCACCAAAACCCTAGATTCGGCTTTACAGAGGCAACGAAAAAGAGATCGCAACCCTAGCTTCAGATCTTGCAAGAAACCCCAAAAAAACCCATCTTTTCCTCCGTCTAGGGTTGACAAACCTCAAAAAATTCCGACCGTTGAAGGAGCCGTTGGGGTCGTGGGAGATGGAGAGGCTGTTGGGTTGTGGAGAGGGGTGATCAGAAGCACGAGGGACCCACGAGAACGAGAGTCGCAGCTGCAATCGCCGGAAAAACCGGAGATTTCGAGCTCGTGAATGTTGAAGCCACGGCGACGAGAGCAGCTGCGAAAGCAGCGGGCGTAGGCGAACACGTTTTGGGAAAGTGAGGAGTAAATGTGGGCTACAGTTGCTGGCATAGTGAAAACCCACAACTTTCACAGCCACTTAACCCCAAACGAACAGGCCCTAGTAACCGACCCAAGCCTTGATTGGGTAGGGCATCTAGAAGCCCTAGCCAGCAAGCAATTAATCTATAGCCCTAATTCAATCCAAGTCAATATTATATCGAGTGGAGTTTTGTGCACTACACGGTCTCATTCAAGGTTGGATGGAGAATCGGAGATTAGAAATAGAAAGACGTGAGAAGTTAGGAGCCTGGCATTGTGAAATTAGCAGACGGTGGAGATTGCAAAGATTGCAACCACTTTGATCAGGTGTTTTACTTAGTCAACGGTTGCTCTCATCATTAATCCTTTAGCGCGAGAAGGGACCCATCCTATAAGTGGAGTTTGGGACCCGGAATTGGTTTTTTTAAGCAAACGTGCTCTCAAGATTTAGATAAAATTACAATTTTTCCTTACAACGTTGCATTTTAAGGCAAATTTTGTAAATATACGCTAAGCAAACTAGGAACATTGAAATTTTAGCCCAATGGAAACCAAACTGAAACTTGTTTCCAAAGTGAGTTGGGCCTAGAACCGATGCGTCAGGAGAATTTGGCCCAGTCGAATTGCGGTCGGTCAGGCTAAGGACCTCTTCGTTTGCGTTGAAGCGGACGTGAATCTGAGAAATTAACACTATTTCCCCACTATTCATCCACTTCAATGTTTCAAAATAAAATTGTGTTCGTTTGCTTCTGTGTGAATCAGGCCGACGTGGAGCAACGAAAGCAGCAACACATAATCCCCCCAAAACGCGGGGATTACGCGCGTTGAAACCAAATGCGGGCCCGCCTCTCTCTTTCTCTCTCTGTTCTCTCTATTTTTTAATAATTAATTAATTAATTTAATAATTAATTAATTCTGAACGGACCCCACATCCAACTCGCACAACAATATTCACAACCAAAAAAACATAATAAAGTTGTGTGGGACCCACAAAAAATTTCAACATCAACATTCACACCACACTTTCACCCAAAAAAAGCACAATACTTACTTTCACCAACGCTATTTACAACTTCAACAAACACCCAATTTCAACACAAAAGAACATGACCTAATCCGTCCATACCCCGAAATGTCAGCATTCCGTTTAAAACCGAAATCTCGGAGGTTTTGGATAAATTGAGCTCGTGTCGGCGCTCCGCCGCTCTCTCATTCCCGCCGCCCGTTTCTCCTCTCTTCTTCCCCATTCGATCCTATAAATAATAATAATAATAAAGGCTTCGTCCGCAATGTCTCAATCTCTCAAGATCCAACCAAATTTAAAAATCCCCCTCGTCGACCCAATAATCACGAGAAGGCCCCAGAGAATCTCTATCCAGTGGCAGGCGAAAGCCTCTTCTAGGGCTTCGATCCAAGGCGGCGACATCAACGACGGCAGAAAGGCTCTTGAATTGGATCGGACCTTTAACGGGCCCACGCCCGACATCTCTTTCAAAGACTCTCAAACTCTACCCAGTATGTAAAAGGACGATCTTTCTCTTCTATTCTTCTCTCCTCTTTTTTCCATTTCCCCTTTTGTCTCCATTCCCCAATTTATTTGTTTGGGGTTCTTTTTTAGGGCCTTTGACGATTTCGGATCTGTCTAATTCGGGTGGCGGATCCCGGCTCAGAGTTGCTTATCAGGTTTTTCTTTATTTGGGTGCTGTCGAATTATTTTGGGTTTTACTATTTATTTATTTTTGCAATTTTGGTGATTTTAGGGTCTTCCTGGTGCTTACAGCGAATCCGCGGCTGCGAAGGCTTATCCGAATTGCGAGGCGGTTCCGTGCGAGCAATTTGATACTGCATTTGATGTGAGTCTACTGCTAATTTGCGCATTTAGCATATGTAGATTTTAGTTGGAGAAATGCTGATATGGTAATTTAGTGGTGAGTACAAAGTCATGTACATTGTTTTTTTTACACTCAAGTTCATTGTATTTGGCGACTATTTTGTGCAAATGTTTTACTTATTACCATAAATATTGAGGCTCAAAATCTTGGTTTTGGTGTTGGTATCGACTGGCGGTTTATGTATCTAATGTATCCAGCGATAGTTTCAAAAGTAATGGACCTTATATATCGGTTGCTGTTGCTCAAAATAGATATTAGTTGCTCATTGATCTTTATCTTCAATGAGTATTTCATTTATCCATAGATCATTTTTCCCATCCATGTCATTATTTTCTCATTTTTAACCAGTCAATCAATGGCTAATGCTTTGAACCTTGATTTCAAGTTGAAATGAGAATTTTTTAATCCATTATATGAAATATAATAGAACTTCAAATTTTAGTAATTAAAAATTTGAAACTCTTCTTATATTAGTTGTAATTAGTTAGTATCAATGGTATCATCTAGTTTTAGATCGATCACATTGGTTTGCTTAAAATTCGATATGACACGAGCTATGCATATATGAATCGGTCGAGATTTTAAACATTAGTAAAGATAAAAGATGACAATCTTTTTTCACCATTTTTTGTCATTAAGTATACACGTCTTCATAAACTTAATTAAATGTAGTCTGTTGTGAATGGGTATTTACTGGGTTGGTGAGTTATTGGGCCAACCCAAGTGGTTGGGCCCATACCCACTTGTATTCTCCCCTTTGGCTATAAATATAAACTTGAGGGCTCTCCCCTCATCACTTGATTCATAACACGTTATCAGCACGAGCCTCTAAAATTTTTTGTTTTCCACAAATTTTTTTTCCGTTCGTTGCAAAGGCGAAGGCGAAGGCGAGACAGGAGATTGACGAGCGCGGTGCAAGGCTTCCTCCATCAAGGGTCGTCATCCGCGTAGGGCTTCGAGCAACCGTCGCTATATCCGGAGGACGGATATAGAGGTAAAAACTCTAAAACCAAGGTTTTTAAATCATACGTATGATTAAACCTCCCCTAGATCTCACAAGATCGTCATGGGGATTCATCGTCGCCTTGAAAACGACGGATTTTTCATCCCCAAAACCCCAATTTTTGGGGTAAAACCCCAATTTTTAGGGTAAAAACACAATTTTTTTGGAAAAACAAACCCTAAAACTACCCCCAATCCCCCCGGCCACGTTCCCCCCCCATGGGGGGGCCTACCCCCTGCCGCCGCCGCCCCGCCCCTGCAGGGGGGGCGGCGCGGCCCCTGCCGCCGCCCTCCCCTGCAGGGGGGGCGGCCGCCGCCGCCCCGCCCCTGCAGGGGGGGCGGCGCGGCCCCTGCCGCCGCCCCCCCCGCAGAGGGGGGCGGCGGCCCCCTGGCCGCTTCCCCCTCTGCGGGGGGCGGCCCCCAGGCCGCGCCCCCCCTGCGGGGGGCAGCGGCCCCCGCCGCTCCCCCCCGCAGCGGGGGGCGGCGGCACCCCCCGCCGTCCCCCCTCTGCGGGGGGGCGGCGGCCCCCAGGCCGCTTCCCCCTCTGCGGGGGGCGGCCCCCAGGCCGCGCCCCCCCTCTGCGGGGGGGCAGCGGCCCCCGCCGCTCCCCCCGCAGCGGGGGGCGGCGGCCCCCTGGCCGCGCCCCCCCCTCTGCGGGGCGGCGGCGGCGGCGGCGGGCCCCCCCGCCGTAACCCTAACGCACAAAAAAAAACAGTGCTGTGGGCCTGAAGCCCACAGCAGATCTGTGGGCTTCAGGCCCACAGAACTCTGTCTCACAAAAAAAACAACAGATCTGTGGGCCTGAAGCCCACAGCAGATCTGTGGGCTTCAGGCCCACAGATTTTCATCAAAAAAAACCAATTGGGGGGAGGCAATATGGCTATGAATGTGCCTCAAAAAGCAACCTATTAGCCTAAAAATTGTTTTAAAATGGGGATTCAAGGGCAAAATATTCGTGAAAAATCACGGTAAATTACGGGACGAATATCGGGCAGACAAGGGCGTTTTGGGGATTTTTTTTGGGGACCTTTTGGGATGACGAGGGAGACTTTTCCCTCTGACAAAGAAAATGTTAATTTTGGGCTCTTAATCAATTTGACTGATTAAACCCATTTACTTTACAACCTATGCATCGTAATCCCTTTTACATGCTTTACATCTCTGGCAAAATTATGTGGATATTATTTGCGTGGTTGTACATTTTATTTAAAAACTTAATAATTAGGAAGATCCTGCGACCGCTCTGCAGTTAGTTACCTAACCTAACGGTGTATGACGTTGCCCAGTGGTCCAATAATTATTAAGTGATTAAATATTGCTTTATCCTCATATGAATAAACTGCCTGTGATGTCTGTGGATGAAAATGATGATGAGCACAATATTCTTGCATGAATTGCTAAAATGTGGTTTTTGGATCGGCCGTTTAGTCCCACAGTTTATTTCCCGCACTTTTTCTTTTATTTTTGAGAGAAATTGTAGTGAGGAATTTATGTAAATGTCAAAGAAAGAAGACCTACTTCCATGGAGTCGGAAGCAACGCTTGACGACGAAGATATTAAAATGGGACCCACGGGGTTTCCAAAGTTGTATTTTCATTTTAATTCAAGCTGCAAATTTGTATAATTTGGACTGTGGACTTTTTGGACTCTTTCTTGTGGGACTTGCCGATCCACACATTTAGCTTTTCATTAAATATTGCTTCCGCATGAAAATGTTTTTCTGGTTGATTATTAATTCATGCATGTTTGTGCTCTGCTAGATAAATGGCTAAAATTGCAAGCGTTGACTTTGAAGTGCTGGATGCATCAGGCAGAAACTATCTAAGCTGGCAGCTAGATGTTAAGTTTCACCTGCGGGCCAAGTCCCTCATCACTGCTGTGACTGAAAAAGAAAATGTTAGCGATATAGAGAAGGCGCAAGCCATCATCTATATTCGCCGCCATGTGGACAAGACCTTAAAGGCTGAGTACCTTACGGTCGAAGATCCACTTGAGCTATGGACCGCCCTTGAGGACATGTATAAACATCAGAGAGATGTCATACTCCCAAGGGCGAGATATGAGTGGGAGAACCTGAGACTGCAGGACTTTAAGTCCATTGCTGAGTACAACTCAGCACTTTTTAGCATCACCTCACGCCTGAAGTTGTGTGGTGAAAAAGTCTCAGAAGATCGCATGCTGGAAAAGACGTATACGTCTTTCCATGAAAAGGATGCGATACTTATGCAGCAATACCGTGAACGTAAGTTCACCAAGTATTCAGAGCTGCTGTCATGTCTTCTCATGGCCGAGCAAAACAGAGAGCTTCTTCTCGCCACTCACAATATGCGCCCTCCCGGCACTGTCCCCCTACCAGAAGCTCACCATACCTCTTCCTTCAAAAAGAAGAGGGACAATAAAAGAAAAGAAAGACCACAGAAAGGGGGGCAACAGAAAAGAGCCAAGGGCCCATCACAGCAGCGCAAGAATGAAGGGAAGCGCAAGTTCACCTGGCGCAGGAATGATAACAAGAAAAACAATGCACCCCCACCCAAGAGGGACTGGGAAGACCAGTGCCACAGCTGTGGCATGACAGGCCACTGGTCTAGAGTGTGCAGGACCCCAGTGCATCTACAGGAGCTTTATAAACAAAGCAAGAAAAAGAATGCTGAATCAAACCTGGTGGCTGCGAACAATGCAGTCAAATTTACAGCAAAAGACTTCGAGTCAGATAATCTGCTTGATTAGCCCGTTATCATTTATCTTAGCATTTCTATTGTATGAACATTTCTATTTCATGAGAGTTTTTATGTATCTTCAATTCTGCTGAATAAAATTTAGCTTTTCTGAATGCAAATGTTTACTCATTTTTTTAGATGGAATGCTCTCATGACTGCTTAGTAGACAGCGCGTCAACACATACGATCCTTCAACACAAATGCTATTTTCATAGCATTATCCCGTATAAGAGCCCTGTAAACACAATTTCAGGGCCATCGGACATAATTGAAGGTTCTGGGAATGCAACCTTGTTGCTCCCCAATGGAACAGAAATAAAAATAAAAGATGCACTTTACTCTCCGAATTCCAAGAGAAACTTACTAAGTTTCAAAGATATCCGTTTTAACGGATTCCACTTGGAAACAGCAAATGTCAAAGAAAACGAATTACTGTATGTAACGTCTCAAGAAACTGGAGTTAAAACCATTCTTGAACGTTTTGAGAGCCTCTCATCAGGCCTATACCATACAAAAATTCGGAGAGAGGAAGCAAACCTGACGGAGCACCTGAAGTGCCCGACATCGGCCAAATTCTTACTTTGGCACGATAGACTTGGCCACCCCGGATCTGTGATGATGCACCGCATCCTAGCACAATCCCACGGGCATAACCTGAAGAACCAGAAGATTCTTCAGAAGGGAGAATTCCCTTGTGTACCCTGCTTTAAGGGTAAATTAATAACAAGGCCATCACCACTTAAAGTGGATATCGAGTCTCCTAGCTTCCTTGAAAGAATACATGGAGACATATGTGGACCTATCCACCCCCCTAGCGGGCCTTTTCGGTACTTTATGGTACTGATTGATGCATCTTCGAAATACTCGTATGTGTGTCTACTTTCAACCCGCAACTTAGCTTTTCCAAAGCTTTTGGCACAGATAATAAAGTTGCGGGCGCATTTCCCAGACAACCAAATAAAGAAAATACGTCTGGATAATGCGGGGGAATTTACCTCTCAGTCATTCCAAGAATATTGCCAGGCAACGGGAATAGAAATTGAACATCCGGTGCCACATGTTCACACCCAAAATGGGTTAGCTGAGTCGCTAATCAAAAGACTCCAATGGATCGCACGACCATTGCTGATGAAATCCCAGTTGCCGGTGGATGCATGGGGACATGCAATTTTGCATGCTGCATCACTAATAAAAATAAGACCCTCAGGAGGTCAGAGTCTATCTCCAATGCAACTCGCATATGGAACGCCGCCGAACATCTCTCACTTGAGAATCTTCGGCTGCGCAGTTTATATCCCCATTGCACCACCACAGAGGACCAAGATGGGCCCTCAACGTCGCCTAGGTATCTACGTAGGGTTTGACTCACCCTCCATTATAAGATACCTAGAACCCCAAACGGGGGACGCCTTCAAGGCACGCCTTGAAGACTGCAATTTTGATGAGACGTATTTCCCCAAAATGGGCCTAGACATCGAAAAGTCTAGTGCAAAGCAAATGTTGACGTGGGACACAAAAAGCTTGACCCACTACGATCCGGTAACAAGACAATGTGATGATGAGATCCGGAAGATCTCACACATCCAGGACACAGTCCACAGATTACCGGACTCGTTCACTGACAACCAGAAGATTGTCAGATCACACATCCCTGCTGCGAATACTCCAGCTAGGATTGACATCCCGAAGGATGGATGCAATCCACCGGCAGCAGAAGTGGCTGCACCTCAACAGAAAAGAGGCAGACCACCAGGCTCCAAGGATAAAAATCCAAGAAAAAGAAAAATATCCGGAGACCTTGGGACGATACCCCCACAGAGAAACGAGCTCGTGTCCATACCCTCTCCCCTCCCGGAATCCACTGCAGAGGAACTGCCGGGAGAAACAGAAATATCACTAAATTATGTACGTACAGGGGAGGTATTGGACAGAAAGAGTACAGTCGTCGACGATGACTTCGCGTTTCACATTGCCATTCACGTCGCCGGAAGCGATGATGATTATGAACCACACTCCGTTGCTGAATGCAAACGTAGAGATGATTGGCCAAAGTGGAATCAGGCAATAGAAGCCGAGCTGGACTCGTTTCAGAAACGAAAAGTCTTTGGGCAAATAGTCCAGACACCTACCGGTGTCAAACCTGTGGGATACAAATGGGTATTCGTCAGAAAAAGAAACGAAAATAATGAGATCGCACGCTACAAAGCTAGACTTGTAGCACAGGGATTTTCCCAAAGACCGGGCATAGACTATGACGAAACATACTCCCCGGTCATGGATGCGATCACGTTCAGATTCCTGATAAGCTTAACAGCAAAGGAAGGCCTAGATATGCAGCTAATGGATGTTGTGACTGCGTATCTATACGGCAATCTCGACAAGGAGATCTACATGAAACTTCCTGATGGCTTTTCAATGCCTGCTGAACTGAAAGATAGACCTCGGGACGTCTATTCTGTTAAGCTACAAAGATCATTGTATGGTCTCAAACAATCAGGAAGAATGTGGTATAATAGACTCAGTGAGTTCCTTGTTCAACAAGGATTCACGAACAATGAAGTCTGCCCTTGTATCTTCATAAGAACAAAGGGAAAAGGATTCGTGATAATAGCTGTCTACGTAGACGATCTGAATCTCATAGGATCTCCCGAAGAGATCACTGAGATATCTGTAAGCCTAACAAAAGAATTCGAAATGAAAGACCTAGGCAAAACCAAATTCTGCCTTGGCTTACAGATTGAACATCAGAAAGACGGAATCCTATTACACCAAACCACATATACGAAGAAAATGTTGCAAAGATTCCATATGGACCATTGCCATCCACTAAGTACACCTATGGTAGTACGATCACTGGATGCACATAAAGACCCCTTCCGGCCGCTGGAAGAGGGGGAGGATATACTTGGTCCGGAAGTTCCCTATCTGAGTGCCATCGGAGCACTACTATATCTGGCAAACTGCACGCGTCCCGATATAGCGTTCGCAGTAAATTTGCTTGCCAGATACAGTGCAGCGCCTACGCAGCGCCACTGGACCGGGGTAAAGCACCTTCTGCGCTACCTCCAAGGGTCTACAGATTTGGGACTCTTCTAAAAAATGGAACATCCTCTACACTTGCAGGTTATGCTGATGCAGGGTACTTGTCTGATCCCCACAAAGCAAAATCACAGACTGGGTACGTGTTTACCTACGGAGGGACAGCCATTTCTTGGAGATCCATCAAGCAAACCTTGACGGCAACATCATCCAATCACTCGGAGATCATTGCCATCCATGAAGCAAGCAGAGAATGCGTATGGCTACGCTCCGTCATCCACCACATCTTGTCTACGACCGGACTGAAGACGGGAGACCTCGAGCCCACTACCATGTTCGAGGACAATGCTGCTTGCATAGCTCAGCTACGAGGTGGCTTCATCAAAGGCGACAGAACGAAACACATTTCACCAAAGTTCTTCTGGACGCATGAGCTACAGAGAGATGGCAAGATCGACATCAGACAAGTGCAGTCATGTGACAATTTGGCAGATTTGTTCACCAAAGCCCTCCCTACTGCTACCTTTAGAAAACTTGTACATAGGATTGGAATGAGACGCCTAAGAGATCTGAAAGCTTGAGAGCTTGTACAGATCAGGGGGAGTTTGGCAGAGTTTGCACTCTTTTTCCTTAACTATGGTTTTTCCCACTGGGTTTTCCATAGCCAAAGGTTTTAACGAGGTAAATCTCACCAACTCAGGATCCTGAAGTATCCACCCCATGTGAGACCCATACAGGCTCAGAATCCTGAAGTATTCATGAGCGGGGTCCACAACCATGGCTGGATAAGGGGGAGTGTTGTGAATGGGTATTTACTGGGTTGGTGAGTTATTGGGCCAACCCAAGTGGTTGGGCCCATACCCACTTGTATTCTCCCCTTTGGCTATAAATATAAACTTGAGGGCTCTCCCCTCATCACTTGATTCATAACATAGTCTATATTTTTCTATCTTTGTGTTTTCTTTGCATGTTTTCTCTTTTTCATTCAAACTACAATTGTGGGTATAACCCCCACTTTTTCATTAATAAGAGTTAAAATAAATAACAACTGGTATGGCAGTCACCCAGCCATCCACTTTGGTTGAGATGGCCCCTAGGTTACTCCAATTATGGTTAAGTGCACCGATCAAATGCCATTCCTCAAATTGGATTGAATATTTCTTTTTCTTTTTGCATGGGAGGGAGAGATGCTTGTCTTGACAGTCATCATCCACCTTCCGTGGCTACCGCCTCACGAGAGAAAGGAAAGATGATGGTAGAGGTCTAACCAATTAGAAATATGTCAGCGTATTGAGTTGGCACCGTAATCCCTTTCTCTTATTGTCTTTCTTTACTCTCTCTTGGTAGCAAAGGCAGGTGGATGACAACAACAAAGACAAAAGCGTCGAGAGGCACTTCTCTCTCCACCCCCACCATCTCCACCCCAACTCTAATTGTGCCTTTCTTTATTTATCCCAATATCTAGGGATTGCCTAGGCGCTAGGCGGTGGCTTTGGCACTCCTCCCGCTTACCACCTTTTAAAACACTGCTAACTATACAACATCAAAAATTGATTTCCTCTCCTGACAATATGGGTACAACATACAAACAAGTACAGAAGGTTTCTTCATAGAAATAGAAACGTGAGCATTAGGTGCCGCCTACTAGGAACTGATGGTGAATGTCTCAATCACTGTAATTGTTGTGGCTGTCGTCAGTGGATTCTTTTGGATATGCGGCTTGAAAATGGGAATCTAGTGGGAAAAGAGTTGTCACTACACTTCAGCATCATTCAATGAGAGATGGAAATAATTTAGTCCAATATTGGTCATTGGTTATTTAGTCAGATTATTCAAAGCATGATCTGGAGTACAAGTTTGTTGAAAGCCAGGAAACTCACTGGAAAAAATAAGAGAATTTTCTCAGTAATAAAGAAGATGGACTTATTCTATGTTACAGATCTACTGTCCTATGTAAAATGATTATTTAATGGAAGAAACAAATGCATTTTATTGAATTTTCGACTATTTGTTTGTTTTTACTGCACACTGAATGCTCTCATCTCTCTCTTATTATTTTCCCCCTCCTAATATAATCCCCTCCCCCACCCCCCCAAAAAAACATTCTCTCTCTCTCTCTCTGTGTGTGTGTGTGCGTGCGCGCGTGCGTGCGTGTGCTTGCTTCTGTATCTTTTGTTTATGCTGTTAAGCTAGTATTTTGTAAGTACTGACTCCACCTCTCTTCGTACTCATGGACTGCCAGCTACATTGACCCTATTCCTATATTACTTCAACCTCTTTCCTAGCCAATTACAACATCTACTCTCTCTTATTAACAGAGTCCTACTTTAATTCTAAACTCTTTGATCAGTCAAACATTCCCACTTTAAAATGTGAATTACAACTTCCAACATAAAAGAGTTTATTACCAAATATTTATCCTCTTTGACTGCTTCCCCTATTTTGTTACCAGGGAAAGCATATGCAAGTTTCTAGATAATTTTTTAAGTCATTCCATCTTGACAACCTGCCGAAGACTTCTTCTTCCCTAGAGCTATTTCCATGTCCCTGGTCTATTGAAATTTCAGATGACTTCACATCAGTCACAAGAACTAAACTAAATTTCTTTGAATCAGATCTGTTGAGGTCCAACTTGCATTTTGACATACCTTCACATTCTCCTAATCACACGGCCAATGTGAAACCGGAAGTGAGAATTAATTCCAATTATGTTGCATTCATACATTGTTATTGAGAACGATCTATTCTACAGTTTCATGGCAAGATCACAATGATTAATTGCCTTATATTATGAAGCACAAGGGACATGCTTATGAGTCTATTATTAAAATTGTGATTAGAAATCAATCAATATAATGGATGTGGCCCTAATCACTTGGCCTGTGGACGTTGAACCAGAAGTGAGAGTTAATCTCAATTATATAGCACTCATACATTGTTATTGGGAATCTATTCCGCAGTTCCATGGCATGATCACGATGATTAATTGCCATATATTATGAAGCACAAGGGACATGCTTATGAGTTTATTGTTAAAATTTGTGATTACATTTCAATCAAGATTAATGGATGTGCTTATGAGTTTATTCTTAAAATCTGTGATTACAATCCAAGCAAGATTCCATGCCTTATCGTATGCTGATGAGGCCTTTTTCTATTTTCATTTATTTGGTTGCGTGTGCATAAAGTTATATTCCTATGTTGGCTGCAGGCTGTTGAACGTTGGCTTGTTGATCGTGCAGTTCTTCCAATTGAAAATTCTTTAGGTGGTAGCATCCATCGGAATTATGATCTTTTACTTCGGCATAAGTTACATATTGTTGGGGAAGTGAAATATGCAGTAAGACATTGCTTATTGGCCAACCATGGTGTGAAATTAGAAGACCTGAGAAGGGTCCTCAGTCATCCGCAAGTAACTTTCCATCGTTATTCGAATCCCATCTCCTTCTCCAAATAGAAGGGAAAAAGCAACTTCTTTGCTGAAAATTACTCTTTTTTTCCTGCAAGCCAGTGATTGTTTCTTAATCCCAACATTTCAGGCTCTTGCTCAGTGTGAAAACACACTAACCAAGTTGGGAGTTGTTAGAGAAGCAGTAGATGATACAGCAGGTGCGGCACAGGTAATATAATAAAATTTCATGCTCTGCTATGGTCTAATTCTGTCTTATATTCCTATTGGAGGGGAAACTTGTTTACAACAATGAAAATCTTATTACAGAGAGTATCATCATATGACTTAGTAATAACCATGTATTTGTTATATTCTCTCTGGTTGCTTTGTTAATGCGTGAAAGAAATATTATTATAAGTTGATATGAACTGCTTCTCAATTTAATCATAATGATTCTACTGCTACACTGTCCGTAACTGGTAGCTAAATAATGTGTTCTATGTAGTTTGTTGCTTCCAATCAACTTCGAGATGCGGGTGCAGTTGCGAGTGCATTAGCTGCTGAGATCTATGATCTTGATATTCTTGCCCAGGATATTCAGGTTTTTATCCAATTCCTACTCGCTTGGTGGTGATAATCCTACATCCTTACCTCCATATGACAATCCTCTTCTTCTTTCTTTTCAGGACGACTCTGATAATGTAACCCGATTTTTAATGCTGGCACGAGAACCCATTATTCCGGGCATTGGTAGACCGTTTAAGGTAAGCATAGCTATGCAAACATCCTGCTCTCAAAAGACAAATTGAAGAGAGGTGCTTGATACTGTAACTTAATCATTGCTTTTTTTTCACAGACGAGCATAGTTTTCTCTTTAGAAGAAGGGCCTGGTGTGCTTTTCAAGGCACTTGCTGTTTTCGCTATGAGGGAGATCAACCTCACAAAGGTCAATTTCTGCACCATTAACCATTGTATATTCTTTCAGCAACTACTTCAGTATTTGGCCAATCAGTGTGCATTATAAATTCTGTTAAACACCTTTTTTATTTGCTACAGATTGAAAGTCGTCCTCGGCGGAAAAAGCCCTTGCGTATAACTGATGAAGGAGTCAATGGGCCTTTAAAGTTATTCCCCAAACCTCTTTGTTTCGTCATACTTAGTACTGTATATTATGTGCATGCAATGATCAACATGTGACCTCAATAGCTCTAATTTTTTAATCAATTATTAATTTTCAATATTTTATTTAACAATGGCATTTTCGTTTTACTATTTTTTGTGTATAGGTACTTTGATTATCTCTTCTATGTTGATTTTGAAGCATCAATGGCTTCACAGAATGCTCAGAACGCACTTAGGCATCTAAAGGTGATATTCATCATTAAATCCAAAGGATATTGAGGATTCCAAAGATTAAGAATTTTTTCCTATTTTGACAGGAATTCGCTACGTTTTTGAGAGTGCTAGGAAGCTATCCAATGGATATGAGTCTGACATGAAGATGTTTGCATATCAAAGTAAGACGGCCTACTCTTCAATGAATTCTATTATGTTTTGTCATACTTCATCTATACATGACAGCACACTTATTTTGGGATTTAATAGAATATTTTTTACCTTTTCTTTTTCTTCGTCATTACTATCAAGAGCCAACTTTTATGCAACTACCCCCAATCTGTTTGGCCACCTTTAACTTTCTCTTTCATGATATGGATGTTTTGTTTGTTTTTTGGGAGAAAAGACGGTGGATGCGAGAGTTCCTCGCGAGAGTCCATCACGCCCCATTTATTACATTTTAATGAAACATAGATTCATGATATCGAAGTTTTAACTAACCCTATAACATATTTTTGTTATACAAAGATGTAGTGATATACTGCGAACTGATTTTGATTGCACATTGGAGAAGAGAACTGGACTATTTTTTTTTGGTTTGCACAGCAGTGTCCTCATCAAGTAATCAACAATACCAAATACAAAAGGTAACAAAGAAAAAACAAACCAATAAAGTCATTAACAGAAAATAAATGAATTGCAACTACTTCAGCAACAAAGAATCAATATCATTGCAAAAGACAATTGTAATGTTTGTGCTAGTTCAATCACACAATTTGTTATCAAAGATGAATTGTTGATACGTTAAAAATCAATTTATGTCCTATCCCTCATACCAAGAATTTCATCACTGCAATGGTCATCGAGTCGCTGCACTGACATTGAGAAGGAAGATACGAAGAAAAAAAATAAAGAACAGAATTTGCAATGAAGAAGGAAAGAGTAGAGAATAAAGGCGTGAAGGGAACTGAAAGAGGAAAAGGAAACAGAGAAGAAATTGGGAAGAAAAACAAAGAGAAAGTGAGAGTACTTTGAAGTCTAGCCTTGTGTCCCAAGGTGCTATGATGTGTCTAGGTGTAGCAGTGAGAGGGGTTGTACAACTGTGCCGTTGAACCTTTGAGGCACACAGTGGGTCACATAGTCGGCATGTATTGTGTTGCTACGTGGTGGTACATGGAAATAATTGTGATGCCTGATTTTTGTGTTTAAGTTTGTATAGATTGTTTCCTATAGTCTAGCGTGTTTCAGAGCGCTAGGTCTTAAGAAATGTACTAGACGAAGTGGTTTCCTAACTAAATCAAGTACATGACAAAGTGGTTTCACCATGTTTCGAAGCACTAGGTCTTAATCAATGTTACTAGACACAGATCAGATCACTTCGTTTCATGAAATTAATTGGTACATATAATTCTATTAGTCAAAACATGACACATTGGGTGTCGGTGATGCGGACCATGCCGCATCTTCGGCCGGCACACGCTACGAGGGGGCCGCACCACGTGCGGTGGACGGTGAGGGACCGCCCATGATTACTTACGTGCGCAGGAGGAGACGTGGATGCGTTAGTTAGTATTATTAGCCTTAGGGGTATTTTGGCCGTTCTAGGCCAAATTAGTAAATCCCCTCGTTCTCTTTATTAGGGCTAGCCGCCATTGTATTTGGTTATGCTTAGATTGTTGAGAAACTCTTGTGCATCCTTAGTGAAGGATCTTTAGGCTTTTGTTCCGTTCGGAGAGCAAGTCTTCTCTCGAAAGAGGCTTTTATCTATTGTTTTCCATTGTTCTCTCAATCTAAAACCCTAAAAATATTCCTCTCTTTTTATTTTTTCCACCTTAAAATTGATTTGCTTGATCGATCCAAGCGGATCATATCAATTAGTATCAGTGCCCATAAGATCTAATGGCGCAAGGCACGAGAGCCACCATTGAGGAGAAGCTTCAAGCCCTACATGAAGAAATCACCAAGGAGATCAGAACCACGATGAAGACGATGAGCGATCGACTTGAGAAGAGGATGGAGGAAAACAATCGCACCCAAGAAGAGAAGCATGCAAAAAGTGAAGCAAAGCAACAAAAAATCATGGAGATTTTGCAAACCCTAGTTAAGGGAAAGGGGAAGAAATCATGGATGGAGGAGGAAGATGACTCGGATTCCGAAGTTCAGGAGTTAAGGGCGCGAGATGCAAGGGTGGCAGCGCAGTTTACAACAGCCGGGACCTCGAAAGTCGTCGTATCGACGAAACCGGGCGACGACGATGAAAGGGGAAGCGGCGACAGCGCGTGCGGGGGGCGACGGGGCCTGGGAACCCTCCCGGAGGGTCGCCCAGACCCGGTGAACCCCCCAGGGGGTCGGCCAGGCCTGGCGAACCCCCCAGGGGGCCGCGAGCCCAGCACGGGGGCGGCGGGGCCCTGCCCAATGGCAGAGACCCCGCGCGGCCCCCAGATGGGCGCTGGGGAGCCGTGCCCAGGCGGGCGGGGGCGGGCGGGACCCCAGGGCCCCCGCTTGGCCTCTGGGGGTCCCTGCGATGGTGGATGAAAAGCCCTAGGGGCTGTCGACAGGGGGAGGCCAGCAGGAGGAGGTCTTCGGGAGGGCGCTGAGATATTTCCGAGGCGAGGTCGAGGACCGGGGGCAATTCGGTGGTTGAGGAGGGTAGCGACCAGTTGCTGCAGCTTTTGGGGGACCCCATGGGCTGACACTAGACGGTAGGCCTTCTTGGCCTGAGGACGAATATGCGGATGAGGACTACGATCCCCTACGGAACCACGGAGATAGGCGTTGGGACCAGGAGAGGCGGTGAGAAGCAGAGTTTCATGCTGATAGGCGATTGAAGAAGCTGAAGATGCCCGTGCTTGAGGGAAGCGATCCAGATGGGTGGATCTACAGAGCAGAGAGGTACTTTCAGACGATGGGTTTTACCGAGGAGGTCTTGAAGGCGGTGGGCATCTATTTTGAGGGAGAGGCCTTGGCGTGGTACCGGTGGAAGGTCGCACACAGTCGCTTTTCCTCGTGGGCGGATTTGACGGCCTACTTGATGGATCGATTTCAGGAGACAGCAGGGGGAGATTTTTACGAGCAGCTCAGGGTACTCAGACAGGAGGGGACGGTGCGGGACTTTGTCAGGAGGTTCGAGCTACTGTCGAGTCGAGTGCCTGGGGTCACGGAGGAGGCGCTCATGGGGAACTTCATGGGGGGCTCAAGCCCTCCATTCGAGCTGAGCTGAGGATGCAGAGCCCGGGGGGCTTGGAGGACCTGATTCGCCTCGCATAGAAGGCGGAGGAGAAACATGCGGAGGAGAGAAGAATACGTGGGACTTGGGGGACCCAAAACTCCCGGCCCACGCCAGCAGCAGCAATGTCGAGGGCACCTGCCGGTGCACCAGAGGCTAGGGGAGAGATTTGTTCCGCTACTCTTGGACGACAGATGAAGGAGGCGGAGGTGAGGGAGAGGCGTGCCAAGGGGTTGTGTTTTCGTTGCGATGAGAAGTTCACCCCTGGCCATAGATGTGCGAGCCGCCTACTACAGATTACCATGGTGCGAGCCGCCTACTACAGATTACCATGGTGCCGGATGAGGAGTGTCGGAATGACGAGGAGGAACCCAGGGTGGAGCCACTCGAGGAGGAGAAGTCTCACCTAGACTTCGCGGAGGTCTCCCTGAACTCCGTGGTGGGGTTCACACCGAACCACACCATGAAGTTGTCAGGGCGGTTGGGTGATATGGCGGTGACAGTTCTGATAGACAGTGGGGTCACCCACAATTTCATCTCTAGCCGAGTGGTGGAGCGTCATGGGCTGCAGTTGAGCACCATGGAGAAGTTCACTATTTTGTTGGGAACTAGGAAGATGGAGGAGAGCAAGGGGCTCTGCAAGGGGTTGTGTCTGACCTTGCAGGGAGTGCAGATTATGTAGGATTTCTTGCCCCTGGAGTTGGGGAATGTCGATATCATTCTGGACGTACAATGGCTGAAGAAGTTGGGGGACGTACGGGTGAACTGGAAACGTCTCAGGATGGAGTTTGAGGAGGGTGATCGCACGGTGGTACTCACAGGGGACCCCATCCTATGCTTTTCGTTGGTGGCCTTCAAAGCCATTACTCGGGCTTTACAGAGGGAAGAAGAGGGATACTAAGTGGAGTGCCGTGCAGTTGGAGTCGAACATGAGCAGCTGGTAGGGGTTCCCGAGGTGGTTGAGCAGGTGTTGGAGCAGTTTCAGGAGGTCTTTCAGGACCCGCAGGGGCTACCACCGGAGAGGGGACATGAGCATGCCATAGCCTTGAGAGAGGGAGCAGCACCAGTGAGCGTGCGGCCGTACCGATATCCTCATGTGCAGAAGGACTAGATTGAGAGGATAGTCGGGGAGATGCTGCAGGCGGGAGTGATCCAGCCTAGTGTGAGTCCTTTCTCTTCACCAGTGCTGTTGGTGAAGAAGAAAGACGGGAGCTGGAGGTTCTGCGTCGACTACATGGCGCTGAACAAGGAGACTGTGGCTGATAGATTCCATATTCCTGTGATCGAAGAGCTGCTAGATGAGCTGCATGGCGCAGTTGTGTTCTCGAAGATCGACTTGAAGGCGGGATATCACCAGATCCTGATGAGGCCCGAGGACGTGCCGAAGACGGCATTCCGCACACATGAGTGGCACTATGAGTTTCTCGTCATGCCTTTTGGCTTGACGAATGCTCCCTCCACATTCCAGGCCTTGATGAACTAGGTATTTCGGCCGTACTTGAGAAAGTTCGTCTTGGTTTTCTTCGACGACATCTTGGTTTACAGCAGGACCATGGAGGATCATGTGTGGGCATTTGAAGACAGTCTTCCGGGAGTTGGGGGCGCAACAGTTGTATGCAAACCGGAAGAAGTGTAGCTTCGGCCAGCTGCAGATAGAGTACCTTGGGCACGTGGTGTCGGCGGAAGGAGTAGCGGCGGACAGGGCGAAGATAGAGGCCATGTTGGACTGGCCAGTGCCTACTTCTTTGAGGGCATTGCGGGATTTCCTTGGGCTGACGGGCTACTACCGGAAGTTCGTGAGGGGGTACAATACGATTGCACGACCGCTTACTGACCTTTTGAAGAAGGATGGGTTCGTTTGGGGGGAGGAAGCGATTAAGGCCTTTGAGGCCTTGAAGGTGGCCATGACTACGGCCCCGGTGCTGGCGCTGCCTGATTTTAGCATCGCGTTTGTAGTGGAGACGGATGCATCAGGAGTAGATTTGGGGGCGGTGTTGATGCAGTTAGGGCGGCCCGCAGCCTACTACAGCCACGTGCTTTCTGCCAGAGCCCGACTGAAGTCGGTGTACACGAGAGAGTTGATGGCGATAGTGCTGGTGGTGCAGAAGTGGCGGCCGTACCTACTTGGGAGAGTTCGTGGTCAGGACAGATCAGAGGAGCCTCAAGTACCTACTTGAGCAGAGGCTGGTGACTGAGGAGCACCAGCGTTGGCTTTCGAAGCTGGTAGGGTACTGGTTTGTCATTGAGTACAGGCCCGGGTTGGAGAATAAGGCGGCTGATGCCTTGTCTCGACGAGAGGAGGGAGTGCACCTGAGGGCGCTCTCATTACCGATGTGGCTAGACGGGGAGCCCATGTTACAGGAGGCAGAGACCGACCCAGAGCTGAGACAGATCAGGGAGCGACTACAGGGCGGCGGGGAGGCGCCGAAGGGGTACACTTTGGAGGGGCGCAGGCTGTTGTACCAGGGACGATTGGTCTTACCACGGAGGTCGGCCTTCATACCAGTGCTGTTTCAGGAGTTCCACAGTTCAGGGATTGGGGGACATTCCGGGGTGCAACAGACTTACATGCGGATGGCCCGAGAGGTTTAATGGCCAGGGATGAAGAAGGCGATCGCCCTCTTAGTGGCGGCTTGTGATGTCTGCCAACGTCACAAGTACATGGCCATGGCACCTGCAGGGTTGCTGCAACCTTTGGCTTTGCCTGAGCGGGTATGGGAGGAGGTGACGCTGGACTTCATCGATGGATTACCCAGGTCGGAGGGGTACTCGGTGATTTTCGTAGTGGTGGACAGGCTGAGTAAGTACGCACATTTCATACTGCTGAAACACTCATACACGGCAGTTTCGGTGGCCACAGCGTTTACTCGGGAGGTGATACGGTTACATGTGATCCCTGGCTCTATAGTGTCTGACCGGGACCGGGTGTTCTTGAGCGGGTTTTGGCGGGAGTTGTTCTGGGTACATGGAACGGTGTTGAAGAGGAGTACCGCCTATCACCTCCAGACAGACGTGCAGACAAAGGTGGTTAATCGCAGTATAAAGACGTATCTGCGATGTTTTGCATCGGATACACCGCGACAGTGGTACCGCTGGTTGGCCTGGGCGGAGTATTGGTACAATACTTCGTACCATTCAGCAGCAGGGACGACCCCTTTCCGGGTGCTGTAGGAAGAGACCCGCCAGAGCTGATTCGATTCAGGAGCAGACATACACCAGTCTCGTTGGTGGAGGGTTACATGGAGGAGAAGGATGTGATGCTAGAGGAGTTGAAGAAGCACCTGCTACGGGCTCAGCAGGTGATGAAGGCGAAGGCAGATGGACATCGACGAGATGTGAGCTTTCAGGAGGGAGATATGATATATCTCAAGCTGCGGCCATACAGACAGAGATCAGTGGCGATGAGGAGGAATGAGAAGCTATTTGCCAGATTCTTTGTTCCCTTTGAGATTGAGGCCAAGATTGGCTAAGTGGCCTACAGGCTGAGGTTACCCATGACGGCTATGATCCATCCAGTTTTTCATGTTTCGCAGCTTCGTCGCGCTATTGGAGAGCAGACGGTGTCATCCACACTTCCACCGACACTGACAGGACATGGAGGTGATGATGGAGCCGTTGGACGTCAGGGCGGTGCGTCAGGGTCCGGGGCGTCGGCATGAGGTATTGATACATTGGGCGGGTTTACCGGACTGCGATGCCACGTTGGAGGCGTTCGACGTTGTTCGCGAGCAGTTTCCGGACTTCCACCTTGAGGACAAGGTGGCTCTTCTACGAGGGGTATTGATGCGGACTATGCCGCATCTTCGGCCGGCACACGCTTCGAGGGGGCCGCACCACGTGCGGTGGACGGTGAGGGATCGCCCATGATTACTTACGTGCACAGGAGGAGACGTGGAGGCGTTAGTATTATTAGCCTTAGGGGTATTTTGGTCGTTCTAGGCCAAATTAGTAAATCCCCTCATTCTCTTTATTAGGGCTAGCCTCCATTGTATTTGGTTATGCTTAGATTGTTGAGAAACTCTTGTGCATCCTTAGTGAATGATCTTTAGGCTTTTGTTCCGTTCAATCAAAAGCTCGGAGAGCAAGTCTCTTCTCGAAAGAGGCTTTTATCTATTGTTTTCCATTGTTCTCTCAATCTAAAACCCTAAAAATATTCCTCTTTTTAATTTTTCCACCTTAAAATTGATTTGCTTGATCGATCCAAGCGGATTGTATCAGTCGGCTTCACTGAGTGTGTTAGCACAATATTAAATGTGCAAGGGCCTTTACGAAAAAGTGTTACCTTATATATGTGTATGGATCTGATCAGAATAGATGGGATGATTATTATTTCTAAATTAAACCCTAATCTCAATTTCATGGTATCGTAGCAAGGTTATGGCTACTGCCATCATCCCATCATCATTAGCTCCACCTCACTGACAGCTATCACAAGCCGACTAACCCACCACAGCCTAAAATCGTGTGATTTCGCCACGATCTCACACTGTTCCAACGTCGATTGTCTTCGTGGCAAATCCTTGGCTTCTCTGCCTCTTCCTGAGCACCATGGGTCTCTCACACCTCGATAAAAGCCTAGATAAGTCTAGGTTTCGGGTTTCAAGCGGAAAATTATTTTCAAAAGGAATTTTTGATTTTCTATTGCTTGAGCTTGGATTTGATGTTTAGTTTTTCTTCAGCCATAGCAATTGCAGTTGTCCGATGGCGAGGCGACATAGGTCTCCGGCGTTCGGTAAATCACTCCAATTCTCGAATTGTGGTTTTAAAAATTACTATGTTACTTGCAATGATGGTTTTGAGCAAGACTCGGGTGTTTTCGGAGTTTGGTGACAACCCTCGTTGCCGCCCCACGCACCGTCGTTACTTTCCCATGATTTTGCTTTAGGGTTTTGGGATTTCACTTACCCTTGTCGTGACTGATCTGGGCCTTGTTTCTTTGTCGTGACTCTGTGGCCGCTAGCCCTCATCGTGACTCCCCATTACCTCTATTGTGATTGGTTTGGGCTCTCAAGCCATTGACCATGACTGTTTTGGGCTTTAAACCCTTGGCCGTGACATGTTTTGGGGTTTATCCCCTTGTCGTGACTGTTTTGTCTATTTTGGTGTTGACTGATGTTTTTGGTGGCGTTTGGTGTTGGTTTTGCTTCGTGAATGGTTGTAGGGTTGTGCAGGTGTGTTGGTTTGCTTTTTTGGTGACATTTTGCCATCGTTGGGTTTTGGTGATGGCCGTAAGTTGGCATAGGTTGTTCACGATGAAGTTGGTATTTGGGCCTTGCACGTGGTGTCAGAACTAGCCCTATGATTGTAAATGAAGGTTTGGCCATTTGAGGACATCAGATCATAGATCATAGGTTTACTGTCTGTCGGATCATATGTTCATTACCTGACTGATCATAGGTTTACTGTTTGTTGGATCATATAAAAACCATAAACATATGGTTATGACCCTTAAAATGATCGATGATGAGAATTTTCTGAGATCACAGTTGTCCCTCTCATTGTCAATTCACCATGCTTATAATTACTACATCAATCGCTCGTTGCATGTGATTCAGGTTAGTTGCTTTACCAATAATTGTATGACACGCAGGTTTACACTATTTTAGCGTGTGTTTGATGCCTAGTATATGTGTCATCCATATGCTACCTGTTACATGTTAAAATTATTATTTTATCTGTTGCATGTTACAATTGATATATCACATGTTTCATGCTACATGTTCCATGCTACTTATTTCACTTGTTGTACCTTAGTCCATAACATTGAAAACGACATGTTGGGTGTGCTATGATCAACAATGAATACTGAAATCTCCTCTTGTTGGAATATCATGTAGAAATGTCTTGTTGGAACATCCCGTTGGAATATCTGGTTTGAATACCCTGTTGAAATATCCTGATGAAATATTTTGAATCACATGGCACACCAACATATTATCTAGTTTCGACTTGACTCTGAACCTACTTAGTAAATGTATTTCATAATTTATGTGTAGACTAAATAACTACTGTTAATTTAGAATAACACATGCACCTCATCCCTAAAACACGGAAAGGTGTACACTTGACATATACTTTGCACTTTTAGAATCACTGTGATTTTGGGGTAAATCATATTAGAGAGAGTACATGAGCGGCTGGAGCCATGCTTGGTTACATGTGTTTGCCCATTCATGTTGTTATTGTTAGAAAAACGAGTTGAGTCTGTCCATTCTTGTTGTTATAGACAGGCAAATGAGTCGAGCCCCTTGTTAATGTTGGGCTCAGTCTGGGTGAGCGCCCATGTGGTACAAAGTGGACTTCTGGTCGATTATGGTACTCTCCAATATCATTCACGTTCTAGGATTGGTATAACTGGTAGAACAACGATAAATACCACTATAAATTGTAAAGTTTATTTCATGCATGTTCCTGCTTGTTAGTTTTACTTATGTTGCTTACTTGTTTCCATATCCTGCTTAGTTAGTTATACTGTTTTAGTTAACTGTTTAAAATTTCAAAGTTCTAGAATTACTGTGATTTACTACTGATTTACTACTGACTGTTGGTGGCTCTTTGTTTTTGTTGCACCGCCAGGTGCTGAGATGGAGACATGAGGCCTTAGTGTTTGAGTACACAGACTTTGTTGTGGAGTTTGCAGACTTCTGAGTTTGAGGGTACGAGTGTATTCTTGTATAACTTTCTTTTGTATTTTTAACGTATGTAGTATTATGTATCCGACTGTCTAAATTTGCATGGATGAATATAAATTTCCTCAAGTATTTCGGTGCATTGCTGCTCGTATCCTAGATTGTTTTCCCTGGTTAACTGCATGATGTGCCACTTCATGTGAAAAACATCTGTGTGCCTGGTTGCGGGGTGTGACAGGCAGAGTGGCTGACGATTACGCCATTGCGGCCACAAACGGGCGATCGTCGCCTGCGAGGGCCCCCACCTCCGTCACTTAGGGTAAAAGAAAGGAAAAATGAAAAGAAAAGAAAAGAAAAAAAGAACGAGGAGAGAGATATTTAATTAGAATGTAAACGGGTCGAGTACGAGTTTAATAGTTAACAGGTTGTGGGTTTGAGTTTGGTTAACAGGTTTGGGGGTTAAAATCAACTGAGAAAAATACAAAAAATCACCAAAAATTGAGATAATTATTTTGTGATTTAACTCGTATTTTTAAAAACATTTTATTATAAGAAAATGGTTGAAACAGATTAGGGTTGTTACATGGTTTAAAGCTATGTTGCACCGTCATACACTAGAGGTCATTCTGTTTGTGTTTGGCACTGATCTGCACCAGCATGTGCATGGTACTTGGGGGATATTTCTCCTAGACATCTTTACATTTTGGGCCTAAAAACATCTTAAAGAGAGGTAAATTCGGAGCAGATGGTGTTAGTTTTCATGGTTTATATGATTGGAATTTAGAGTTTATATTTAAGTGTCATCAGTAAAACTTGTAATGAACCTTGAGGTTATATCATGCTTTATCTTAATTCTTTATACACTTGTATTTTTTTATTTATATGCGTTTCCATCCCCCAGCCCAGATTTTTAAAAAGATTTTACGTGTATGCATCTTGGTTATACCATGAACTTTGACGGCTTCTTTCTTCTCTGTCTTCTTCTTGTTTTGGTTTTGGTTTCTTTTTGTTTCCGTTTCCGTTTCCGTTTCCGTTTCCGTTTCGTTTCGTTTCGTTTCGTTTTTGTTTTGTTCGTTTTGTTATGTTTTTTTTTTGCCGGGGGGGGGGGGGGGGGGTGGGTGTTGTGGGTGGGTTGGTGGGTTTAAAACAGCTTATGTCATTTTGGGCTGTAAAATAGTTTGGGGATAATATGTCAAAATATGCCGGATTTTGGCGAACTCATTGAGAAAACCCTATATAATATTTTGAAAAATAAGTAGAATTAAAAAACTTGATGCCCTTTTCAACTTTCATTGTAAATGTGAACTTATTGTTTTAGCTGGGAAAATCGACAAAGTGAATCCCTAACAATTTCAATTTAAACATGTATGTATATGTGCGTGCGTGCGCGCTACCACCAACTCATTGGATTTGCAAGCTGGCAAAAGATTGCTAGGATATTTGACAACTTAAACATCATAAGGTTTTGCAAGCTTGGCATAATTGATAGAGTTCTTTTCAAATTTTAGTTAAATACGACTAATTGTATTTATAATCGGGAAAAATGCTCTGCTATTTTGCAAAAGATTTGGAGGCTGCAGAGGTCGTCATCAGGGGCGGAACTACCCCTTGTGTTGTGGGGTCATGGGTCCCCACCATAATTTGAAAAAGTATATATGTTAGTATGTACAAAGGTATATGTATGTGTGTATGTATATGAGGCCCCCACTGAAAATATATATGTAATGGGACCCCACCAAATTAAAGGTATGGTTCAGACACTTGTGGTCGTTGTCGTCGTCGTCATCTTAGCCTTCATCCCAAAAAATTAGGTTCAATAGGAAGAATGCTAGATTCTGATCATGTTAGAATCTTAGATCGTGATGTCAGATAATCGTTTTTCGCACAATACGATCTAGAGATTTTTCTTCTGTCAAACTAAAATTGTGCATACCCTTTCTTATAACTTCCATCCATATCTTCTTCGGTTTACCTCTGTATTGATTTCAATATTCACATGTTCTGTATTTCTAACGGGCGAATCAATAGGTCTTCGGCGTATATAATCAAACCATCTCAAGCGATGTTTTCTTATCTTATCCTTTATAGGAATCAAGACTATCTTTGTTCGGATACCCTTGTTTCTTAACTTATTTTTTTTAGTGTTTCCACACATTTACCGTAACATTCGCATCTCCACCACACTCAAATTCTGTTCATGCTTCTTAATAATAGCACAACATTTTGTACCGTGCAACAAAGTTGGTCTAATCATTATCCAATAAAATTTATATTTAGTTGTAATGGTATATTTTGATCGCATAACACTCCTGTTGCGGCTCTCCAATTCAATCATTTGGCTTTAATTTTATGATCACCCTCTTTAATATTCATTTCAAATTTCAAGCTTTCATATCAGCTAATTGTATTTGCAAGCAGGCAAATTGCCGGAATTATTGACAAGGTGAATCATTATAAATTACAGGACATTTTTTTCGAATTTTTTAAAGATTCTATGTCCACATAGAAGATTGTGCTTTTGATGATTGTATTATTGATAAGGTACAATTATTCATTAACTGTCTCAAAATCATTACTTTGTGCCGCTAGGGGGCGGAGGGGAAGGAACGATGCGCAGTAATGAAGGAAAGGATCCACACTACACAGGTGATAAATTTTTTGGGTTGAATGATCATATGCTCAGGTGAGCACACCAGCATTGGAGGATCATGACGGCTCTCGGTGATATTTTCGGTGAAGGATTGTGTACTTTTTTAAAACTGAAATGTACAGTGTATTTACAGGACAGGAATCAAATAGTTTGCTTCTCAGTTGTCTATGTTTTAGTTGTCTGTTTACTATCTTGGCTCTTGATCCATAATGATATTAACTGGTTAGATTCTCAAAAACTCCTTCCTTTCTATCATTTATTGTTGTTTTAAACTAATGAAGGGAATCGAATGAACAGTATGATGGATTATCATAACTTAGGACAATGAACAGTGGGAGCTCTATGTACATTTATGTTGTCAAATTATTGAATCTCAATTGTCTCGTGCTTATTCTTCTGGTGACACTTGCTCATGGTGTTATTTTGTTTGCATTTTCTTTATATTGAACTTGGGTTATTCCATAGCTCAAACAAGATTTTGAAAGAAAGAAACTTTGTTATTCTTTTGTCCACTAAAAGGGGAATTATCCAGCATTTATGTAAGAATCCAGTTTATAAGTTGTGTTCCAGTTTGGCTCGTTAAGGTCAGTCATCAAACAAGTTTAAGTGAGCTTATATTGAGCTGATTCTTGAGCTTGAGCTTACCTATGATCTTATATGATAATTTATTGCGAATCAACCGCTGCACTTCAATCATGCCTAATTGTTCCCAAAACAAGCAAAACTGCATCTTTTTATTCCTCTCTCCGCTATAAATTCTTTCTACCCTCCCAACGACGAGAGTTGATCCTTATCTTTATCTTTATATGTATTTTGCATCTTTTTATTCCTCTCTCTCTCTGCGCGCGCGCAGGTATAGTCGTATGTTTATGCGCGTGTTTATGTATGTACATGTATTAGACACTCGCTAAAAATAAGTGTATGGCAACTCCTCCAACATATTTTGCTTCTTAAAATTGGGTTTAACTTGCAACATTTCTCCAATTGCTCTTTTAATTTTTCATGAATCTTGGATATTGTCCTGAAATTTAGAGAATTTTTTGCATGAAATTACTCCCATACAAAAATTTGTGGCCAATATCAAAAGAAAAGGTTTTTTATTTTAAAAAATTGTCATGTGAATATTGGTCATCTGCTTGAGGTTGAAGATAGAGGCAAGAAGGTAATAAACCATATTTAACAAGGGAATTGCTATTTGCACAGATCTCTTTGTTGAGTTCACAGACCACTTATTTACAAGTTTGCCATTGATTTTTTTTTTTTGCTGAGTTCACATACTAACTCTTCCCTCTCCCCCTTTGAATCGTCGGTCACCACAGCCGCCGAGGACCCGCCTCGCCGCCCCCGCCTCCCTTCGCCGACGGAGAAGCGGACCACGTCACTACTCTCCTTTGTCGTCCAACTCCTCCCTCTCCCCCTTCGCGTCGTCGTCCCCCTTCTCCGTCGCTGCTTTGGTGCCTGCATCTTCAGCCTGCCGGGCTTTAAAGAAGTTTTAAAAATTTTCTTTTTAAATAAACGCCGGTGGGCTGACCCTTGGGGGGACTAGCCCACAATGGCGGGAAAAAAGTCCTTTGGGCTAGGTTTTTTTTTTGGAGGGGGGGAGGGGACGGCGGGTGTGCAGGTGTCCGGTGACCGGTAGCAGCCACCCCTCTAGGGGTCCAGCGTACAACCAAATCATATGAAATTTTACTTATTCAAACTTTCTCCTCCTTAATAACACGGTTACAACACATGGTTTTTTTCTATTTTTCGAACTTTTTTGGATGTGCTCTACGTATCATGGATGATCACCACACCAAAAATTAAGTGAATCCAATATTAGTTGACACTTGATCTATCCGTTGCAAATCCAACAATTTCAGAACAATAGAAGTTCTTGCAACGAGTGTATCGATGGTCAAATCCTCACATAGTTCACCCATATTAATGGTTTTAAGGAAAAAAACTCTACAATTTTGAGTTTTTTTTTTGGCATAGACGGGTACACATCCGGTCTTAGTCTATTTCTTTATTAGTTTTTAGTAAGAGCATACGTGGGCGAACATTTCTATTTCTTACTAGGCATTGCATTTTTTGGGCAAGATTGGGCCTTCAAACGTAACGTCACCTGTGGTGACACGAAGGAAGGTGTTTTCCGTAAATCCACCATCCACAACTCAAATGCCAATGTTCCCGCTCCCAAAAGTTCTCCCGTTTGAAACGTTCCAGAATCAGATAAACACACCCCTTACATCCATAAACACACTCAAAACAGCTCTCACAAGCAAAACAGACGGGGGTGAGTGCATATATCATAATTGGAGTATCTTTATACATTTCATTTGTAATTTTCTCTACAGACTATTTTTCGTAAGCGGTATAATTAATGAAATTATTAAATATATGTTTAACCTCGTTTCCCCCAATGTGCCTAACGTTCCTTTTTTTTGCCTCATCTTCCTCTTGCTTCTCAATTATTTTTATAAAAATTCTGATCTCACAATTTATGTATTATTTCATAAATTCTCTTATTCCAGGGCTTAGATTAGCTAGAATATTTGTTTGAAGTGATCCGGGAGAAGTTGATGGAGAAATTATCTCTGATCGACGTCTCGTCGGAGGACGATCTACTGATCTCGTCGTCTGCCGATTGCCGTCGAGATCCCAGATCTTCAGGTGATTGCTCTTCTTATTGATCTAATTTCGTTTGCTATCTTGGTTTTTTTCACTTTGATTGAAGTGATCTTTGCTTTGGTTTGCGATTTCTTCGTTTTCCCTTTCTAGTTTTAGGGTTCCAGCGATCCCTAATGATTATTGATCTTCAGTTTTGGTTAACTGTTGGATTAGTGGATCACAGAATTATATCAACATTATTACTCACATCCGGCTTCTTGAAGATTGACTGGCTGGGCGGGGGAGGGGGGGTTGATCCAATTTTAGCTTGTTGTGTATAAAGTTAACTTCATTTGGATTGTATAATGCTATATGTTACATTGGCGAATCTTTTAAAGACCTATACTTTCTTGAGTGGGTAGATGCTAAAATTGCTAGGTGGCAATATCATAGAGGGAAAACCTCATGAGGGTTATAAAACCATCTATTTATTGTCAGAAAAAAAGAATTGTATTGGCATTGTGTTATTTATGAAGGTTACATTAATATCTTTAGCATCTTGATAATTGCATGCTTATGTTCTAGGTTTTAAAATGCACAGTTTTTAAGAAAGGCATTCATGCCTAACAGGGTCAATGCATTTTGTGTTATTTGTCAATGACTTTGGTTATCTACAGTTATATTCGTAGTTATGGATGCAATGCTTTAGAACATGATGGTTCTTGTGTATCGAGAAATTGGCATTCGGAATCACCAGCTGCTGATGTTTATAAGAAGTTCAAAATACATCATATTCATTTGATGAAGTATGGTTTCATGATGATTATGTAAGGGGATCATTGTCACTTAGAAGGTGTAAGGTATTGGCCCTACTGGGCTTGGTGCTTTTGTATATGGACACATATTCATGTTTTATAACAAAACATTCAGCCCTTTGTGAAAACCCGTTTCTGAATGGCAATAGCTTCTTCTTCATCTTAGCCTTCTCCTAAAAAAATTAGGGTTGGCTTCTTGGACTCAATAGAAAGAATATCGGATCATGATAATGTTGGATCGAGATGTGAATATCCTCCTCAATATTCTAGTGGAATTCCAAGACAGGACTCCTAATTCTAATTACGTCCAGGTAGAGAAGTCATATATGCCCCTTCTAATATCATTGACTATTCTAATGTAATTCTCCACCATTTGTCATAAAAGTCATCTAGACCGGTCAAACAAAAAAGGCATGTTTGTCGTCTGATTTTGCATGATATTGGAATCTCTGTATAGAAGTGATAACTCGTGTTTGTTTGCCCCACTATCTGATTTTCCTCCAGATGAACACGGATTGGACTGTTATATTTTTGTTGAGGATGGGTTCTGTGCATATTGAAGCCTTCTTTTGCTGATTATCCTCTAGTTCATGTAGGCAGTGGTTTAGTCACCCTGAATAAGAATGGTACATTTCCAAGGATGTTGGAATTAAAACCAGAAGGTCGAGTGCATGATACATTTGATACGATTTGGATCGTATCAATGGAAAATCAGCGAAGAAAAGGAATAAAAATTGGAAAAGATGAGATTTTTATTGGATTTTTGAGAAAAGACAAAATCTAATAGCAAGATAAATTGAGCCCTTTCGAGAGGAACTCGCTCTCCTAACTTTGATGAACGGATCAAAGCCTAAAACCCTCACAAATGACACTTAGAATGTTCTTCACACAATAAGCATGCCTCTCATGACGGCTAACCCTAGATATAAATAGGAAACCCTAGGAACAAAAATAACATAACAAAAGACTAATCTGCCCTTCGACGCCTCCGATAGTAAGTGACCCATCCGCCTTGGGTCCCGCCTGGACCCGTGCCCGCCTCAGTGGGTGCGGCCGTATCAATACCCGCCCCTAAAAGAGCCACCTTGTCCTCAAGGTGGAACTCAGGGTACTGCTCCTGTATCGCCTCATACAGTTCCCATGTCGCATCGCACTCCGGTAGCCCCTGCCAGTAAATGAGGACCTCCCGACGTCGCCCAGGTCCTCTCCGTACCGCCCAGACATCGACTGGCTCGAGCATCACTTCCATATCATCTGTGAGCGTAGGAGGAAGTGTGGATGATGTAGTATGCTCGCCAATCGTTCGACGCAACTGTGAAACATGAAACACCGGATGTATCGCTGTCCCTGGTGGCAGCGTCAACCTGTAAGCAACCTCTCCAATCCGAATCTCCACCTCAAAAGGCCCATAGTAACGGGCTGCAAGTTTCTCGTTTCTCCTGTGAGCCAAAGACTTCTGCCTGTAAGGTCGAAGCTTCAGGTAGACCCTATCCCCCACCTGAAAAGTCACATCTTGCCGATGACCGTCCGCCTTGGCCTTCATAACCTGATGTGCTCGTGTCAGGTGCCTCCGCAGCTCCTCCAACATCCTATCCCGATCCTCCATCTGCTCCTCCACCTGTGAAACCGGTGTCGCTCGGTGCCCATAGTAAACCAAGGAAGGGGGGTCTCGCCCGTACAAGATCCGGAAAGGTGTCGTCCCTGTCGCCGAGTGGAAGGAAGTATTGTACCAATACTCCGCCCATGCCAGCCACCTAGTCCACTGTCGGGGTGTCTCCGAAGCAAAACATCTGAGGTAGGTCTCGACACTCCTGTTGACCACCTCGGTCTGACCGTCCGTCTGCGGGTGGTAGGCGGTGCTCCGCTTCAGCACTGTCCCCTGCACTCGAAACAACACCTCCCAGAAGTGACTAGTGAAAACCTTGTCCCGATCGGACACTATAGATTTCAGAAACCCGTGCAGCCGCACCACCTCTCGCACAGAAACCGCCGCCACCGAAACCGCTGTGTAAGGATGCTTCAAGGGAATGAAGTGAGCATACTTACTCAGCCGGTCCACCACAACCAAGATCACGGTGAACCCCTCCGAACGCGGCAAGCCGTCTATGAAGTCCATGGATACCTCCTCCCACACCTGATCAGGCAATGCCAAAGGCTGTAGCAGTCCTGCCGGAGCCATCGCCATGTACTTGTGACGTTGGTAGACGTCACAAGCCGCCACCAGTCGCGCGATGTCCTTCCGCATGCCCGTCCAGTATACCTCCCGAGCCATCCGCATATACGTCTGCTGCACGCCCGAATGACCTCCGATCGCTGACCCATGGAACTCCTGGAAAAGAGTCTGAATCGATGTCGACCCCCGCGGAATCACCAACCTCCCATGGTAGAGTAACCTCCCCCCTTCTACCGTGTAACCTGGCACCCCGTCACCTCCACCCTGTAAACTCTCCCTGATCCGCTGTAGCTCTGGATCTGCATCCGCCTCCTGCGACAGCTGGTCCAACCCTCTGCACTCCGGTATCGACATCGCATGCAGCTGGCTTCCCTCATCTCGCCGAGACAATGCATCCGCCGCCTTATTTTCCAGCCCCGGTCTGTACTCAATATCGAACCGAAATCCAACCAGCTTCGACAGTAACTTCTGGTGCTCCTCTGCCACCAACCTATGCTCCAACAGATACTTCAAAGCCCGCTGATCTGTTCGCACCACAAAAGTCCGTCCCAACAGATATGGCCGCCATTTCTGAATAGAAAAGACTATAGCCATCAACTCTCGCTCGTACACGGACTTCAGCCTCTCCCTCGTAGTCAACACCTGGCTGAAGTATGCAATCGGCCGCCCTTCCTGCATCAGCACCGCCCCAAGACCATACCCCGAAGCATCCGTCTCTACTACAAATGGCTGGCTGAAGTCTGGCAGAGCTAGGACCGGCGCCGTCGACATCGCCGTCTTCAAGGCTTCGAAGGCCTTAGTCGCCTCTTCGCCCCACCGAAAACTGTCCTTCTTCAGTTGCTCCGTCAGAGGCCAGGCAATGGTGCTGTATCCCTTCACAAATTTGCGGTAATACCCTGTCAATCCCAAAAAACCCCGCAAGGCTCGCAGTGTCTGTGGTAGAGGCCACTCTAACATCGCCACAATCTTCGCCCGGTCAGTCGTCACCCCTGCGCCCGAGACAATGTGCCCCAAGTACTCGATCTGACTCCTCCCGAACGAGCACTTCTTCCGATTGGCGAATAACTGGTGCCCCTACAACTCCCTGAAAACTACCTCCAGATGCCCCGTGTGCTCCTCCAATGTGCGGCTATAGACCAAAATGTCGTCAAAAAACACAAGGATGAACCGCCGCAGGTAAGGACGGAACACCTTGTTCATCAAGGCCTGAAAAGTAGACGGGGCGTTTGTCAATCCAAACGGCATCACCAGGAACTCGTAGTGGCCCTCGTGTGTACGGAACACCGTCTTCGGAATGTCCTCTGCTTGCATCCGGATCTGATGATATCTGGACTTCAGATCCACCTTCGAGAACACCCTCGCCCCATGCAATTCGTCGAGCAACTCATCTATCACCGGAATAGGAAACTTGTCGGGCACAGTTTCCTTATTCAGGGCTCGGTAGTCCACACAAAACCGTCAGCTCCCGTCCTTCTTCTTCATTAACAAAACTGGGCTCGAGAAAGGGCTGACGCTGGGCTGGATCACGCCTGCTAGCAGCATCTCTCTGACCTGCCGCTCGATCTCATCCTTCTGCACGTGGGGATACCGGTAAGGCCGAACACTGACCGGGGGTGCGCCATCCCTCAGTACGATCGCATGCTCGTGGTCTCGGGGTGGAGGTAACCCCTGTGGCATCTCGAACACCTCTGCGAACTGCTCCAACACCGACTGCACCTTTGGTGGCCCCTCCTCGGGCTCGGGCTCCGCCTCTGTGGTCATCCCCCGAAACTCCACCAAGTACCCCTGCCCCGCCCGTCGAATAGCCCGAGTCATGGCACTGAACGCTACCATGGCATAGCACAAGCTCGGGTCTCCCTGGAGCACCACCGTCCGCTCGCCATCCTTGAACTCCATTCTCAACCGTTTCCAGTTGGTCATCGTGGTCCCCAGTGTCTTCAACCACTGGACTCCCAGGATGAAGTCGACCTTCCCCAACTCGAACGGTAAAAAATCCTGCACGATCTGTACCCCCTGGATGACTAGGCAAAGTCCTCGACATAGCCCCGTACTCTCCTCGCACCGTCCGTCCCCCAGCTGTACGGTGAACCTCCCACCCGACATCTGCAACCCCAACAGCTCCACCACTCGCAGGGACACAAATTGTGGGTGGCCCCACTATCAATCAAGACCGTAACTGTTGTCTCCCCGACCTGTCCCATCAACTTCATGGTGGAGTTCTGCGTGAACCCCATCACGGAGTTGAGTGACACCTGCGCTTGCTCCAGCTCCACCGTCTGCTCTACTGAGACGATTTCCTCTTCGGCCTCCTCTGGATCGATGTACTCCTCCTCGTCCGGCTCGATAATGATCTGCAGCAACCGGCTCGCACACCGATGGCCCGGGGTGAACTTCTCGTCGCAACGAAAGCACAACCCTCTGGCCCTCCTGTCCCGCATCTCGGCCTCGGTCATCCTCCGCCCTTGTCCCGCAGGACGTGCTGCTCCTGTCTTCTCCCCCGCTCTGGCTGAGGCGGCCGGCGGTAGTCTCGGGGCGGCGGCTGTAGATGGGACCCTCTGCTGTGGTGCCCCCCACGTCCCTCTGATCCTTCGCTCATCCGCCTGCTTCTCCTCCGCCCTCAACGCCAGACGAATCACATGCTTTAGGTCCCTGGGACTTTGCATCCATAGCTCGGCTCGTATCGAGGGCTTCAGCCCTCGCATAAAAGCCCCCAAGAATACGTCTTCCGACACTCCCTTCACCCTGCCTGCCAACACCTCGAACTTCACCAGGAAGTCCAACACCGTCCCCTCCTGCCGTAGTCCAAGCAACTACTCGTAGAAATTTGCCCCCTGTTTGGCCTGGAAATGGTCAAGTAGGAAAGCTGACAACTCCTCCCAAGTCCGAAAAGGGGCTCGGGACATCCTCCAACAATACCAGCTCAGCGCCTATCCCTCCAGATATCAAATGATGATCTCCAATACCTCCCTCTCTGAGATCCGCATCACCTGGAAATACCGCTCCGCTCGCACTATCCACCCTTCGGGGTCTGTCCCCTCAAAAATGGGCATCTTCAACTTCTCCATCCTCCTGTCTGGGTACATGGTCGGGTGTCCTCCTCCCCGAGCTCCATGGCCTCCATACTCGGTCCTGCCTCTGCCGTAGGCCTCTTCGGGAAACCCTCGCGGGCCCCCAAAATTTTCCGCGTACTCCTCCACAGGCCACCTCTGGCGCTCCTCCTCTGTAGCCCCAAAAATCCCGCGGTAGCCTCTTGCGGGGCCCTGATCGGTGCTCGGGAGGCCGAAAAACTGACCCGGTGGGTTTACTGGGCCCCCCGGGCCCCACCATCACTCGCCGGGACCCATCCGGCCCCAGGAAAGGCTGCGAAGCCTCCCTGGGAGCCGGCGGGGCCCATGTTGGGCCCTGGCGGGCCGCGCGACCCCTCCAAGGCCTCGCGCGAGCCCGCCCAGTCCTCCCAGGCACCCGCGCGGGCTCGGGTGTGGGCCGTGAAGCCTCCCGAGCCCTCGCGGGGCCCTGGCGGCCCACGCGGGGGGGGGGGGGGTTAGGGTTCCCCCCCAGCCGCCGCCTCCCATGTCCTCCGGAAAGCCTCCCTCTTGCACGCCGCGTCCCCTCGCCTCCGCAAGAAACCCTAGGGGATCTCCTTCGCGCCGCCGCCGCTCCCGTTGCACTTCCTCCACCCATGACTCCTCCCGGAACCCTAGATCTTCCTTCTCCTTCGTGGTTTTGGTTCCCGGAGGTGCCCCGGAGGTGTTCGCCATCAACTTCGTAGCGTCCGCCTTAGTATGATGATTCTCCGCTGTGGATTCTTCCCCTCCGATCTCCACATGCTTTCCCTTCCCCTCAAGTTTTTGAAGAATTTTCAAAATCTGAACTTGGGTGGCGTCCGACTCCTCGTGCTTCTTCAACAACCGGGCTTCCATCTCTTTTTGGGAATTGGAGAGCATCTCCACCGTGACTTCCAAAGCTCCCACCTTTTTGCTGACCTCTTCCCGGATCTCCTTTCGCAGCGCCTCCATCTCCGTCTTGGATCTAGTACCTTCCGCCATTGGATCTACTGCTCTGATACCAATTTGATACGATTTGGATCGTATCAATGGAAAATCAGCGAAGAAAAGGAATAAAAATTGGAAAAGATGAGATTTTTATTGGATTTTTGAGAAAAGACAAAATCTAATAGCAAGATAAATTGAGCCCTTTCGAGAGGAACTCGCTCTCCTAACTTTGATGAACGGATCAAAGCCTAAAATCCTCACAAATGACACTTAGAATGTTCTTCACACAATAAGCATGCCTCTCATGACGGCTAACCCTAGATATAAATAGGAAAACCTAGGAACAAAAATAACATAACAAAAGACTAATCTGCCCTTCGACGCCTCCGATAGTAAGTGACCCATCCGCCTTGGGTCCCGCCTGGACCCGTGCCCGCCTCAGTGGGTGCGGCCGTATCAACATTTTTCTTTGAAATCGTGCATTGTTCAATAAGTTTTGCTTCTTCTTGGTTCTAAAGACTATTTTGAACTGATATTTGAGCCTCAGTTTGTTGTTCCAAAGAAGCAATTGTGAAGAAGTAATGGGGAGGGATGGATGAAGTCAGGTTCAGTCGAGTCGACAAATTAGGATGGTTGAGTAGGCAGTGGTTTAGTCACCCTGAAAAAGGATGGTACATTTCCAAGGATGTTGGAATTAAAACCAGAAGGTCGAGTGCATGATACATTTTTCTTTGAAATCGTGCATTGTTCAATAAATATTGCTTCTTCTTGGTTCTGAAGACTATTTTGAACTGATATTTGAGCTTCAGTCTGTTGTTCCAAAGAAGCAAATGGGAAGAAGTAATGGGGAGGGATGGATGAATTCAGGTTCAGTCGAGTCGACAAATTATGAACTTTTTTTAAAATTTAGATTTACATGTTTTCAAGATATAATGTGTGTGTTGGAGACTGATTCACTGAAAATAGAAGGCAGATGAGTGGTCAGATGTGAAACTAGCTGCCAGGACTTATTAACTAATATACAGGTCAACTGCCTCTATTTTCTACTTAGTTGGATAATTGGTCTTTGTTTGAGCTATTTGACCTAAACATAGCCGCGGTATAGCCATCGAATCTAGGTTGTTGGGGTCTTTAATTGATGGATATGACTTGGTTTAAGATCCAACTGTTAAGAGCTATTTCTAAATAAAGGTTTCTTGGAGAGTTTTTCAAGTAGATATCTTAGAGGTCATTATACTCCTAAGTAATCTCCTATGATAGGTAGGGAGGTGGATGATGAAGAGAAACCTTATGTTCGGTACCAAAGCTTCTCATGAAGAATTCAGAAAGATGGTTTTCTTCGGTAGAGAGGGGTAGAGAGGGTTTATTGGGTTTTCCCTCTAAATACCAAACATGCTCTGAAGGGATTTCACCTCAAGGGTTGTTCCATAAATTTAAGGGGATCATGAAGGCATACAAAATTTTATACTTAATTTCCTTATGTAATAACTGAATGTTTTCTTGCTATGCTCCTGGACATAGACATACTCCGGAACTATTGTTTTTTCTTGTTGTGATTCTGTGTGCTTTGTGCTTATTGTGTGATTTATCGGAAAGCAATCTCATAAGACTTGTGTCTGTTCTCCATTAACAACACTAGGCATATCATATGTAGTTTATAAACAAAAATTCAAATTAATAAGGTATTTTTCTTCATGCATCAAGTGTCAACAACTTAATTGATTTTATAACAATTCTAAAACATTCATTTTGTCACCACTTTTGCATGTGTACAACGAAATTATTTGATTGTTTGTTTATATGTAGTTCAGATGATTAAATCCATTCCGCAATGGAATTTTCCATTTCTGTTGCCAATTTTTAAATTTGAATGGGTTGGATCTATATGTTTGATCTTTTCCAGTGTAGCATAGTCTAACTACACTGTATTGTTAAAAAAAGCACATGATTGACTTGCATGTTTCTAGCATTATCTTGATTGTTTGCCAACCACTAGGCCTTGCAGAAAATCATGAAGAACACAACTGCTTTGTGTTAGAGCCTGCCAGTGCTCATGAAAGGGAGAATCTTCTGAAATTGAACCAGCAATGGGTTCATGTCCCTGAAATGTCAGAATCACCAGAGCAAAAGATGGAAAAATCAGGAAAGGTTAATTTGCGGAAAAGTTTAGCATGGGATATGGCATTTTTTACCAGTGAAGGTGCATCTCTCTGTATGGTTAACTATGATTATTTATGAGATTGATTTTACAATTCAATGATTGTTTTCTATCTTAATTTGGTGCAGGTGTCCTCAATACTGAAGAGTTGGCTACTGTCAATAGCACATACAGGAAGACTGAAGTGTGCTTGTTACCTGGAATTCAAGAAGAATTACGAAGGTCATCAGAGTCAACCTCCACTTTGGATAGTGAGAGCTACACATTGGAAAGCCTTGAAGGAGACCTGTTTGAGAATGTACGAGCTTCCATCCAAAAGTCTCTTGGAAATCGTGACGACTGTTCAAGTGGACTGCCAACTGCACCATGTCTAGTTGGTAAGATGACATACCATTTTAAGGCTTTACTTCAGTTGTGTTATTAGCTGATGTTTTCTATCTGAGTATGCTTCTTAGGTTGTCATGATTGTTTAGATTTTTTTTTTCCATATTCTTTTGTCTGCTGATTTACTCAAGGTGTGCTGCTTGATGTCTATCTTTGCAGCAAGGAAGACGATTGAAATTACTGCCCAAACTAAGGTATCATCTTCCCATGACTGCATTGCATTTTTGTATTTCCTAAAGTAGAGAATCGCTTAGTTATCCTTTTGTAAGGTCAGATGAAGCCCCCTGTTACAGTGAAAAGGGATGGGGTGAACAGGCAACAACTTGAATGTTCCTCCAAGGAATCATTGCTTGGTGGAAAAGAGGTACATTCACATCATCAGTATTGAGCTTCGCCTGATTTGGATACATTGTTTTCACAAATATAAACATGAGAATAGAGAGAATTAATGAGAGGATTTGATTAAAGTTCTATAACCAGTTTTACACATTAGAAGACTTAGTACCTAAACATCATACTGGCTATAAATTTCTAAGCTAAATTACACCTGTATAAATTTATAGGCTACATTACAATTACGGATATACTTCGAACTGAATTTTTCTGCAAATAATTGCCTTAGGAGTCAATTTTCCTACAAACAAACACCATAAAGGGTTTCTTCTTCATTTTGTACTACCCCTAATAAAAAATAAATTCCCAAATTAAACTCCTTTTAATTTAAATGAAAACAACTATTAGTGGGGGAGGTGTAACTCTTATTAACCATACTCCTTAATATATATACATTCCCAACACACACATTTCTTAACAAGTATTTCTGTAAAATACTGTATTCCAAATAGGCATATGAAAATGGGCTCGATTTATTAGGACTATGATAGGATTTTCTATGGTTCTATGGAATTAAAATAGGGTTTTTGGTGGATTTAGTGTGAAAAATGTGATTTTTATGATGAAAGATGAGATTTTTTGGACTAGAAAGTGGATTTGGAAAGAAAGATGAAACTTTTATTGATGAAATAAAAGGATGCAATGATTAATTGGCCTCTTTTGAGAGGAGGATCGCTCTCCTAGCCTTTGATTCGAGAGAAAAGGCCTAACTCTCCCAAGATCTAAGTTACATACTCCTAATCTCTTTTGCTCTCAATTCTTTTCTCAATATTCAGTATAATCCCTAATTACACTAGTTCCACACACACACATGGAACTGATTTGTCTAGAATTACAAAAATATTTCCTGATGACTAAAATTACAAGGTTGCCACTGATTCGCCATTGCACCCTAATCCCATTATTGTTTCGTCCCCAAAGAACCAACTTGTCCTTAAGGTGGTACCATGAAATTTGTGGGTACGCTACACCAAGTGGGGGTGCTCGTCTCCTCTTGGCTCATCTTCCTCAACTGTGGGTACGCTACACCAAGTGGGGGTGCTCGTCTACACCAAGTGGGGGTGCTCGTCTCCTCTTGGCTCATCTTCCTCAACTGTGGGTACGCTACACCAAGTGGGGGTGCTCGTCTCCTCTTGGCTCATCTTCCTCAACTGTTGTGCCTTCTTTCTCCTCGACGTGTCGAGCGCGATCCTAGCAATGATGTCTTGGTTCGAATTTTTTGCCATGTTGTAATCATAATCCATTGGAGCACTTGTCCTGCATCTTCTTCTGCGTGAGATGCTGCAATCTGCTGTCTGCTTTAGGCTTGTTACTATTCTCCTGACCTGTTTAACCTGTCATCGGATAAGACTTTTGTATTTCTGTCGTAGCATTAGTGCATGATGTGATCCCTATCATTGCTTCCTTCACAGCTCGCTTAACAATGATCATGTTTTCCACCATTCGTGTCAGCTCCATAACCTATTCAAGCTACATTTGCCTCAGTATGCGTAATTTAGTTCTGATGGTCTTAATGCCCTTCATAAAATTTTCCTCTACACCGCAGTTGGTATGTCCAGCACCCGACGTGAAAGCGTTCATACCTCTCTATAGTTAGTTTCTAACGGTGCCCGCCTGTTTGAGTGGAATGAGCTGCTCGTGCAAATTTTTCCCTTGCGTGTCTCAAAACCAATTCAGCAAACGTCCTTGAATTCCTTCTATTAGCCGACAAGCTGCCTCTACTCTCGCCATTGGAACCATGCTAGAGGCTCTCTCTCCAAACAGATGTCGTCGCCATCAACCTTTCCTCCTCCGTCAAACGGTTCATCGCAAAATATCTTTCTGCCCGGCAAACTTAGGCATAAGGATCATCCTCAAAACAAGTATTTTCAGCTTTCGGATCTTGTTATCAATGTCGAGTGTTCTGGTTCTGGTATTTGATTGAGCTGTTCATAATGGAACTGTAAGGAACCCTGCGGGGCTACACACACTAGAGGAGGGTGAATAGTGTAATAGCAAGCAAATTGCTTAATTAAAAGTTACTGAAATTAAAGCACAATAAGCAGCAGAAATTAAAGAGTATGTTTAACAACAACAATCGCAAACACAAGGATTTTACCCTGTTTCCCCAAAACTTGGGTACGTCCAGCCACACTAATATTTACTATGATTCTCACAGAGAGAAGTGAATACAATCTCACACAGAGAGACCTCACACAGCGGATTTTGGATTCCCACAAAGAGATCCTTACTCTCGCACAAAGAGACCTCACAAAGAGGATTTGTTCTTTCTCACAGAAAGAATCAAATTCTCACAAAGAGAGTAACTCTCACAAAGAGAGCAACTAATTCACACAGAGAATTAGGGGTATCACAAAGGTGAAACGAAATAACACTTAACTATGCCTTGATATGATCTTACCAATATGAAGAAGAAGGCATGCAAGTGAAACTCAAGTGCTAGAGATGAGGTTTTGATTGCACTTGATGATCTTTCTCTCTTGTAGGAAAGAATCCTAACTCTTTTCACTTGAGTGTATGAAAAGAAAAGAAAAAAGATGATCTCCAAGAAAGGAATGCGAATTAGATCCCTCGGAGAATTTCCCTATGAGCTAGCTTCAATGCATGAAGAGGAATGTGCTCATGAGAGGGAAATGAGAGAGATTAGGAGTGGCTGTTGATTCTCAAAGATATTCGATATTAACCAAGAGTTCTAAATGAACTAAGCCATGTCATATATATAGGAAGCCAAGAAGAGCCCATAAAACCAGCCAAAACCCCAAAGGGAAGAAATCCGCAACAGCTAGATTTTGACAGTTTACGGCACAGACAGTCGACTGATGAAGAAATAACAGTCGACTGCTTAACGGCTAGAAAAATCCCAACGGCTATAATATGAGCCAGGACAGGCGACTGTAGAAGATTACACAGGCGGCTGTATAACAGACAGGCGATTGTATATCCTTCATCAGGCGACTGCTGCAGGGATAGAAATAAAACAGAGAGAGAAGCAACTTTTGCACTTACGCCTTTCAGACGACTGATGACCATTTCACAGTCGACTGTAAAGACTTCATCAGTCGACTGTCTTGTAAATTGGGATGAAGCCCAGAAAATGCAAGATGCGCACAGTCGACTGTCGACCAATTCACAAGCAACTGTAGAAACACAGGCGACTGTATATCCTTCATCAGACGACTGCTGCAGGGATGGAAATAAAACAGAGAGAGATGCAACTTTTGCACTTACGCCTTTCAAACGACTGATGACCATTTCACAGTCGACTGTAAAGACTTCATCAGTCGACTGTCTTGCAAATTGGGATGAAGCCTAGAAAATGCAAGATGCGCACAGTCGACTGTCGACCAATTCACAGGCAACTGTAGAAACACAGGCGACTGTATATCCTTCATCAGACGACTGCTGCAGGGATTCACAATTGGGATGAAGCCCAGAAAATGCAAGATGCGCACAGTCGACTGTCGACCAATTCACAAGCAACTGTAGAAACACAGGCGACTGTATATCCTTCATCAGACGACTGCTGCAGGGATGGAAATAAAACAGAGAGAGATGCAACTTTTGCACTTACGCCTTTCAAACGACTGATGACCATTTCACAGTCGACTGTAAAGACTTCATCAGTCGACTGTCTTGCAAATTGGGATGAAGCCTAGAAAATGCAAGATGCGCACAGTCGACTGTCGACCAATTCACAGGCAACTGTAGAAACACAGGCGACTGTATATCCTTCATCAGACGACTGCTGCATTGATGGAAATAAAACAGAGAGAGATGCAACTTTTGCACTTACGCCTTTCAGACGACTGATGACCATTTCACAGTCGACTGTAAAGACTTCATCAGTCGACTGTCTTGCAAATTGGGATGAAGCCTAGAAAATGCAAGATGCGCACAGTCGACTGTCGACCAATTCACAGGCAACTGTAGAAACACATGCGAGTGTAAATTGAACATCAGTCGACTGATGTGAAAAGCTCAAGAAGAGTCAATAAAAATGTTGACTTGAGCTGTGTACTACAGTCGACTGTAGAAGACTCGACAGGCGACTGGAATCATCCAGTCGACTGTAAAACCTTCAGCAGGCGACTGTTGGAGAGCCAGAGACTCCAATTGAGTCTTTAGGCAAGATGAACCTATTGGGTTGGATTCTATGATAATCCTAAGGCTCACTAAGATGGTTAAATGCATATGCATGAGAGTATGACCATCTATCAAGGTATTACAATAATCCTAGACTTAAAAAGAGAAATGCAAGAAATAGAAATTACATGGATTACATGTTGCATCTCCTAGAGTCTAAGTCTTCAAGCTCATGATACCTTGATGCTCCCAATCATCTCCAAGCTTTGGCACTCCTTGATGAGCTTCCCTTCATCAAGCTCCAAGCTTTGTCAGTGCTTCTCTAGATGTCCATCCATCATCATGCTTCAAGCTTTGGCTTCATTAGAAGATGTTCATGACTTCATCCAAGCTTGAGCACTCCATCACACTTGAAGGTTTTTAAGATATCCCTTGTAATATCCTCCAAGCATTATGCTTTGTCTCATCAACATATAATCATTAAGATAAACTGAGACTAAAATATAAGGTTGATTAGCACACGAACATTATGTATTGATCATCATCAAAACAACGTTAGTCTTGAACCCAAGAACTAACATGAACTGCTGAAAGGTGTTCTGCTGAGCTACTCGGCCTCCAAAACTTCCACTCTAAACTTATGCAGCTATGTCGTCGTCTCCCATTTGTCGTCACACCACCATGGATCTCATCCCTCTGGGCACCCTCTACTAACCCATGTGTCGCTGCCATTATATGGCCCTCGTACGTACCCGTCATAGCCTAACGGACCTCTGATGCCATCATCGGGCTACCCAAGGTCTCATCCATCATCCTTGAAGCCCGGATAGAAGTCATGATTGCTTGCCTGAAGGTCCTCCACGCCCAAATCGCTATCGTTGAGGCCCAGAACAGCCTCCATCTGCAAACCATGGCCTGCGGGTCCCCTGGAAGGCAGTTCGAGGGTCGCCAAGCCTGGGTGGTCCACCCAGGGGTCGTGGGTCCCTGGATAGCCCACATGTCCATGGAGCTGGCCTTGAGGCCCAGAACAGCCTCCATCTGCAAACCAGGGCCTGCGGGTCCCCTGGAAGGCAGTTTGAGGGTCGCCAAGCCTGGGTGGTCCACCCAGGGGTCGTGGGTCCCTGGATAGCCCACATGTCCATGGATCTGGCCTTTGCGGCCCTTCAAAAGACCTCCAGTGATGGACGACTCTTCTACATGTCTGGTTTTATCATTTCTTTCTCAGGTGGATGTCTATTCATCTTCTCCGTGATATGCTTCATCAAGAGCTTCGTCGACGAAAGCCTCTCTTTCGTTGATCGATGTCACTCTTCTGATGCTTGATGTTGTTCCTCCATCTTTTTTTTGAGCTCTTTCATTTCTCTTTCGGATCTCTCTTCCAAAGCTTCCATCTTTCTTGTAGTCATCAAGATCTACACTTTGTTACTAATTTGATAGTATTTTTTTAGGATTTTATGGAATAAAAATAAGGTTTTTGGTGGATTTAGTGCGAAATATGGTATTTTTATGATGAAATGTGTGATTTTTAGGGTTAGAAAGTGGATTCGGAGGAGTAATGTGATATTTTTATTGATGAAGTAAAAGGATACAATGATAAGTTGGCCTCTTTTAAGAGGAGGACCGCTCTCTTAGACTTTGATTCGAAAGAAAAGGCCCAACTCTCACACGATCTAAGTTACATACTCCTAATCTCTTCTACTCTCAATTCTTTTCACAATATCCAGCATAATCCTTAATAACTCTGGCCCCCACACATATATAAAGGATAGATTTGTCTAGATTTATAGAAATAGCCCATTGATGTCTTACAAGTTTGCCACTAATTTGCCGCCGCACCCTAATCCCAACAGATTAGGGGATTTGTGAATATGAAATGAAGAGGTAAAAAAGAGAGGAGATGGTGGTGTAATTAGCGGATTGATAGGAAGCGGGTTCAAGTTTGTTGGTGTCTGAGCCTAGCAAAAATGGGGATGAAGAACATAGAGGATAAAATTGATAAGATACAAAAGCGATATATGACGTGACGGTCAATGTGGATATAATAGCGGTTGGAATGGAAGTGGATGCAATTTTAGGTTAGAGTTTAGTACAAACTAGAGATGAAGCATGTGGACGAAGAAGAGAATAGATGTCTTTGACCTATTTTTCCAAGGTTGTCCAAAGACAACAAATTGTGAAATTAAATAATTTTTGATGATTTTATCCACAGGAAAATCCTGTACGATGTGAACTTAAGTGTAAAGTATGAAAAATTGCAGGGTAAGGAGTGTATTAATCATGAGTTGATTCGATCAAGATGTGAATTATTTATGGAAATCATAACCATCAATTGTCGACTGATCATCTCATAACATGCATTAGCTTAAGCGTGATTTCTGTCATGTGCTTGGAATTTGTTGAACTAATCATTCTTGATAACTGAATGAAGGTTGCAAAGAGAAGCGGGGACTCAAAGATATTATTGAAGCCACCTCGGATTGTGCCTAAACCCACAACTTTGCCTTCTGTGCCAAGCAAGAAGAATGTATCCGGGAGTGTACTGTTAAAAAATAACAGCAGAAGGACCTCTTCTGGTATTTACCATGATTACGTGCAAGCTCATCAGTGGTTTTGGTGCATTTAACTTCTGTTTATGTAATTTTTCCTTTGACTTCAGGCAGCGATGATAATAGGCAGGGGGTGGTAGCTTTCAGAAAGACTAATGGAGATTCAAGCAATATGACCTCCAGGTCAATTTCATCACTGAAACCAAATCCTGGTCCACACCAAGGCACAGTACTATTCTCAACAGCTTCTTGCTTATCGAACGGCGGCCACTTGTCTCATACAGCAGCGTGCAAGTCTCCCTTGGAGCCAACGAGGAAAAGAAGTGCTGCACGAAATAGTGATCAATATTTGCCTGGATCAACCACCAAAACCCCTGCGAGAGCTTTGAAGAGCAAGCTTGGTCCCTCAACCCTAGGGCACCCCCCCACACATGTAAAGCCTACTTACAAGTTCCCTTCAAGAGCATCTCCAAGTAGTTCTATAGACAGTGTTATCTCTGAGGCATCTTCATCAACATCTACCTCTATTAAGCCCGGTAGCTCCGTGGAGAGCCTTGCCAGTTCAACCTCTTTGTCCCGGTCCTTGGCAGTTTATACTGATGCTGAGGCCTCTCCTTCAGCTGATACACACACAGTTTCAGCAGATCAGCCATGCATCAGAAGAGAGATTTCTGCAAATCTGCTACAAAGTCGGTCTATTGCCAAATCGTCTGTGGGCACTCGTGTATCATCCGAGCCATCGAACAGTGGCCATGCTAGAAACTCCATCAAGATCAATGCCGCACCAAAAAGCTTTAGACCATCAGGCCTCCGGATGCCAAGCCCCAAGATTGGCTATTTCGATGCGGTTAGTTATGCTGACTATACCAAAACAGTCTATCCTTTTTCATGTTATTTAATTCAAGGCACACGTGCTAGCGTGCACGTGCACACAGCCTCTTTGAACTCGTGATAAAGGTCGACATCACTGTGTGTTTCAGGAGAAGACCCTTGTTAGCAATCCCAACAAAATTTCTCAATCTGGCATTAGGAACGGTTCGCTGAGGGGCAACTGCGGAGCCAGCGATACCGTTGGGGGAAACAAACCGAAATCCAGCAAGATTCCTTCCATGAGACCTGCAGCACAGAATGTGTCTGTGAACCTTCATGCGCCGCAAGCTCAATCAGCATCGTTGTCTCCTCAATGTACGATCCGGGCATCACCTCTGTCAATGCGTCGTCAGTCTCAACCATCTCACGAGAACAAAAATCCATCTCCTGCCACCAGCGATGGCTACCATAGCATGGTTTGTAAAAGAGCTGTGAAAGTGGCTGATGGTGATAAGCATAGTTCCGGTGTTACTCACAAAGGATCGCAAGCAACAGATCATTTCAACAAGAGGGAAAATCGCGTACAATTGACATGCGGGGATGATCAACATGATGAGCATATGACGAACAGACTTCATTCTGTTTCCATAACCTTTGAGGCGGAGAATTTGTTTCCTGCACATGAAACCAAGGGCTTGATTCCGCACTCTCCAAATGAATTTCAGAAAATATCTCCAGTCGGCATCATGGACAAGATGTCTTTGCTATCTCTTTCCGAGGCCACTGATTTTGTTGGTGGGGATTAGGTCCATCTCCAAAACTAGAGTGATCTCTTTGAGCAGAAGCATCATCTCATTGCTCAAAAGCATCAGAAGTTTAATGACTAATGCAAAAATGGTGCCAGCAGCTAAGGCTTTTTGTACCGATGGTAATCAGACATGATCAATAAATCAAAACCTGCTTTAATTTTCCGTAAACAAGAATACCATACAAAAACCAACGTAGTTGTCATGTTTTGTTATGCCTGTCAGTTCTCAGCTCGAGGGTTTCTTTCTGTAATGGCTGGAAATGCACTGTGTTTCTCTTGCCTATTATGTCATGTTTTCTGAAGAACGCGGCAGTGTGTGTGTTCCTAGAAGATAACTTCAGATGGAGGGCAATTATGCCGCGAAGTATAAATAGAACACCATAACAATCTAAGATACATGCCTTTCTGATGAAGCCGATAACGCTGGCATTAGGGTTCGTAAATAGCTAATACAAACAGAGAACAAATTGCCTTGATAGTAGGAACTTCAGTTTGATACATCGTATCACTTGAGTTGACATTTTCACATACAAATACAGAACAGAATGTCATACGTCGCAGAAGTCGACATGCTGCAATCGGATGCTCCAGTTGCTGCACCCAATTTCTGGCTTCTTTGTTTTGCTGGTTGAAACTTTCAGATTGCTCAAAGATTTTTCAGAGACCGCATCTTCAGCAAAGTGCAGAATGATTGAAGAGTTGGCTATGCCAACCGTTCGCTGATCGGGAGAATGCTGCAGCAGCCTAAACTTGTGCCACAGATGCTATATAACACTGCTCTGCGGATAAACGTTGGGCAACCATGGCTACTCATGAAGGGAGCCCAACATAATTATGGCAGCTATCAGATACCGTGAGCAGAGGCCAGATATTGTTATAAACTTCGCACAATATGATGATACAAAACTTGACGATACAAAACTTTTCGGGCACAAGAGAAGAGTACACAACACCACAATACATCTTGCACTTACGTTTCAGACAGAAATACGTAAGTTTTAAAAGTATTCATTCCAAGGATCATCATCAAGTTCCGAGTACCAGTATCCAGTATCCGTGAATTAAAATACAAATTATGACAAGTATCCTCTGTAAATTAATCACATAGATAGGACTAAACAACATCTATCGAGTGGAACTCAACCTTCCCACAAAGAATTGCAGGCTTTCCCTACCCCAAGCCCGATGGGAGGCAGGAAAGAGAATGGCTCCCCAAAAACCCTCCCCCCGAAAAAAAGAGAAAAAATAAAAAATAAAGATATAATTGTGTGTTTGATTCTTATTGAGATCTTTACTCCTACTTGCTAGTTGGTGTCCATACAAATGGCAGAACCCCAGCAAAAGATTAGGGCGCGCAACACATTGCAACAGCAGCAGAAATAATTGGGAACGACATGTTTATGCTTTCAGAAGCTGTTGCCACCCTCTCTCCAGGATACAGAAAGAAGAGAGCATCTCCTTGTTTTGCTGGCTATATGCAGCTCATTTGCTGCGCTTCTTAGCTTCGCTGTAAAGAATGACTCCGATGACTGTAATAGCATAACCGAGCATTCCGGTCACTGATACAGGGTTCCTAAAGATCAAAATTGAGACAACCACGGCCACAGCGCCTTTAGCATTTCCGAGGACCTGCAAGAAAAAGAAGATTTCATAATCATCTCTGCGGAACCATATGCCCTTGTAAATATAAGTGAAATGGTTGTCACAAAATGATTTTTATGAACGAAATCATTTGAAAATCCACTTTGCAATGATAATTCTGCAATTAGACAGGAATGCCTATATAATCCACAGGTATAGAATTAATTGGTTTCTATATTAAGTTCTACGATGGAAGTTATAGAAAAGTATGAGGCGGCTCGGGGGAGATACTCCCCTTGATGATGTTTCATCACATGTTGGTTTTCAAATATATCTTTGCTCTAAAACAGTTCGACTCTGAAATCTTTTCCTCTAAAATCACATATAGAGAAAAAAGCAGACAAACATACAAGCGATATTTCATTCAATGGGTTCGTTCAAAAATTGAAGGCTTGCACCATGAGATTTATGTCAACTTTTTCTCCCATAATATTACTTAACTAACATGGAAAGCGGGTTTAAACACATCAGATTTTTCAATGAGATTTAGCAAATAATTTAACTAATCTTAAATCAATTGAAAGGAACTTCCCGAAAAAAGAATAAACAGAAAATCTATCTAGCTCATAGTTTTCATATTATGCGTAAAATTAGTAAGATGTAAACAGCATGCATACAAGGAGATGAATATTAAGAGGTGTCAGAGACTCTGAAATAAGAATATTTTAATTTGAAATTTTTAATAAAAGCTTATGGATTTATTTCCCGTCAGCTGCTGGCACCTGAAGAAGTGTCCCACTTTAATGAACTCTGAGAAAGGAATAACAAGGTTATAACTTCACAAATAGTCCAATTAAAGAAGTAGATTAGACCAAATATGTAGCGTCCGTACACACTGATGCATTGATCAGTTAAGATCAGATCATGACCAACCTCACTATACAGCAGACACAAAGACAGTTTACCACAATTTGAACCTGGATCATCATCTACATCCAGAATTGACTATACTGCAGTCTGGTAAAGTTAAATCAAGAGCTAGTATTGACATGTGTGTGCATGAACAGAAGACAAAAGGATAAAGATCACCACAAATTTCCACCTGGAATTAAGCCCCCCATTTTCAAACCACTCAATCAGAGCCGTCTACATATTTAGGAGTTGGGATACTGGCAGATCCTCTCTACCATCAAATCAAGACGTAATGCGTGTCACATGGTTATTGTTGGGTCTATTGTTGACAGAACTGGGACTTTCAAGAGCAGAACTTTAATTATCCCGCAATATATTATCATACCCGCGGCTAATACCCTGACTTTTTTGCATATACTAAACCATAACCATATTCCTTACTTCGACTTGTAGGCGCAAAAGAGATTTTAGTGATCTGATACCCTCTTCTTAAATCCACAAGGATCTCTAGGTTTACTTCATTTCCCACTGGAAAACTTTCTTCTAATCATGCAATAACGATAACCAAAATCCTCCTCAAATCCCATAATAACCCTCCTCAAGCCCATTCTTCATATCCAAATTGAGAGAGAAGCATTTACATATACGCTAAGTATTGACTTTGAGTTTAGTTGAATAAAACTACTTATAGCCAGAGATACATAGAAAATGCCATATTACACTTGAGTGCAGGATTCATATGGGTTACCAAAATGTAGTAGAATATCTTCAACTTAAAGAGAAAGGCAACTTCCAACTCTCATCTCTAAAATGGAAGTTTCCAAACTTAAACATTCAACCTTATCGTTGTGAACATTGCTCCATTCAAACATTATCAAGGTGAAAACGGACTGTATCAAAAATAAAGATTTCTTTGCGGGTGTGCATGTGGGTGGGTGATTGGGGGATTGCACACAAGGTATTTTTGGGACTCTCAAAGAAGGTCAAATACAATAGTAGGCAAAACCTGCCGAAACCCCCACGCTACCACATTTGAAGAGCAGATTAGGAGATTGCAGTTTCAGAGAGAGCATTTTATGACATATTCATGGTATTCTCAAGGGAAGCTTGCTGCTCCCCATGTTTCGTTTAAGAGGGAAAGCCTAGAAAACCAGAAAAATACTGGTGCTCATAAGATGTACTGTAGCATGTCCATGCTCATGTCACTTCCAGCACCTTATCCAAAATTTAAGACGTCCAGTACAGAGCCAGTGTGCATATGAAATAGTGGTCTCTCAAACTCATTTTATTTGGACCAGGACTCACCAAGTTTGTAACAATGCCCCACAGTAGACCATCAAGGCATCTAGGTAAGGCCCAACTCTAACACACTCGTCTACTGCATAGCGAGATATTATTATATTCTTAGTTAAGCATCAGTGAATAATTGCAAAGATAATCAGGCTCCAAACAAAATAGACATCCCATCATTTCCAAAGTTTGGCGCCACAACGGAATAGTTAACTTTCTTTAATCTGAATTGTTCAATGATTGGACTATTTGCAAATGTACCCGGTGGTACTAAAGATCTTCCAGTCATTCCTACCTAGAAGAGACTTCTTAGGGTTATAGGATTATAGTAAATAATTAATAACATAAACTATAATATTCTTCAGCACACACATGCATGTGCGTAGACATCGTGTGCATGTACACGCATGTACACGCATGCACGCATACACACATCATGTTTACCCATCAATGAAGACTATGAAGCCTCCTAGTCTTGCTAAGGTGAAGCTCCTTTTGTCGCATGTTTAGCCATCTATTTTTGTTTGAATAGAATGAAACTGACGTCTCCTTTTGAGCACACACAACCAAGAAAAACAGAAGGGATTTCTTCTCCCGCTTTCCTTCTATAAACTTCTTCACTTATTAAGGTTCTGCTTTGCATCTACATTTTCAACCAGACTAGTGCATCTATATTCCATTGGCTTTCCTTATTTATTTGTTTATTTGTTTATTTTCCTTTGGGGGGGGGGGTGTGTGTGTGTGTGTGTGTGTGTGTGTGTGTGTGTTGGAACATATTGCACTTTGTGTTTTGAATGTTCCTCACTTCTCACATGTCCAGATTTTTTTATTGTCATAAAAAACTGATTGCAGGACAGTAAACTTTGTTGCATCCAAACTGCTTGTTTGACTTCCAATGTGCATACGAGGCTTTAATTTTATGTTGCACGGCCATGCACATGCAGGTACCATGATCACTTGGCACAACACTGGCACCTAATCAAATCTAAAATCAATATACTCAAAATAGAAGTGTCGTATTCAATACGAGTGTCCGGCATGACATAACTTCATGCCTATAAGTGTAGCAGCTGCTAGCTTTAATTTCATCATAAACTCTTTTTTGTCCCTTCAACTTTCTGGGTTTTCTCCATCTTTCCTTCAAGCAACTTAATGTGATCACAACCATCCATGATCGCTGACAAATAAAATCACCTACTAGTGTTTATTTCTCTAACTTTTACCATCGCCAGCTTGTTTCTCTTAGTGTACATACTAAAAGCATCAATTCCTATTTCTCCACTTGCTAGAAACACTAATCACAGCAATATCACTTTATATAATATATTTATATACACAGTAGATCACATATAATTCTTTTATCTTTCATATGGTACGCATAAATAAGCTCAGAACTTTTAACATAAAAATGAAAATCCATGAAGCTTACACCTTTATATTTCACATAGATACATTCTAGCTATGTTTGAAAACTCATACATATCAATTTCAACATAAGAAATCTGTCCACTTTTATACATTCAATTTAAACTTTTAGTGCACATGGTTCTGACTTGAAAAATTCCATGCACCATGCGGACATTTAAGTGGAAAGATAATACTTGATATGTCATTAGAGTGTCCCCAAGTGCCTCAAAGTAAATAGTGTACAACCAATTTAAAAAGAAAAACATGATGTGTTTTTAAATCGTAAATGATAAAATGCCAAGAAAGAATTATAAAGATGATAAGAGGATGCTATGGGGGAATAAAATTGCTAATAACAATGAGGGGGAAAAGACTAGCCTAGGATGATGAACAAAGAATAATAAACAATATAAATTTAGCACAAGTTCTCGCAAGGGTTGATGAAAATTTGCACATGGTTAAAAATAAGCATATGAGCAAAATTGAATTATGAAGTTTCTAAAAGGTGAACCTTACCTGGAGAGTTAAAGCACTGGTGTGTTTTGTGACCAGGAAATTGGTCAGATTCACAAAATATGCCAGGGCAGAATTAAATAGCAAATACCAAATAATTTTGAAATCTTCTCTTGCAAGAGCAATTGTGATGCCAACCACATTTTCCTCCATATAAATTGTTGCAGGAAGTAGTAGAACAACTGCAATTGGTGCCATGTAAAGCAGGAGGTTCATAGAATTAAGCTTTTCCCTGAGAACAAGCAATGAGATGGAAATAAATCTTAGTAAAGATTTAGTTAATAGTAACCCATTATACAGCTTTACAGATGCAGAATGAATTCTATGATGTTTATATGCATACCCAAAAGAATTCAACAATTGCATAACAGCATGAAACAAATGTGCCAACATATGACATAAAATAACTAATTGGCAATCAAAAGCAAAGTTGTATACCCTGTTTAATAACATGGTATGAAATACGCGTTTCTTACCCCTCAGAGGAAAGTAAAATCCCTTGTAAAACTGATTTAAGTGCCCTTGCAGCAGTTGCACCGATGCACATAATAAATCCAAACAAATGGAAACTTGGCTCTCCCTGCAAAACCGAAGGATGAAATAGTGAGTAGAGCATATTCGATGGTCATCCATCACTACAATCACCCTGCTAAAATATAATGAAATTCAACTCGCTGAGACTATATCATATCAATGTAGAATTAAATTTGGTGTACAAAAATCTTGAACCAATATAGAATTCAACTGATGAGAAAGAACATTTGATGCTGACTTGGTGACTAATCGGCCCTATTAGTTTTGTATTTGTTACTTCTTCAGGAAAGAAATATAGAGCCTGTATTTTAGAAATCTCAAACAAAGACAACAAAAACACCATCCCATCAAGGTTGGGTGTTTAGATTAACAGTTGATCGGTAACCCCGCAAAACGTATCAATTAGATTTTGCATCCAAAGTTTGGTAGGTGCATGTGCAAAATGGAAGAAGAAAAGACATCTATACCTGAAAAAACAAAGGCAATATGCAAAACATGGCATGTGCATCTTCAACCTTGTAGTTGTATTTCCAAAACATATGACGCTGTACAATTATACTAGCAACATAGCAAGTGTGAATGCATTGCCTATTTTCTCAACATCACATGTTTCAAAGAACATGTGAAAATTAGCTCGTCTGAGGGGTGGTTTTTTTTCTTTCTTTTTTGGTGTGTTTTGAAGAGGAGAGGGGAGAGCCATCTTCTAGGGAACTTGAAAATAATGGTGAGGCATGTGACTTGTGACAAGAAAGTCACAAGTTCAAGGCATGCCACAACCAATGTAATCATCAGAACTTTCTCTCCTAGTTTGGAAGGGTGGAAGGAAGCGGAATTATCTTCAAAATTTTACCATCTCCACTATCAAAGGAACCAAAACCATGCTTTACACACCATAAAAATACAATTAACATAACAAAGTAGATAATGATTGTTGTACCAATCAAAATTGTCATGTTATTTTCAAAACAAAGTGAATTTCAGTCATCTAATTTCAAAGATGCGCTGATAAAGAACCCACTTGAGTAGTAGCATCAAGAAAGGTCTAAGGACATGGAATTAGTTTACTAAATCATATCACAAAGATGATGTTGCAAGCCATCAAGAGAATTACAAAGACAATTATTATGTGTCAGATTGTAATCCCAGTCAAACGCAAACCTTTTTCCTCGTATTCAACAATTTTCCTACAAACAAAGAGTCCATTAGGGCATGTTCCATTCGGGTTCTTTTGGTTGCTATCGGGCGAGAAAGTGCACTTCGGGCACTATTCAGCGGTCAAGTCGGGTTTCTTTTCTCCGAATCCCCCTAGGTTTTCTCTCGCGTGTTCCACCGCCGCTGCTCCTCGCCGCTGCTCCTCGCCCCTCCCCGCTTCTCCTCTCTCCTATGTGGCACGGCCAGCTTCCAAGCTTGGAATCGCCGGGTTTCACGGGGATTACGCCAAAAATCTGAGAAAAACGGGCCCCACCCACGGATCTCACCCCTCCTCTCTCCTTCTTCCCGCGGGTTTCAGTTGTGTGAGAGGGCGGAATGAACCCTAGCTACGGCGGGGGATGTATCGGAGAAGAACCCTAGATTTTTTCGCTCCTTCGCAGTAAAATTGGTGGGCGGTGTTGAAGGGGGTGTGCCGAGCGTGGAGTTTTCCCCAATTTGCTCTGAGCAGAACCCTAGCTTCGGGCTGCACCCAATTTGCTCGCTGGTGGCTGCGCAAACTCGTGTGTGCCTTGATTGGCTGCCAGGCACTGGAATCTGAGGCTGCAGGCCTTATTGGTGAGCTTTACCCTAGTAGTACTGCGATATTAGCGCGGAGGTATATTTTCTTCAACTCAAATTACTTTTTCCTTAAATTTGATCCTGCCATTTGTGCCTATATGTGATGAACTTTGCTGCATGGGTTTTCTTGCCTTGGTACATTGCTGTTGGGTTGTGAATGAGGCTAAGGTTGCAAATTTGGGGCATTTAGGGCATATGAGGATATTAATGTGAAAATGGGGTTAGTTTGTTGAATGATATCTTTGTATGATGATTTATATGTCATAAGAATGCAAAGAATTGTGCTTTCTAAAAAACCCCAATGATGATAAAAAATTAGGCCCGAACGACATTCACACACGGTGGATGGCATTGCTACGATTGTTCCCTTGAAGCCCCAGTTTGAATCGTGCCAAGTCTGATCCCCAATAATCTGAAAGTTTTTGATGTTTTTTTTGTCAAGTATTTAATATATATTCTTAATTTTTCATTGAGTTTATGATGGGATTATATGGTTGTTTATTTTGGATCATGATCTCAGGTTTTTGGGGCTGTGCTCCAGCATGTTTGTACATGGTATCTGATTTATGTTGCATTGCTCCAAGATGGATTGTGTGTTTATGGGGTGGGTAATTTTGGATAATGTATTCAGATTTTTTGTGGCATTGCTCTTGGTAGCAAATTTGAGCATATGTTGGTGTAAATTTTGGAAAATGGCATCAGATTTTTGAGGCATTGTTTCTGCAGTTTTTGGTTCATAGTATCAGATATTTGCTGCTTTGGTAAAGACAAGGATTTTGTATTATATTGGTAAATTTGGATCATGTATTAAGATTTTGTGGCATTGCTCCAGGTTTCTATTTGTGAGTATGTTGTTAATTTTGGATAATGGATTCAGATTTTTGTGGCTTAGCTCCAGTATGCAGTATGTGTATAAGGGGGTGTTAATTTTGGATATTTGAATGTTTTTTGTATTTAAGGTGTTATTAAATTTTTTCCAGGATGTTTTTTGTATTTATGGTGTTATTAAATTTGGTTCATGGTTACAGATTTTTGGTGCTTTCCTCCAGAATGTATTTTGTGTATACGGGGTTGTTAATTTTACATATTGGCATCAGATTTTGGGTCATTGCACCATGTTTCTTTTGTGTTTATGTGGAAGTTAATTTTGGATAATGTAATAAGATTTTTGGGGCTGTGCTCCATGTTGCAGTTTGTGCATATTTGGGTTGTTAATTTTGGATATTTGAATCAGTTGGTAGAGGCAGTCCTTCATGTTCCCTTTGTGTTTATGGGGATGGTACTTTTGGATACAGAAATCAGAGTTTTGGGGATTTGCTCCAGGATGTTTTTGTGTAAATGTGGTTATTAAATTTGGGTCATGGATTCAGATTTTTGTTGCTGTGCTCCAGCCTGCATTTTGTGTTTCTCTTTATGGTAATTTTGGAGCATGGAATCACAATTAAGTGGCATTGCTCAAGGTTGTCTTATTTGAATATTTGGATGTATATTTTGGACCATGGTATCAATTTTTTGGGTCATGTATTCATATTTTTGTGGCATTGTTACAGATGGCAGTTTGGGTTTATGAGGTGGGAAAATTAGGATCAGGGTATCAGATTTTTGGGTCAAGGGTCCGTGTTGCAGGTTGGATGTAAGTGGGGGGGAAATTGCAAATTTTTAAGTTTCAGGGAACACATCAACAAAAGAAACCACAATGGAACATGCCCTTAGTATCGGAGGTTGCAAATTTTTCCCTATTTGGTTTAGGGTTTTATTTGGTTTTCTTTTTGGCTCATTGTAATTTATGTTGTTCCTAATATCAAAAATGTTGGGTCCTTGGTTTTTGTTGTTTTATGCCTCCTTGAGTTATTTTTGGTGTATGTGGTTTTTTTTTCGGATCAGTGTATCAGATTTTATGGTGCATTTTATGGGGTGACACTGCAGGAGCAACGGCAAAGCAACCGCGTGTGTGACTATGAATACACAGTATGTCTGAGGGCTAGTTATTTGGATATGCACAATTTTCTCTGCACTCTGTGACTCATATGTATTATGTTATGTATATAATTAACATTAAATATATGTGTTATTAAATTAAGGGTGACATGGATACACAAGGAGACCATACGGCCTGTGAGTTATGTACCGCTGCAGCGGCCACAATATCGTTTGTCGTAGTCGCTTTACAACTCCACGCAAATGCTAGGGCTGCACCTATACCAAGAGAGCCCTCTGCTATGCGGGATCTGCATAGAAAATCACACATGCGGAGAATTCTGTGGGGGTCTGAAAGTAGCTGTTTGGACTACTTACGGATGCGAAGACATGCTTTCATGAATCTTGCAGCATTAATGCGTCAGCGAGATCTTCTCAAGGACACTATACAGGTATCCATAGAGGAGCAGTTGGCCATGTTCCTGCATATTGTAGGTCACAAGTCCAAGAATAGGGTAATGCAAGTGGATTTTATTAGAAGAGGGGGGCCAGTGAGCAGGTATTTTAACAAAGTAATGGGGGCAGTGTGTGCAATTCGGGATATGTACATGAAGCAAGCTGCTAATGAGACGCCACCAGAGATAGTCAATAACCCCAATTGGTTCCCATTTTTCAAGGTATGTGGGCTTACCTGTATATGTCTAAGGCTAATAAGTATCGTCTTGATGATTGAAAATTGGGCTCATTGATTACGTTGTAGGACTGCATTGGTCTCATTGATGGGACTCACATAGATGCCATGCTCCCAGCCAGTCTCGTATCCCGCTTTAGAGGTCGTAAAGAGGTTACACAGAATGTGCTAGCAGCTGTTACTCCAAATAAAAGATTCACATACGTACTGGCCGGGTGGGAAGGATCCGCAAATGATTTTACGGTCCTGAAAGATGCTTTGTCTAAACCACCCCCCTGGGGCTGCGAGTGTATGAAGATAATCGGCATAAATGTACATTGACATATGATATACTTCTATCAAAGATCGTTGGCTCATTAAGTGGGTTATGTTTTCGACTGCAGGTAAATATTACCTGTGCGATGCTGGGTATACAACAATGCCAGGGTTCATATCGCCATACAGGGGAGTTAGATACCATTTGAAGGACCATACTGATCGGGTTCCTAGAAACCGAAGAGAGCTATTCAACCTACGCCATTCTACCTTACGATCAAAGATCGAGTCGACATTTGGTATCCTAAAGAACAAGTTTAAAATAATGACAGCCAAGCCTCACTACGCATTCAAACGTCAGGTCGAAATCGTACTTGCTTGCAGTGTTTTGCATAATTACATTCAAATAGAAGATCCCCATGACCCCCATCTAATTGAAGATGGAGATGTGGTTGAGGAGGCTGTAGATGGTATCGATGAGGTTGATGATGATGTTATGGATCTGTCCCAACAGTTGCCCGTTCGAGAACAAACCGAACAACGTGATCAATGGAAACTGCGTAGGGAGCAGATTGCTTGGGATATGTGGGTGGACTTTTGTAACAAAAATAATAACGGGAACACTATAGAGCTTGGGCTATGAGGGGGTCGGCGTATATTATTGCCTCCTATGACTGAACATTTTATTTCTTTTATCCGACAATTGCATTAGTGTTGCTTTGTTGAGTTATCCCATAAATTCCATGCATTTGAGTACCCACTATTTCCTTTACACTTATGCAATTTTATATTCGAATGCAGTATAGGTCCTGTTATAGGTAGGCTGGATGGTTATATTGTTTACAACATTGCATTTTCAATTTAATTTGATTATGTTTTAGGGATGGAAGGCTCATCAAATGTTGGTCAGGGGGTGACCCAAACCGTCCTGGGCGTGATCCCATGCTCCCCAGCTATGATACTGTATATGGGACACAATGGGTAGATGCTGACAGAATGGTTGACCCAATTGTCAACCGACCAATTCCCAAGAGGATGCAAACGATGCCCTATCACATGAATGGCTTCCAATCAGGTGGGCTTGTGTACCCATCAGGTGTGCATGGAATGGGATATCCACAATATCCAAATTTCAACATGCCTATGCAAATGCCAATGCAGATGCCATCGTCGCCTGGAATGGGGTATATGAATATGCTGCAAGGGGGAGAGCAAGCCTCGTACAGAAGCCCAGCTTCCCCACCTGCGTTCGCCATGCCTACGCCACCTAGTGGCAATGAACAAACCCCCGGCAGTGACGCTTCTAGGAAGTCGAGCCGACGTAGCGAAGATGCAGATGGGTCTGTTTCAAGCCCCCGAAAGAAGTCGAAGCAGCCTGCATCGTCAACACAACAAAACAAACTTTGGACGAATGCTTACGATGAAACCCTCATTCCATTCCTTGCGGAGCTTGCACGGCAGGGGTATAAAGCTGATAAGTCGTTCAAAAATACAGCCTTCACTGCCGCCGCAGCGGAAATAAATAACACCCATGGGACTTCCTTCTCAAGTGTTAATGTGAAGAATCACATGAAATCGTTGAGGAGACGTCTCAAAGACGTTCAGGAGTGCATGGTCCTAAGCGGAGCCGGATGGGATGTGGAGAATAATGTCATTACGCTTGATCCCGAAACGTATGATACATGGGCGGCGGTAATTCCTTCTACCGTTTACATATGCTATGTGATACTGCATTAAATATAGCTTTGCATGCCCGTTATCATATTTGATATTGTAATTGTTCAGGCTAACCATCGGCTGCGGGCTTACGTGAACCATCCACTGCCATGGTATGACGATCTTGTTACCATCATTGGTGATGATTCTGCGAAGGGGGATTTAGCACAGGGTGTTTTTGAAAGGTTTGGTGGAGAGTTTCATGAAGGCGGAGGCGAGGGAGAGCCCGTAAGTCACGAGACAATTCATATAGATTCACCACCACAAAACGTCACGGAAGAGATTCCCACCCAAGCTAGCACCGGGCCTGCTAATCAGGGAGGGCCAAGTAATTCAAACCCACATGCGATGGGTAAAAAGAAACCCCGCAGACGGGGCATGGTTCAAGATCCCGACATCATGCGGGAAATATCAGAAAACATGAAAGAGGTCGCGGATGCTATAAGGTCCGCACACGCACATTGGACCAAACCGCTTGCCAAGCATGTCTACGAGTTTACCGAGTATACCCCGGGTATATTGTTAAAGGTATTCAAGGTCCTGCGCAACGATGAGATGGAGGCACACAGCTTTTTGGCCTTGCCTCATGAGGCACGTAAAATGATGATAGAAGAGATAGTTACGGGGTTTGATTTGGACTAGGAGGCTAGCTGGCTGGGTTGGGCAGATGTTTGAGCGGGGACGATGTTATGTTGGGGGAGATTTGAACAGGGGGTTGGAAAAGGATTCACCATGTGTTTACGGGGGTTTTGGTGGATGGCTTAGTGTACTAGTTTTTGGTGCATTGCTACTTGTGTGAGTATCTGAATTTTTCACGCATTACTCCATTTTAATCTCTTTGGTTTTCCTTGCTAAATTTTGGAGCATGGCATATGATATTTGTGGCATTGCTGCAGGCTGCACAATGTGTGACTGGGTTGTTGGTATGTGGAGCATGGCATCTGATTTTTGGTTGCTTTGCTCCAAGTTATTCTCATGTGTTTGCCATGGTAAATTTTGGAGCATGGCATATGATTTTTGTGGCTTTGCTGCAGGCTGCTACTGTGTGACGGGGTTGTTAACTTTCCCCCATCTAACTGAATTTTTCTGCCATTTCTCCATTTTATTCTCTATGGTTTTCCTGGCAAAATTTTGGATCATGGCATATGAAATTTGTGGCTTTGCTGCAGGCTGCACAATGTGTGAATGTGTTGTTCAATTAGGAGCATGTCATCTGATTTTTTTTTCTTTGCTCCAGGTTATTCTCCTGTGTTTGCCATGGTAAATTTTGGAGCATGGCATATGATTTTTGTGGCTTTGCTGCAGGTTGCTGCCTGTGTGACTGGGTTGTGAACTTTGGCTCATTTCATCTGAATTTTTCACGCATTACTCCATTTTAATCTCTTTGGTTTTCCTTGCTAAATTTTGGAGCATGGCATATGATATTTGTGGCATTGTTGCAGGCTGCACAATGTGTGAATGGGTTGTTGGTATGTGGAGCATGGCATCTGATTTTTGGTTGCTCCAGGCTGCAGTTGATATGTATGGGTGGTTAATTTTGAATCTTGTAATCATAATTTTGTGGCATTGCTCCAGTCATTGCTCTAGGCTGTAGATTGGTTGGCAAGGCTCCTTGTTATGTATTACCTATAGCCCAATGATGAAGATGCTTATTTGATCCCTATGTCCCTCAGTTATGCATATATAGTTGGTATTAGGCTGGATGGTTCCATTACTCCCCAATGATGTATATTAGTGAGATACATTGAAAATAAAATGAAATGATACTGACGGTATGCATCGGTATATGAGATGAGCGGATGTTAACTGAGGGGGTGATATGTGATGGAGCAACTTCCTATTACCAACTATTTATCATGATATAATTAATTTCTATCTGAGGGCTTATGTATGTTTTGCATACATCCAGCAATCTGGAGCAATGCCACAAAAATCTGATACCATGATCCAAAATTAACAACCCATTCACACATTCTGCAACCTGGAGCTATGACCCAAAAACCAACTTCTGCCCGATGATGAGGAACAATAAATGTGAAAATTGACCCTCGGAAAAGAAGATATAGGGGTATTTGGCTGGAAGGTTCATTTATAATGAGCAACCGTCATATACCTTCTGCTGTTCATGCTACATAACATGTTTACCTGAGGGCACAAGTCATATATTTTTTATTTGACTTGGGTATGGACCAAGTTGGTATGGGGCAATTTCCTTGTGGGGATTGTTTGGTTTTTGCAAATGTTACATTTTTTTCATTTTATTTCTGGGTTTTTATGGATTTATATGTTTATGAAACTGGTTTCTTCATTTGTATGTTTCAATTTGTGGTGTCACTGCTTGATGCACTGCTGTAGGTAGCCTTGCTCCTTAAATTTTTTTTCATTATTTATTTGTATATATGTTGCATGCCTCCGTTGTCAATCTTTATTTCTTGCAAGGTACAAATGAGCACCGGTTCCAGCCAGTCTGTTATTTCCAGACCCAGACTTCCTACAGGGTCGCTGTTGGATCCAGATGATGATGACAGCAGGTTTTGCCATTGTCGGATACGGGTTCCCAGGAGGACATCATGGACCCCAAATAATCCTGGTCGTCGCTTTTGGAGCTGTCCTGTGCGAGGGACTAATAAATGCAACTACTACGAATGGAAGGATCCGGCTCACTCAGAGTGGTCCACTTATGTGATACTACAGTTGCTTGATGAGCTTGCAAGAAGCCCGACCCATGCATCCTCTTCCACAGCGGTATCTGATAGGCGGCTTTTGGAGATTGAGGGGCGGTTGGCTAGGAAAATGGACACCATTCTCGCCGAATACAATTGGATCAAGTTGGTTTTGTATGCGATCTTAGCCTTTCTGCTTTTTTTGTTACTGTTGTTTATTATCGCCCTTAAAATGTAAACATTTATTTCTGTATGTTGGCCTAGTCAGATGATACTTCTCATATGTATATTATAAGTATTTTGTAAATATTGGCTATTTTGGAATGTGATTTTCGTTTGTTCTAGCTGATATGAGCTTATCGGTGAGCATTTAACAATCCCCAACATGTTTTGATGCCAGTTCAATAAATTGTTTTTTATTTCTGTTGGTTGCGTTGCTTGTCGTGCTTACGTTTCTAATTATTCGGCCTTATTCATTTAAATAGTCCTTTGTTAAATTCGGTTTTTAAAAATTTAATTACGTAAATTGTACCTAAATATTTTATTTAATATTAATTTATTTCATATTTACTAGTTATTTAATTATTAATTATTTAACAGTTGGGTTTTCACAAGTAATAAGCACTGGAATTCGGTTTGGGGGTAATCTCACCTCAAATAACCATAACCAACTTTCTCACTTTCCTCAACCAACTTTCCCACTACACATATAACCAAAGAAACACACTACTTTACTATGGGCCCCACATACAAAACTCCTCTCCACTTTCCAACCCAAAGCAACCAAAAGAAACCAAAAGAAACACACTGTAGGAAAACTTGGTAGAATACCTTGGCTATACGAGAAAGACCAGAGAAACAGAATACTTAGCAGATGTAATTGAAAGCGCTGTGGCGTGGGATGACCACTGCCTTGAAAGCAATTACGGCGCGACCTCGGTGGTAATTGCAGTTGTCGGTTGCTCCCCAAGGTTAACACAGCAGCCCCTGGACGCGTCCACTCATGGCCAGAGACTTTGGAGTTTGCACAGTACAGATACCCAGGATAACAAGCCGAGGGAAAGAAAGTTTTCGGAGGAAGCAGATATTTCCGTGTGACACATATGGAAAGAGACATCACTATTTATAAGAAGCATCAAATGTTTCAGAATACAAACGGTCAAAATTAATTGGGGACAATAAATGCTGTAATTAACAGCTGCAATCAAAACCATAATTATGGCGTATGAATGCAGAAATTAAATAGCCATTAACTTCCCTAATAAACTCCTCCAAGGCAAATTGCCCAAGCAATGTGAGACTAAAAAGAATAGTGGGAATGAAACAAAGGCTTTTGAGAGCCTATTATTTCCAACAATCCCCCACTAATGGCTCGAAAAAAGAAACAAAGAATCCTGGGTAATGAACGGATATATACTTAAGTATCAATGTCTTTCGATTGAATTGATACGTAGTGAAGTGAGGCAACAACTTACTTCCTAATGAGTGAATTTCTCTTGAACTCATTAGAGTTCGGTTGAGACCCCCACAACACGTATTGAACCTTGAGTATGTGCAAACTCCGCGATACAAATCAAGCGCTTTAAGGCCATGCGCACACCTTGGGTCTCATGAGTGCTCTAGAAAGACTGCCCTTGTCTTTCATAGGAGGCGGCCAAACCTTCACACTCACGTAGGTGGTCCATCAAGTGCTTCTCTATAGCACCATCACAAAGGATATGGAACCATTAAGAGCATATTGCTCAACCTCTCAACAGATAATGAGTCCATCAAGTGCTTCTCTATAGCACCACCAAAACTGGGTATGGACTTATCTCAAAGTGAATCCATCAAGTGCGTCTCAATAGCACCACCAAAACTTGGCTATGGATTTAAAAACACTACCACATATCATAGGGATGGAAATGTAGTGTATGTTAAGAATCATATGGCTTCGTTAGACCACACTGGGTATCAACCATATAATCTTGACTCATGTGCTTTAGCCACATCCCCCTCGACGAATCAAATACCACATTCATTGGCAACCCCTTGGTTAGTGGATCTGCAAAATTTCTTTCAGACTTCACATATTCCAAAGAAATTACTCCATTTTCCAGGAGTTGTTTGACCACACCGTGTCTGATGCGTATGTGTCTTTTTCGTTACAGACACTGATTTTTTAGCAGCTCCAATGGCTGCTTGAGAATCACAATGAAGGGAAACTGTCGCAGATTCCCCCCCCCCCCACAATGGCACGTCTGCTAACAAGTTTCGTAGCCATTCAGCTTCTTGCCCTGCCAACTCAAGAGCAATGAATTCAGATTCCAGGTGGATCATGATGTACATGTCAGTTTGAAAGACTTCCATGATATAGCGCCTACACCCAAAGTAAAAAAAACCACTAGTTGGACTAATTTCATCATTACCTGAAACCCAGTTTGCATCACAAAATCATTTTAAAACAGCAGGAAATCTGCTAAAAAGCAAACACTAATCAATTGTTCCTTTCAGGTATTTTAGCAAATGATGAAGAGCGTTCCAATGTTCATTACTAGGGTTATGTGTATAACGACTTAGCTTACTAACCGCATAGGCTATATCAGGTCTAGTGCCTCATCATAAGTTTTTAGGTTGCTTCTATCATAAAGGCAGACACAAGCTCATCACTAAGCAGATCTATACATGCATTTTCTGATAGAAAATCCGTAATAAAGGCAGGTAGATCTACCTTGGCCAAACACCCCCACACTCTAAGAAAATTTAGGTTGGGAATATATCATTTTCACATCACATAAGGTGTCTTGTCTTAGTTTCTTATGGGGTATACAGTTAAGAACAAGACAAGCTGAAAGAATATCTTCATACCCACATGTCATCAGACATCCCTGAACTCAAAGCATATCATTCATTATTTCCTTCAAAAATCTGTCCTTACGAACAACTATACCATTTTGTTGCAGTAAGAAAGGGGCACCAAACTAATCACATTCTTCTCATAATAGTTTTTTTTAAGGATGTTGGACCTAACTCTCTTGATATTCCTCTGTTTCTTCTTCCTTTTTTAGCCATATTATATTCACTCTCCTTTCAAATTTTCAATATCATTTTAAAACCCAACTACCAAAAACTGGAAGTGGGAAAAGGAATGGGCTCAATTTAACAGCCTTTTGAATGACATCATTTCATTCCTATTTTTCAATGACCCACTTATGGAAAAACATGATATTGCTTATAAAACTCCTAAAACGTCTCGTAGACCTGGAATTACATGAAGAACAACCACATTCCAATTCAATTTTTAATCCAACTTCCATACAGCCCCTAACGAAGAGTACTGTTTATCTGCGTTAGGGCTTGAAAATCCAGTAAGGTAAAGTTGGCTGCTTGGCCACTAACGGTTGATATTAGTAAGAGTATTTAATTATAGCTGGCACTAAATCGTGCATGTTGTGTGATATTGTTACGGATAGAGGCCATCTCTAAATTGATGCCTCTCACATGTAAACTCCAAATGCTGGATATTATAAAAATATTGTTTTGAAGTGGATACTCTTGAATGTCAACACACCCATTTAGAAAGCTCAATCCTTCCGTAAACTATCAAAGAATTTATCGATCCCAATAAAATTTGTTACAAGCCAAAACAATCCAACCTTTCATCGATCAATGAATATAACAAAAATGTACACGAGAACAGCAACCATCATCCAAAATAACGGAAAAATCAATCAACAGCACATTAACGAGCCGTGTTTTAAATTGTTGATTTGACAAAATATTTTATTAAAAAAACACACAACAAATCCATTAACTCCCAAAGAATTAGTTTGACACCGACTTCCATAAATAGATAATTCATACATGGAAATTAAACATTTATATTGTCATAATGCTGTATTAAAAAAATGTAGTGCTCATGAATACAGCAAAAGATTCGGATCAACCACCCTCCCTCCAACATATCTACATGCTTGTGCATGCTGGAAAACATCTTTTCCAAACAACCACACCTCCGCTGGGAACATCTCTCTCCTCTGTCCTAACGTTCTCATCCTCATACCAAACCAAGCTCCTATTTGGACACATGCAAAAATGTATGCATTCCCACATGCATAAATCTCATTATAAAGTAGTCTACTAAGAAAAAGTGAAGATGTGGTATCACTGTTCATTTACTGTCTACACACTTAAGGGGGCGTGTAGAGGTTTTAATAATTGGGGAACGAGTGAACCTCGAGGGGCATCTGTAATGATGATAGAATACATATAGGAAATGGAAGTAGATTTGAACAATTGCATAAAGAAATTTAAACAAGGACATTCACAAATCACCATATGAGAATTTAAGATTTCGCTTAATGGGAGAAAAATCTCAGAAAAGGATACACAAGATAAATGACATTATAAAACCTCTTAATATCATGTTTATGCTTTCTTATGCTTCTTAAAAAAATTGATTGCTCTGTGAAAATATCTTCCCATATAGTTTATGTAAATATGGTAGGAAACAAAACAAAAGGTAATTCTGGAACAAGTACTATACATGGATAATATAGTATCTTTGCATAAAAGAGAGAAAAGCGAAGATAAGAAGCATGAGTTTTGAATCTCGAATTTTAGGGGGACTTACTATGCTGTTTTTCTTCTTTTCATTTCTCTTAGAAATCTCTTATCGCCATAGTATAATACCAGATTTAAATGCTTTCAAATTGTAGGAAAACTTGGTAGAATACCTTGGCTATACGAGAAAGACCAGAGAAACAGAATACTTAGCAGATGTAATTGAAAGCGCTGTGGCGTGGGATGACCACTGCCTTGAAAGCAATTACGGCGCGACCTCGGTGGTAATTGCAGTTGTCGGTTGCTCCCCAAGGTTAACACAGCAGCCCCTGGACGCGTCCACTCATGGCCAGAGACTTTGGAGTTTGCACAGTACAGATACCCAGGATAACAAGCCGAGGGAAAGAAAGTTTTCGGAGGAAGCAGATATTTCCGTGTGACACATATGGAAAGAGACGTCACTATTTATAAGAAGCATCAAAAGATGTTTCAGAATACAAACGGTCAAAATTAATTGGGGACAATAAATGCTGTAATTAACAGCTGCAATCAAAACCATAATTATGGCGTATGAATGCAGAAATTAAATAGCCATTAACTTCCCTAATAAACTCCTCCAAGGCAAATTGCCCAAGCAATGTGAGACTAAAAAGAATAGTGGGAATGAAACAAAGGCTTTTGAGAGCCTATTATTTCCAACACACACTACTTCTCTTCTCTCTCTTCACTCATTTCTCCTAGGATTTACTATTCACAACAGTAAATCCTCCATCAAAAGAAACCCAATGGAACAGGCCCTTACAAAAGGTAACCGTAATTTTTTGAATAATTTAAAAAAGAATTTAAATATAATAATTTGAGGAAAATTAAGATAATTGTGAATTCTTCGAAAGAAGTGATACACTTCCAGTTGCAATACAATTCACATATATTTTTCTAACATCAAAAGTTATTCAATTTCTAAAAAATTATAGGAATATACCTTTTTCTATCTGCTTTAAAAAATTAATTAAAAAAGCACAAGCAGGACATCCTGCATTCTCTACTACAAGTCTACAACAAGCCAAGTCCCTTACAAATTAACAGAAACGACCATAATCGTCCAACTTCTAAATTAGACATGTATATCTTTAGCTACCATTACCAAAAATTCACAATCAATGCTCACATAACATAATTTGACACACACAAAATCAAATTTCACCAAGCAAAATCTATGCAACTTTTATACACAGACCACAAATTTCCTTCACTTACCCCGCTCGCAATTATAACTCCAGTAACCACCGGAACTAGCGCAAGATAAGTGAGCCAGGCCTCGCGTTTGACCGTCATCAAGTAGGCAAACACCGCAGTGAAGAAGGGCGTGGTGGCCCCCACCGCCTGATTGAACGAGACCGGCAGGTATCTCAACGACACGTTACCGCTGACGACAGATCCACAGAAAACTAGGCTCAAAGCGGCGATCTTGAAGAACTGAACCCTAGATCTGATGGCCTGCATGGGAACGAGCTTGAGCCATGCGATGGCGATGTAGCTGAGGAGCGAGCATGCGGTCATGTGGCACATCGTGAGAAAGATTGGGTACTTGAATCCGTAGTTGGATAGCAGATACTTGTTGAGGAGGAGGACGCCGATGTTGGAGGAGTACCACGAGGCGACGAGGCCGATCGTGAAGAATCGACTGGTCAATGCCGGCGACTGGCTCAATTTGGTGCTCATCGAATAGGACAATTTAGGGTTAGGGTTAGGGTTAGGGTTTTGATCCGACTAGAATTTGGGGGAGAACGAGGGAGGGATAGATGGAAGATGGCGAGGCGATGGTAACGGAGATCTGAGGGGGGATCCTCGTTTTTGTTTTGTTTTCGACAAAAGCTTATTTTACTATTATTGATTTGTTTTCGTCTTTTTATTTTTTTATTATTTATTATCAGTCGGACTGTTTTTTGGCGTCTTTGGTTCTATGCAACTGTTTATATATATGTAAGAGAGTTGTCCGAATCCTTTCCGGGTTACAATTAAATTTCTCAAATTTTTTTTAATAAAAACATTTTTGATTATTTATATATTGTTATGGATGGACTTTGCGTTCAATATTGTTAATCACGTTACTGGATACGATGATGATATCGATCCATATTCTCTATCAGAATGTAAACGCAGAGAGAATTGGCCAAAATGAAACGAGTCAATAGGAATAGAGCTGGACGCACTCTTGAAACACAAAGTATTTGGACCAGTAGTTCCAACACCAAAAGGTGTAAAACCTTTGGGCTATAAATGTGTATTCGTAAGAAAGAAAATAAAAAATAATCAGATCGTACGCTACAAAGCATGCCTTATAGCACATGGTTTTTCCCAACGACCGGGAATAGACTATGAAGAAGCATATTCTCCGGTTATAATTAGTTTAACAGCTACAGAAGGTCTAGATATGCAGCTCATGGACGTTGTGACTGCATACATATACTGTAGTATAGCTAAAGATATTTATATGAAACTTCCGGATGGTAATAAACTACCAACAAAATGACAAATAGACATTGGGACGTCTATTCTATCAAACTCCAAAGATTACTGTATGGTCTAAAACAATCGGGAAGAATGTGGTATAACAGGCTCAATGAATTCTTTGTGCAACAAGGATTCGCCAATAATGAAGTCTGCCCTTGCATCTTCATAAGAGCAAAGAGAACATGATTTGTAATTATTGCAGTCTACATAGATGATTTAAATCTCATAGGATCTACCGAAGAGATATCTGAGATATCCAAAAGCCTTACAAAGACTTTGAGATGAAGACTTAGGCAAAACCAAATACTGCATTCGCTTAGAAATTGAACACCCAGTGGAGGAATCTTGTTATTATCAATCCACTTACACACGGAAATTGCTAAAAATTTCCAAATGGACAAATGTCACCCGATGTGTACACCAATGGTCGTCAGATCATTGGATGTTAATAAAGACCTCTTCCGTTCACTAGAAGAGGGGGATGAAACACTTGGTCTTGAAGTACCATATCTAAGTGCCATTGGAGCACTTCTCTATCTAGTAAACTACACCCGTCCCGATATAGCGTTTGCAGTAAACCTACTAGCCAGATACAGTTCAGCGCCCACAAAGCGCCACTGGAACGGAGTGAAGCACCATCTGCGCTACATCCAACGGTCAATCGATCTGGGATTATACTACCAAAAAGGTGTATCCTCCGACTTAATTGGTTATGCAGATGCAGGATACAGATCAGATCCCTACACTAAAAAGTCCCAAGCTGGTTTCGTATTCACCTACGGTGGGACGACTGTAATGCCTCTGTTAGTGCACTGAATGGATGACATTGGTCCATATGGAATCTTCGTAACATTTTCTTCGTATATGTGGTCTGGTGTAATAGGATTCCGTCCTTTAGATGTTCAATCTGTAAGCCAATGCAGAATTTCGTTTTGCCTAGGTCTTTCATTTCGAATTCTTTTGTCAGGCTTACAGACATCTCATCGATCTCTTCAGGGGATCCAATGAGATTCATATCGTCTACGTAGACTGCTATTATGACGAATCCTTTCTCTTTTGCTCTTATGAAGATGCAAGGGCAGACTTCATTGTTGTTGAATCCTTGTTGTATAAGGAATTCACTTAGTCTGTTATACCACATCCGTCCTGATTGTTTAAGACCATATAATGATCTTTGGAGTTTAACAGAGTAGACGTCCCGAGGTCTATCTTTTAATTCAGCAGGCATTGAAAAGCCATCAAAAAGTTTCATGTATATCTCCTTGTCGAGATAACCGTATAGATATGCAGTCACAACATCCATTAGCTGCATATCTAAACCTTCCTTTGCAGTTAAGCTTATCAGGAATCGGAAAGTGATCGCATCTATGACTGGGGAGTATGATTCCTCATAGTCAATACCCGGTCTTTGGAAAAATCCTTGCGCTACAAGCCTTGCTTTGTAGCATGTGATCTCATTATTTTCATTTTTTTCTTACCAATACCCATGTGTATCCCACAGGTTTGACACCAGTAGGTGTCTGGACTATTTGTCCAAAGACTTTGTGTTTCTGATTCGAGTCCAGCTTGGCTTCTGTTGCCTGATTCCACTTTGGCCAATCATTTCTATGTTTGCATTCAGCAATGGAATGTGGATCATGATCATCGTCGCTTCCGGCGACGTGATTAGCAATGTGAAATGCGAAGTCATCGTCGACGACTGTGCTCTTTCTGTCCAACACCTCCCTTGTACGTACATAATTTAATGATATTTCAGTTTCTCCTGGCAGTTCTTCTGCAGTGGATTCCGGGAGGGGTGATGGTATGGACATGAGCTCATTTCTCTATGGAGGTATCTTCCCAAGGTCTCCGGATATTTTTCTTTTTCTTGGATTTTTATCCTTGGAGCCTGGTGGTCTGCCTCTTTTCTGTTGAGATGCAGCCACTTCTGCTGCTGGTGGATTGCATCCATTCTCAGGGATGTCAATCCTAGCTGAAGTATTTGTAGCAGGGATGTGTGATTTGACAATCTTCTGGTTGTCAGTAAATGAGTTTGGCAATCGGTGGACAGTGTCCTTAATGTGGAAGATCTTCAGGATCTCATCTTCACATTGTTTCGTTAAAGGATCATAGTGGGTCAAGCTTTTTGTATCCCATGTTATGATGTGCTTCGCACCAGATTTCTCAGTTTCTGGGCCCATTTTGGGAAAAACGGTCTCATCAAATTCACAGTCTTCAAGACGTGCCTTAAAAGAGTCCCCCATTTGGGATTCTAGGTATCTTATAATAGAGGGTGAGTCAAACCCTACATAGATACCTAGGCCATGTTGAGGACCCATCTTTGTCCTCTATGGTGGTGCAATGGGGATGTAAACTGCGCAACCGAAGATTCTCAGATGAGAAATGTTCGGTGGCCATCCATATGCAAGTTGCATTGGAGAGAGACTCTGACCTCCAGAGGGTCTAATTTTTATTAACGATGCAGCATGCAGCATTGCATGTCCCTATGCATCCACCGGCAACTGGGATTTCATTAGCAATGGACGTGCAATCCATTGGAGTCTTTTTTATTAGTGACTCTGTCAACTCATTTTGGGTATGAACATGCATCACTGGATGTTCAATTTCTATTTTCGTTGCCTAGCAGTACTCTCGAAATTACCGGAGGTAAATTCCCCAACATTATCCAGACGTATTTTCTTTATATGGTTGTCTGGAAAATGCGCACGCAACTTTATAATTTGTGCCAGTAGCTTTGGAAAAGCTAAGTTGCGGGTTGAAAGTAGACAGACATACAAATATTTTGAAGATGCATCGATCAGTAAAAGTACCGAAAAGGCCCACTAGGGATGGATAGGTCCACATATGTCTCTATGTATTTTTTCGATGAATCTTGGAGATTCGACATCCACTTTTAGTGGTGATGGCCTCGTAATTAGTTTTCCCTTGAAGCATGTGATGCAAGGGAATTCTCCCTTCTGAAGAATCTTCTGGTTCTTCATGTTGTGCCGATGTGATTGTGTTAGGATGCGGTGCATCATCATAGATCCAGGGTGGCCAAGTCTGTCATGCCAAAGTAAAAACTTGGCAGCTGTCGGGCACTTCAGGTGCTCCGTGAGGTTAGCTTCCTCTCTCTGAATCTTTGTATGGTAGAGGCCTGATGAAAGTCTCTCAAAGCGTTCAAGTATGGATTTTACTCCATTTTCTTGAGACGTTACATACAATAATTCTTTTTCATTTACATTTGCGGTTTCCAAATGGAGTCCGTTTAAGCAGATATCCTTGAAACTTATTAAGTTTCGTTTGGAGTTCGGAGAAAATAGTGTAGCTTTTATTTTAATTTATGTTCCATTGGGGAGCAACAAGGTTGCATTCTCAGAACCTTCACTTATATTCGATGGCCATGAAATAGTATTTACAGGGCTTTTGTATGGTATAATGCTATGAAAATAGCACGTATACTGAAGGATCGTATGTGTCGAAGCACTGTCTACCAAGCAGTCATGAGAGCGATCCATCTAAAAAGATGAATAAAACATTTGCATTTCAGGAACATAAAACTTTATTTATTCGAATTTAAATACATAAATGAAAGCTCTCATAATACAGAAATATCCTGAACATCATGCTAATATAAAAGTAGAAAGCTAATCTAGCAGGTCATCTGTTTCGAAGTCGGTAGCTGAGAACTTGACTGGAGCATCAGATGTCACCAGGTTTGTTTCAGCTTTCTTTTTCTTATTTTCTTTATACAAGTCCTAGAGATGCTGCAGGGTTCGACACACTCTTGACCAGTGGCCTTTCATGCCACAACTATGGCACTGATCTTCCCAATCCCTTATGGGTGGGGGTGCATCATTCTTCTTGTTGTCATTTCTGCGTCAAGTGAACTTGCGCTTTCCTTCATTTCTTCGTTGCTGGACTGGGCCCCCAGCCTTTTGTTCTGACCTCCTTTCTGTGGTCTTTCTTTTCTTTTGTTATCTCTCTTCTTTCGAGAAGAAGAGGCGTTATGAGCTTCTGGGAGGGGGCAATGCCAAAGGGGCGCATATTGTGAGTGGCGAGAAGAAGTTCTATGTTTTGTTCAGCCATGAGTAAACATGACAGCAGCTTAGAATACTTGGTGAACTTTCGTTCATGGTATTGCTGCATAAGTATCGCATCTTTCTCATGGAAAGACGTGTACGTCTTTTGCAACATGCAATCTTTTGAGACTTTTTCACCACACAACTTCAGGCGTGAGGTGATACTAAAAAGAGCCGAGTTGTACTCAGATATGGACTTAAAGTCCTGCAGTCTCAGCTTCTCCCACTCGTATCGTGCCCTTTGTAGTATAACATCTTTCTGATGTTTATACTTGCCCTCAATGGCAGTCCACAGATCAAATGGATCTTCGACCGTAAGGTATTCAGCCTTAAGGGTCTTGTCCACATGACGCCAAATATAGATAATGGCTTGCGCCTTTTCTATATCGCTTACATTTTCATTATTTGTCACAGCAGAAATAAGGGACTTAGTCCGCAGATGGAACTTTACATCGAGCTGCCAGCTCAGATAGTTTCTCCCTGATGCATCCAGTACTTCGAAATCGACACTTGCAATTTTAGCCATTTTATCTCAGAGCACAAATATGCATGAATTAATAATTTATACAATAAATATTTTCATGCGGAGGCAATTTTAATATGAAGGGCTAATTGCGTGGATTGGCCAGTCCCACATAAATAAAGAGTCCAAAGTCCCATTACAGTCCATATTACACAAATGACAGCTTTAAAAATAAATTACAACTTTGAAAACCCCATGGGTCCCATATAAGATCTTCAGCTTCAATTGTGGGCCTTCGTCTCCATGAAAAGTGGTCTTCGGTTTTGGACATTTATATAAATTCATCACTACAATTTCTCTCAAAAGTAAAAAAAAGTGCAGGAAATAAAATGTGGGACTTAAACAGCCGATCCAAAACCGCAATTAGCCTTCCATGCAAAAATTTGTGTTCATCAAACATTTTCAGTAAACATTTTCATCACAGGCATCACAGGCGTTTATATTCGCAAAGAGTGATAAACAATTTAATTACTTAATAATTATTTGACCATTGGACAACGTCTTACACCGTTAGGTTAGCTGACTAGCGGCAGAGCAGTCTCAGGATCTTCCTAATTTTTAAGTTTTTAAGAATATGCACTACCATACAGAGTTTATCCGCAGAATAAGCCAAAATGATGCAAATCATATATTAATGATTTTACAGAGGAAATCATTTAATGCAAGGGTTGTGCTAGTTGGGTTTGTCCAAAGAGATTTGGAAAGGAGCCCAAAAATTAGACATGTTCTATGTAAAAGGAAGAAGTTTTCCTTCTTAAATTCATCCCCAAATGAACCCCAAAATTCCCCAAAATTCCCATGAATTTTTAGGTCTCCGAAATGCCATTTTTGATCAATTTTAAATCCACAATAAGCCCCTTTAATTGTAATTTTCCCCTTTCTCCTTCCTTTTCTTCTTCGAAAAACTAGTCTGCTGGCCTGAAGCCTGAAGTTGCGATTGGGTTCGACCTATCTGAGTCTGCGGGCCTGCGAAAAACTAGTCGGGGGGGGGGGGGGTTCGGTGATCAGGTACGGCCGCCCCCTTCGGGGGGGGGGGTTCGGTGATCAGGTACGGCCGCCCCCTTCGGGGGGGGGGTCGGTGATCAGGTACGGCCGCCCCCTTCGGGGGGTGCGGCGATCAGGCACAGTCGCCCCCCTTCGGGGGGAGGGGGCGATCGTGCACAGCCGCCCCCTTCGGGGGGTGCGACGATCGGGGTGGGTGGGGAGCCGGCGGCAAGGCCGCCGACGGGCATGGGTTTGAGTAACAGAACCGTATATGATCTTGGACGAAACAAGTTCGTCGTTCTAGGCGATTAGCAAATCACATATCGATCTTGCGAGATCTATGGGTAGATCAATCATACGTATGATAAAAACATCGTTTTAGCGGGTTTTACTTCAATATCCGTCCTCCGAATTTAGCGACGGTTGAACGAAGCCTACGCGGATGACGACGCTCGTTTGAGGAAGCCTTGCACCGCGCGCGTGGATCACCCGTCTCCGTTCTCCTTCGCAACGATCGATATTTGTGGAATTTTTAGAGGCTCGTGCTGATAACGTGTTATGAATCAACTACTGAGGGAAGAACCCCGGCCCTTTATTTATAGGCAGGATAGGAGAGTTACAAGATAAGATACATAGATATGACGTATCTCTAAAATACCCACAATCCTAACCGACTCTGTTTCATATCCATTTCACAACATAAAAATAGTTTTAACATCACAATAATTAGGGAAAAATTATAGAAATACTTAAATAATTTTGTACGTACACGTACGTCCCAAGATACATACTAATAGGCGTATATTAATATATACTAGGGTTATTACAACAGCCTGCTTGAAAGGATTGATCACGATGACGTGTTCCCTCTTTCGATCCCTTTCCATTTCACTTAGGGCCTGTTCTTTTCCAAGAATAGGAAAAATAGAATAGAGGGAAGGTTGTATTCCCAGGAGAGAGAGAAAATGTAGTTTTGTGTTCTTTTGGGTGGAATAGAGTATGGAATGAGGGTTTGGAATAGAAAGTGTGGTCCACTTTCTATTCTTGTGTTCTTGTGGGATTGGAGAGTTTGAATGAAAAAGTGGAAAGGGAATGAGTTAGAGGGGGGAGAGAGAGATGAGAGAGTGGGACCCACCATCCCCAAGGATTCCATTGTGTTCCAAGCAAAAAGCTTGGAATACAAAAGTGCTCATCATTACCAAATTGGAATAGCCATGTAGGATTCTATTCCACTCCCAAAAGAACAACCGCTTGGAATACAAACTTGGAATAGGGTGAATAGTGCAGGAATAATGTCCATATTCCCATTCCCGCCCCTATTCTTGGCAAAAGAACATGCCCTTATGTAGAGGTTTTGGGATTCCAGCTACAACCTTTCTTGAAGATCGTTGAGGACCTTGAGGATGTCTGATAGTTATTGCTGTCTCCAAAAAAGGAACGTCAACTCGCTCTCTAGCTCAGTCGAGTGGTCGTTTTCTTCCTCCACTCCTCGGGATCTGCAGCGGCAGCATCGGAGCCTGTCACCGAGCTTACCAAGCATGATTGGTGAGCTCGAATGGAGGGAGGGGCAGTTAGGCAAGCTTTCTTGAGCTCGGAGCTCAGATCGAGGAATCGAGCGCGGCATCTCTGTAACAGCCTCATTGATAAAGTCTATGCCTTCATCCCTTAGCTTGGTTGGAGGGCTTTTTAACTCAGCCGGTGTGCTTAAGCTCAGAGGAAAGAACTCCGACGGAGGGGGTCTTGAACTCACTCTTACGGGGACGGAGAAAGCCTCGAGCTTGAATAATGGCATCCTTGGACTCAGTAATTCGATCGTCCTGCTTGAGCTCAGATGATCTCCGACAAGCGTAGATAGGGCAATTCAGATGGAGGTCTTGATATTGGGCATGAGTGGCAGCTTGGCAAGAGCGGCTCAACAGACAAGCGAGCTTCCGTGGAGAGGAGCGACAGACAAGGGAGCACGTGATCAGACCGATCATGAATTGACATACGGCTCACTCTCTTAGGGCTGTTCTTTTACGAAGAATAGTGGTGGGAATGGGAATAGGGACACTATTCCTGCACTATTCACCCTATTCCAAGTTTGTATTCCAAACGGTTGTTCTTTTGGGCGTGGAATAGAATCCTACGTGTCTATTCCAATTTGATAATGATGAGCACTTTTGTATTCCAAGCTTTTTTCTTGGAACACAATGGAATTCTTGGGAATGGTGGGCCCCACTATCTCATCTCTCTCTCTCCCCTCCAATTCATCCCCTTTCCACTTTTTCATTCCAACTCTCCAATCCCAAAAGAACACAAGAATAGAATGTGGACGCCACTTTCTATTCCAAACCCCACTTTACATACTTTACTCCACCAAAAGAACACAAAACTTCATTTTCTCTCTCCTTGGAATACAAACTTTCCACTATTCCATTCTTCCCTATTCCAGCAAAAGAACAGGCCCTTAGATCCGATCCAGATCTCCGATCGACAGACATCACACCATCAGATCCGAGCACGTGATAGACAGCTCGGTAGGGTCTAGCTAGGGCCGCTAAAGTTCATGAATCGATGGACAAGTGAGCACGTAATCAGATCATCCGAGGAGTAGGATTTGAGGATATGATAGAAGAGCTCGGGAGGAATCTTGCAAAAGATGCCGCTCTCGATTTGAGCTCTCTTCATCGATCCGGGGCTTCTTCGACGGTTTCTCCTCCTGATCGTCGGAGGCCGAGAGGGTATCAGCCTCGAGGAACTCAGCGAGAGTTTGGTCGTCTTCATCGAAATCCGCCATCGGTGAGTGGAAACCTCTTCGAGCGAGGGAAATAGAGCAGAGCGGCACGAAGTCAGGATTGGATGGGTGCCTCTTAGTGCCCGGAATCATGGGTTCCAATGTGTCCCGAGCGCATAACTAGTGGAGTTGCATGCTTATGCAACTCCACTGGCAATGGTCGTTATCGCGGAACGAATAGCTGCAGGGTCAGTCCCGTTGTGCACTCTTGAGCAATGCGACCACTCGGTTGCGGAGTGACGCCTGCAGCTCCTTCGGGTGTTGGCCTTTAAGTCCTTTGGTGGGGTGAATCGAAATTGTCAATGTTAGATGGAAACGGGGATGTTGACTCTTCTTCTCACAGACAGCGCCAACTGCTAACGGAGAAATCCATCAAACAGTAAGGGGTGCCGACGAGGATGCCTTTGGTGAGGGGACGATTCATCGGTGGAAGAATGAAACCCATAGAGATGCGATCCTGGGTCGGGGAGAGCTAAGCTTGAGCTATTGGGTTGAAGCCCGACCTAACTCCGTGCTATTTTCGTAGTCAGCAACATAGGAAAAATCGTCAGGAGGCCCGGACCGGGGCCCGATCAAATCCCCTCCGATTCTTAAGTAAGATGAAGACTAGAAAATGGGGCTCGATGCGACTAGGTCCGACCTATTGGGAGGTCGTCCGATCACCGTCATGACGAGCTATGTAAGAGGAAATGTAAAATGGCGTAGATGCGTAGTATCAAGATATGTGAGTGTATGTTCTTCCACTCTCTCCCATTATCTACTGGGATTTTATGTCATCCAGTGTCTTGTAGCCTCCAAGCTAATAATGTGGCTTTATTGGAATAACCATCACCATTATAGTAGGTCATAATTACCGAATTAGTGGCCATTAAAGCAGACAATGATACGGTGTAGCCGTCCACCATTGATGGGCGCCATAATTACCGAATTAGTGTCCATTAACGCAGGCCATGATAAGTTGTAACCATCCACCGTTGATGGCACTTTGTGAGAGAGGTTACCCATTCAACTATGGTGATTTGGGTTGTGGGCCTTGGTAGCAATGGCAGTCCATGGGGGCCATCATCACCACCATCAAATTTCTCATCTCACCCCAACAACAACAATAGCAACAACAAAAATACACCAACAAAAACAAAAACAAAAATCAAAAGAAATAAGAATAAAAAGTAGCAGTAGAAGAGGTTTCAAACTTATAAAAAGAGGAAGCTCTTTAAGGTTGAGCTTCATTTTTTGGGTTCAAACTTACAACTAGAAATGAAGGAGAAAAAGAAATAAGTAGGGACAAAATCGGTGTCACACAATTAAAATCTAACGGGTTAAAGAACTTGGCCATACATGTATGCTAACTGATGAAAAAAAAAAGAACGCCAGATTACTTGAACAATTTTCAAAGGAACGTCAAGAGTTAAAGAATGTTTTAGAGGCATTAAGAACTAGCTAAACTAATTATTGTTATTCAGGACACACCCAGTCTTCATCCAATTAATACAGAAACAACCAAAAATTTCGCCACAAAATAATTTGGTAAACTGGAAAATATTACTAATGGGCATCCAAAGACGATGCAGGCCAGAGAGCAGAAATGTATCCAATTTGACGCTTATGAATGAAATAATATTAAAACATGAATCTTTCATCCGACATCCCAATGTCTCTCCTCGCCTTTTCACTTCCCCTCCCCCACTGCCTGAAGATACTTTCAGCTGCACCCTGTAACCTGCTCCACTGCCATACAAGCTGATACATCAATGGCCAGCGATCAGTAAAGAGGAGGATAAGTACAACACAGTCGATTAGAGATGCGTGCGGATCACCTGAGGCCGGAGTCATCGCGGCGGGAGGCTTGGAGACGACGGCGGGGACGGCGGCGATCGCGCCGGGACTCGTTGCGGCCGGAGAGAAGAAGTGGGCATGGGGATGGTGATAGGGATACGTAGGGTACACCGGCAGCACTGCATTCGGGGCAACCACTCTGCCCGGTGCTGTGTAATACTGCAGACCCTGCACATATGATCCTGCTGGGCTCGAGTGGCCTAGCTTCTGCAATGATACCCAAAAAGAATATGTTATGATGATATGTGATCGTTCAAGTTGCATGCAACGAATCAAATATAAGCAACCCAACTCTGATGTTTAATTAGACCGGCAGCAACTTACAGCATTGTAGCCCAAATCGGCCATGTATGGTGGAGGGTAGCTGCAACGAGACAAATGATGATAATATAAGAACCTCCATTTAAAAAATGCTAAAATTACGCATTAAATAAAGTATAATATGACAACAACAGTGACTAGGCTTTGCACGTGACCAACAGCCCACGCTCACGTGCCCGGACAGCGGAAGCCAGAACAAATGTAGTCTGTCATCCATCTACCTCCTTTTGGGCCTCATCTCCACATGGGCCTGTCAGCAATCATATGCTTTTGGTTTCTCGGGTGCGTGTGTGGGTCCCACACAACAAGACAATCTCACCGTGGGACCCACACGTGTCTCAACATAACTTTGCCTTGTTGTTCTTTTGACTCATTGTTGACCAACTGCGATTTGAACAATGCAGACTATGCGGTAACAAAATGTAAAGTTTTTACCCATAGGAAGCAGCCGCATAGTAAGGAAGAACGCGGGGATAGTCATGGATCGGAGACGGCGGCGGCAGCGGCGGCGTTCCCGTCGGCGGAGCATAGTACCAGAGTGCCGGCGGACCATTTGACACGGCCCTCGGTGGTCCTATATATAAATAACTTCACATTATTCAAATCATGTCATCATTTTGCTTTTTATAACTTTTTGCTTTAAATTATGCAATTTACCCAGTTGGCGTGCCGGCACGACTGGCGTGGCGGGCGGCGGCGTTTTGGTCCGGCGGGCGCCTAGCGATGCCAAATTGCAGTTCGCCCGCCGGCCGTTGATCACCGGGGTCGGATCCTCGCAGGCTTTCCTCGCTGCCTCCGCTTCTTTAAACGTCACCTGATACACACATCAAAATGTTAGCTCACGGCACGGCCATTAAAGATGACAGTAGGTGTGAATTAATGCACTTACGAAACCGTAGCCTTTGGATCGGCCGGTGAGCTTGTCGGAGATAATGACGGCCTCGAGGATCTCGCCGTGCTTGTCAAAGTGCTCTCGCAGGACGTCCTTCTGCGTCTCCCACGCCAAGCCCCCGACGAACACCTTGGTCAGCGTCGTGTCGCCGAATTGCTGCCCCATGTCTCGATCTAACCAACACTTGAGATCTAGATGTAATTGAAGATGAAGAGGCCAAGAAAGAGTGTTAAAGAAAGGGGAGTCCAAGAGATTTGCTATGGACGAAGGGTGGCTATATAAGAAAACAAAGAGCCTTGGACGTGTTGATGTGCTGTGTGCGATGTGATTATAACTATGAGAAGTTGGGAAACAAGGGGAGGACAAGCATGAGGATGGACAGCTAAGATTTGGCTATCTTACCCCCCCACAACGTGCTATTCTGATTTTGATTTCAATTTTAGTTTATTTCTTTCTTTTTCTGTCCCTGGAGGAATGAAGGAAATATATGACGTGATTTGCGGTTGGATTTTTCATGCATTTTAATGGGTTGATTCTCCGGGTTAAATTTTCTTGTCAGTTGTGACTGTGGAGGTTGGCTCTATTCGTGTTCGGCGTCGAAGAAGCATTGGTTGAACAGACGAGTTATATGCAGAGATAACTCGATTGTACTTGGGTTCGACCTATCTGACTCTGCACAAGTCAAATACGAGAATACTGAGCATTTTGTCTTCTACAACGCAGTTGGTCGATCGGTCGTCAGTTCAAGTCTGATGGTCGATCGCTCGTAACTCAGTTGAAGTCCGTGCTCAGTCGAATGGAGTCATTAGGATGCGGCCCACTTGGATGTGGCGGAGGCCCACTAGGGAGCGGCGCATTAATTGCGTAGATATGTGATTGGATAGGATGTCGCCGAAGGTGGGATCATATCGTCTGGAATTTCTACCCAATGATAACACATATTGTCACCTAGGGTTATAAATATGGGGTTTTAGGTTCGGGTTTGGTGTGGAGCACATTGGAGAGAATTTTGAGCCGCCATTTGTGAGCCAACTTTGAGAGATATTGTAGAGAGCATTTGAAGAGATCATTGTGTGCTTCTTCTTCGTTGGAAGAAGAGATAAGATTTGTATTCGTTCTTTCCTTTCATAATCAATCTCGTTGGTGTTCCCCATTGGATCTCTTGAATGTAGAGATGCAAAGTCATGGATCTCTTGAATCAACTTGGTCAAGATATCACATTGGACGAGAAGCCGACGTGCATGTCCGACCATGAGTGGAGAACTCTGAATCGGAGTGCATGTGGTACCATCCGCTTGTATTTGTCGAATGAAAAGAAATACCTATATATTGAGGAGTCAGGTGCAAGCAATTTCTGGAAGGAGCTCGGCGACAAGTACATGAAGAAGAATATCCAGCACCGGCTACACTTAAAGAAGAAGCTTTTCGGGTTGAAGTTGGCCGAGGGGGTTTCTATCGAGGAACACATCGACCACTACAACAAACTTCTCACCGATCTGAGGAACGTAGATGTGAAGATCGATAATGAAGACAAAGTTATGATTCTCCTTAACTCTCTACCCATCGAGTACGAGTACTTGGTATCGGTTCTTACCTGTGGTAAGGAATTGATCACATTGGAAGAGGTGTCTAATGCTATGACGAGCAACGAGTTCAGGAAGAATGATGGGGACACCTGCAGCCGAGCTACGATCGATGCTCTTACGGTCGTAAGGGTCGTAGTGGAGAAAAGGGTGGAGAACGAAGGGGTATTTCAGATCTAAGTCCAGAGACAAGATGAAGGCCCCTCAGCGCAAGGTGACGAAGTACCAATGTGCTTTTTGTAGAGAAAGAGGACATAGGATCAGAGAGTGTCCAAAGGCGAAGAGGAAGCACGACACAACTGCCAATGTCGTGAAGGGCATTGAGGTCAAGGAGTATGTATTGGTCGGTGCTTCGAAGGGCGTAACATCAGATGGTTGAGTGCTCGACTCTAGGTGCTCATTACATATGATGCCACATCGAGAGTACATTATGACATTCAGGAAAGGTGGTAAGAGTACGGTCTTGCTGGGCGATGACCGAGCTTGCAGCACGACAGGTATAGGGACAGTGCAGATGAGGATGAGTGAAAGTGTTACACGGGACATCGATGAGGTACTCTTTTTCCCGACTTAAGGTATAATCTCATATTGCTCGATTCACTCGAAGCCAAGGGTTGTCGAGTGACCATGGAGAATGGAGCTCTGAGGGTAACCAGAGGAGCAATGATCGTGATGAAGGGAAAGCGCCGAGGCAACCTCTGTTACTTGGATGGTTTGATCGTAGCTGGCACAGCGGCTCTGACTCGTGAGGCAGAGAGGGACGACTCATTGTTGTGGAACATGCGCTTAGGGCATGTGGGTGAGAAAGCTTTGCAGAAGATTGTCGTTGGAGATCGTCTGAAGGGAGCCAAGACTGGGAAGATCGAGTTCTACGAGCACTGTGTAGTTGGAAACCAGACACGTGCTTCTTTTGGGACGGCCATCCACAATACAAAGGGAGCACTTGACTATGTACACACTGACGTATGAGGGCCGAGTAGAACGGTCTCATGGGGAGGGAAACACTACTTTATATCGTTCATCGACGATTTCTCACGCATGGTGTGGGTGTTTCCGCTGAAGTCTAAGGACCAGGTTCTTAGCACTTTCATCGAGTGGAAGAAGCTGGTCGAGACTCAGACTGGTCGGCAAGTCAAGCGTCTTCGAAGTGATAGCGGTGGTGAGTATAGGTCAGATCTCTTGGAGAAGTTGTGCAGATTGGAAGGGATTCGGAGACACTACACCGTTGCTAGTACACCGCAGTAGAAAGGGGTAGCAGAGAGGATGAATCGAACTTTGCTGGAGAAAGTTCAATGCATGTTGTCAACTGCTGACCTATCGAAGGATTTTTGGGCAGAGGCCCTGGCGTACGCGACCTACTTGATCAATCGGCTACCATCTGCCACATTGGAAGGAAGACATCCATTAGAGGTATGGTCGTTCACTACTTTATGTAGTTGGGATGTGTTGGATCCTATGGAGATGTGAAATAGAACACTAAAAGGAGAAGAATAGTGTTTATGGAATTTAAATTTAATCCTCTAGAATCTACCTAAGAATTTAACTTGAGTTACCAAGTTAATTCTTAATCAATAATAACTTAAAAGTAAGGAGAAAATGAATTACAGAAGCTAAATTATTACAAGTATAATAATCAAGCACAGAGAGGGACAAACACAAACACAATCAATTACACTGATTTAGGGACACTTGCACTATGTCCAGCCACATGTCCTCTCAAAGACAAATCTACTAACACGTTCCAAATGAAACAACGCTTACAACATGTATGTTATACCACAAGTTGGTAAAGGACAAAGCACCTCGAACAAACTCAAGTACCACGCCTCTCTTTAAGAGAAACACACCATACAAAAGTGGGAAAATACTTACAACGCTCTTTTACATACAACCTTAGAGTTGAAGCTGTTTGTGTTGAAGTGTTATGGCTATAGTGTTGATCTCCAAATGATGTTGCAAATGAAAGATCTTTGAGATCAAAATTTGGCCAAAAAAGCTTTATAAAGCAAGGCCAAAAGGGAGGATTTTACTTTTGAAAATTCTTTTCATGATCATAAATTCATGGAAATAAATGTTGAACAACCCTTTATTTATAGGGCTTAAATATGGTCAAAATAGACTAGAAAACCCCTTCAACCGTAAAAATTAGCTAGTAAAATTCTCCCGTTAGAGCCAAACAACTAGTTGCTAGTTGACTAGAGTTCATATACTAGTTGAATAGTCAAAAGTTGGTTAACTAGTTCATGTAATATGGTCGACTAGGCCAATTCAGTTCAGAGACAAATTTGGCTATGTATAAACTAGTCGACTGCAGTTCATTGGCTGGTCGACCAGAGTATTACTTCTAGTCGACTAGTCCATTAACATTAGTCAACTAGTTTTTAATACACGACTAGCCATTGCTCCAAACTACTTAGTCGATATGTATCAGTTCTAGACGACTAGTCAACTATAAAAACAGAATTTTTGACCTTTAAACTTAGGAAATAATTTTAAAAAGTATTTCAAAATATATTTAATGTATTTCTATGTGTGTGCGAGCTTCAACAAAAGACTTTAACATACTACCAAGACAAAAACAAAATTGCATATATATATATATATATATATATATATATATATATATATATATATATATATATATAATTTGAAGCTCTTTGATGCAAACTTGAAGTTCATCCACTTGTTTTGGTTTATTTGGACTCCATAACATTTGTTGACTCCACCCATCCTTAATTTTCATCATACATCATACATAAACTCAAGAAATTAATTTGTTGACTCCACCTCCAACCCCTGCTGCTGGACCCAGCCGATGACCCCCACCCAACAAGTGTACTGGCCTACCCAGCAGATGCAATTCAAGAGGCAGGCCCCACCACCACGTCAGGTGTGTCATCATTGTGGGAAGCCAGGACACTTTCGGTCCAAATGTCGGTCCTTTCTGAACCTTTGCCTAATCTGCGGCTCGAAGGACCATGGTGCAAGAGATTGCCCTGAGAGGAAGCCTCGACCTCCTAACCCTGCTCCAGCTAATACCCCTGCCAAGAATGCTCCACAACGACCACCACCTCCTCCTCCGCAACAACACCCACTTCCTCCTTAGTAGCGAGTGTTCCAGCAAGCACGACAACAGGCGCCACCGCCGAGGTGCCAAGCTTATACAATGACGGTGGAAGAGGCCGAAGCTACGGACCAAGTAATCACATGTACGAGATATCCCATTCAGCAACTTATTCTATTACTTAGAAATCGTGAGCTTAGACATGACCCTTATAACTGTAGGTATCGTCTTAGTAGCTGGTAAACCCGTCCTCACTTTATTCGACTCGGGAGCTACACATTGCTTCTTGGGGAGTCGATTCATCAACACACATGCCATTCCTGTTGAATCTCTGACTTCTCGTTGGAAGGTCAACATTGCTGTCAGTTCCCTACAGATAACTAGCGGATGCCTTCACTGTTCTGTAGTGATTTGTGGATGAGACCTTTTTGCCGACTTCATGTTGATAGAGATGCCAAGCTTCGATACTGTCCTTAGAATGGATTGGTTAGGGACATTTCATGCCACCATTGACTGTCATCAAAGGAGATAGAATTTGAAATACCCAACCATCCTAAGTTCGAATTCCTCAGCGGAAGTCGATCGGAAGGACCAGTAAAGTTTCGGCCAGACTTTCAGAGGCAGTGGCGACTGCAATGAAAGTCGAGCAAGAGAAGCCTGAAGTAGTACGAGAATTCTTGGACGTATTTTCGGATGAGCTCTCAGGTTTGCCTCTGGATCGTGGCCTCAAATTTACCATTGATCTTATGCCAGGTGCACAGCCGATATCCAAGGAACCTTATCGCATGGCACCGCCTGAGCTTGAAGAGATTCAGGCTCAACTGGACGATCTCATACAGAATGGATGGATACAGCCTAGTGTATCCGTCTGGGGTATCCCTGTGCTACTTGTGAAGAAGAAGGATAGATCCCAGCGCATGTGCGTTGACTACTGCGAGCTGAACAAGATGACGGTAAAGAACAAGTATCCCCTGCCTCGCATCGATGACCTTTTCAATCAGCTAGGATGATCGAGCGTATATTCAAAGTTGGACTTGAAGAACAGATATCATCAAATAAAGGTGAAGAATAAGGATGTCCACAAGACCACTTTCCGGACCAGATATGGATACTACGAATTCTTGGTGATGTCATTTGATGTGACTAATGCACCTGCTATATTCATGAGTCTCATGAACCAGGTTCTGTACAACCATCTAGACAAGTTTGTAGTTGTCTACATCGACGACATTCTCATCTACTCGAAGGATGCTCAGGAGCACAGAGAACATCTGAGGAAGGTTTTGGAGACGCTAAGACAACACCAACTGTATGCCAAGTACATCAAGTGTGAGTTTTGGCTCGACAAGGTGGCTTTTCTGGGCAACATCGTGTCGGGAGAAGGAATATCTGTCGACCCCGAGAAGGTAGCTGTTGTTCGAGACTGGCCGGTCGCTAAGACTGTGACGAAAATTCGAAGTTTCTTGTGACTGGCTGGTTACTACAGGCGATTCATCCAAGACTTCTCGAAGATTGCGGGGTCCATGACGTGATTGACGAGAAAGGATGTGGCATTCGTCTGGTCGATGGCTTGTGAGGATGCATTTTAGGAGCTGAAGAGAAGGTTGACTTCGGCCCCGATTCTGGTCATTCCAGACAGAATTGAAGGTTTCGAAGTATTTTGTGACGCTTCTGGCAAAGGACTTGGATGCGTGATGTAACAGCATGGCCGAATCGTTGCCTATGCATCCAGACAACTGAAGAACACGAGAAGAACTACCTCACTCATGACCTTGAGTTGGCAGCAGTTATCTTTGCCCTGAAGATTTGGAGACACTTCTTGCTGGGCGAACATGTGAAGATATTTTCAGATCACAAGAGTCTCAAGTACCTGTTCACCCAGAAGGATCTCAACTTGCGTCAATGACGATGGATCGAGCTGATGGCAGAATATGATATTGACCTTCAGTACCATCCAAGGAATCACGCCCCATCTCCAACAATACGGAAGACATGGGAAACGGGCCGCGGTACGGGGTACCAAGCATGAATGTGCTGTCAGGAAAAATACGCAGGCCACTGCAACAACTAGAACAACACAGACTAAGAGAACAACGTATCGCAGAGAAGCACAAAAAGTAAATGCTTCAACACAACAGAATAAGTACAGCTAAGCGGCGACAAACAAACAGCGGGAGCGTCTAGAGTCACCCACATAAGTATCAACTAATCTCATCATCTCATCATCATTACAGAAACTATACAACCTAGAAAGTACAACAGTAATCACTCAGGGGTACAAAACTGAGGGGGGAACAAAAGTAACTACAGCTCATCTTTCTCACCTTTGTGACCCAAACACCCACAACAACCACTCACAGCCTAGCTACCATGTGATCCAAATTGGGAAGTGTCGCCCTCCTGGCGTCTCTGCTGTGGCTGAGGACCCGTCGTCTCTGGACATGTACCTGTAGAGAAAGGGGGACACGTCACATCGTGCCCAGTAGGAAACTCTCCCACACCAAGGCTCTATCAAAGGATTTGTAGTGTCAACACTACAGTCAGTAAACACGACAAGGAACCAAACACTGAGAGTGACAATCCTTTAAATTTATTTATTTAAGTATTTGGTGTTGGAAACCTAGGCACTGAGTGTGGCATAAGGGACTGGAACCTCACCCAGTAAGGCAGGTGGTAATAACTAGGAATCCATACTGCGCTAGCCTGTCAGGAGCCTATGGTAACACCTCCGCCCACTCCCCGCCCTGGTAGCCCGACAGGAGTGCGAGTGTACCCAACACAAACCAACACAGACCCAATCCCGCCCTTTATGCCAACCCCAATGCTTTGGTTTTCCCCCACCCCTCCCAAGAGTGCTCACCCACCTCAAAAGTGGAAGGAGACACCTAGGATTTAATTTAAGTCATTTTCGGTTTTACAAGAATTAGTGGCATGTGAAACATAAATAACGCCTAGGTCAACCCCCTCGCATTTACATTCCTTTTTCCATACACTATTTGAAACATAAACTCAATCTCGCATTTCCAACATTTTTTGCCAAATGCAAATCCTTTATGTGTAGTTCTTCCGCATTGCACTTCCTTTCATTCAACCATCACCATTTTTACAAATCTCCATATTAAGGAATTTCAATAGCCACATGCAAATAGTAACTAAACATTCACAATTTTTTTGAACATGCAAGCAAAAGGGACTAAACATCTATTATTATCCAACATGCAAGCATAAACACCAACATCCACATATTAAGATACGAAGGCAAGTAATGTGAATGAAACCACTTTCTTTGGCATTAACATCAACATACTTCTTAAAGGAAAAGGAACATACAACTCAAATAATCAAGTTAACTATGCAAGTGACTAACCTAAGCATTTCAAAGAAGGAGATTCCTAAAAAAACTAGCTAGGTATTTGTTGTGCAAAGCTAATAAGTAACACTTAAAGGGGGATGAGGTGCCTCGCTTTTATAACCAAAAGAGGGGTTCTTAAAGAAGGTGAAGTTTTAAGAAAAACCCTTTTGTGATAATGGTCCTTTTCATGAAAAATTTAAAGAAGACGTTTATAGAAATGGGGGTTTGAGGAGGGAAAACTTGATGAATGTATGTAGGACTTCATACTTTAGCTGATATATAATACATCTTCAAGAAAAGCCTAATCTTTTTGTGAAAGAAATTTAACTTGTAAAATGCCTCTTAAGTATTTTCTAAGAAAAATTCTATTTTTTAAGGAAAGAGAAGTGGGTAGTAAAAGATTCAATTTTGAAGTGGGGAACATGATGTTTCATTTTAGGAATACATGGTTAGGGTCATTACAAGGGTCCTTGAAGAAAAACATAAACTTTTTCAAAGAACAATTTAAATTGAACAAAACCCTCTCAATAATTTTGAGGAAAATCACATTTTTAATGAAAGGAGATGAGGGAAGAGGGTAGAATTATATGATTGAAATCCTTAATAGAAGCTCCTTAAGAAAAACCTAGTCTTTTTGAAAAGTCATCACCTTTCTTAGAGTTACTTAAGAAAAATCAAATTTTGAGCCTATCTTCTACAAGTTCATAAAAATTTGGGCATGACCTCCCCTTAATTGTTGACAATCCAAGGCTTACATCATTCCAAGGCAAAGAGGATTTACTAAACAACTATTTTTTTTCATCAATTCTATGGAGTTTACTTAATGAAAGACAACTATAATTACAACATGAAAACACCATAAATAGATCCAAGATGGGTTAAGAATCCTACCTAGAACCTTAAGTGTGGTGATTAGAGATCCTTCTTAAGTCTTAGGCCTTAATCCCTTTCCTCCTCCTTCCACTTTCTCTTCACTTTTCTCGTATTCCTTTTTTTCTCTCCCCCTTTACTCTTTCCCTTTTCCTTTCTCTTTTTTTTTGCCTTTTTTTCTTGCTGGTTCGGTGGGGTAAGAGAAAAACAGAATTGAAATGGGTTTTTGGGAATTAAAAGAATAAAGAATGATGTAGAAGAAGGGAGAAGAGGTTAGAAGCTTCATGCAATGATTTACCCATAATTTACAAGATTGCCATTTCTTTTTTCTTCTTCTTTTTTTTTGAAATTCCTCTCACTTTCACTCTTCAAAAAAATGCACTTTAAGTTGTTATTGTAATTACTACACATGCCATTTAGGAAGACTTCCCCCTTCAATGAAAAATTGCAAATATGCACTTTTGTTGGTACAAATGTAAAACTTGTTGGACATGAATGCAAACATTGCCAAAACTTGGGCTAATGCATGAATTACTACTAAATATAAAAAGAAATATTGGCATTAGCACTTATAGGTGTTATAGAAGGTTAATATCGTACCAGATGCATTGAGTCGTCTCCCTGCAATGATGATCCTCACATCACAATGAAGGCTCAACATGAGATACGAGCCATGAAAATGGATGTTATATTGCCTGGAGTAACGTCTTCATTACTCAACCTTCAGATCCAGTCGAATTTGGTGGACAAGATCAAGGCTACCGAAGCAAGAGATGAGAAGCTGCAAAGGATCAGAGACATGGTGATGGCAGGTCAGAGGCCTGAATTCAAGATCCACGAGGACGGATCTTTGAAATTTGGCAACTGCATCGGTGTACCATCTGGAGATGTCAGAGAAGCTCTATTGGAGGAAGCTCACAGTTCTCCATATTACATTCATCCAGGCAGTACCAAGATGTATCAAGACTTGCGACAACACTATTGATGGCATGGTATGAAGAGAAGCGTTGCACAGAGTGTGGCGAAGTGTATAGTGTGCCAACAGGTAAAGGCTGAGCATCACTGATCTGCCGGTTTGTTATAGCCTTTGCCCATCCTACAATGGAAGTGGCAACACATTACGATGGATTTTATGACAGAACTGCCCAAGAGACGAAGGATAACGATGATGTCTAGGTAATCGTTGATCGATTGACCAAGTCAGCAAACTTCATCCCTTTCAGAGTAGGCCAGTCGACCGAGGTGCTTGCCAAGAAGTACATGGATGAGATAGTGAAGTTGCATGGTGTCCGTGTCAGTATTGTTTCAGACAGAGACACTCGATTCACGTCTCACTTTTGGAAGAGCTTACAGGAGTGTCTGGGGACCCGCTTAAGCTATACAGCTTACCATCCTCAAACAGATGGCCAATCAGAACACACCATTCAGATCATGGAGGAAACGTTGCGTGCATGTATGCTGGACTTCAAGGGATCTTGGGAAGACCATCTTCACATCGTGGAATTTGCTTACACCAACAGCTATCAGGCCAGCATTGGTATAGCGCCCTTTGCAGCGCTATATGGCAGGAAGTGTCGTTCTCCCTTGAGTTGGGACGACATTGGTGATCGAGAGCTCATCGGGCTGAACTTCATTGTTGAAGCAGTGGAAGTAGTTCGGACCATCAGAGAAAATCTATAGTTGGCTCAAGATCGATATAAACATTTGGCAGATGCAAAGCGCCGACATATGGAGTTCCAGCCTGGCGACCATGTGTTTTTGAAGATCTCTTCGAATCGTGGGATGATTCGTTTTGGACGAAGATGGAAGCTCAGTCCTCGATACATTGGTCCATTTGATGTCTTGAAACGAGTTGGCGAGGTAGCCTATCGCCTTGCTTTGCCACCTGCATGGGAAGGAGTACATGAAGTCTTTCATGTCTCACAGCTTCGATGCTACGTGAGTGATCCTAGTCATATTGTGGATTACTTCGAGATTGTTGTTCGTCCGGATCTATCTTATCAGTAACAACCAGTCAAGATCCTGGATCGACGGTAGAAGACCCTCAGGAATAGAGTGATCAACCTTGTCAGGATAATGTGACGTCATGACTCACCTGGAGAATCTACTTGGGAGCGAGAAGATGATATGCGAGAACGCTACCCAAACCTATTTACCGAGTCGGATAATCTTACTAGTCTCGAGGCTAGTTACGGAAGCTATGGTGATGTCAATAGTAAGTATTCATAAATATCATCTCTTTTTTTCTTGATGCTGTGATATCGCATTATATTTCATGTTATTTACAACCTGATTTACTAGATTACTATCATTTCTATCATTTATTTGCTTGAGCTTCTTCATAACATCAATTATTTGTTTCAGAAATTCGAGAATTCCGAGGATTGGAATTTTTTTAAAGGAGGGTAGGATGTAACAACCCGTTTTCATCAACACATCTAATTACGTATTTAATCTATTTTCACTTTTTTTTTAAAAACTATTTTATAATGGTTAGTCAAGAGTTTTATATCAAAATGACTTCAAAAATTTCTTACAAAAATATTTGGAAGCATTAAACTAGTTATGGTGTATTTCAGTAAGTTCGGGTTTCATCAAAACCTCTAAACAATTTTGATAAAAATTTATTTTCAATTATTACTGTTTTGGCTGAATGAATTAATTTTCTATACAAACATCATCAAAAACATTTTCAAACTTCTACAGTATCATGCTATGATCATTTAGGACTCCCCACATTAATTTCGTAATTTTCTGATATCAAATTGACCTAGAACCCGCAAACCCGCTTTCTGAACGTTTTGGTCCAAAACTCGTATATCCATAGCTCAAACCCTAAAATGGATCTTGTATTCGCGATCCTCGCGATGATACGGTTCTGTTGCTATGTTTTAGTAATTTTTCGGAGTCATATGCAAAAACGGTATTGTATTCCTCCGTTTTTACTAATTTCATCCATTAATCACTTTTTAATATTACTAATTACTAGTTACCTTAACCCCCACATGCTCAACACGTTTAAACGGTTTACAATTTTTTTCTAAAATTAGTCAAAAGTGCTAACCGCCGTATTAAAATTGTCTAGGTTAGTCAACCAAGCTAGCCACCCTATCAATTGCTCATTAACCCTATAAATACCCCTTAATCCCCGTTAATCCCCATTTTAAACCACACACAGCACTCTCTCCCGCTTTTGTTTTTTCGTTCGAATTAACCCAGGCTGCTCAAAAAAAACTTCACCCACTCTCTCTATCTCTCGTTCTCGCCCTCACCCTCTCACCTTACGCTCGACCCCACTCTCTCTCTCCGACGGTAGACCGCCGCCCTCCGCTGTCCTCCCGACACTCTGCACACTGCCACCACCGTGATCAGCCCCGAAATCCCACCCACCTTCGAGATCCCTCTCTCCTCTCCCTAGTTTACCCCGCCGAGACTTCCACACAACACCCCTGCACACGCCGTACCCGAAGCCTGCTCCGTCGCCTCGACTACCTCGCCACCTTCCTCCGAAGAAACAGCCGCACTCCGCTACCGTGCCCAGGCGTATATGCCACCGTAGCACATCACGAAGACGTCGATGTCGCTGCCTCTGAACGTCGCCGCAGCTCCGCTCTTCGACCTCGTCACCGTCGCTGCCCCCAAGGCTCTCTCCGAGCTCTGCCTTGATCGTCGCATCCCTCCTTCGCCGTCCCCGACGCGCCGCTCCGATGCCTTCCCACCCTCGAGAACCCCAGAGCGCCCTCGCTCTTCGAAGTCCTATGCCACTCGCCCCGTCACCGTCGACCGTTGCCTCCGACCGCCATGCTCCGACCCGCCGCCGTCTGCCGCTGACACCCTCGCCGCCCCCAACGTCGGAGAACGCCTCCCCCCTCTAATGCACGTAAGAACGAAGCGAAGGTGAGATTGCAAAGTATTTTCAAAACGTATACGTAAATACGAATTCGTATACTGTATTTTATAAAATATTATAAATGTCTTTAATAGTTTAAAATTGATAATAAATAATATAAGCCTCAGAAAAATACAAGGCCAGCTCCAAAAAATTAGAAACGACGTTCTGGACCCAATGGTGCTAGTTTCATCTCAATCAGATGCTTAGTTTTTCCACAATAATTTTTTAACCCTAAAACTTAAATTCGTTGTTTTCACTTAAAAATCCGTAACTTCTTATTTTCACGTAAACTGATACGTGAGAAAAATATATGTTGTAGCACTCTTCAAAACGGTCGTTTTGACAGCTCACTTGAACCATTCCGATATGTATTGCATCCAGAAGAAATTGTTGAATAAACACGTTACCTAATTAAAATTAGTTTTAAATTGATTTTTGAGCTTTTAAAAATTATAAAAAATAACAAAAGCTTCTGAAAAATATTTCCTCCTTCAGTAAAATTATTTTCCTCATATCTAGCCTATATAAAAATTTGGAACGTTTTTCGACAACGTTTTAATCAGTTTTAAAATCAAAACGATCAAATTATTTAGATAGGAAATGCTGTGTTCTTTAACCAATTATTCTTGTGTTTTCAGGTACCAGTACTTGTGCACCAACTCTAGTTGAAGCCATAGATCTAGTCCCAGCTTGCTACGACAACCTCGAAATCAGTAAGTCACGACGAATTCTAGATGTAGAAAATTAACTAGTGTAATTGTACGAACTTAGAACGCCATTATAGCCTCAGAACGGCTATATGACTTGAACCAAACTAGAGACCTAAACTAATAGGAAAGTAATCGACTACAGATTACTTTGCCAACTTTCAACTTTGGTGGTTGTAGCAAACAACCATCAACTTGGGTAAATTGTGTGCTAAACAACACTAACACGTGCTCGAAGCATGGAATCGACACCCCGAATGTTGGACTTGTCTTTATCCTCTAATTTCTTCGCATCCACTGTGCTTTGGCACAGTCTACTTTGAAATGAGTTATTACTTTCTGGTTTTCAATAAGAAAGTCAACCAGTTGTCCTGGTTCGACTAGCATCATGTGATACACCGTATGGAACATCTTGTGGAATATCCCGTATAACACTTGACACTTCACTAGGGTTTTTGGAGTAACTCATAGTTTGAGAGAGTGTGGGAGTGACTGGAGTTCATCTTTCCGTCCTGCTGCCTGTGTTTCGGCATCCCGTCCCGCTGCCTGTGTTTCGGCAAAATACATGTACTGCTGCATGTGTTTCGACATTCGTCTGGGTAAGCGCACCCAGGCAAGAGATGAACTCAATGGTCACATATTGTACTCTCTGACTTGAGTCACGTAGTTTTAGTGTTGCTTGCACGATCACCTCTTTGCAGTACATGCACTTTACCTACTACACCTGTGCAGTCACCAATACCTTACGTGTCGTACTTTTAGCTACAGTAGTAGCATGTTTCACTTGCCTAGCCTGCTTTACACCTGCACTATCACAGTACAGTTGTTCTATCCTTTTAGTCCCGTTCTTTTAGTCATGTTTACTTTTACTACTCAGTTGTGTACAGTTTTGCTCGGTACTTTACTTTTCACTATGGTCTGCTTGTACGTAGTTACTTTTGTCATACTTGTGCACTGCTTCTTTTCTATAGTTAGAATTGTTGTGACTTACCTTTTGTCACGCCCCGTTCTCCCAAGTACGGTAGGCGTAGCTGACAAGGTCGCCATAGTGTTCAGACTCAGACTTCGAGCCCTATTATCCAAATACTACAAGGCATTTTTTGTGGTTTAATATTAAACAATGAGCAGGCCACTGCAACACACTGGAATAGTACACAGAAAAGAAAGTGCTCCAACAGAAATAAAACACAGTACTAAAAAAGAAATACATCAACACAGAAGTTACATTACATCACATTACATAAGTTCATATACATGCATACATCAACTGTATAAAAGGGGTACAAAAGTGGGTACAATAGAAAGTAGAAACCCCCAACCCAAAAGTACAAAAGGACTACACCCGGTACAACTCACCCACTAGTCTAAACCCCGGAAGTCTAACTGAACGAGGTCGCCCGTAGGCTCAACCTCTGCTGAACTGGCACCGGTCTTTGGCTCTGGGACACCGCAGACTGCTCGGATCTCGAACCTGAAATCCACAAGTTGGGACACGTCAACGCGTGACCCAGTAGAACTCCTAACACTCTAGTAGAACCCAATTTTAGAACCGGTCTTCCTAACTAACCAACTGACTACAAGTGTCACATCAATCTCAAGAATTTATAGGAATTAAAGACAGGGCGTAAATGCTGAAAGGAAACGACAGTAAACAGAACTAAAATAAATAAATGATTAAATTAATTAAAATTAAAAGTTGTTTTGTTTTGGAACCCGGATAAACCGTAGACTGCTAAGGAAGCGGACTTCACCCAGGGTGGGTGAAAAGTGGTACTACTCCAGCGACACGAGCACTGGAGGGGCCTCTCGTAACTCCGTGTCCGAACGGGACAAGGCACTAGAGCAAGACTCATCTCGGTTTTTCTGTGGAAAACGGAGAAAACCATCAATTACCAGACATGGTGCGACACGAGCACACCACCGGCCTCTCTAACTCTAGTCAATTCCCCCTTACGGGAGTGACGTGGCGAGTGAGAAAAATAGTACTACGGTCCGCTCCTCAACACCTAAAGTTTACCCGTTTTCCCCCAAACCCACATCTGGAGTCTCACCCATTTCAAGAATGGACCGAGTACTCCCGATGTCAATTCTCTGCTCACTCACAATTTTTCAAATTATTACAACATTGCTTTGACAATGTTTCATTAGCGGTTTCAACGACCGCTTTCACTTCATGTCATACTTTGCAATTTCTCATCATCAATATCATTCTTATCCACATGAATCATAACATATTAAACATCATCATTAAGACATATCTCAAGAGCATGATAATGAAGTACAATTAACATGATCAAAATTAACTTAACAAAAATACAACTATACAATTCCTAAGCAAAATTACAACATGAATCTGCCAAAAACTGTCAGTCTAGAAAGAATGGCTCTGTTACCCTAACTGCAATCAGAATTGGCTCTCGGCCCCTTCTTCAAAGTTGTAGGAAATTTTCTGCAGTTTTCCGTAGTGTCCTCAGTTGTATTTTTTGATTTTTCTACTATTTTATATGATTTTTACAAGTTGATGTCCTGCTGCTAAAAAATTTCCAACAACTAGTTTTCCTAATAAACTAGTTTCTAACTTGTTGGATGTCATAATTAACTTAACTATGCTATCATAATAAGTTTACATCATTGTTAAGAGATTAATATATTTCTAATTCTATAAAAGATTAATTTCACTATTAACATACCTTGCTCAATTATGACTATCCTATAACAACCTATTCACTAAATCAAACTAGTATGTAGACCAACTCCATAAACACAAATAAAACACAATTTAACAAGATATCATATAACCCCTTCTTTCAAAAATTCAACATGGAACAACATTACAAATTTTCTCTTCTTCCTCTTTTTGTTGTATTAATACACCACGAGAACAAAACATATTAACTTGATAAAAACTACATGCTACCAATAAAAAAAATCATTATGGTACAAAATTGATTGTTCTAAGACATGAATCCTATCATGAAATTCAACATAGTTTTTAACACAAAATTGTTATACTTACTAACTAAATAAGAAAACCAATACTAAAACTAAACTTTACTTAAGTGATTAAGAATCCTACCTTGCAAAAGTCCTCCAAAATTGTTTCTTGGGCCCTTCATAATCCTTGATGGAGAGCCTCCTAGCCTCCTTCTTCAAGCTCCAAATTGGTCTCTAAAGTTTGGATTTTTGAGGTGATTTATGGGTGAATTTGAAGCTAGAAAGGTGGGGAAAATTTTTGGGCTCTTAGTAATTGAAGGGGAGTATTTTGGGATGGAGTTTTTTGGTGGAGGAATGAAAAAACAATGGAGAAAAGAGGGGAGAAATTTTTGGGCTGGTTAGGGGAGCAAGTGTGAGAGTGAGAAATTTTGATAATTTTCTTGGTTTTGTATTTATTTTGCCTAAACTTTTGTACCCCCAAAATCATATCCACCCTTCATCAAGTCAAGATGAGAGACATTGTTTTCTCTTTAATTCTTAGGATGACACCTCACTTAATGAGTTGTCATGGTAAAAGATTTTTTGGAATTTGTATTTTGGAAAAAATAAAAATACATGTTGAAATATCATATACACCTTAATACAAGTATTCATCCAAATACTCCTATTTACTAAATTCAAAAGATGAGTTTAAAATCTTTTAAAATTAATTCCTACACCAAATAATTAAAAGAAAAATACAAGCATACTCCCAAAAATATACGTATGCATTTACGCCAAAATCCGTACAAGTACAAGTACATTGAAATTGGGGTCATTACATCCTACCGCCTTAAAATAAATTCCACCCTCGGAATTTCAAATTAAGGAAGAAAGACTTTCTATACATCATATTACATATATAACAAAAATTACATCAGACAAACAAGTAAGGGTACTTCTCTTTCATCTCATCATCGAGTTCCCAGGTAGACTCTCCTGGTGACTCGCGGTGCCACATAACCCTCACTAGGTTGATCGACTTTTTCCTCAGCATCTTCTGCCTTCGGTCTAGAATGGCCACAAGCTGCTGATCATAGGTCAAGTCTGGTCGTACTTCGATCTCAAAGAAGTCAACGACACGATCCGGATTCCAACACATCTCCTGAGTTGCGATATGTAAAACACATTATGCACTCCCTCAAGAGATGCCGGTAATGCAATCCTATAAGCAACTTCTCCAACACGAGTCAGAACTTCAAAAGGTCCAATATATCTTGGGCTCAGCTTTCCATGTCTTCCAAAACGAATCAGCCCTCGACTTGGCGAGATCTTCAAAAACACTAATTCACCTGGCTGAAACTCCAAGTGTCGCCTCTTCGCATCCGCGTAGTGCTTATAACGATCTTGAACTATGCAATGATTATCTCTGACGAATCTCACAATATCTACGGTTTCAGCAATCATATCCGGGCTCAACAATTCACGATCTTCAACATCATCCCAACTGAGAGGAGATCGGCACTTCCTTCCATACAAAGCTGCAAATGGCGCCATGCCTATGCTGGCTTGAAAACTATTATTGTAGGCGAACTCTACCAGGTGTAGATGTTCGTCCCAAGAACCCTTGAAATCCAGCATGCATGCCCTTAGCATATCTTCTAGGATCTGAATTGTCCTCTCCGACCGTCCGTCTGTCTGTGGATGGTATGCAGTGTTGAAACTCGGTTGAGTTCCCAAGCTAGCCTGCAAACTTCTCCAAAAGTGAGACGTGAATCTTGTGTCACGGTCGGAGACTATGCTTACAGGTACTCCGTGAAGCCTCACGATTTCCTGCGTACATGACCAATTCAGAATCTAGACCAACAACAAAACAGAGAGAGATATAAAACAAGAAGTCTCACCTCCATATATCTCTTAGCAAGATGGTCTGTCGACTGGCCTACTTGAAATGGTATGAAGTGAGCTGATTTGGTTAATCGATCAACGATTACCCAAATAGTATCATGTCCTCGAGAAGTGCGAGGTAAGCCAGTTACGAAATCCATCGTCACATGCTGCCACTTCCACTCTGGAATTGGAAGAGGCTGCAGAAGTCCTGACATTCTCTGATGCTCGGCCTTGACTTGCTGACATATCAAACATGAAGCTACACTTCTAGCCACACTACACTTGTAACGACTGGTTTTCATGTATCTGGATTTATTATATTATATTATATGTTTTGGTGGATTTTCTCCTCATGTGTGGTTTTCGTCTCCGTAGCTTTCGTTTTCGATCGTTTCGTCGTGATTTTCTAGATTCTTCTTTAGAATCGTCGATTTCGGAGCAAGTCATTCGTGACGAGCTTCATATCGGTCATATCTTACTGTTAGATCAAGCCTATGAGTCTTAGGAATCGATCCCGGAGCTTCGCGCTCCATTTCGGAACTTTTGGTGCACGTTAGCCGGTACAAGAAGGAGAACCGACCGACTAGATGACGATTTAGTCGGTCGGCAAACCTTCATGGACTGACTAGTGGGCTTTGTTAATATGTTCAGGAGTTACTGTTTATCGTTAGTCGGTCTAAGAACGTTGGTTGACTGACTAGGTTGCAAACTAGTCGGTCAGCAATGCTTCTTTAACCGACTAACTCATTAACTATTTTTGGTACCTGTTACTGTTCACTTTTAGTCGGTCTAAGAACGTTCATCGACCGACTAGATGCCAAACTAGTCGGTCAGTAGCTGTTCTTTGACTGACTAAATCTAAATCCTATTTTTGTACAGGAGTTACTGTTTGGACTTAGTCGGTCTGCGTTGGCCAACCGACCGACTAGTTCCCAAACTAGTCGGTCAGTGGTTGTTCTCTGACCGACTAATCAGTGTCGAAACCCTAATTTTTGGGCAGCCGCCAGCCCTTCCTATTTAAACCCCTCCCAAACGTTTTCTTCTTCTTCCTCATGACCTAAAACCCTAGTTTCTCCCCCATTGAGCCCCCTACTACCTCAAACCCTTATTCCTTCATCCCAAGCCCAAAATCCATCATCCAAACCATCACTTAACACATTCTACCTCTCATCTTCCTCAAACCTTCATCAAATCCCCCAAAATCCCCCAAAATCCCATTTCTCCAGATTTTCCCCATCTATTCCAGATCTGAACCCTAGGTTCCCCGGAGCGTTTCTTCCGTTGCCGTGCTTGCTCGGCATCATTCTTCCGCCTCCGATACGGTAATAATCGATCTCTTAATGTTTTCATAACCCGTTGTGTTTTTGTGAAACCCTAATGAAATGAATGTTGTTTTGATGATTGTTTCTCCATAACAGCGACTTCCCCGTAGATTAGCATCCGTGGGACGAACCCTCGTTGATCGTCATCCTCGGTGCTAGGCAAGTGAAACTTGCCACTTAGGGTTTGAGCCATGTCTTAGGCCATTTGCTTGTTGTAGGCGTAAAAGAGAGTAGGCGACGAAATGATACTTGCCTAGGCGCAATTTCCGGAACTAGCTTGACAACGAAGCTAGGACCGTCATTTATCATGTTGCATAACTATCATGTCATGTTTAATTTTGATTAACGGTACGCGAATTAATTGTCATCCATGCTATCCATGTTGAATGTCGCATTCGTAGCACACGCTACAATACTTGTGTTTCCTGGCCCGTGTTCCAGAAGCGGGCTACGTGAGTTGGTAGATAGCCAATGCCCGACCTACTAGCTTCCGGCTAGGCACCCACTTTACGTGGGCATAACCCTACGCCATACATGTTAAATACACTTCCTGGCTCGTGTTCCAGAAGCGAGCATTCCGTGTTCGGGGTAATTCCCTGGCTCGATACACGTGGAGGGGTAGAGATAAACGATCACTTGAGCTTAGGAGTTGGCCCGATCAGCCACTCTAGCCAACAGGCGGAATCTCTGTGCACAACTTGTTTACTTGACTGTTCACTTGACGTGAATCACTTGACTTGTACTTGTCCGTGTTTTACTTGTTATCCGAGACATACTTGCTACTTGCACTTCCCTTTACTTGTCACTTCCATACTATACTTGCCATGCCATGCATCATACTATAACTGCTAGGTTGCTAGTTTACCTTATCTTCAGTTTCCTTGCCCAAGTCTTTTAGACTTGCTGACATGTGCCCCTTTACTCTTTTGGGTGACACATGTTAGATCCCGAGCCTGGGTCCGTTGTTGAGGACGAGGTGTTTGCGGACGTCGTGCCCGAGTCTGTGTTTGGCGAGGAGTACGTGGACACCGGGGACCAGTCCTAGTGTCTTCGTTGTGCTTTCCTCTTTTTGTTTTAGACTGTTGTTTTGTTGTCGGTGCGTAGCACCTATACTCTGTTTACGTTTGTCTTTGTTTGGCCTTGTTCTGGGCCTTTAGACTCTTTCTTTTAGCCTGGTGGCTTTTCTGGATGTTGAACTTAATTTTCATGTTGGACAAATTATGAGATATGAGATTTTATTTCTGTCTCTCCTTGTGTTATTATTATTGTTCCGTTTGTGGTTACATGGACCTGCTTACGTTTTATTGACGCTTATCGGGTTTGGGGCTTCACAGTTCCACTCTCGTGCGGACCTTTTCACGTCTCGCCTCCATTTTAGGGAAGCGGGGCGTGACATGTTTTGTTGGTGGCCCATGCAGGTCCTTCTGTACCTGTGAATTGTCGGAATAGCGATAATAATATTAGAATGTTCAATAAACTAAGTTCGACGTCCGGGTCATAAGCTATGAGTCTAATTGTTTCGTTTTCTGTGTCACTAGATGGCAGGAAGACGAATCACCCGTGGTGGAGGTAGTGGTGCGTCCCCTCATGACGAGGAGCCTGAGCAGGAACCCACCAATGGGGAGATGATGCGGATGATGCTTCAGATGATGCAGGTGCATCAAGGCGTGCTCCTGCAAGTCCAGAATGCTCCGGCTGGTCGAGCTCCTCGGGCGACTCCGGAGGCCCCTCGCTCCGAGCCGGGAGCGAAGCAATTTCGGGAGCTGGGTCCCGCATATTTTGATGGGTCTGAGGGTCCTCTGGCTGCCGATGAGTGGATTCGGAACATTGAGGACAACTTGAAGATGGCCAAGATCACCCCAGCTGGATGGGTTGATTTGGCGAAGAGGCAACTCAAGGATAATGCTCGGAACTGGTGGGATGCGGAAGAGAAGATGTTGGTGGAGTCGATAGCTTGGGCTACCTTTAAGTCCAGGTTTGATGAGGAGTTCTTTCCAAAGGCTGCTAAGAAGGAGATGCTGCAGCGTTTCATTGATCTGAAGCAAGGGAGCTTGACGGTGGACCAGTACCACCAAGAGTTCACTAAGCTTAGTCGGTTCGCGCCAAAGATGGTGCAGGATGCTGACGAGAGGGCTCAGAGGTTCTTGCAAGGACTTGCTTTGGAGCTCCAGAGTTTTGTGTCTTCCTCTGATCTGGACTCTTATCAGAAAGTTCTGGTCGCTGCAAGGCGGCAGGAGCTGAACCTGAGTCAGAGGAGAGGACATGTTTCTGGTGCTGGGAAGAGGCCTATGGAGCAGGCCAGAGCGGTGGTTAGGCCTGGTTTCAAGCCTAATCAGCCAGCTCAGTTCAAGAGGCCAGGAGGGCCTATTCTGAAGACTTGCCATTTCTGCGGTAGGACCGGGCACATCAAGGATCAGTGTAGGAGATTCCTGGGCCAGTGTGTCGTCTGTGGGGATCCTACCCATGTCATGAAGGATTGTCCGAGGTCGAAGCAGCCTTGGCGGGTACCTGTCGCAGCACAGCCGTTGCAGCAGAGAGCGTCTGTTCCCGCTGGATGTGGAGCGCCCCTTGTTCCACAGAGACAGGCCTTTCGGCATGCTGTTCCGTCGAGAGGGCAGGCCTTTCTGATGACTGAGGAGGAGAGCATGGCCGTGGACGAGGTTATTACAGGTAACGCTCGTTCTAGCTATTTTCTTCCTTAGTTAGTTTGAATGTTGATTATGTTGGTTGCTCGCTCATGTTTGTTGCTAGGATAGGATTTGATTGTTAGACTGTTTGCTAGGTGTGGTTTTGGTTTGCATATTTCCTGCACGAGTCCTCTTTGACTCAGGAGCGTCGATGTGCATTTGGCCCGGAGCTTCGTGGAGAAGCATTCCTTGTCGACGTCCTCTCTTCCTAAGAGCTGGAATATCGTCACAGGGAACGGTGTGGTCTCGGTGCATCGTGGGTGCAATTCTTGCCCGTTGGTGGTTTGTGGACGTGAGCTTCGTGCTAATTTCATTATCCACGACATCATTAACTACGATGCGGTCCTTGGGATGGATTGGCTTGCGAGCTTCTATGCTACGATCGACTGTCGGAGGAAGAAGGTGGTGTTCGAGATTCCCGGACATCCAGTATTTGAGTTCAGCCGTGGTAGCAGCTTGCTTGGTCCTGTCAGATTTCGGGCCAGGCCGGTGGAGGTTGTAGCTATGCAGATGGAGCTAGAGAGGCCAGCTGTGGTGCGTGATTTCAATGACGTCTTCCCCGAGGAGATGTCCGGTTTGCCACCTGATCGAGCTTTAGAATTTTCTATTGATCTTATTCCGGGAGCGCAGCCGATTTCGAAGGCGCCGTATCGTATGGCGCCTGCAGAATTGGAGGAATTGCGGAAGCAGCTGGATGAGCTTTTGCAGAAGGGTTATATCAATCCTAGTGTGTCTCCGTGGGGAGCACCGGTGCTGCTAGTGAAGAAGAAGGATGGTTCGTGTCGCATGTGCGTGGACTATCGGGAGTTGAATGCGGTAACCATCAAGAATAAATACCTGTTGCCTCGCATCGATGATATTTTTGATCAGCTTGGAGGTTCGAGGGTGTTTTCTAAATTGGATTTGAGGAGTGGTTACCATCAGTTGAAGGTAAAGAAGGGAGATGTCCCGAAGACAGCGTTCAGGACGAAGTACGGACACTACGAGTTTGTGGTTATGCCTTTCGGCGTAACTAATGCACCCGCAGTTTTCATGAATCTGATGAACCTGATTTTCTATGACTTTTTGGATAAGTTTGTCGTTATCTTCATGGACGACATTCTGATTTATTCGAGGTCGGAGGAGGAGCATGCCTCGCACTTGAGGACGGTATTGGAGATTTTGAGGAAGCATCGGTTGTATGCTAAATTTTCGAAGTGCGAGTTCTGGCTGGATAGAGTTGCTTTTCTGGGGCATGTGGTGACTGGAGAGGGTATTTCAGTGGATCCCGAGAAGATTAGGGCCATCAGGGAGTGGCCTGTTCCGTCGTCAGCGTCTGAGATCCAGAGTTTCCTTGGACTTGCTGATTACTATCGGCGTTTCATTAAGGACTTTTCCCGTATTGCTGAGCCGATGACCAGGTTGACGCGGAAGGATGTACCTTTTGTTTGGTCGGGTGATTGTGAGAATGCCTTTGGTGTTCTGAGGGAGAGATTGACGACTGCCCCTATTCTTGTTGTGCCTGATCGCAGCGGTGGATTTGAGATCTTTTGCGATGCTTCTAGCAAGGGTCTCGGTTGTGTGTTGCATCAGCACGGGCATGTTGTGGCGTATGCTTCGCGTCAGCTCAAGACTCATGAGAAGAATTACCCGACGCATGATTTGGAGTTGGCTGCTGTTGTGTTTGCGTTAAAAATTTGGAGGCACTTCCTGTTGAGTGAGAAAGTGAAGATTTTCACCGATCACAAAAGCTTGAAGTATATTTTTACTCAGAAGGAGCTCAACATGCGACAGCGTCGATGGTTGGAGCTCATGGCGGATTATGAGATTGATTTGCAGTATCACCCTGGCAAGGTGAATGTGGTTCCTGATGCTTTGAGTAGGCTTCCCGCGGTGATGATTTTGACCTTGCAGTGAAGATTGCAGCAGGATTTTTGCGAGTCGGGTGTGGAGATTGTTCTTCCTGGGGAGGTTTCTTCGTTGATGTGTATGCATGTACAGTCGACGATCGTGGATCGGATTAAGGTTGGCCAGGTTGGAGATCCGAAGTTGGTAAAGATTCGGGAGCTGGTGGAAGCCGGTCTGCGGACTGACTTTTTGATTCATGAGGATGGCTCGCTGAGGTTTGGAGCCAGGTTATGTGTGCCAGCTGGGGATATTAGAGAGGAGTTGATGGTGGAGGCACACAGTCCGCCGTATTCTGTGCATCCTGGTGGGACCAAGATGTACCGAGATCTTCGTCTAAATTATTGGTGGCATGGAATGAAGAGGAGTGTGGCTCGGAGTGTAGCCAAGTGTTTGGTTTGCCAACAAGTGAAGGCGAAGCATCAGCGTGCGGCCGGGATCCTACAACCGCTTCCGATTTCGGAGTGGAAGTGGCAACACATCACTATGGATTTCGTGACTGGACTACCTCGGAGTCCGAAGCAGAATGACGCGATTTGGGTGATCGTAGATCGATTGACCAAATCCGCGCACTTTATTCCGTTCCGAGTGGGATAGTCCACTGAGACGCTAGCGAGGAGATATATGGAGGTAAATTCTTTTACTCTCCGTTTTTATTTCTTTTTCCTAGTTTGGATAGTGATGTAACGTGAATCGTGCAGGAGGTCGTGCGACTTCACGGAGTCCCCGTGAGTATCGTGTCAGACAGAGACACGAGGTTCACATCTCAGTTCTGACAGAGTTTGCAGAAGAGCTTGGGTACGCGTCTGAGTTTCAGCACGGCGTACCATCCGCAGACGGATGGCCAGTCCGAGAGGACGATTCAGATTTTGGAAGACATGCTGAGAGCGTGCATGTTGGATTTCAAGGGTTCGTGGGAGGACCATCTGCACATGGTGGAGTTCTCTTACAACAACAGCTTCCAGGCGAGTATTGGCATGGCGCCTTTCGCCGCTCTTTATGGGAGGAAATGTCGATCGCCATTGAGTTGGGATGACGTTGGTGATCGGGAGATGTTGGGACCTGAGATGATTGTGGAGGCTGTGGAGGTCGTCAGGAACATTCGGGAGAGATTGAGGATTGCTCAGGACTGTTTTAAGCATTGGGCGGATGCTAAACGTCGTCCTTTGGAGTTTCAGCCTGGAGATCATGTGTTCCTGAGGATTTCCCCAAATCGTGGAGTGATTCGTTTTGGGAAGCGAGGGAAGTTGAGCCCGCGATACATTAGACCGTTTGACATTCTGGAGAAAGTTGGCGAGGTAGCCTACCGCTTAGCCTTGCCGCCATCTTTGGAGGGAGTTCACAATGTTTTCCATGTGTCGCAGCTTCGTCGATACATTAGCGATCCATCTCATACTGTGGATTTCTCGGAGATTACCGTTCGCCCCGATATGACGTATGACCAGCAGCCAGTGCAGATTCTGGACAGGCGTCAGAAGTCACTTCGGAACAAGGTTGTCAATCTTGTGAGGGTGATGTGGCGACACGGCTCGCCTGGAGAGTCTACTTGGGAGAATGAGGATGAGATGCGAGAGCGATTCCCACTTTTGTTCCCGGACACGTGAGTGTTGGGAAATTCCGAGGACGGAATTTTTCTTAAGTTGGGGAGGATGTAACGACTGGTTTTCATGTATCTGGATTTATTATATTATATTATATGTTTTGGTGGATTTTCTCCTCATGTGTGGTTTTCGTCTCCGTAGCTTTCGTTTTCGATCGTTTCGTCGTGATTTTCTAGCTTCTTCTTTAGAATCGTCGATTTCGGAGCAAGTCATTCGTGACGGGCTTCATATCGGTCATATCTTACTGTTAGATCAAGCCTAGGAGTCTTAGGAATCGATCCCGGAGCTTCGCGCTCCATTTCGGAACTTTTGATGCACGTTAGCCGGTACAAGAAGGAGAACCGACCGACTAGATGACGATTTAGTCGGTCGGCAAACCTTCATGGACCGACTAGTGGGCTTTGTTAATATGTTCAGGAGTTACTGTTTGTCGTTAGTCGGTCTAAGAACGTTGGTTGACCGACTAGGTTGCAAACTAGTCGGTCAGCAATGCTTCTTTAACCGACTAACTCATTAACTATTTTTGGTACCAGTTACTGATCACTTTTAGTCGGTCTAAGAACGTTCATCGACCGACTAGATGCCAAACTAGTCGGTCAGTAGCTGTTCTTTGACCGACTAAATCTAAATCCTATTTTTGTATAGGAGTTACTGTTTGGACTTAGTCGGTCTGCGTTGGCCAACCGACCGACTAGTTCCCAAACTAGTCGGTCAGTGGTTGTTCTCTGACCGACTAATCAGTGTTGAAACCCTAATTTCTGGGCAGCCGCCAGCCCTTCCTATTTAAACCCCTCCCAAACATTTTCTTCTTCCTCCTCATGACCTAAAATCCTAGTTTCTCCCCCATTGAGTCCCCTACTACCTCAAACCCTTATTACTTCATCCCAAGCCCAAAATCCATCATCCAAACCCTCACTTAACACATTCTACCTCTCATCTTCCTCAAACCTTCATCAAATCCCCCAAAATCCCCCAAAACCCCATTTCTCCAGATTTTCCCCATCTATTCCAGATCTGAACCCTAGGTTCCCCGGAGCGTTTCTTCCGTTGCCGTGCTTGCTCGGCATCATTCTTCCGCCTCCGATACGGTAATAATCGATCTCTTAATGTTTTCATAACCCGTTGTGTTTTTGTGAAACCCTAATGAAATGAATGTTGTTTTGATGATTGTTTCTCCATAACAGCGACTTCCCCGTAGATTAGCATCCGTGGGACGAACCCTCGTTGATCGTCATCCTCGGTGCTAGGCAAGTGAAACTTGCCACTTAGGGTTTGGGCCATGTCTTAGGCCATTTGCTTGTTGTAGGTGTAAAAGAGACTAGGCGACGAAATGATACTCGCCTAGGCGCAATTTCCGGAACTAGCTTGACAACGAAGCTAGGACCGTCATTTATCATGTTGCATAACTATCATGTCATGTTTAATTTTGATTAACGGTACGCGAATTAATTGTCATCCATGCTATCCATGTTGAATGTCGCATTTGTAGCACACGCTACAATACTTGTGTTTCCTGGCCCGTGTTCCAGAAGCGGGCTACGTGAGTTGGTTGATAGCCAATGCCCGACCTACTAGCTTCCGGCTAGGCACCCACTTTACGTGGGCATAACCCTACGCCATACATGTTAAATACACTTCCTGGCTCGTGTTCCAGAAGCGAGCATTCCGTGTTCGGGGTAATTCCATGGCTCGATACACGTGGAGGGGTAGAGATAAACGGTCACTTGAGCTTAGGAGTTGGCCCGATCAGCCACTCTAGCCAACAGGCGGAATCTCTATGCACAACTTGTTTACTTGACTGCTCACTTGACGTGAATCACTTGACTTGTACTTGTCCGTGTTTTACTTGTTATCCGAGACATACTTGCTACTTGCACTTCCCTTTACTTGTCACTTCCATACTATACTTGCCATGCCATGCATCATACTATAACTGCTAGGTTGCTAGTTTACCTTATCTTCAGTTTCCTTGCCCAAGTCTTTTAGACTTGCTGACATGTGCCCCTTTACTCTTTTGGGTGACACATGTTAGATCCCGAGCCTGGGTCCGTTGTTGAGGACGAGGTGTTTGCGGACGCCGTGCCCGAGTCTGTGTTTGGCGAGGAGTACGTGGACACCGGGGACCAGTCCTAGTGTCTTCGTTGTGCTTTCCTCTTTTTGTTTTAGACTGCTGTTTTGTTGTCGGTGCGTAGCACCTATACTCTGTTTACGTTTGTCTTTGTTTGGCCTTGTTCTGGGCCTTTAGACTCTTTCTTTTAGCCTGGTGGCTTTTCTGGATGTTGAACTTAATTTTCATGTTGGACAAATTATGAGATATGAGATTTTATTTATGTCTCTCCTTGTGTTATTATTGTTGTTCCGTTTGTGGTTACAGGGAGCTGCTTACATTTTATTGACGCTTATCGGGTTTGGGGCTTCACAGCTCCACTCTCGTGCGGACCTTTTCACGTCTCGCCTCCATTTTAGGGAAGCGGGGCGTGACAACACTTCATGTCGTGCCACCAAAAATGTTGTCGTAGATCACGATACATCTTAGTGCCTCCAGGATGGATAGAATAAGGTGAGCTATGAGCTTCTCTCAACAGTTCATCCCGAATATCACCTAATGGCACATAAATCCTGATCCCAAATGCAGAGATCCATCTTCATGAATATAGAAATCATCACGAAGTCCGGCTTCTGTCTGCTCATAAATCTTCTTTAACTTCACATCTCCAGACCGAGCTGCCTTAATCCTTTCAACTAAATCAGATTGAACCTGCAAATTCAACATCATCGTTGATGCACCAGGTAAGACAACCTCAATCTCCATATGCCGAATATCATCCAAAAGTTCTCTCTGAGCTGTTAACATCATCACTGTCGGCATGCGACTAAGAGCATCAGGTACCAGGTTGACTTTCCCAGGGTGATATTGGAGGTCAACATCATAATCGGCCATCAACTCAAACCATCTGTGCTGCCGCATATTCAACTCTTTCTGAGTGAACACGTACTTCAAACTCTTGTGATATGTGTATATCTTTACACGCTCACCCAGAAGAAAATTCCTCCACAACTTTAATGCAAACACTACTGCTGCTAACTCCAAGTCATGCGTAGGATAGTTCCTCTCATGAGTCTTCAACAATCTAGAAGCATAAGCTACTACCCTACCATGCTGATGGAGAACACATCCCAATCCTCTGCCTGACGCATCACAGTAAACCTTATATCCACCTGAACGGTCTGGAATCGTCAGGACAGGTGCAGTGATTAATCTATGTTTTAGTTCATCAAATGCTCGCTGACATTCCTCTGACCAACTGTAAGCAACATTCTTCTTGGTTAGATGAGTCATCGGTGCAGCGATCTTAGAGAAATCTTTGATGAACTTCCTGTAGACCTGGCCAATCCCAAGAAACTTCTGATCTCTGTGACTGACTTAGGAACTAGCCACTTCTCTACTGCAACAACCTTCTCTGGATCTACAGCTATCCCATCTCCAGATACAACATGTCCCAGAAAAGCAACCTTGGTCAGCCAAAACTAACACTTGCTATACTTAGAATATAACGGGTGCTGCCTCAGAGTCTCCAAGACTATCCTCAGATGCTCAGCATGATCTTCTTCTGATCTTGAATACACCAAGATATCATCGATGAAGACGACCAAAAATTTATCCAAGTACTCATAGAATACTTGGTTCATCAACCTCATGAATGTGGTTAGTGCGTTAGTAACACCGAAAGGCATCACTAAGAACTCATAATGACCATACCAGGTTCTAAATGCAGTCTTCGGAATATCTGATCCTCTGACCTTCACCTGATGATACCCGCTTCTCAAATCCAGCTTTGAATACACTCGCGATCTACCCAACTGATCGAAGATGTCATCAATCCTAGGAAGAGGATACTTGTTCTTCACAGTAACCTTATTCAACTCCCGGTAGTCGATGCACATCCTTCGAGATCCATCCTTCTTATTAACCAAAAGTACTGGCACATCCCATGGTGAAACACTTGGCTGAATAAGACCACGCTCTGACAAATCCTTCAACTGACTACGAAGCTCTGCTAACTCTGGAGGAGCCATACGGTATGGAGCCTTCGCAATCGGTTGAGTGCCTGGAATCAGATCGATGGTGAACTCCAAAGATCTATTCGAGGGAAGCCCATAGATATCGTCGGGAAATACATCAGGAAATTCTCGGACTACCTTCGGTAATACAGGTTCAGCATCCATCTCCATCATCACTTCTACTAGGCTGGCCTTAAACTTCAATGGTCCAATGGAACTACTACCACTAAGAAACTCAAACTCTGGATGATCAAGAATCTGAAACACTATCTTCCTAAGCCTACAATCTTTAGTGGCATAGAACATCCTTAACCAGTCCATACCAAACACTGCTTTAAAATGAGGCATCTCCATCACTAAGAAATATGCATACAGCCTACGTCCACAAATCTCTACAGGACACTGTCGGTATCTTGAAGAACTGCGGATCACTCCACTCCCTGTATGGATATTCCAACTTGAAGTAATGGAGTCTACTACTAAGGAATTCCTAGTCACAAACTGCTGAGACATGAAGCAATGGGATGCTCTTAAATCGAATAGTGACAAGGCAGGGAAAGATGCAACTCTAATAACACCTAAGAGAATAACACAAACTAACATAAAAGTCTAAACATCCTAGTCACAGTAACAAATATAACATACTATAATAGAAATAAGAACACATTCAACTCTAAAAAGAAATAGGTACCAGTGATCACTCGACCGGTGTCCTCTGCCTCGACAGCCGGTGAAAGCCTGACGCCTCGACGCCGCTCTCCTGGGGGTCTGCTGCTGCTGCTGCTGCTGCGAAAGCCTAGGTGGTCCTCTCTGAGTCACTGCACCATGCACTGGTGGAGTAGGCAGTGGAAGCTTCTGTGGAGCCGGCGGAAGGGTCCTCTGCTGCTGTACAGGTCGAACTGCCACAGGTGCCCCAGAACCTGAAGTCTGCCCCTGCTGATGACACTGCCTACTGATGTGCCCAGACTGACCATAGGTAAAACACCGCCCAGCCATAAACCTGCAATCCTTCTGATCGTACCCTGACTTCCCACAAATCTATAAGGCAACCGCCACTGTGGTGCTGGTGGAGCTCCAGGCCTCCGAAACTGAGTGGTCTGAGTGGGCCTCGGGAAACTCCTTTGCTGACCTGTAGGGTGCCTCTCTGATGCTGCTGGACCTCTACCCACACTCTTTAGGTGCGTCTCATGCATCCTGGCCGCCTCTAGTATGGCACTGTATGTAAGCAACACCTGGGTCGACATCGCTGCTCTGAACTCAGGGTCAAACCCCATCCTGAATCGTCTAGCTCTGGTGGCCTCCGAATGCACCAACTCTGGAGCAAACTTGCTCAATAGTGAGAACTCTGCATCATAGGCATCTACGCTCCGTCGTCCCTGAGTCAGGTGCTCAAACCTCAAACAAAGCTCATCCTTCTTCGTCTCTGACAGAAACTGAGCCTCAAACAGCTCTCTCAACTTCTCCCACGAGATCGGCTTGGTCAAATGTAACTCCTGAGCGTCCCACCAATCTCGTGCCTGATGTGTCAGCTATCTCTTCGCGGCATCCACCCATTTTTCTCTCGGGTATCTCACAGCCTCCAGGTCATCCTCAGAATGCCTAAACCACTCATCCACCTCCAGAGGACTCTCCTTGCTCGAAAAGGACTTCGGGTGCAAAGCTCTGAACTGCCTGATACACACTGGCTTTGGTGGCGCACCACTAACCACTCTATCCTCCATCGGCTGCATATGCTCCAGCATCCCTATAAGAATCTTCCCCATCAGGGAAGCCTCAGACGATGCAGCATCAGAAGCAGGAATCCTATTCTCGGACGATCCATTTCCGGGATCCATTCTGCAAGACGAACAGGGAAAACAATATTCAGTACCAAAATTGCGAATTATAATATTGGAGCCTTACTTGCACTATTCTTACGTGTATCATAGTGTGAGCTGACCAGTATGGGCCACCACAAAAACCTGTCACGCCTCGTTCTCCCAAGTACGGGAAGCGTAGCTGACGAGGTCGCCATAGTATTCAGACTCAGGCTTCGAGCCCTCTTATCCAAATACTACAAGGCATTTTTTATGGTTTAATATTAAACAATGAGCATGCCATTGCAACACACTGGAATAGTACACAGAAAAGAAAGTGCTCCAACAGAAATAAAACGCAGTACTGAAAAAGAAATACATCAACACAGAAGTTTCATTACATCACATTACATAAGTTCATATACATACATACATCAGCTGTACAAAGGGGGTACAAAAGTGGGTACAACAGAAAGTAGAAACCCCCAACCCAAAAGTACAAAAGGACTACACCCGGTACAACTCACCCACTAGTCTAAATCCGGGAAGTCTAACTGAACGAGGTCGCCCGTAGGCTCAACCTCTGCTGAACTGGCACCGGTCTCTGGCTCTGGGACACTCGTAGAGTGCTCGGGTCTCGAACCTGAAATCCACAAGTTGGGACGCGTCAACACGTGACCCAGTAGAACTCCTAACATTCTAGTAGAACCCGGTTTTAGAACTGGTCTTCCTAACTAACCAACTGACTACAAGTGTCACATCAATCTCAAGCATTTACAGGAATTAAAGACAGAGCGTAAGTGCTGAAAGGAAACAACTGTAAACAGAACTGAAATAAATAAATGATTAAATTAATTAAAATTAAAAGTTGTTCTGTTTTGGAACCCGGATAAACCGTAGACTACTAAGGAAGCGGACTTCACCCAGGGTGGGTGAAAAGTGGTACTACTCCAGCGACACGAGCACTGGATGGGCCTCTCGTAACTTCGTGCCCGAACGGGACAAGGCACTAGAGCGAGACTCATCTCGGTTTTTCTGTGGAAAACGGAGAAAACCATCAATTACCAGACATGGTGCGATACGAACACACCACCGACCTCTCCAACTCTAGTCAATTCCCCTTTACGGGAGTGACGTGGCGAGTGAGAAAAATAGTACTACGATCCGCTCCTCAACACCTAAAGTTTACCCGTTTTCCCCCAAACCCACATCTGGAGTCTCGCCCATTTCAAGAATGGACCGAGTACTCCCGATGTCAATTCTCTGCTCACTCACAATTTTTCAAATTATTACAACATTGTTTTGACAATGTTTCATTAGTGGTTTCAACGACCGCTTTCACTTCATGTCATACTTTGCAATTTCTCATCATCAATATCATTCTTATCCACATGAATCATAATATATTAAACATCATCATTAAGACATATCTCAAGAGCATGATAATGAAGTACAATTAAAATGATCAAAATTAACTTAACAATAATACAACTATACAATTCCTAAGCAAAATTACAACATGAATCTGCCAAAAACTGTCAGTCCAGAAAGAATGGCTCTGTTACCCTAACTGCAGTCAGAATTGGCTCTCGGCCCCCCTTCAAAGTTGTAGGAAACTTTCTGCAGTTTTTCGTAGTGTCCTCAATTGTATTTTTCTAATTTTTCTACTATTTTATATGATTTTTACAAGTTGTTGTCCTGCTGCTAAAAAATTTCTAGCAACTAGTTTTCCTAACTAAACTAGTTTCTAACTTGTTGGATGTCATAATTAACTTAACTATGCTATCATAATAATAAGTTTACATCATTGTTAAGAGATTAATATATTTCTAATTCTATAAAAGATTAATTTTACTATTAACATACCTTGCTCATTTATGACTATCCTATAACAACATATTCACTAAATCAAACCAGTATGTAGACCAACTCCATAAACACAAATAAAACACAATTTAACAAGATATCATATAACACCTTCTTTCAAAAATTCAACATGGAACAACATTACAAATTTTCTCTTCTTCCTCTTTTTGTTGTATTAATACACCATGAGAACAAAACATATTAACTTGATAAAAACTACATGCTACCAATAAAAAAATCATCATGGTACAAAATTGATTTGTCTAAGACATGAATCCTATCATGAAATTCAACATAGTTTTTACCACAAAATTGTTATACTTACTAACTAAATAAGAAAAACAATACTAAAACTAAACTCTACTTAAGTGATTAAGAATCCTACCTTGCAAAAGTCCTCCAAAATTGTTTCTTGGGCCCTTCTTAATCCTTGATGGAGAGCCTCCTAGCCTTCTTCTTCAAGCTCCAAATTGGTCTCTAAAGTTTGGATTTTTGAGGTGATTTATGGGTGAATTTGAAGCTTAAAAGGTGAGGAAAATTTTTGGGCTCTTAGTAGTTGAAGGGGAGTATTTTGGTATGGAGTTTTTTGGTGGAGGAATGAAAAAACAATGGAGAAAAGAGGGCAGAAATTTTTGGTCTGGTTAGGGGAGCAAGTGTGAGAGTGAGAAATTTTGATAATTTTCTTGGTTTTGTATTTCTTTTGCCTAAACTTTTGTACCCCCAAAATCCTCTCCACCCTTCATCAAGTCAAGATGAGAGACATGTGTTTTCTCTTTAATTCTTAGGATGACACCTCACTTAATGAGTTGTCATGGTAAAAGATTTTTTGGAATTTGTATTTTGGAAAAAATAAAAATACATGTTGAAATACCATATACTCCTTAAATACAAGTATTCATCCAAATACTCCTATTTACTAAATTCAAAAGATGAGCTTAAAATCTTTTAAAAGTAATTCCTACACCAAATAATTAAAAGAAAAATACAAGCATACTCCCAAAAATATACGTACGCATTTACGCCAAAATACGTACAAGTACGCGTACAGTGAAATTGGGGTCATTACACCTTTGGTTCCATTTATGGCACCGGCAGACGACGATGAGATCGAGGAAGTGGCCCCTGAGTTTGAGGGGCCAGAGTTCGACAAGGAGACTGCAGACTTCTAGCTGCTTGTGTTGTTATGCGTACTATGTTATGTATTTTCTTTCTGCATTTCCTTTCAGCATTTCCTTTATGTATTTGGTGAGAGAGTGCTGCTTGTTGTTGTACTTTAAATTTGGACTGTAATAATGTACGCTGGTTTGAGTATTGGTACATCTCTGGATTGTGGCTATATTGATTTCATTGGTAAACTGCAGACCTGCAAATAAAATCAAATAAGTAATGGCCCCCTGAGAGCGGGTCGTTACAAAATTTGATTTTGAGTCAATATTCTTTAACCAACCATTTTGACCAGTTAATTTATTCTTTTAGGATATTATGGCTTGGATTCCTTCGATAAAACACAGAAATATCCTAGTTTAGCATATGTTCAATGATTTTTAAATATAGTTAAATCGGATTTTATTCAACTATACCCTCCCACTATTTTCGTGATCATCTTAAGTCATATAGATGAACGAATAATAATATTTAGTAGGAAAGGGACTCAACCACCCTGAGTCTCACAACCTTGAGTTGACTCAACAAGTTGCTTAACTCTATGATGGGTAGATGACTCTTTATCAATCACATCATATGTGATTCCCTTATAGGTTTTTACCCTGAGTCACTTATGACCTTGAGTTGGCTCAACAAATCATAACGACTAGTCTAGCCAGATTCTTGCTTTCTTTGTCCAATCCTAACTTACACAGGCACTCGGTTATGTTCACGACGCAACGGTTTGGGTTAAGTCGAACTACATCACATGTTGGATGGAAATAGTTCCCAAGAGATATCCATGTTACTGCTTGAGTTGACTCAACAACTATAACATGGAATCCCTGGTTTACAAATTCCAAAAGCAAGGAGAGTTACGGCTAATCTTGAAGAAGATTTTAAACGTAATTGACTAGTTGTGATCGATGGTTTCACATAATCATAATTCGCATCCTTGCGGTCCAGCGGAACACGACCAGGGATTTGGCTAGGCCATGATCACTACCCCAGTCGAGCTAGGGTGATCCACAACACTAGTCAAAAACACTAGACCGGATCATGATCCACTGAAGGATACTAATTATTCATATGTGTGATATCGACTTGAAATGGCTTCATTAAAACTAGTTAATCATATCACCTAGTTGAATCCTAAAATTTGAAATTATTAGGATTGGTTAATAACTTTTATTAATGTCCTTATCAACTATAATGATTTATTAATGTCAATGTGCTATCCTAATCTGGTATTAGAAATTTAAAATTTAAGTTGCAACAATTTAAATCATAGCATTTTCATAATCATTATTAGAACAATTAAATTAATAATTATCGGTAAGGGCTACCCTAATCAATTATTAGGAGTTTAATTTCTTGCAATAATTTTAAATCATAACATGTCAATAAAAAATTATCTAATAATTTTCTGAAGGCTTTTAATGGCTATCCTAAAAGTTTTTCTTGAATTATCACATAATCAACAAGAACTATATAACCATTAAAAATACTAAACATTTTAGCATGAAAACTGATCAACTAAAATTATCTCATAAAATTTAGCTGAACATGCAACCTTAAAAATGTCTCATAAATTTAAGTTACAGAAATAATTATCATATAATTATCAAGCTCTAAATTTTAAAATTATCACACGATTTAAAATTAGATCTAATTTTCAAAAACAATTTTATCGAAAATAAAAATATTACATGAAACGAAAATTTAATAGCTTAATAAAAACCTCCATCTGATGGAGAAACATGCTGCATCATATGCACTTTATAATTACAGAACCATAAATCAATGTAGACTGGCTCTGATACCACTATAGGGTTTTCTTGGTCCTTAGGGATATAAAATTGACGTCCGGCCTAAGTCGGACAGATGACGAAATCATAAAAGCAGCGGAAAACCAACTTAAAACTATTTTAAGTTTAGCCCTAAAGAAACAACCCCAGCCAGAATCTCTACTAAGGATAGATCTATCAACCTATTGCAATTATAAACACATGTTAATTTAAACTACATAACTTTCACTTTGTTTCCGCAGAATATGAAGCGTTATTTTCAGCAACGTTTCTTTATCTCCGAAGTGATGCCCTGCGCGGCTTCTCCCCAGCCGAACCGCATCCCGAGGCGAGCAACACCCTTGTCGCCGAGCGGACCACACGCCAAAGAAAGTTTCATCTTAAGTGGATCCTCCGCCAAGACTTCGGATCCGATCTGAACTCCTTCGTAGCTTTGCTAGAGCCCGATTATGAGCAAGGAAGAATTAAGGAGAAGAGTGAATAATTTATTTAAGCTTAGATCCAAGCTTGCTCACGTTTAATGGAGCTACTCAGATCTGGAGCTTGGTGCGATTTTTAAGGAGGGGGTAGGCCCCTATTTATATAGGCGGCTGACCACTCCTCTTTCTCAATTACTGATGTGGGGACTAAACTTTTTGGAGAATAAAAATCAACTTAGTTTGCCTTATACGAAGGCCAAACTTTGACGAATTTTATCTCCCTCACGGTTGAACTCCAAAAACGATGTCATACACCGTTGCGAAGAGGGTTGAACGGTGAACACGTAGGAAAAAAACGGGGACTCATTCCGAGTACGTTTGACCATTCAAACGAGGTCTCAAAAATCACCCAAAACCATGCTTTTCACAAAACTGCAGCCGCCATCTTGCTCGCACAACCCTAGCACCAGGTGGGGCCCACCCGTGTGCCAAACGCGCAGCGTGCATACCTACGCATAGCGCAGGCATGTGTAGCTCCCTTGTTGAGCACGGTGGCAAGCCCGGGCTGTGCTCGGGCCAACTGGGTGCCTGGCGCGGTGCCCCCTAGCGGGCGTAGGTGCCCACCCGCCCTTTGGGCGTGGGTGCCCGCAATCCAGGCAGGTCGGGCACCTGTCTAGCGGGCGCCAGACCTACAATGCCCAATTCTGGGCTGTAGGCACAGTTTTGGCTCTATTTTCTTCGTTTGGAGTCCGTTTTGAACGTCGTTTGAACCTGGGTTTAGACTGGAATGTACCCGTCATCCAGGTAACCTTTTCCTTGCGTTTATTATATTAAATATGCTCGTAAACATTTTACGACATATTTAATTCTGTTTTGCATCATATGCAAAATTCCCACATCTAATATATTCTAAAGCTTTTTTCACAAACATTTTGTAACGTATTAATTCCATTCCATCCAATCCATCATCTCCCTTAATTCTATACTTGACGAAGGTCTCGCTCTATGTGAGACCATACAGCCTTACTCTACAACAGGTGGAGCTCGAAACCCCATATGGTAGTAACCACGAGCAACAGGTGACGTCCTTGTTTTGGTATCATAATTATTTGGTTAACTTATTGACATGCGTATTGTCGGGACCGTCCTGACTGTTTCGGTGATGAATACCGTAGTTTTAGTCCCCTCGTCAAAACCACGTCGCCTAGTCAAGCCTAGGGTATGGTCAAACTGTCAACCCCAATAGCTTGAACTTGGTTAGTCTCCATTGGTCTTTAGTCAAATAATGTTGGACTTCTTCCAACATACTTTGGCCAAAGTATTTCACTAAAGACCGAACCAACACATGCGACACTAACTCCCCATAACGGAAAAGAAAATTTTTTTCTTGGTCATTACTCTCCTCGCATGCTTCAAGTGTCATATAACCAAAAACCTTTCGACATGCCTTGCCCCGAAGCTAGGTCAGAAATCTAGGTGACACCGTTCACGTACAGGTTTGTACAATGACCTCAAGTCTAAGGACCAACTAGCCTATCAACACTATGAGTTATCACTGACAGATTTGTTAAGTTAACCATGTGATAACTTTCGTTAGGTCGTTTAGTGGACTTATTCTCTAATGAGCACCTGTGTCTCGTCTCCGACTTCGCTAAGTCGAACGACCATGAGATCATCGTCACCACTCCATGGTGAAGACAAAGACACAATGGTCTATCCGATGTTTCGATATCCTTTTTTTGAAACATCTACGACCATGAACGATTTCAGACTTATGCTACAATGGTCAAACAATTCTCCATTATCGAGATCCTCATTTCGATACTTGTTTAACCTCGCATTAATTCTTAGGACTTTACCTAAGTTCTAATGTCGACTACATTATTATTAACTTAAGTAAATTCTTACCAAGCAGTTTACTGTTATTTTGAACAAGACGTTTGTACACGTACACAGAGATAAATTGCCTTGAGGGCATACCCATCTCCCAACAGTGATCACCTCATGTGATTACATTAGGAAATCAAACTCTTCTTATGTTTGGTTTCCTAATTTTTAGGTCTCTCACACATATGCATATTGCAGATATTATGCTTAATATTTAATTTTAGCATACCCATTGTTTGTGTGATGTTTCATGATTTTGAAAATGTTTTCAAATTTATTTTTCATGAAAATAAGGACCTTGTGGATATCATTGTCATGCATACACTTATTGAATTATGTGTATTGAATCATGTGTATTGAGATCATTTTTTTACAATTGGTGTCGATTTACAATTGGTTATTATTGGTCTTAAATTCAACCATTAGATATTGCCATCATGTTTCATCTTATACTTTGTGTTAGTAATGTCATGTGTATCAATGTGATTGATTTTTCTCTATCTATGCTTTGATACACTTTAGGCACATGGCTCCAAATATTATAATTTACAATTGTTAAAGAGTATTATCTTACAATTGGTATTATCTCAATTGTTAAAGATTGTTTATCTTTTTCTTTACAATTGGTATTAGTTCCTAGAATTCAACAATTTGACCATTTTTATGATCTAGGGGGAGCATGAGATAATGATCGATATCCACTAAATTTTTACAATTTGGTATCATACATCTCTTAATCTCTTGATTATTTGTCATTTTTATGATTGGTATCAACGACAAGATATTATTTCTTGTATGTTTGATGTCCACCTTTTTGACAATGACAAGGGGGAGAGAGATAGGATTATGTAAATCATATCTTTTATGTGGAGAGATATATACAAATGGGGAGAGATATGGGGGATTATGTAAACAATGCATGTAGAGTATGTTATTGATTTTATTTCAATTGGTTTATGTAATACATGCCTATTATATGTCACCATTGTTTCTTATTATTTCAATTGGTTTATCTCATTTTACAATTGGTGCATTTTAGTAGGGGAAGCTCATTAGCATTGTGCTTTATTTTCTTTATGTTTACATAATGTGTGTCATCATCAAAAAGGGGGGAGATTGTTAGGTATTGGTGTTTCATACCAATATTATTTTGATGATGATCACAAGATTATATTGTTGCTAATGTCTCGTATGTTTTAGTCTCATAGTTAACAAATGAAGAATATCATTTTTGGAGACTAAATGCTAGGTGCAAGGATGGACATCAAGAGGAGCAATGCCAAAGCTTAGTGAACTTTAATGTAATGCCTTAATAGATGAACTAATTCATTCATGCATATGTATTTTCCATCTTAGTGAACTTTAGGGTTATTATAGAAATCATCACAATAGGTTCATCTTGCCAAATACTTAAACTGAAGTTTTTGGCTCTCCCACAGTCGACTGATGAAGGCAAGACATGTGACTGGATGATCTACAGGCGCCTGGACAGCCTTCTACAGCCGACTGGTGTATAGCTCAAGCAACATTTCTTGACTCTTTCTTGAGCTCTTGGAAACAGATGACTGACGTTTATATTATAGGCGCTTGTCTCCCATCAGGTGCCTGGGATTTGTTTTCGTGTCGTCTGTGTGCCAAAGTGTGTAAACTTGCATTTCCTGGGTGTCAACCCACTTTGTAAGTCAGTCAACTGATGCGAGGTTTTCAGTCGCCTGTCAAATTACATGCGCCTGAGAATTGGTCATCTATCGTTTGAAGGCGCTAGTGCGAAAGTTGCATTTTTCTCAGCTCCTTTCCATCCCATGTGACATTCGCCTGCTAAAGGATATTCAAGCGCTTGCACATTGTACAAGCATATGTATAGTATTCTACAGTCGCCTGTCATGGCTCAGATTATAGCTGGTGGAATTTTTATAGCCGTTGACCAGTCGACTGTCAGTTATTCATCAGCCGACTGTCCTAAGCGTAAACTGCCAAAATCTAGCCGTTGTAGATTTATTCATTTGGGCTTTTTGCTTAGGTTTGAGGGTTTATTTGGGGTTCCTATATATAGGAGAGGGCTTAGTTCATTAGCACCTCTTGGAACTACTGAAGATCATTTGAGAATCATTAAGCCACTCTCAAACTCTCTCATTTCCCACTTAAAGCTCTAAATCTCCTTCATGCACTAAAGTCAAGCTCAAGGAAAATCATCCAAGTGAAATCAAGCTCAATCTCATCCCTTGGAGATCATCTTCCATGCCTTCTTCTTCATATTGAGTAAGTTCCTTTCAAGGTATAGGTAAGAGTATTTGTTTTACATTGTTTTCTTTAAAACCCTAGCTTTCTATGTGAGAGCTAGTTACTCTCTGTGTGAGAGTATAACTTTCTGTGTGAGGGTTGGTTGAGAACTCTGTTTGTGAGAGTTAGAGTCTCTCTGTGTGAGAGCAAGGATTTCTCTGTGTGAGAATCCAAAATCCTCTGTGTGATGTATCTCTGTGTGAGATTGTATTCACTTTTCTTTGTAAGAATCATAGTGGATATTGGTGTGGCTGGACATACCCAAGTTTGGGGAACCAGTGTAAAATCTTGTGTTTGTATTTGGATTGGTTGTGTTGATTAATTCTTCTTGCACTTATTATTCAGCATTTGCAAGTTAAATTTTAATTGCACAATTTATTGCCATTACTCTATTCGCCCCCCTCTAGAGTGTGTTGTTAGTATTGCAAGTGTAAGACAGTCCTTAAGATGATGCTGTGTTAGCATATTCTTCATCCTCGTCTTCCTCATCTTCCATCGTCATTGAAATAGTACTCACTGAAGGGTAAAGTTGTCGTCATCAAAGGTTACACGCCGAGTGACAAGATGGCTCCCGTCAGTGAAAGTAGGGATATTGTTGACGAAAACCGTCAGTGAAAGTAATTTCAACATATTAATAAAATTCGCAGAAAAAATTAATTTTCGCTGATGGTTATTCCCCTCAGTAATGACCAGGTCAAGTAAAATTAGAAAATTAAAAAACGACAAGTTTTTAAGGATCTCAATTGTTTAAAACAGTAAGGAATGCCAACGGCCAGAAGGCCGATTGGCATCTCCCTCCGCTTTCATGCGGGGCCACCAGGGTTCGAACCCAGGTGGTTGTGTTCTCTGCACGCACAGTGTGCCTGCTTTCTGACTGATCAAAAAAATAGTAAGGAATATCCAAAGGGAAAAATACCAACAAAGTGCTCCTCAATGTATCAATCGATTAAAAAGAAAAAGCAGATGAACATCACACAATGTCTAAATCTGTACATCCTGTGGAATTAATGTGAAGCCAACACTGTCGTCTGCAGACAAATAAGCCATAAGGATAGATTTCATTGCAGCAGGCGTTTGTTTTATTTTGTGTTTTGTGGTTTGCAATTTAGCCCCGAATATGTTAGCTTATTGTAAACTCATCCTTATGTACCTGCAGTCTAACTACCCTAACCAACCTAGGTTTGCAAACGGGTCGGATCGGATTGGGTACTGTAGGGTCACGTTTGACTCAGCCTGTTTAAGCATCTGGCTGAACCTGACCTATATCTAATTGGGATCGAAAACTAAAACCCGTAACTGAACCGAATTATATGGGATTACTCAAACCCGATCCAGATTTCAATTTTTCCCACTTGCGGCCAATCTTTGCCACCATCTCTCGTCGTCGTAATCGTTGATGCCCCTTGACGCCCCCAACGCTGCCGACCTCAAACCTACCCCTTCTTTCTCACTCATCCCTCACCATCCCCCTCTCCCTATATATCCCCGTTTTCACCCCTCATCATCGGCATCGTCGCCACGCCTTGGCCTATGAAGGTCTCCAACCTCCTCCTCATCCCCCCCCCCACACACACACACACACACACACACACACACACAAAATCTCGTTGTGGGTTGGATCCAGATCAAAATGGGTCGCCCCCCCACCCCCCAACACACACACACACACACACACACATAATCTCGTTGTGGGTTGGATCCAGATCAATATGGGTCGGGGCATTTAAACCATACCCGATTTGAATTTTATCTTAATCAAGCCAGGTTGATCTGAATACAACCCGATCCCGTTTTGACCCTTAACCGAACCCGAAAAATCCGGATAGGATACGGGCCGGGTCGTCGGGTTCAAACCAGTTTGACACCCCTAACCCAATGTGACCACTGTGTGAATACAACGTGGACAACTGTACTAAACAAAAAACACAGAGAGAGAAAAAGGTATGAAAAAAAAAGCTATCGAGTTGGTGGTCGGTTTGACCAAAAGTTAAGGCAGAGAGAGCAGAGCACCAATTGATGCATGGCTGTAACTTGGCTGGAACATCTGAGAACGTGAGCTGTCAAAAGAACAAGCCTTTGTTAATTGTTAATTACTTACAGTTAATGATAGTTTTGGCCAAGCGTTTGTCGCAGGTTCTGAACTCTCAACCCTTCGTCTTTGAGAGGCAGCTCGTGGGGCTGGTGGGTTGGAATGAGTTGGCCTGCAAGCAGGAAAATGATGGAGACGCCATGGGGGCGTGCTCTCCTTCATGCTGCTCACTGAGCAGTGTCTTTCTGCACTAATTTATTTGCAAGTCCCTTTTTGAGATTGGGAGGAGTGCTGGGTTAATTAACTAGGGTTTTGGTTATCTTTGATTTTGGTATATTTGGCAAGAGAATTTGCAACTTGCATGATCTCGTTGTACTGATCATGTGGCATGGTCGGTGGATTCGCTGATTTGGTCGTATCTTATGCGGGTTCGGGGTTCGGGTTCGGTGTTCGGGTTTGGATTCTTACCCTATTCATTTGGATCTTATATATGATATGGATATATGGATTTAATGTAGAAAAGATGACACCTGATCTAATAGATCAGGTGGCAAGACACAAAAAGGTGGAAATATATTTAGGCTACACTGATCAATGATAGGTTGACTGATTGATTGTTTTGTTTTGTTTTGTTTTTTTGGGTTGTAGTAATATACCATCCTTTAAAAGGCACGTAAGAACATAATGTTTAAAGCCCACAGGCACGATTTTTCTAATTGACCAAACGGGTCTGACTTGGAGGTACATTCCCTTCGATAATTTTTATATATAGCCCAACATTTTGGGCATTAAAAGTGGAAGAAGAAAGAGATAATTTGTATTGACTTAACTTGATACTTGGTTACAATAATGATCTCATATTGTTAGATCATTAGGCCGACACTCGAGGAAGGAAGAAGTTAGTCGCCAAAAAGCCTATAAAGATAACGTCGGGGCCCATTAAGCCCACGGGGCCCGTAAAGGATATTAACCATTGACCCGGTCAAAACCGACATGTCATTTGCTCGTTGAGCTTCCGTTGCTTGAGGAGGCAGTTGATAATGGGCTCATAAATGGCGGAAGAAGTGGAAATCGGTTATGGTTATTTATTAGGAATAATCGTGCCACCATAATTGGTGACCGGTATTCCCCAACGTCATTGAACAAAGACTTGAATCTATAAATATAGAAAAGACAAAGAGAAGAAGGTGAGACTCCCAAGGTACGAGATACCTGATATTCTGACACTTTACTCTCCATTCTCCTATAATTCTTCCTCCAAAGTAGCTTGAGGTGATTGACTCGAGACGAGCCTCCGTGGGTCGATCTTGACAGCCCGAGCCTTTATTATGTCCAGCTCTAACTTAAGCATGGGAGGAGATTTGGGTCGGAACCAAGATCCGACCCCCTTGACGACTTTCTGTGGTGCGGGAAGCTCGTAGTTCGACCCAGCAGGAAGGTCAAACGGTCGTCCTAATCGATCGATCGAGCTCCATCCCAACGCTCTCAGTGTACTTTGCTCAACCGAGGGTCACACTTCATTAGCTGACGAGGCTCCATCTCGACAGAAGTGTCCACGTCAGCTCCACTTATAGTTTTGCGGGATCCATCTGTCAACACATATATATACTAAGTCATAATTACACACAAGAGCCCAAGAGACTCTCACCAAAACTCAAGCGTCAACAGAATAATCCAAGAGACACTTACACACTATCCTAAGAGACAACAAACTAAATTAGGGGACGAGTACATGAAACTAGAACCAATAATTATTCTCTTAACATTGGGAGTATGCAATCTTATTCTCGATAGAATCCTCTATTTTCATTTGATTTTGATTCTTTTTATTTGCATCAGATTCTAGTTGAGTGTTAAATAAGTCGAAGGTGCATGTGCCGGTCGCATATTGTGGTGAATGTGCCTCGCATCCATTCCGAGTTTAACTCGCCAACGCCTTTAGCTGTTGTGGTGCATCTGTCGGTCGCATGATCGTCCGACTACTGACAGATTGACCATCCTTGCTGGTCCACTAGCGCTACCACTACATTATTGACATCATCCATGGGAACTTGAACATAACCTTGAGCAACACTCGGGATACAGAGAGTATAAATCAACTTAGAATAAAGGATGGTGCTAACAGTAAGCCTAATCATCCAAAAAAGGAGGATGTGAAGCTCCGCCGCCCCTGCTACAGCAAGAGACCTAGGGATGCGAGGCGACACCACCCTTACTAAGGGGAGGGTCATGAAGTCGTCCCATCGCCACCGCAATGGCATCCCCAGTCATTGGGCTACATTACTATTGAAGCTTTTTAACGTCTTGTAAGGACAACTGGCTCCGATGCAAGCATAAATACCTCAAGTACAACATCAACAAATAAAACATCAAGCTCAACTACACAGTCATTGTCATGCCATGTTCTCCCAATATGCGGAAATACTTACATTCTCGGGTATTCGTAAGGAACGAAGGAAGACAATGCCGCAACAATATTCGGACCCAAGGCTTTGACCCCTTGCTCCAAATACTACTAAGCGTAAATCGTGAATTATAGAAATTTTTCTGTATGCCAGTACGATACACTGGAATAGTACAGATAAGGAAACATAAAATGTGCTCCAACACAAAATAATCCACAGACAATTACAGAGAACACAAAACATTTATATACAATAATTTAAGACAGTACAAGTTACGTACATCAGCTGTACAGGGTCCAAAAGGGATAACAACAAAATTCCACAACCCACAAAATAACTGTGTCCACACACAGATATAACGCACTCCCTAAACTACCCCTGGGAACCCAACTCCACAAAATCACCCTCTGTGGGGTCCAATTCTAAATCGAAGTTCGGTATAATCTCCTGGATAGGGTCTTGCTCTGCCATCACTGACTCTAATCATGGGAAAAAGGGGAGGGACACGTCAACATGTGCCCAGTAGGAATCTAACAATCCTAGGTAGATATGCGAGTCTCAAAATTGTTCTACCTAACTAAGGGTCAGGCTACAAGTAATATAATGGCAGACGAACTAATTTTATATTTTAAAAGTAAGAACATTAACAGGCCCAATATCCGCCCGATTACAGAGGTTGTGGGGTCGGCGACGGCCCAATACCCGCCCGCTCAAGAACTCCGGGGCAGCTCGAACACCAACAGAGGCTGCGAGGTCGGCTCCTCCCTATCCCCTCGGCAGCTCGCCATCAGATCTGGAGCGGTCATGCTGGGTCGACGACGGCCCAATACCCGTCCAATTACAGAAGTTGCGGGGTCGGCGACAGCCCAATACCTGCCCTCTCAAAGAACTCCGGGGCAGCTTGCCCACCAACAAAGGCCGCAGGGTCGGCTCCTCCCTATCGCCCCCTCTCAGCAGCTCGCCATCAGATCCGGAGTGGTTATGCGGGGTCGGCGACGGCCCAATACCTGCCTGATTACAAAGGTTGCAGGGTCGGTGACGGCCCAATACCTTCCCTCTCAAAGAACTCTAGGGTAGCTCGCCCACCAACAGAGGCAACGGGGTCGGCTCCTCCCTCCCCCCTCTCGGTAACTCGCCAGCAGATCCAGAGCGGTCATGCAGGGTCAGCGGCGGCACAATACCCACCCAATTACAGAGGTTAGAGGGTCGACGACGGCCCAATATTCACCCTCTCAAAGAACTCCGGGGCAGCTCGCCCACCAACAGAGGCCGCGGGGTCGGCTCCTCCCTATCCCCCCTCTCGGCAGCTCGCCATCAGATCTGAAGAGGTCATGCGGGATCGGCGACGGCCCAATGCCCGACCGATTACAGAGGTTGTGGGGTCGGCGACGGCCCAATACCCACCCTCTCAAAGACCTCTGGGGCAGCTTGCCCACCAACAGAGGCCGCAGGGTCGGCTCCTCACTATCGCCTCCCTCTCGGCAACTCGCCATCAGATATGGAGCGGTCATGCAGGGTCGGCGACGGCCCGATACCCGCCTGATTACAGAGGTTGCAGGGTCGGCGACAGCCCAATACCCGCCCTCTCAAAGAACTCCGGGACAGCTCGCCCACCAACAGGGGCTGCGGGGTCGGCTCCTTTCTATCCCCCCTCTCGAAAGCTCGCCATCAGATCCAGAGCAGACATGCAACTCCACAACATTCTTATTCTCATCAGCCTTGGGCTCGTCATAGCAAAATGTTGGGGGCATACACATACAAGGCATAGTTCGCATAACAGACAAAACAAACAACAGCGATAGTGAGGAAAAAATTTCAATTTTATTTCATATTACCTTTTTACATCTCAGGGTCAAAACAAAAAAAGACTCCAGGCTCGGCCCCATGGGCCGGCCATACATTTTCGCCCTAGCTATGGCGCCTCAACTCAGCCGTCGCTCCTTGACTGCCGCCCTCCGGGGCCTGGGAGTCTGCCTGGTCGCCACGATGGTCGCCGCCGGCCGGAATCTCTGTCGCCTCGGCCTCAGAAGCAGTAGAAGCCTCTGCTTCGTCATCGAACGCCGCTAACAGACGGGCGACGTCAATCTACATGTTGGGGTAAAGCTTCCCCAGCCTCGCCTTCGCCCTCTCGAAGCCGGCCTCCAGACCGTCGTCGATGCCCTCCGCCCTCATGGCCGTTAGCGCAGGGACGAGCTCGCTGTTCTGGTAATGAAAAACTGCCTAGACCCTGACCTTGTCCAGGTCGACCTTCGCCAGCTCAGCGTTCTGCCGCTCCAGCTCGGTGATCTTTGCTCCGGTCGCCTCTTTCTCTGAGGCCAGCAGCTTCTCGGCGGCGACCCTCTGGGCCTCTTCTTCGTGGACCCTCTCCTGCAGCTCCTCGGCGGCCTTGTCCAACCTAGTGGTCTCGTCCTTCTAGGGCTTGTAATCTTATTGGACCTTCGCCAGCCTCTCGGTGGCGTCCTTGAGGGCGACCACCTTCCTCCCGAGCGTCGCTTCGAGCCGGTTTATCTCCGACGAGTGTTGTTGAAGAGACACCAGAGCGACGACCGCCTACAAAGAAGATCAAAAATTATAAGCATATCGGAGAAAGAAGGAGTTCGGCATCTTGGTTGAAGGGCAACGAACCTGCATGCTATGCCAGATGGCCGTGTCGCAAAGGCGTTATGCACCAATATCCCACAGGGCCTCTTGGCCCCTCGGCAGCATGCTATTCTCCGCTAGGCGGGCCGCCATGTCGGCCTCGTCAAAGACAAACTCTTGGGCCCCCATCGGGTAGCGCGACGCAACGATCGTCTCCGGCGGGATGGCGAGAACTGCCTCCTTCGTCGACTTGAAGGTGGCCAGTGCAGCCTCGCAGCTCGGATGGCCCAGCTTCCCCAGCCCGTACGAAGGGCATCCGTAGGGCCAGGTCGCGACCACATGATGGCTTGTAGTGGTCGATGCCGTCGGTGGGTCTCAGTGGGGCGACCGAACTAGTGGAGATGGCAGCAGTGGCACTGATCGACGGGCCTTGGTACTCAGCGGCCACAGGGCCTACTACGGGCTCCTCCAAGTCGAGGTTGACTACTCCGCCAGCTGCAGCCTCGCTCGAGCAGGATGTAAGAGCTGTGGCCACAGGCGCCTTCCTTGATTTCTTGATCCGCTCCCCTTTCTCGGCCTGAGCGGTAGCGGATGCCTCCAGACTCCGATTCTGCCTGGCCTGTGCCGAGCTCCTTAAGGCGGGCTGCTGGCCCTTACCCTTGCTCAGCATCTGCTTTGACGATGCCTCCCTCGCCTTCTTCATCACCTCATTCATGGACATGCTCATGGTCGCGCCTGCAAAAAGAAGACAGATCAGGGTGAGCATTTCAGAAGTTGTTCGCGAACTCAGAGTACCTTCAAACCAGACGTGTTGGGCGATCATCTCACCTGCAACCAGGTCTTTGAAGACCCTGCTCTCCCTTGGGATCTCCTCCAGAATTTTGACGTTCTCTAGGTCGCTCCCCTCCAAGACCACTTCGGCATTCACTGAGGGATTCAGAGTCCCCCAGTTCGACCTCAAAGCCAAGTCCGCCGGAGTCGAGACAAAGGCGAATCTCTCCTTCCAGTCCCTCACCTTGCCCGACAGCTCGAGGACGAGAAGTCGGCCACACTTTGCACAGACATAGTAGTATTCATCCTTCCTCTTCGCCTCAAAGAAATGCTGGAAGAGCAGCAGCATCGGGCTTATTCCATGGACGGAGCAGAGGACGAGGAAGCCGACCATCGCGCTGATGGAGTTCGACATCAATCGAAAGAGGGGAAGTCTGAGAAAGTGGAGGATGAGAAGAAGGAAGGGATGGAGCGGAAAGCGGAGCCCTAAGGCGAAGTTCGGGTAGTACACGCCGACCTCGTAGTCACTAGGGAAGCAAACCCGCTCGCTGGTCTCGGGGAGGCGAACTGTGTAAGGGGGCCGGATGTACTTGGCACAGATCTTCGGGATCGCGGAGGGCAGTAGCTGAGACATTTGAGCCAGAATTTCCGCAGGGACCACAGCCATGGTTTGATCGACCTGGAATTAACTCCAAAACGATGTCATTTACCGCAAGTGCACGGTATAGCGGTGAGCGGGTATCGAACATGGGAAAGCGCTATACTACCTATATACTCCTAGGTTGAGTTAGACTTGCAGGTTTATTGGTGGATGTGGAGTATGGAGGGTCGTAATGGTGATGGATGCAAAAGTCGTGTCACTCAACGTCGCAAACAAGAGACTCCGCACAAAGAGAGAAAGAAAAGAGAAAAGACTAGGGCGTTGGGACTCACCACTAGGATCACCGGATGTCGATGCTAGGTTAGGACTCTTACGTTGCAATGGTTTTATAGGGATTATCGCATCTAAGAATTGGAATTTATGGTTCTAAGCACTATGAATCAACGTATCGCATTAACCCATAGGCGCACACGACATGTGCATTAAGAATCGACAATATTCACGCCACTCTCGTGGACGGAATAATCTCAGCTCAAGTCACTCTCATGAGTTAGAGCTTCGATGTATTTTAATGGCTCTCATTGACGCAATGACGGTAGCCTTTAATTAGTAATATAGTTCGTCGGTGGATCCCATCAAGACACGAGCTGGGCATCGTCACAAGTCCCAATTGAATCCACTAACTCCCTAATTAAGCCTAGAGGATACTCCATAAGCCAATCGATTCCACCGACCGTGGGCACGATCTCAGTACGAGTTCTCCTACAAACTTTGCAAGATCAACCAAAATACGTCCCTTTTATACCAACACAACCTAAAAATCACAACTTTGCATCTCAATCCTAAAATCCATGAGCTAATCCATTAGCCCTAGAAAAGACTACTCAAGCATAACAAACATTATGAAAAAAATAGATATCATTGCTAGCATCATAGAAAAACAATAAGAAGAACTAAAATAGAATTAAAGAGATAGAATACTTAGCTTAATACAAGAGGAGTGGCCTATGGCATGGCCTAACTCCTAAAAAAGTCCCCAAGAGCTCCAAAGAAAATAAGATCTAACCCTCTCCAAAAACCTCCCTCTAATGACGGCTACAATCCCTATATATAGTCCCTCAAAACCCTAGCAAATAACCCAAGAAACCCTCTGAAATTCGTGCCCAAAATCAATTCTGGCCGTAACTTAAGTTCTGGGCCATAGTGTGCTCGGTCGAGTAGCCCCCCTACTCGGTCGAGTCGGGTTTGATTTCCAGAGCCTGTTTTTACCTTCTTTCTCCAATTCTCTGCAGCTCGGTCAAGTAGGTATGCTGCTCGGTCGAGTAGCAGGTCGAGTAGTCTTGCTGCTTGGGTCGAGTATAGATTTTAGCATTGCAGCATCAACTTGCAGAAATTCTCCAAATTTCATCTGACCTCCAATTGACACGTTCTTGGCGACGTTGGAACCGTCATGAAGTATACCATCCATAAAAAATATGAGAAAAATACTTTGCCAACTAGAATGATAGCAGATCTCAAAAGAGTGAAAGGCTGTCTAAAAATATGGGCGCTTGCCCTACTCGACCGAGTAGTGTTCGTGCTCGGTCGAGCTACAATGGGTTACTGCTTTAGCTTCAATATGCTTCTTTGGAAATTGGTTCAGCTCGACCAAGTAGCCACCCTACTCGGTCAAGTAGGGTGTAGCCGTCTCCATGCGAACTCTGCGTCTCAGCTCGGCCGAGTAGCTGTTATTACTCAGTCGAGTCGACTGGGAATCTGACTCGGTTGCTTCTTGGCTTCTCCTTTCTCTTTCTCTTCCTCCTTTCTTCCTCTAGTCTTCTTCTTTGGCACATCAAGCATGTCATCATGAATCTTCTTGGTGCTCTCACGTCGCCGATCGTCTCATTGACTCTAAATTACTCCAATATCGCTCCAAATCCCTAAAATGGACTTAAACGCTCCGAAAGTCTATTATTCCAAATAATAGTGTAAAAGCATATAAAATGAGGATTTGGAGGGTGAAATATGTTATGAAAATATACGATAAATCATGTAAAATAAGAGCATATCATGGTTCCACCGCCGCCTGTGACCGTGGCGGCTCTGGAGGCCTTGGCAGTCGACTTAGGCGCCTTCCCTTTCTTAGGAGTTAGGGTCCCTCCTGATCACCGATGGTGAAGCGACGGCCTGTTCAACTGTCGTGTCTCCCTCCCGTTGTCCCAGCTTGGACATCGACGGCATCTCCGATGCCACCGGTTCTGACTCGGTGGTGCCACCCCTGCCAACCTCCCCGAAGTACTGTTCGACGTGGACAATTGAAGAGGAAGAAGCCGCGGAAGAAGCAGATGAAGGCATCGATGGGATCGAGAGTATACCCAAAGCAGAAGAGACAAACAAAGCTCCGACGGACAAACGAACGACGGTAATCGACGGTAGCTGCTCTCGACGATGCGAGGGGGGAAAGCTGAAGCTTCGAAAATTTTGGTAAAACCCTTTCCTACTCCCCCTCCGTCTCTATTTATAGGAGGAGGCAGGCGATCATAACCGTCTGGCGGGGGCCATGTGGCGAGATCCGAGCGGGTTTAGGCCGGCGCCTCGAATTCTCGTCCAATCCCCTCAGCCACGTGTCATCTATTCAGCAAATGGGTGCCTCGAACTCTCACCGTCGTCGGATCGCCATTATGACTTCTGAGATTCGACAGTCGGGCTGACCGTGTCAAACATGAATAACAGAAGTAATTGTTACGACCTGTAGGCCGGCCCATGAAATTAAGGCATGTTGTCACGACCCGCTTCCCTAAAATGGAGGCGAGACGTGAGAAGGTCCGCTCAAACGTGGAGCTGTGAAGCTGCACGCCTGATAAGCGTAAATTTAGTATAAGCAGGTCCCTGTAATTGCAAACGAAACAACAATAATAATAATAATATGAGACGGATATGAAATACCAATCCCACAGTTTGTCCACAAAATATTCAACATCACAGAAAAGCCACCAGGCTAAAAGAAAGAATCTAGAGGCCCAGAACAAGGCCAAACAAAAGGCAAAAATAACAGAGTATCAAACTAGGTGCCACGCACCGTCAACCCAAAAGATCTAACAAAACTAGACGGAGACACTAAGACTGATCTCCAGTGTCTACGAAGTCCACGTCCAACACGGGCGCAAGCTCGGCGTCCGCAAACACCTCACCCTCAGCAAGTAACTCGGGCTCAAGGTCTAACACGCGTCACCCAAAAGAGAAAGGGGCACATGTCAGCAAGTCTAAAAGACTTGAGCAAGGAAACTGAAGGTAACTAACAACCTAGCACTTATAATATTAAGCAATGACATGGCAGTTAAGTATGATGCAACAGTTTAAAAGAGAGGCAAGCACGCACTATGTAGCCAAAGCTACCAATTCACTAATCACTATTCACTTATCACTGTTTATCACTTAGTGCATAGAGAGTCCACCTGCTGGCCAGCTCGTGGCTCAGGCCGCTTATCTCTATCACTATTAATCACTTGTACACTAGAGATTTCGCCTGCTGGCCGGAGTGGCGGATCAGGCCAACTCGGGGCTCAGGTGGCCGCTTATCTCTTACCCCACCCATATGTGTCGAGCGTTGGGGTTTCCAACTACAGGGCTCGCTTCTGGAACACGAGCCAGGAAAATAATAGCATTGTAGCGTGTGCTACGCAATCATGATGACAAATCAATATGCAATGCCAGGAACAGATGTTTGCGTACCGTTAATTGAATTTAAACGTGACAGGCAAAATGCAATGACATGAACATATTCGCGTACCGTTAATTTAAAGTAAATGTGACATACAAGCATGATGAGGGTGACGGACCAAGCTTCGTTGTCAAGCTAGGCCAAAGGCGTCTAGACGGCTATCCTTTCACCGTCTAGTCTCTCTTACGCTAAAGCAAGGGAAATGGCCTAAGACATGGCCCAATTCAAGAGATGCAAGTTTCACTTGCCTGATACCGGGGTTGACGAGCAATGAAGATCGTCACAAGCTAACTACGGAATAGATCGCTGTTATGGCAAAACAATCATTAGAACAATGATTCTAAATCGATTTCTTATTAGAATCCTAACTTTCTAATAATCCATTTTATTAGGGTTTCACACATGTCAATGGGGGTTATGCTAACACTAAAGGAATCGAGTATTACCGTGAAGAGGCGGATGAGCGATACCGAGCAACCACGGCAACGGAAGAACGATCCGGCTCAGATCTGGAAATGAGGGGAAAATCTGGAGAAATAGGTTTGGATGTGGATTTTGGGGGTTTGATGAAGGTTTGGGGAAGATGGAAGGTGGGTTGTGACAAGGGAGGGTTTGGATGATGGAGGATGAGCTTGGGATGAAGGATTAATGGCTTGAGGAAGATGGGGGCTCAATGGGGGAGAAATTAGGGTTTTAGGTCGTGATGGAGAAGAGAAAAACGTTTGGAGGGGTATTTATAGAGTTTGATGGCGGCTAGGGCAAAACTAGGGTTTACAGTACTGGTTAGTCGGTCAAAGAACAACCACTGACCGACTAGTTTGACATCTAGTCGGTCGGTTGACCAACGCAGACCGACTAAGTGTAAACAGTAACCCAGACGAAAATTAGGATCTAGATTTAGTCGGTCAAAGAACAACTACTGACCGACTAGTTTGACATCTAGTCGGTCGGTGAACGTTCTTAGACCGACTAAGAGTGAACAGTATTGATACCAAAAATTAGTTGAAGAGTTAGTCGGTTAAAGAAGCATTGCTGACCGACTAGTTTGCAACCTAGTCGGTCAACCAACGTTCTTAGACCGACTAACGATAAACAGTAACTCCTGAATAATTTAGAAAGCCAACTAGTCGGTTCAAGAAGGATTGCCGACCGACTGGATCGTCATCTAGTCGGTCGGTGCCCCTTCTTACACCGGCTAATAAGCACCAAAAGTTCCGATACGGAGCGCGGAGCTCCGGGATCGATTCCTAAGACTCCTAGGCTTGATCTAACAGTAAGATACGACCGTTATGAAGCCCGTCACGAATGACTTACTCCGAAATCGACGATCCTAAGGAAGAAACGAGAAAACACGACGAAACGATCGAAAATGAAAGTTACGGAGACGAAAACCACACATGAGGAGAAAATCCACCAAACATATATTATAATATAATAAATCCAGATACATGAAAACCAGTCGTTACACATGTATGCAGTGGGGGCCCAAGTAAACATCTCATGGACCCTCCTGATGGGACGCAAGCCGAGCTGAAGATCGCCTCCGTCCAGAGAAGCTCGTCTCGCCCCGCCACAAGCTCGCCTCCAAGGTCAACCAGAGAAGCTCGCCCGCCCGACCGTCGAGCTCGTCGTGCTGAGGACAAGCTCGCCTACCCTCCAACAAGAAGCACCGTCCGGGGGAGCCGAGCTTCATCACGGAGCTGTAGCTCGCCTCTGAGGGCAGCCAGGCCTAAATATCTCTGATAGGGTGACGTAGGCTCACGTCTTCTCCATTAATGCCAGAGATTAAGGGTAAGAACTGATGGCCGCCTCTCAAGTCTCATTAATGCACCTGACACCGTCTGACACCATTAATGCAGGAAATATCCCTGACATAGCTAGATGACCTATCGCTTCAGCACTCGAGTGCCAGCATGGTTGATTCGACAGCTGACAGGATGGCGAACAACCGCAACTCAGCCCTATAAATACCCCACTCATGCCTCCATAGAGGGAGTTGGTCAGTTAAAACTTCTAACTTATTTACATATAAAAGGTGGGTTATCTTCCACATATCTACGCCTTCATCATAAGCTCGCCATGCTTCGCCGATCTGTCTTAAGATCGCCAAGCGTGCCCGGTGCCTACATTTTACGTCAACAGCTGACTTAGGCATCGTAGAGGCTACGGGCTGACACCAGCCCCGTCTTTCTGACAAGTTGTTTTCGCAGGAAGCTCGTCTTAGCTACCGGGAGGCAGCGACCTTCGGGCGACCTTCAGGCGACCTTGGATCCTTCACCTCTGAAGCGAGTTCCGAGTCGTGCTGACCTCTTCACTACCCAAAAACTTGTAAATCATTGTACCAGTGATTCCCACTTCAAATAAATTTCATTGTGTGCGAATCTGACCCGCAACAGTAAGTGATAGAGATTCCAAGGTGAAATTTATTAGGACAAAGCTCTTGTACTACCTACCATCCTAAAATTGATGTGCAAATAAAGGTGACAAATAGAACACTCTCAGCTCTTCTTAGAAGTTTGGTGAGTAAAAATGTCAAAGATTGGGATAACAGACTTTTCCATGCTGAATTTGCATACAATAGAGCTTCATCTTATGCAACAGGAAAATGTCAATTTGAAATGAATTATGGAGTGAATCCTGTCACTCCCATTGATCTGATCCCACTTCCTACTAAGTTCCAAGTGAGTTTTGAAGCTGAACAGCGTGCTAAAGAAATGAAAAGCTCTATGAACAAGTTAAGACCAGAATTGAAAAGGTGAATGAGTTGTACAAGTAAAAGACCAACAAACATTGCGACTCCCTTGAATTTAAGCATGATGATTTGGTTTGGCCTCATTTAAGGAAGGAAAGATTTTCCTCTAAAAGGAAAAACTAGCTCGTAGCTCGTGGAGATGGCACTCTCAAAATAATTGAGAAAGTTGAAAGTAATGCATACAAGCTTGAATTGCTTGGTAAAACCAATATTTCTGTCACTTTCAATATTGGTGATTTAACTCCAAACTTGCCTAAAATGAAAATGTTGAGGATTTGAGGGCAAATCCCAATCAAAGAGGAAAAATGATGCAAGAGCAAGTATGACTAATCTAATGTTGGCAAATAAAATTAAAGAAATTTCGAGTTCCAATTTTATCTCCCGATTTCAGATTGGTCCTCAACTGTTTTGGTCCAAGTATTTCTTAGTTGGCACCCTTAATTGGTCAATTATGAATAAAAGTGATTATTTCAGCATTTTGTTTCCAAACGAAGGCATAAAAATCAAACTTAATGGCAGCTTGAGAAGAGGGATGGAATGTGAAGATTCCTTACTTTGTAATCAGCCTAAAAAGTTGTGTAATCAACCTAGGAAGTTATGTATTCGACCTAGTGAGTTGTTGGACTGCTAAATGTTAATTTATGTTATGTAATTTCGATGTGTTGTAACTCTCCTTTAAAAGAAAGTGCTTGCAACTTAGAAGAGGAGGTTAGTTGAATGAGAATTCTCAAGTTGCAAGTACTTTCAAAACTTGTTGTTAAATCTTATTTTCTTTATCTAACTCGTGGGAACGTTAGTGGTGAGACAAATGAGACCTTTGTCAATAGGGTTTATCAATTGACAGGATGATTTGACCTTTAATCTCAGTTGTGATGGACTCCATTTTCCGATCTTGAGTGGTGACATAGCCTTTATCTCATATCTCTTTCTTTCATTTTATCATTCACTTTATTCACTCCATACATTCCTTCACAAGCCAAGCATCAACAATTAAACGTTTTAGGGTAGTTATCCATGTGGTTAAATAAACATTGTTTTGGCGAACAAAAGGCCAGCCCATATACCTGCGATGTACGCCATATACCGTTCGCGCTGCTTTCCATGTTTGATGCAACAAAAATCCATCCGTATCGTACAGCTATTAGCCTACAGTCTCCATCTGACCCGTTTCAGATTCAAACCGCCCCAAGACCGGGCGTCGGTGGCCGGTCCACCCTCGAACCCCTCGGCCCGGTTCTCTCTCCCTTCCCCTAAAAAACCCACGGCGTCGATCTAGCCCTCGGAATCTTAACATTTTTGCACCATCTCTTCGTTCACCCACTTTCGCACCCGCTCCTAACTTTGAGCCCCATCGCACAAACGTGCGGTGTCCAGGTGGGTCCCGCGAGGCCCACGCTCCGGCGAGTTAAAAACAGAAGAATCCTATATTGGACCACCGTATGCGAATCCCATCCCTATATTTTCTCCCATTTCCTCCCCCATTTTTTCGCCATCGTGGATCCAGCAGATCTGCACACCAAACCCAGAACCCGAAAATGGGATCAGCTCCGCCTCCGGCCACCCCAGCCGCATTCAAGATCTTCATCGGCTACGACCCCCGCGAGGCCGCCGCCTTCGACGTATGCCGCCACTCCCTCCTGAAGCGCACCTCGATCCCCCTTGAGATCCACCCCGTCAACCAATCGGACCTCCGGTCCTCCGGCCACTACTGGCGCGACCGCGGGCCCACCGAGAGCACCGAGTTCTCCTTCACCCGCTTCCTCACCCCATTCCTCGCCTCCTACGAGGGGTGGGCCCTCTTCGTCGACTGCGACTTCCTCTACACCGACGACATCGCCAAGCTCGTAGCCCTCACCGACGATCGCTACGCCGTCATGTGCGTCCACCACGAGTACGCCCCCAAAGAGACGACGAAGATGGACGGAGCGGTCCAGACCGTGTACCCGCGCAAGAACTGGTCGTCGATGGTCCTTTACAACTGCGCGCATCCCAAGAACAAGACCCTGACGCCGGAGATCGTCAACAAGGAGACGGGCGCGTTTCTTCATAGGTTCTCGTGGCTCGAGGACGGCGAGATCGGCGAGGTTCCCTTCGTCTGGAATTTCCTGGTTGGGCACAACAAGGTCGACGAGAAGGATCTGGAAGGGACTTTCCCGAAGGCGATCCACTACACCATGGGCGGGCCGTGGTTCGACAAGTATAAGGATTGCGAGTTTGCAGACCTTTGGTTGAAGGAGCTGGAGGAATACGAGAACGATAAGAAGAAGATCAAGGATTAGGTTTCTTTTGGTATTTATTTATTTTTAATCAATTTGATTTTATTTGTTTTTTTGTTATTTCAGTCCTGTTGGTCTAAATGGTGGAGTTTATTCGTTCTGTAACTTGTTCTTATTGAATCGTAACGGAGAATTTGAATGTCGGACTACAACATGATTATTTCAATTAATAGTTATCATATGACATCTATTATTCTCAATTTCAATTTACAGAATTTGGTTCTCATGATACAATGGATGGATGTACTCGTTAGCGCCAAAACCAAACACAAATTACATTTATAATCGGCACAAATTTGAAATCAGAAGTGACACTTACGATTCTATTTGTTTACAAGCTTCCCTCCCCTCAAATGGATACAAAATGTTCTGTGCCAAGCGTGTCTTGTTCCAACTGAAAAACTACAAAATGTTTCAAAATATCGATCGCATGCCCACCGTCTCCTTACAATTTCACACCTCCTTGAGCAAAATCCGACCTCTGACATTTGGCCTGAACGATGGCTGCAACCCGTTCCGCCTGGCAATTGTTAGTGACTGTACCATACTCCACATGTCAAGAGCACAAAATGAATCCTTGGGATAATTTTTCAAGGTGAGCGTCATTTCAACCTTTTCTTCTTCCCCTTCGCGGGGTTCTCGTCGAGAACTACTACTTCCTCTTCTTCATCGTCACCAACATCTTCAGGAACTTCATTTCTTGTAGCACCGTGCTTTGAATGAGTAGGTTGAGTTTCATGGTTCTCGGTTGTTTCTGCTGGTTCGGAGTGCTTCCGTTTTGCCCTAGCAACAACTTCATGCCCATGTGAAGCGATATCAAGCTCACCCGATTGTTTTGTTTCCAGGGCAGCGGTTGATGTGCTTTCCCCGTTACCGTTAACCATCCTATCTTTGTCCGTGGGTGATGTCCACCCAGATAGTATCATTCCGTCCGGCTCTTTCTCTTCATCAAACTCTTCCCTAAACAAATTAAAATGATTATTTAAGTAGTCAATAATAGAGCTCAACTATCACTAAATGTGTGGATATGCATACGATAAAAATGTTTTCGTGCCTACAAATAGCCTCCGCACACAAGCATCAAAGAATTAAAATGAGAAAAGTATTGGCAGCGTGTATAAGAGCATGATGTGCATGTGTCGTGAACAAAAGTTCAATTACAGCAGTTACGGGAGGTAGTTTCCAAAAGACAAGATCGGCTCATATCAGCTAAGAAACGCACGATTGTGGAAACACTCGTGTTCTAGTAACCTCACCTCAATGCAATGGCAACACACAAATAGCAAACATTTCATTATGCCAGGAAAACAATAATTCAAATGGAATAGATCTTGTTTAGCAGAAAGACGGATATTCCTTGCTCATCAGACAATCACTTATTCACAAACCTTGTGTGGGGCTAATAGTTTTCATTTTCCATCTCATGGAAAACCCTTTTCGCTCCGCTTAGCCCCAACCATATCAATGTCTTCCAAACTTCTGAAAGGTAGATACAAATTGCATCATGAAACAATGATGCAGTTCGGTGGCATCATTCAAATAGCCCATCAAGAGCACGGCAGAATCCAATTGGCATACATAGCCGCACACATGGGTGAAGTTTGTATTTTTGAACATGCAGTGTGTATGTCTGTGTCCACATGACTGTGTTCTAAAATTTGGAGGCTTAAACAAATTCGGCACTGTACCATTGAGACAAAACCAAAATGCCAGCTCGCTCCAGGTGATGGTAGGAAAAAAGGATAGAAATGTAAAAACAGGCATGGCAGCTAGCCGGCATAGTTCGTGCGGCCATGACCTCCCATAGACATCTTAGTCGACATAGAATGCCCTTGCCACTGTTTACCGCTCAAAAGTATTTCATGCAATCACCTGTGTCTCCATTTGAGACAAGAAAATCAGTTTACACTCGCACCGTAAGTTAAACTTGCCTTGATTAACCCTCCTTTATTTAAGTCAAAGCCGCATATTCGACATAAGTTTTATTTAAGTCAAAGTTACATGTTGGAAACAAGTTTAACGATAATGAAGCAGGTTCAATCATGACCCACTTCACTCATATGAGCTGGGGTCCGCCCCCTAACTCGTTTCTATACCCTTTCCTCTCAATGAAAACGGCGGCAGCATCCTTAGGAGCATTTCCAAGTGATCTACATCAGCAAGGGAGAGCCTATAGCAAACTTCAGCATCCGAAGTAAGTTTCCTCCAATAGTTCTCTTCCTATTTTGTTTTCTTTCTTATTTTCTTTGATTTGATTTTTATTTTTTTTTTCAGTTCCGCTTAGGTGAGGCAAGCACCGCAGCAACCACCTACCCCCCTTGGACATTAATATGGTTCCAACACAGAAGTGCTAGATTATGTCTACTGAATATAACTCTGAAGGTGTGTTGACCATTCCAAGGTAACATGTCAAATTGCATACATATCTCGCTCGGGACAAGGAACATTAAAGGTTGAATTTGCATACTTCTTGCTCCGGACAAGGAACATTAAAGGTTGAATTTGCAAACTTGTCTTGCTGTAAGTGCCTAAGCCCAATACTGGATACTCAATTCATGTGAACATTTGGAGACTGTCAAAGTGGACTTCTCAAGAACAACCAAATTATGATGCGAAGAAGATAAATTAATATCATGACCAGGCACTAAAACAAACCAGGTGACTTGGTTGGAACACAGACGTTCAAGTGCAAGTCCCATGTTAAGTGGATTAATAAGCAATCTTTTGACACTAGTTGTTTGCAGAGCATGGTATAATAAAAGAAACAAAGAGATGAGAGATGGTCTGTATGACAATGGAGTAAAAGACAACTAAAGTCTTCAACACGTTTTGTTTCTATTGTCCCTTTGTGCACCATTTTCCAGATTTTCTTCACTTTCTCCTTTTGTTTTATTACATAATGCTACATTATCTTTTTTGTTACATAATCCATGCCCGAATCCTGGAACATTGTCGTGTTTGTGTCCAACATGGTATAACTTTCTAAAATTATGGCGCATCCCGGTAACACTGGTCACATGCCCATGCTAAATTCCAAATTATAGCAGTATCGTGTTGACAAAGCTTATTTCAAAGTCGACTCAATGGTTCAAGAAAGAACAGCCCCCAACCACGAGGGAAGGGGGGTGGGTGGGTTAGTGGGGCGTCGCCCACATTGTTGTTCCTAGATTCACCTATGACATCCACATGATTTGAAATAGATAATTTGTAGTCAGAGGAGCAAATGTATAAAGCAATACCTATGTTCCTCTGGCACCAATCTGATGCGGTTTGGATATTGGCCCCCAGGGGCATTTTAGAAAATTCAGATATTATGTAAGATATTATGTAATGTTTTCTATTTAAAGCCTATAGCCGGGCCTAGGAGGATTATGCGAGATTTGTTAGTAATTCTTCTAGCTTATTTCTTTTGTTTCTAGATAAATTGTATTAGGAATTTCCCTATTTCCCTTATAGATTATTCCCTAGCTAGTTGTTGTATTAATTCGTGGTCGTTAATTAGCGAGTAGCTTATTTTGTAATCATTATTCTATATTTTCATATCTGAGTCCACAATAAAAATCCTATTTTTATCGTTCTTTTCATCCCAAAAATCCCTTTTTATTGCAGAACTCTAAGCGGATCGTATCAATTGATATCAGAGCAGTATATCCTTGGCGACGACGCGAACCAAGGAGAGGATTGACTTCTTGGAAGAGAGGATAAAGAAATTCGAGAGCAAAATGGGAGAAGAGTTCCAAGGGTTGACGAAGAAGGATAAGGATCAATTGGAACAACGTTTCGCGCAAATGACGGAGATGCTCCAACAAAGTTCAGCGGCAAACGCGGCTCAGATAATGCAAGATATATCGGCGATAATAGAAAAGCTAGATCCAAACAAAAAGGAGCCATCTTTGACGGCGAGAAACGAGAAAAATGTTGTCTTTGACGAAGTGTTCCTTGAAGACGTCTTTGACGAGGGCAACCACGCAATCAATCAACGAAACACGGCCAAGATGGAGGACTGGAAGGCTTTCCCGGCTGTTACCCCACCTCGGGAGGGGGTACCGAGCTCCGGAGGGAGGCGGCAACCCCTCCGGCAGCCCGAAGAAGCGCCGCAAGGGCTGTCCGCGTATGGAGGGCCTTCGACAACCCCGGGAACACGTCGAGGGGGCCTCCAGCCCAGCCGCCATGGCCATCCACCTTCGGAGGACTTCTGACAACCTCGGGGGTTTCGACAGGGGGCGCCGACGCAAAACTGGGGCCGACAGGCCCCGCCGCTGCTTTGGGGGCTCCGCCAAACCCCAGGGAGGGTCGACAAGCCACGGTCGACCCTCCTGGGGGCCGTCGGCCCACTTGGGGGCCCGATGGGCCCCGCCACCCATTCCAGCGACACATTGGACCCAGTACTGGGCCCGATTGATTCAGCCACCACCTTTTCAGTCCCAAATGGATTCCGTAGGAGGATTTCAGCATCAGGGGTCGTCAACAGCACGTGTGAGGATCGTCGACTTATCCTCCACCTTTGGAGGGAGTGACGAAAGACTGGAGAGGACACCAGTGCCCACAGAGTGTACCCCAGGGGAACTACAGTCGGCTGTATGGAGATGATCGAAGTGGTGGAGCATCTTGGGGTGACTTGCAGTTGGATGGTTCAAATGGAGAAGCTCGGGATCCAACCGCATCGTATATGCTTGAGAGACCACACATATTTCAGCCGAGGCGTCATGATCAGCCACAGGAGAGGGGATTTGCAGGGGAGAATCGGCTGAGGAAGCTGAAGATGCCCATTTTTTATGGAGACCCCGATGACTGGTTGTACCGGGTGGAGAGATACTTTGAGGTAACCGGGGTACAGGATGAAACTGGCTCAGGGCTGTGGGAGTTTGCTTAGAGGGAGATGCTCTGGAGTGGTTTAGATGGACGCAGCAGCAGCGACCGTTTCGTACGTGGGAAGAGTTCACCACCCTTTTGTTGGAGCATTTTGAAGAGATACAGTCTGGGAACTTATGAGAGATTATGTGTTGAGACAGGGAGTGTCAGGGACTACATTAAGAAGTTCAAGCCACTATGCAGTAGGGTTCGAGGAGTATCAGGAGTCTCTGGAGGGGTATTTTATGAAGGTTTTGAAACCTACGATTAGATCGGGACTGAGACAGCTGAAGCATGGTGATCTACATGAGATGATGACTTCGACAAGGATGGTAAAGGACCATCAGGAGACGAAGAGGTGAGCCCGTGGAGCATGGGGTGGCTCCTCTTTTCGAGGGCAGGATCATGGAGGGGGCAGAAGACGGCCACAGGCGGAGCAGCATCCACAGACAGTGTAGCGACTATCAAGGAGAAGTGGGTGAAACCACGACATAGAGAGCAGACGCAGAATATGACAGAGGCAGAGATTCGTGACAAACAGGCCAAAGGTCTGCGTTTCAAATGCGACGAAAAGTTTGCAACTGCACGTTGAATAAGACGTCCACACACTTCACGCACCACTTTGAGAACAAGGTGGTTTTTCGGGGGCAGAGTAGTGATGTGGTTCGGATATTGGCCCCAGTGGCATTTTGAGAAATTCAGATATTATGTAATGTTTTTTATTTAAAGCCTATAGTCAGCCCTAGGAGGGTTATGCGATATTTGTTGAGTAATTCTACTGGCTTATTTCTTTTGTTTCTAGGTAAATTGTATTAGAAATTTCTCTATTTCCCTTATATTATTCCCTAGCTAGTTGTTCTATTAATTCGTAGTCGTTAATTAGCGAGTAGCTTATTTTGTAGTCATTATTCTATATTTTCAGATCTGATTCCACAATAAAAATCCTATTTTATCGTTCTTTCCACCCAAAATCCCCTTTTATTGCAAAACTCTAAGCGGATCGCATCACAATCCCATGTTTGGTAATATGTATACAATGTATAAATCAAAACAATGAATAACCATGTAGCTTGTCATGACTTCTTATGGTTGGTTTTATGAATTGTCCTAGGCTAAAAATTCGTAGTGTTAACAACACGAGGATAGTCAAGCCCTTATAAACATTATGTGTCCTATCGAACTTATTCGATCAATACAGCATATGAAATATAGAACTGAAGTAACTGGCAAGACCTGTGTTTGATGTTAATGTTGCATGAGAATTCCTGTTGAAGATCCTCGACTGTTAGTATTGTCCCGTTAGTTACTGGAGTAGGAAGTCCAGCTAAGACCTGCACATAAGCAAGGTTGATTAGAAACATAGCGAAACCATAATCTTTCTGCGTGAAGATAAATAACTGGCATACATAACCTTGTCAAGGTTCAACGCATAATTGGCGGCAACATCTTCCTCAAGATCATCACCGACTTCATAGATAAGGTTTGACCCATGCATTATCAAAGGGAAATTCATGCCCAGTTTGTTGTTTACTATCTTCTCAACAAAGTCCCGCAGCTTTGATGTAGAAATGTTAACCTCGAGAAGTAGAGGTGTCTGTTTCAAGTAAAAATTCCAATGAACACATGACAAAACGTGTGTGTGTAGAGCTTTGAATAATAAGATATAAAACTACCTCAGAACACACATAGCAGGACTTGTTTGGTTCAAATGGTTCCACTGGCATCAAAAGCATCTTTCTTGAAGGATGCTCAAGACAATATGTCATTCTGACGCACAGAAAGATTAGCAACTTCATAGTTGATAAAGAATACCCCATTTTGATTAACATGCGAACTGAATAAGCTCACCAGGAAATATAAAAGGTAAAACAAAGATGCAGAGAGCAGAAGAACACAATGTTGACATGCAAAACATGGGGGAAAGAGAGAATGAAAGAAATAAATATATAAATAAAGACAAAGCAAGCAACAGAAACAAAATTAAGCGTTGACGAAATTTCGATGTTAAAAACAAGCCGAAACCAAATACATTGAATTATTTTGTAATGCATAAAAATGGAACCTTTTTGTGACTTGTTAAAACATAATTTAACAAATGTGTCCTTTTCTATAACTTGACCAACCACAAAGAGCATGGCAACAGCAAATATGTTTTTGACATGCAACTTGGATTTCAAAATAAACAAATTTTAAAAGAATTTCATATTTGCATTCTATTAAACACAATGGCGTCCAGTTAAATACATTGGCAAAAGCAACACTGGGCTTAAGATGTGATCATGGTCTTTTTGATAAATTTGATAGTAAAATCAAGTCCTACCAAACTTCAAATACAGTGAATAAAGGAATGGAAGTTATAGACCGTCATACCAATAGTCGGGAAAAGGCTAAAAGACCCAGAGGTAATGAGATTGATATGTTAATAGGCTAGAACCCATTCGCCCAATACAGGGAACCCCCTGATGGTCTAAGGTTCACACTAATTTAACTATATATCCACTCACCAACCAACAAGTCGTGGGTATAACCCGTCTCTTACTCTTTCTTTCTGCCTGGACTCATGAGTTAACCTTTACCAGGCTAATTTCCCAAAGTTGGTCGTATTTGAGATACATATTTTAAAACCAATTAATAACTAAACAATATAAATTCATGTGCAGCCCATTTGTTGGTCTTCTCTGCTCGTCTTATAGTTCAACCGCAATGGAAATATTGAGGCTTTCCTTAGCCCAAACAGTGACCTGGTGAAACGGTATAGTTTGGTTGTGCAGTATGTCAGAAAACATGGAACAAAAAATCGAGGGGGTTTAACACAATGTACAGTATGTTTTTAGCTATGTTTAGAAAGTGCAGGGACGTTTTAAGTTTTAACTCAACCCATAAACACATTATATTGTTTATTGAAATAAATAATATGTGAAGCAACAGTCTGCGTTTCTAGCTATGTCTTATAGCTTTAAATGTGTATTTTTCTTCATCTTCATGCGTGTATGGGTAAAGAACCTATTTTTTTAATAGAATATACCAAAGTTTCCTAGAACATAAATAAGAATTTCCTAAGCATTGTCCATATAAAGTAATGGTTTGATGAACTCATAGTCTAGCGGCAATATAGCAACAGATAAATGGTCTAGGTGCACGGACGCTGGAAATGCCGACATTGGACAACAAGACATGACATGGTGATACTTCAACAAATTCTAAAAATACAATAAAAATACAAGTGTACAATTCAGGTGTCTGATATGCGTGTCCGATACAACACAACGCTATAACTAAAGTTTATGTACTACCTATCAAATGGGAGTTACCATTTCAAGTACCTTACTATAATCAAAACAAATTTAGCAACATAAGCTGGCATAAAATTGAGAAAACCTCGAAAGCACATACCTGTTGCTTTGAAAATCATTATGAAGAACCTTGATTGCTTCTATCACAATCAAACCAGCAATAATAGCATTTGTTGTTGCAACAGCATGAACAATGTTGCCAGCAATGCCTTTAGCTTCAAAAAGACTATGCAAAGGAATTCCAAAAGAAGATGCCCTAATATTTGCAGCAGCAGTGACAAACTCTACAGCTAATTGGTCATCTTTATCAAAAGTCAGGTTCCCGATGTCCTGAAAGCACAAAAGAAGGATAGAAAGATAGAACATAAGCCATATGCTACAACAATATCGATATACAAGTAATAGAAGGCTATTTCATGATACTAATAATACAAACCTCAGCACGCTTCTCAATAAATACTCTCAGAGCCTCCAGAAATATCTTTGTATTTTCAACAAGACTCCAAACATCCTGTGGATTCTTAAGACCAAGAGATGACATAGCAGAAATTGTGGAGTCGTCAGTCCTACCATTATCCACATTCCCATTTTGCTGTGTGACCCTGTTGTGAATTACATCTCTACTATAGATGGGCCTAGGCTTATTTCTGTTCTTCCATGTTTCTTCATTTGCCAGTGCCAACTCGGTGTTATACCCAAATACATGGTCATAGATCTTTCGAGCATATTGCTCAGGATCCTCATCTAGGTTTCGCTCAAAAACATCTTCTGTGTGCTTTGAAGAATCAGTACCATCACTAGAACGCACATTAAGATCATTGCCCTGGTTTTTATCTCCAAAAAGCTTTGCAAAAAGTAGGTCTTTTGCCCAAACAATGCAATGAACGAACTGTAAAATATAAAAATCTAATCTTACTATTGAACTGGCATAAAATTCATACTCATAAAGAAAAGTAACCAAAAATATGGATATCCATTATCAACTCTTAAACAGAAACAAAAGGAAATAAGACAAAATGCAACGTGTTGACATAATTTCTCAGGATGATAATAGAAATATCCCCAATTTGAAATATGCTAAATTCTAAGATTCTAAAATTCAAATTTAGCGTCAAAATTTTATCTAAGGATCAGCAAACATGCAAAGCAAGCAGAACCAGTTCAAACTTTGGCTCTACAAACCACAGCGTCATGAAGTCAAGTGATAATGACAGTATATCACATAGCACAACACGGTATGCCACAACACGGAGACATGATAGTCAATATTTGATAAATATCTACTCTGATATTTAATCATCGCTTGCCATTTGTTACATGAACTTCCGCTTCCCAAGTTTACATTTTTCACATCTGTTTGTAATTAAACTATATCATCGATTTTTATCAGACGTGGTGTCACATAAATCATTAGAATTTTTACATCATCATTATTTATTAGAAAAGTATATAACAATGGCAGCATAAGTGCATACTGTTGGAGCACACATGTTTCTGAATAGTCTTCATCTAGCATGCTACTTTTACCAAATCCACAGAATGCACCTTTATGGTCATCATTGAGATTGTGTTGATATACAAGCACCAGTTCAATTTATTATTATCAAATTTTAAGAAATTTACTGGACCCAATAATCAGGTGACATTTTTGACTTTGGTGTCTCCATAGAGCAAATTGTGAACAAAATTTATAAGCATAATGCATGCATAATCAGATAAAACAGTTATTCTTCCAGAATGAGTGCTGCATGCAACATAAGCTAAGGAAGATACTCATTTAACTAAACATAAGGTACCATTTGGTAAATGTAGGAGGGTCAGCACAAATACAAACATGACGCCGTATCTACCAAGTACTGGAATCCTCTTGTAATGGAGAAACCTCTTACTTTTTGTATGTTATGTTATAAGCTATACCATGTAGCAATGGTAATCACCTTACAACAATTTCTTATACTAAGATGGTAGAAGGTCACACCATACTCCTCTTATACCAGATAGTCTTGTACTTTTACCGATGTGTATGTTAGGAACAAACCAAAGATCCCAACTTTATAGAGAAATAGTAGCACAAACTAGATAATTGAATACAAGAAAGGTGTATTCTCCTTCCAAGACGCCAAAGAGGACGTCCGCACTCGTCTACCTATGAAATCACACCAATATCAAATAATAGCATAAGCAAACATGCGACGGCTAGCCCCCATATATATAATAGAAATTAGGGTTACTTGGCGAAAGGGGGGCGCGTGCGTGGGCTTCACGGGCCAGCGGCCTAGGCTTGTGCGTCTTGGGCGATGGTCTTCCTGCGGGTATAGACCCGCGTCCCATCAATACTCCCCCCAAAGAGCCACCTTGTCCTCAATGTGAAAGTCTGGAAAACGTTGCGCCATCTCGTCCATAGCTTCACACGTGCTCTCATGCTCTGGCAAGCCCGTCCACTGCAGCAACACCTGGCGCGCTCCTGTGTCTCCCTGCCAAACTCCTTTCAACGCCTCGGGTTCCATCCTCACCTCCATAGCAGCAGTAAGAGTCTCTGCTAAAGAAGGGGTCGGTGTGGTCGCCAATAGCCTGGCGCAACTATGAAACAAGGAACACTTGGTAAATGGCGGATCATGTGGGCAATCTCAACCGGTAGGCTGCTTGCCGTACTCTTGCCTCAACCTCGAAAGGTCCAAAATAACGCAGTGTCAGCTTCTCATTCCCCCTGTGAGCCACTGATCTCTGCCTGTAGGGTCTCAGCTTCAGGTACACCATGTCCCCTACCTCACACTGCATGTCACGACGGTGTAAGTCTGCCCTCGCCTTCATAACCTGATGCGCCCTCACCAAATGGAGCTTCAGCTCCTCCAGAATCCGATCCCTCTCCGCCAAGCACTGCTACACATCCGACACTGGCATCGTCTCATGCCCATAATGTAATAAGTGAGGGGGGGTCCCTGCCATACAGAATCCTGAAGGGTGTCGTCTGTGCTGCCATGTGATGTATTATACCAGTATTCCGCCCACGCTAGCCAATGCGTCCACTCCTTAGGATTATCTGAAATGAAGAACCGTAAATAAGTCTCCACACTCTTGTTTACCACCTACGTCTGTCCATCGGTCTGAGGGTGGTAGGCCGTGCTTCGCTTCAATGCCGTCCCCTGCAGCCTGAAAAGCTCCTGCCAGAATCTACTCTGGAACACCTTGATTCGATCCGAGACTATGGACTTTGGAAGTCCATGCTGACAAATGATCTCCCGTAAAAATACCTCTACCACCGATACTGCATTGTAAGAATGCCGAAGCGGAACAAAGTGCGCATATTTGCTGAGGCGGTCGACCACAACAAATACGACGGTGTAACCACCCGACTTCGACAACCCATCTATAAAGTCCATGAAGAGGTCCTTTCATACTCGATCTAGTAAGGAAGCAGTTGTAGTAGTCCTCCTGGGGGACATCGCCCGGTACTTGTGACGCTGGCACACGTCACACTCTGCCACCATCCTCGCCACCTCCTTCTTCATCCCCTTCCAGTAGACCTCCCTCGCCAGTCGCTGGTAGGTCTTGAGAACCCCAGAATGTCCCCCCAATGGCACTGCCGTGAAACTCCTGGAGTATGGCCGGTAGATATACGGATGTCCTCGGTAGCATAAGTCTACCCCAGTATAACAACCATCCATCCAGTATAGCAACCTCCTGCTGTAGGAGGCCCCAGTCCTCAAGTACGAACATTGCTAGTGCAGCCAGCTCCGCCTCCTCTCACCGGGATAATGCATCAGCCGCCTTGTTCTCCAGCCCCGGCCGATACTCTATCTCAAACCTATATCCCATCAGCTTCCGCAGCCACTTCTGATGCTCCTCTGCTACCATCCGCTGCTCTAATAGATACTTCAAGCTCCGCTGATCGATGCGTACCAGGAAGCTCCGCCCCAACAAGTACGGCCGCCACTTCTGAACTGTCACGACTATGGCCATCAGCTCCCTCTTGTAGACCGACCGCAGTCGGCCGCTAGCTGTCAACACCTAGCTAAAGTAGGCAATAGGCCGCTGCTCCTGCATCAGCACGGCCCCCAGCCCATGTCCTGACGCATCCGCTTCCACCACAAAGGGCCTGGAAAAGTCTGGTGGTGCCAAGACTGGCACTGTAGTCATGGCCTTCTTCAGAGCTTCAAAAGCTGTCGTCGCCTCCTTCCCCCGGTGGAACTGGTCCTTTAATAGCTCAGTCAACGGCCAGGCGATGGTCTCATATCCCTCCACAAACCTGCGATAGTAACCTGTCAACCCTAGGAACCCTCGCAGCCCACTGAGAGTGGTTGAGCGCAGCCAGTCCAGCATCGCGGTGATCTTTCCCATGTCTGCCGCCACCCCATCTGCTGACACCACATGTCCCATATACTCCACCTGTGGCTACCCAAATAGGCACTTCTTCTGATTTGCCACCAGCTGATGGTACTGCAACTCCGTAAACATCACATGCAGATGGTCCAAGTGCTCCTCCAGGGTGCAACTGTACACTAGTATATCATCAAAGAAAACAAGTACAAATCGTCTCAGGTACGGACGAAATACCTTGTTCATAAGGGACTAGAAAGTGGCTGGTGCGTTCGTCAAGCCAAAAGGGATTACGAAGAACTCGTAATGGCCCTCATGCGTCCTGAACGCCGTCTTGGGCACATCCTCCCGTCGCATCCTGATCTGATGGTAGCCTGACTCGAGATCTATCTTACTGAATCAGGCTGACCCATGTAACTCGTCCAGGAGCTCGTCTATCACCGATATGGAAAACTTATCTGGCATTGTCTCTTTGTTCAAGACTCAGTAGTCTACACAGAAACGCCAACTCCCACTCTTCTTCACCAGGAGCACGGGGCTAGAGGATGGGCTCACGCTAGGCTGAATCACTCCCGCCTTCACCATCTCGACTACCATCCTCTCAATCTCGCCCTTCTGGTGTTGGGGGTACCGGTAGGGTCTGACGCTGATGGGGAAAAACACCCTCTCGTAGTACAATGGCGTGCTCATGGTCTCTCGACGGTGGCAGAACCCGAGGCTCCTGAAAAATCTCCTCAAACTGCGCCAACATCTACTGCACCTCCCCCGGCACGACAAGCTCCACACTGGTCTCTACGCCTCCTCCCCCTGTCATGGTATACAGCTCAACCAAGTATCCGCCTCCCTCAGCCTGTCAGGTCCTCAACACGGTCTTCAATGACACTACCACTCTGCAAAGGCTGGGATCCCCCTGTAGAGTGACCGCTCTCCCCTCGTCCTGAAACTCTATCCGCAGAAACTTCCAATTCACCGTCATCTCCCCCAGTGTCTGCAACCAAGTCATGCCTAGGATGACATCCGAGATCCCCAAGTCCAGAGGTAGAAAGTCCGCCATCACCTGTATCCCCTGTAAGATCAGCACCAACCCCCTACAGACTCCCCGACTACTCTCCTTCTTCCACGTGCCCATCATCACACTGAAATTCCCGCAGTCGGTCAACTGTAGTCCCTGCTGGTCCACGACTCTCCTGGAGATGAAATTGTGGGTCGCCCCACTGTCAATCAGCACGATCACTTCCTGCTCGTCGATCTCCCCTTCAACTTCATGGTATGGTTCGGTGTGAACCCTACCACGGAGTTAAGGGACACCTCTGCTACGTCTAATTGATAGTCCTCGGGCTCCTCTTCCTGATCAAGACTCTCGTCCTCGACGTCCCCATCCACGTCGTTATCCTCCAGAAGCAGAACCTGCAACTTGCGCCCCGCGCATATGTGGCCTAGCGTGAACCTCTCATCACACCGAAAACATAAACCCTTCTAACGCTTTTTCCTCATTCCAGCATCCGTTATCCTCCTGAACTGTCCTCCTGCTGGAGTAGCGCTACTCTTCTCCTCCGTCTTCTCCCTGCTCGTCTGGACCGCCCACGTGGTAGTCCTGGCTCCTCCAGCTTCAGACGGAGTGCCCCTCTGTATATGGCCACTGTAGCCGCTCCTGACTCTCCTATCCTCTGTCTGAGCATCCTCTACCATCTGTGCCATCTCTATAACCTCAGAAAGCCCCCTGGGCTTATAGGGTCTCACTGCAGCTCGAATGCTGGGCCTCAGACCCTTCAGGAAGGTGCCCTCCAGTGACTCGTCTGATAAGCCATGTACTCTCCATGCCAATGTCTCGAACCTCTCAATGTACTCCCGCACAGGTCCCTCCTGCCTGAGGGCATATAGCTGCTCGTGAAGATTTTCCAAACGGGGATCTCTGAACTTCTCCAACACGAGGTCCTTCAACTCCTCCCAGCATCGAATCTGTTGCCTCCTCTCCTTCCACTAGTGCCACCCCAAGGCTCTCCCCTCCATGCAAATAGCGACTGCCTCCAACTTCTGAGCATCTGCCATGCGATGTGCCGCAAAGTACCTCTCCGCAGTGAACAGCCAGGCATGTGGATCCTCTCCACTGAACAGAGGCATCTTCAACTTTCTCACCCTTCAATCTCCTCCAAAGTGCCCCTGATCGGGCCTCCCCTCAGTACAGTGCTGCAGGTGATAGTGCTGTCGCCTCTCATCCTAGGTCTTGTACTGCCTAGGTGGCACTCCTCCGCGGTCCCCAAAGTCCCCTCGGTGACCTCCACGCCTACCCTCATAGTCGTCCCATCCTGCGTCATCTCCAAATTCAGCCCCATAACCTCCCCCGCCATCGTAGTACACATGTCCCTCTCCAGGGTCAAACCCACCACCGAAATCACGCTCCAGGTCCTCCAAATAGGGCTGAAAACCCCTCTCGAACGGCTGCTGTCGCCCACGCTGCTCGTCGGCCGCGTCGGTGGCCCGCCAAGGCTCGGCAAAAGGGCCTCGAAAAGCCTGAGGGGCCGCGGGACCTGGGCACGGCTGCACGGGCCCCCCGTGGCCTGGTATCAGCCCGCGAGGGCCTGGCGGTGCTCGCCCAGGCTCGCGCGGGTCAGGCGCGGCTCCTCCGGCCCCCGCAGCCTAGGGGGCCCACTGTGGGCTGTCGAGGGCCGGCGTGGGTTCGTCGGCCCCTGGCGATACTAAGGGGGGCCGCCGCCGCACCCCCTTGCCGATGTCCAGGGGCTCCGTGGGGAGCCCCTCTACCTTGCGCCAATCTTGGAGGCAACGGCTAGGTTGGCCGGCCCCTTTCCTTGCCTCTTCCGCCCTTCGCCGCACCTCCTCGCGATAATCTTTCATTTTCGGCTCCTCGTCTTCATCTTCCGTGACATACCCCGTCTTGTGGAAGACCGCATCCCCTCCTTCGAAAGCTTCCACCTTTTCCTTCCCTTTCACTAAGGTGGGACCTTTTTGGAAGAACTAGGGTTTATGTCCCCCCGATCCCATCTTTTCGTTAAAGACCGCAAATTGAAACGCCGTATGAGTCACGGCCTCCTCCGTTTTGCTTTGCCGCGTCGCAATCTCCCCCATGATCTTCGTCAAATTAGCGATTGCCTCGCTATTGGCCACCACCGACTTCTTAATCTCTTCAATTTCTCCATTGTTTTTCTCCTCCGCCGCATCGCTTCGATCCGTGTTTCTTGTTGTCGCCGCCATGAATTGTTGTCGCTGACACCAAATTGTTAGGAACAAACCAAAAATCCCAACTTTATAGAGAAATAGTAGCACAAACTAGATAATTGAATACAAGAAAGCTGTATTCTCCTTCCAAGACGCCAAAGAGGAAGTCCGCACTCGTCTACCTATGAAATCACACCAATATCAAATAATAGCATAAGCAAACAAGCGACGGCTAGCCCCCATATATATAATAGAAATTAGGGTTACTTGGCGAAAGGGGCGCGCGCGTGGGTTTCATGGGCCGGCGGCCTGGGCTTGGGCGGCTTGGGTGCGGGTCTTCCTGCGGGTATAGACCCGCGTCCCATCAGTGTACCAATATGAACAGCATTTATTGTAATAAAATACAGAAAAGTTAAATAATACTTCTATTATTTTTGGGGTAGCAAACTGTTAAAGTCGTTCCAACTAAAACAAGACTCCAAAAATATAATAAGGATTGTAAATTTATAGTTTTGCACACTAACACGCCCCTAGAAGCTGAGCATCCTACTTATGGGCCAAAAATTGTGGTTTTTTAACCAGCTTTTAAATGTGCATCAGAATTTGAACATGGATTGCTCTCATGACGTACTAAAGTCCTTGCTACTATACCAAAATTCTAAAATCCTGAAGTTGTGACGAGGGTTGAATACAATATTTTTATTATTAAAGAGCACAAAACACAAAACACAAAACGCCTATTATCAAGAAAAACTAATAGAAAACCAGCAAATTCGGAAAACTCCTGCATTAGAGATTGACTGAGTTTAAAGCAATAAGAGATAATGCAATCAAAATTGAGGAATAGAAAATACAATAGAATGCAAGACAGTGCACCCATCTCCAGTCCTTCAGAAAGAATATACCTTTGACGGAGTGCTTGTTATGGTACAGACAGGATATGTCTTAGGAGTTGGTTTAGGCTGACATTCATAGCACTCGGTTTTCCCCTTTACATGGACAGTGACCTGACACACAAGAACCATAAAAAGCAGATGGTGCAGAATCAACATCCAATCAAATTATCAAAAGAAATTATAAATCTAGTCTAAGCAGAAGGAAAATAAATAAATAAATAAAAGTAATTGGCCATTAAACTGCAATGTGATCTTAGTTAAGGAACAGGAAATTTCCACTCTGCACTCTATTAATTCCTCACCACAGAAATTGCAATATCACTAATTATCAGTAAATACACTTATATAATCTTTCTTCCAGCATCATTGGAAGATTTTTAAAGTAAAAATTTATTTAGCCAATATGAGAACATTATTTTGGACATGTCAACTAGGCAGTCAAATAGCGTTGGTCACATTGTCTAATATAAATTAAGTCGGCAGCTTTTTCCCACCCTATCCATCTAATAATTACACACCTATACAAACTTGCAAGGTGTGCATTACAAGTACAAGTAACGTGCCCAATTAGAACGTATTCTCACCCCGCTTTTTTTAGTTGTGCAGCTTGTAGCCACATAAAGAGTGCATGTGGTATGATGTGGGTTAAATTATCAATCCTTCTTTTCTCCCAAGAGGGTACAACAACTCATCTTCCTTGATGAAGTCAGGGCAGAGCTACCTATTTTGTCAACAGAAAAGGAAAGAAAATTCACTTGATCTTGATCTTGGTAGAGAGATTGTCTTGGATCACAGGGATCCCTGCCAATACATATAACTTTTGGTAATAGATGACGAATAATATATGTATATTCAAGTTCATTGGTAATAGACATTGGCACTTCGGTTCATTTCTCCCATTGGTCTAGAGTAAATTGTTTTTCTAAGAAAAAGGTTTGAGAATCTGGTTCCGGTTTCAAACCATTTTTGGATTAAACATTTCGATAGGTCTCGTTAGCTTCAAGAGGTTTTGCTTGCAGTTTTCGTTTCAGCTCAAATGTGCAAAAATACATAATCTAAGTATTCATAACCACTACTCATCATCATCTCAAGATATTTGTACATGTAGCATCTAAGGAGTATATAACATAAACATGTACCCTAAGCGGGGGTTAATAAAAAATCAACTTCTAGTATCCAACAAGTTAACATAATAATCCCAACTGATATGAAAGTCATCAATATAAATTTAATTCGAGACCGTAACCAATAGATATTAAAAGTACATCAAATTATGACAGATTGTTTAAGCAGTTGGTATACTCAAAATAAAAATTGCATGCCTGATGCGTATCCAACACGTGCCTGACACATATTTGACACGACATTGCTCCATGATTAAGTTGTCTGTGATACCTAGAAACTAGTCCTTATGATAGGTCTAGAACTAGAAAAGTAGAGAATGAAGAAAAGGGAACGCTATGCCTGATTGCCTCACCTGCCCCAAAAACCCAGTTGTTCCACTTTCAACCAGAGGTACTTCGGCAGCCAAGCAAAGACGGTTAACATGTCGCCTGGCATCTAAGTTATCAAGTCCATTCAAAACCACATTGAATTGCTTGAAGAATTCCACATTAAATTCAGGATTCTTGACATTTGCATGGTATGGTGTTATATTAATGTGAGGTCTAAATTTCAACACAGCATTTCGAGCAACCTGGGGACAAGAACAATGAAGTGGGTAAGAAGCAGGTAGAGAGAAGCATCAGCAACCACCATTTGTGCAAGACAAACAACAATGAATTTCTTACACACTTTAGCTTTAGACTGCCCCACATGACTTTGGCGGAATAAAAATTGCCTATTCAAGTTGCTGACTTCGATTGTGTCCATGTCGATCTGCAAAAGTCAGAAAATGACATAGATATCTCAAAAATAGTGCATGAACATGTTGATGGTATAGTTAGCTAGGAATCTAATAAAAGTATGTAATCGAATTTATGTCTAAAAGTATGATGGTTTTCTTGATCAGGTCGCAAGAGATTGGAACCCAGGGAATATCATCTCTGAAGGTAATAGATTATGGCTCTTGCTAGGAAGACCCAAGCAAGCAAACCAGTAATTCTTAACTTAAAGAAGGAATGAACAGATGAGCCATTTTGTGGGTTAACTTAAATAAAGCTAAATCTAAATTTATCAATTTCAGACCATAAATTGCCTGGTTCGTTCAAAAGCCAACAGATCACATCATCTGCATAAGGATTGCAAAATACTGAAGACATAAAGACGCAGTTATGTATAGAAGCATGATCAATAGGATGATCACAACTGTTGACGATAGGGTTCCGGTCAACAATGAGGTGGGCTGACTTAGACGCTGCGAGTCAACGCGGGCTTTCGTCAGCGGAGTGATCAGGCTCCTCAGCTGGGTAGCTTGGGTCTGAAAAGTGGTGGCCGAGCTACTGTGAAGGCGTCCGATCTAACTCTGAGGAACTCCGAGCTAGTGGAAGTGCGCCCACCGAGTTACTTGCAACATAAGAAGACATAAGGGGGGTCGGATTTGGGTTCCAACCCAAATCCCCTCCGATACTTAAGTTAGTGAATGAACTTAAGACTGACTCGGTGCAGCGAGTCTGATCTTAGGGAGATTGACTGTGGGTCTAACTGACCGAGTTTAAGGAGGAAGAAATATGTAGTTGAAAGTAAAAGTAGTATCAAAGTACCTCTCCTGATGCCTCCGAGGTTTGGTCCTTTTATAGGAGCTGTATCTCTTCGGTCATGTCGTGTGGTAACTGCCTTATTCGATCGTGGCACGTGGATGCCAATGTATTCGGCGTAGTGAGAGAGTGACCATTACGCGTTTAACGATCCCATTTCCTCCCCTTCACATTAGAAACGTGGGGGATTTATGGGCATATGTCGAACCGCCTCTGACCAAGTAAACAGTGCAGGCTCCGGCGAATATGATAAGCCCGAAAGGCTGTTTAGCCTTCTTCGGTGGGCTTTAACCTGGTGGGCTTTAACATGATCGACTCAAAACCCCTTATATATATGTACATAAGTTTGTAGATTCAGCCCAGCAATATTGAATTGGGCCAGCCCATGGTCGTTAATAAGAAACGGTCCAATGACGTAATAATGGCCCCCATCACTTGGGTTTAACCGGCACGCCGATTGAAGTCAAGTGACAGGATGCTTCATTAATTGGGCACGTCAGTCGAGGCAATAGCACGTCAGTCGAGGCAATAGCACGTCATAATCGACCGAAGCTCTGTTCCTATTGGTTCGACCGTTACAACTGCCTCAGGTTTGGCATCCGAACCGCCGCTGATTGGTGACACAAGTCCTCAGGTTGGAGGGTCTACCTTGATCAGCGTCGGTTATCTCCTTTATAAGTGATAAATTAGGAATACGATGCAGAACTTTTAAGTTCAAACATCAGAGGAAGAATTTTCTGATTCTTTCCCCCTTCTTCGCTTAGCGTTTATCATAGCGACATCATCGGCATCGGATCAACGAAAACTAATGAACTCTTGGAAGAGCTGGAGAGGGCCCAAGTGACTCTGCACCAGGCAAAAAATCGGACGGTCATAGGTGGTACTTCGACCGAGGCGTCCCGTTCGTCGTCATCTACGGGGAGGAGGGATTTAGTGCTATTCCCTGCCAATGTTGAGGCCTCAGTGTGTCCATAAGACAGGGAGAAGACGCCTACTCCCAAAGCGGTTGCCGTTATTACCTCTAAGGTGTCGGCTGCCCTTCTGCCACATTTTGAGAAGAGCTTCGTCCGTCCCACATATACAGTTCGGATCCCCTTACTGACCGATAGAATCTGTTGGCCCGAGGAGTGCAAGGTGAGAGTGTATACGAAAGCCTTCGATCTCGGGCTTCGTTTTCCGCTGCACCCATTCGTCTTGAAAGTCCTGAATGCACTTGGACTCTCCCTGTGCCAGCTGATGACGAACTTCGTGGGCAATTTAGTTGGCTTTATAGTATTATGTATGATGATAGAAGTGGAGCCAACCCTCAGACTGTTCAACTTCTTCTTTAGAGTGAAGATGTATACGGGCTCTAAGTGGTATTATATCTACGCAAAGAGAGACCGGCAGCTGCTCAAGAATCTCCCTACTTCCAACAAGGGATGGAGGCAATACGTGTTTGTATCTTTTTCTGGCTCAGCGATCTTTATCACCAACTGGGCCAAGCCGACTCTAGCAGCTAATGAAAAGTGCTCCCTTACGGAAGGTGAGTTGAAAACTGTCAGCGAGCTGCGCAGCATCCCCGACGAGTTCAAGAAGACAGTATCAATGTTTGGCGCGAAAACTTTAAAGTCGACCGTATAGGTGGGAGGTACGGATTCATCTTTGGGTCAACACATCCTTCCCCACCATTCATTCCTCCCCTGTATTTCAGGGATGAAAGGGTTGGAGTATCAAGAATATCGCGTGCTCCAATCGGTTTTCCAAGCTTCTCTTCGAGAAGTTAAGGGGGCTTCGTCGTCCCAGGCCGTGCTTTGTCCTGAGGGGACGACCGTTGTTATTGAAGGGTCATCTTCGGCCCCTCCTGTCTTCAAGCGAACTCGGAGACCAGAGAAAAGGAAACCAGGTCCTCAAGTGGGGGCCACGGAGGCCCTTGTGAGGAAGAATAAAGGAGGCGGGCAAGTCGTTACCCGACGTCCTGCTTCCCCGATCCCTGACCTTCCTGACCTGATTTCCTCCATCAGGTCAGGGCGGGAAGAGAAAGAGACTTCGGTCTCTGGCCGAGGTCGAGGGAGCAAAGAAAAGGAAGGGTCCAGCTGAGGATCATCCCAGCGAGGATGACGTCGTGGCTCTAGAGGCTACTTCCGAACGAGCTCAGTCTCTGCCTGCTCGAGAGGCTTCGGTGGATCCTTCGCAGGCCACGGTTGATGTCGTGGCTCTGGAGGTCAGTCCCGAACGAGTTCAGTCTTTGCTTGCACGAGAGGCTCCGGTGGATCCTCCGTAGGTCAGGGGGCCTTGTGAGGCTATTGATGCTTGGCCATTTGGGGGTCTTCTTCCCCAGGTGCCACTACCGGAGGACATCCCTCCAAAATATAAGGCAATTTTTCTGGAGGACATGTCCCCCAAGATACGGTGGCATGTCCAGGAGAGAGGACTCATTATGCAGTGGGTGAGAATTTGTCTGCTTTCTTCAGCAGTCGAGTCACTTTTCGGCTCATTGAAAACATGATTCCTCTGTGGGACAGAATCGTCATGGCTAGAGTCGACCATGAGAGGCTGGCGACAATGTCGGTCCAGCACGCACTCCTGGTAAACAATTTTGACCGAGACTCCTCAAACTGTAGGAGGTGTTGAGTCTAATTCTTTCTCTTGCGCGCAGGCAGCGATTTCGTCCGTCGAGCTACGTCGTCGGTAACTGGTTGTGGCTAATTATGAAGCCCATCTGCCTTTCAAGAATGAGCAGATTGAGGCCGATCGGAAGGTGGTCGACGAGGCGAAGGCGAAGATTCGGAAGGCCAAGCATACACACTTAGAGCTGCTCTCTTGCATCAAAGAGGTTGAGCGAGAGCTGGCCAAGGCGACAGCCAGAGCTGCAGAAGATGCGGACCGCATGAGCTCCTGGGAGGCGCGGGTCGCCAATGAGCCCGCTCTGAGAACAGCAGCCGAAGAGCGTCGGCTGAAGATGGAAGACGAATTTGCTACGAGGGAGGGGGAGCTTCAAGGCCAATTGCTTATCGCTTTGGGCAAGCTCGGCTCCTCCAGAGGCGTTGGGGAATCATCATCGCAGATTCCTAAAGAGATTAAAGCAAAGATTGCTCAGGAAGCCAGAGACAAGTATAAGGAGAAACTGGGCAATGTAATGTCGCTGTATGAAGCCGAATTCACGTGTTGCCGTCTTCAGATAGAGAGCAAGTACCCTGCTTCGGGGATTGATTTCGACCAGTTGCAAGTGTGGTCGGATGATGAGCCGGAAGCAGGGGATAAGGATGTGGCAGCTGAGGAGGTCCCCCCTGCGTATAAGGAAGGGGCTCCTATGCCTGCGGCTGAGGAGGTCTCCGTCCATGTGTCAGAGGGAGAGGTTCCAAAGCCTGCCGTTGAAGAGGCCCACGTCCATGCGTCTGAGGGAGAGGTTCCAAAGCCTGTGGGTGAAGAGGTCCTCGTCCCTGCGTCTGAGGGAGAGGTTTCAGTCATGGGGGAGAGGACGCCCTTAAGAGGTCATTTGTGAGAGCACGGTGCCCCTCAGATGTAATAGCCAAATGTAATAGTTCGTAAACATCTGACTCAAATTTTGTAAATGTATAATAAAGTATTTATTGGGGTACCGTTCAGCCCACTCAACTGGTCCACGTCGTGTTTTGGAAGAATGTGTGATGTGGACATGTTGAAGTAAGAGTCGTGTGTACTTAAGTAGAACGTTTATAACCTGCTTAGCTAACGAGGATTGTTCAGGTAGCCATATGGGTGGCCCTTTGGGTAACATTATAAAAGAATCTCCCAGTGATTAGGGGGTATCCCTTTGGCGAATCTTTGAGGATAGAATGTCGGCGGCAAGGGGATGTCTCCTCAGCCTACATTCGACTGAAGCGTATTGGCAGCGAGTGGATGTCTCCTCGGCTTATGTTGCAAGGGGATCTCTTGACGATCGAGTAGCTAGGTCAGCCACCAGGGGAAGGCCCACGAGGGAAGAGTTGTCTCCATTTCCGCGGCCAAGTTGGCTTGGGAAGGAGAAGAGGCTGGTCCCCGATCGTGTAGCTCATCGGCCCGAGAAGGAGATGCCCCCTCCGATCGTGTAGCCAAGCGGTCTGAGAGGGAAGAGTTGTCTCCATTTCCGTGGCCAAGTTGGCTTGGGAAGGAGAAGAGGTCGGTCCCTTATCGTGTAGCTCGGTCGGCCCGCAAAGGATATGCTCCCTTCGATTGTATAGCCAAGCGGCCCGCGAGGGAAGAGTTATCTCCATTCTCGTGGTCAAGTTGGCTCGAGAAGGAGAAAAAGCTGGCTCATGGTCGTATAGCTCGATCGGCCCGTGAAGGAGATGCCACATCCGATCGTGTAGCCGAGCGGCCCGTAAGGGAAGAGTTGTCTTCGTTTCTGTGGCCAAGTTGGCTCGGAAAGGAGAAGAAGCTGGCCCTCGATCGTGTAGCTCGATCGGTCCGCGAAGGAGCTGCCCACTCCGATCATGTAGCCGAGCGGCCCGTAAGGGAAGAGTTGTCTTCGTTCTCGTAGCCAAGTTGGCTCGGGAAGGAGAAGCTGGCCCCCATCGTGTAGCTCGGTCGACCTGCAAAGTAAATGCCTCCTCCGATTGTGTAGCCGAGAGACCCGCGAGGGAAGAGTTGTCACCGTTTCCGTAGCCAAGTTGGCTTGGTAATGAGAAGATGCTGGTCCCCGATCGTGTAACTTGGTCGGCCCGCGAAGGAGATGCCCCTCCGATCGTGTAGCCGAGCGGCCCGCGAAGGAAGAGTTGTAGTTGTTCACGTAGCCAAGTTGGCTCGGGAAAGAGAAGAGGTTGGCACCTAATCGTGTAGCTCGGTCGACCCGCGAAGGAGGTGCCCCCTCTGATCGTGTAGCTCGGTCGGCCCGTGAAGGAGATGCACACTCCGATCGTGTAGCCGAACGGCCCGCGAGGGAAGAGTTGTCTCTGTTTCCGAGGCTAAGTTGACTCGGTAAGGAGAAGAAGCTGGCCCCCGATCGTGTAGCTCGGTCGGCCCCCGAAGGAGATGTCCCCTCTGATCGTGTAGCCGAGCGGCCCGCGAGGAAAGAGTTGTCTCCATTCCCGTGGTCAAGTTGGCTTCAGAAGGAGAAGAGGTTGGCCCCGGTCGTGTAGCTCGGTTAACCCACGAAGGAGATGCACCCTCCGATCGTGTAGCCGAGCGGCCCGCGAGGGAAGAATTGTCTTCGTTTCTGTAGCCAAGTTGGCTCGGGAAGGAGAAGCTGGCCCGCGAGGGGGCCTTCAACGTGCCAAAGAAAAGTTTGCCCTAAAGAATATTTCTGCGTACATGTAATTTGATTGAAAGGGAAATTGCATTGATTTGAACAGAAATTTGCAGACTAGGAAACATAAAAGCATACAGGCTTTTAATTCAAGAAATAAGCATAGTTTCTTGCTTTCGGCCTACTTAAACTACGGGATCCTGAAGAAGGCTCTAAGGGATGACCCGGGTAACCGGAGAGTTAGACATAGGCCCCTTATCTTTGGACTTCGAGGTTCATTCTTTCGTCAGTGTGTCGTCGATGACCCTTTTCAGATGACCTCTTTTGACTAGTGAGTCAATGTCCTTCGGGGTGAGGCAATCATCTGTGTCATGACCGCTATCGTTATGGTACCTACAAAACTTCATGTCATCTCTTTTCTCGTACCGGCCCTTGTGTTTGAGGGGAGGTCGATCGAAGAATCATTTGCTCTTTGCATAGGCGAGGACTTCGGCCCTGGGCACGTTCAGCTTGGTGAAGGCTTCAAACCTCGGGAATAGCCGGTCTCGTGGGCTTCTGTCATGCTGCCTCTGATCCCTGGTGTCCCGGCATAGGTTATCTCGAGGACGGGTCTCCTTCTTTGCTTCACCAGTGTGTTTGAGGGACCTCTTCTTTTTGGCGACGAGCACCTCTTTGGTAGTCATGAAGCGCTCCGCTCTCACGAGTAGGTGTTCCAAGTTGCTTGGAGGAAACTGATAGAGAGATTTCAGTAGGTCTTCATTGCGGAGACCTCGAGTGAGGGTAGCGATGACTGTGTCATCAGTGGAACCCTCGACTTGTAGCCTCTCGTTATTAAAATGCCTGAGGAAGTCACGTAGCGGCTCTCTCTCCCCTTGCTCAAGGGAGAATAAATGGACCGACTTCTTTTTCTGGCGCTTTCCTGCTATGAACTGCCTGTAAAATAATTAAGACAGCTCATCAAAAGAACCGTTACATCGGTCGGGGAGCCCGTTATACCACTCGTCGTCGGCCTTGGTCAAAGTTGTGTGGAAAGCCCGACATAAGTATGGCTCGTCGGCCCCATGTAGCTCCATCACACTCTGGTATCGCCGAATGTGCTCTCCTGAGTCTCCTACGCCGTCATACAGTCTGAGAGACTGGATTTTGAATTTCGTCAGTCGGGGAGAGGAAGTGATGCTCTCCTTCAGAGGAGTCTTCTTGCTCGGAGCTGAGGTGATTAGTGGCCGCTCTGCCTTCGGTCGGTGGACCCGTCGGTAAGTCGAGGCATTGAAGGATCAGGCGGGGCTTTCTCTTGAGGGGTTAAGAAGAGCTCCAACGAAAGGGATTCCTCCCGTTATATAGTCCAGAGGAGGGTCGGGTGGAAGTAAAGCTGTAGGCTTGAGGCTCTCATTCTCTTGCTTGCTCCGCACCGTTGATTGCACCGCGCCCGTTATAAGAGGGCCCCTGTCTCAACGAATGCCCCAATATGGTGGTTGTTTTCTTCCCTTCGATCTCTGTGGCCCCCATTGTAGTGGCCGACCTCAACGGGATATGATGGGGAGTTCCACTCAAGCTCGATTCCCGGGTCTCCTTAGCTTCCAGGTGTCGAACGTCTTCCCATAGGGACCGGTGCCGGTACGGGGGTGGTTGCATCGACACCTCCCAGATTGGTTGTTGACTGATTTGGTGGGCAGCTGCTGTCAACACCGCGAGGCTAGCGTTGACTGCTCAGATAAAGTCGTTAAACTGCTCTTGGGTGACCATGTGCATGCTGAATACGCGGCAGAAGATCTGGCTTCGACTGGAACTTTCGGGGCGTCGGGGTTTAGACCGAGGATTGGTCTGTCGTTGGGGGTCAAGTCGACATGGCCTCGTAAGTGACTCGGGATGTTGACTGAATCAATGTGAGAAAATACCTAATGACGTTTCTCCACAGACGGCGTCAAATGTTGATGGTAGGGTTCTGATCAACAATGAGGTGGGCTGACTTAGACGATGCGAGTCAACGTGGGCTTTCGTCAGCAAGAGTGATTAGGCTCCTCAGCTGGGTAGCTTGGGTCTGGAAAGTGGTGGCCGAGCTATTGTGAAGACGTCCAATTTGACTCTGAGGAACTCCGAGCTTGTGGAAGTGCGCCCACCGAGTTACCTGGAACACAAGAAGACGTAAGGGGGTCGGATTTGGGTTCCGACCTAAATCCCCTCTGATGACTACGTTAGTTAATGAACTTAAGACTGACTCGGAGCAGAGAGTCTAATCTTAAGGAGATCAACTGTGGGGTTGATCGATCGAGTTTAAGGAGGAAGAAATATGTAGTCGAAAGTAAAAGGCAAGTAATATCAGAGTACCTCTCTTGATGCCTCCGAGGTTTGGTCCTTTTATAGGAGCCGTATCTCTTCGGTCCTGTCGTGGGGTAACTGCATTGTTCGATCGTAGCACGTGGATGCCAATGTATCGGGTGTAGTGAGCGAGTGACCATTACGCCTTTATCGATCCTATTTCCTCCACTTCCCATTAGAAACATGGGGGATTTATGGGCATAAGCCGAACGGCCTCTGACCAAGTAAACAGTTCGAGCTCCATCAAATATGATAAGTCCGAAGGGCTGTTCGGCCTTCTTTGGTAGGCTTTAGCCTGATCGACTTAACAACCCTTATATATATACACACACACACATATACATAAGTTTGTAGCTTCAGCACAGCAATATTGAATTGGGCGAGCCCAGAGTCGTTAATAGGAAACGGCACAATGACGTAACAACCTAGTGAAAAAATATGAAGGTAGAAGAAATAATCGCAGAAATAGGGATCAGAGTCTGAAGAATTAGGCTGATTTAAATATATTAATCGGGTACAATATATATTGTCGATAATATGAGATCATGGCATAAATGCTAGCACTGAGTAAAGTCTTGACTTAAAGACAGAAAAAAATGCTAGTCAGAGTAAAAACACAATTAGGTTTCATTATTAATTGGGAAACACGACATCCATCGGTTCATAAAAGCAACAAATGTTATGCAATATGGCTGCAAACGAGCCTAACAGCAACCAGCCTTGCAAGATTGAGAGTTAATTTAAACTAGTTATGGAATGAAGCTTAACCAGTCCCTACCAGGCTCCGCTAGTTTACACTTACTATTAAATGTTGAACTGAAGGCCCAATTAATGAACGGCTCGAAAGCTGACCTTGCATATTTAGGGAACTAGTGATAATGCTTGGCAGATAAATAAATGATCAACCATAATTCAATCGAATTTTGGGGGAAACACTAGTCAGGGAACTGTTTGAGATGACTTTAATAATGCATATTCTTCCTTATATACTCTGTTGGCGATCCAATAGAACTTTTTGAACCAATGAGATATGAGATACTAGCGGTGAGATTAACAACTACTGGTAGCACATGTGTAATGGATTAATTGGAATTGCAACAACAACAACAAAGACATGGTCTATGATAGAACTATAAAACAAGCTTGAACAGATAAAATCACTGTGGATGAAGATCTACAACCATAATCATTTTAAAAGATTTAAAACTCAATGATACTTCAGTGAAGCACAAAGGACTCGCTTCAAGCCAAATTTATGTATCCCAAACAGAGACACCTTCTGAAACCCAGAAGGTGCATGGTAGCATTTTCAAAAAAAAACATGCTTAGCATTAGTGACGATTGTGACACAATGAAAAGAAAATTATAGCTCAATTGAAATATCTATCTCAAAATTAACGTTGCATTCACAACTTGTACAAGTTCAGGACATGTTTGGGAACTCAAGTTAGATACCCAGAGGTGTCCTTAAAGTGGAGGTAAGGGTGTTGCAACCTCTCTTTCGCAACCCCTTGCCGTCAAACATGGAGGTAGAGGAAACCTCAGGTCTAGATGGATTTTTAGTATCTCCACATTTAGGCCAAATTCTAGTTGTATTTAATCTCCAAAATCGTGTAACCTCTAAAAATTTAACAGATGTGAGTTCCTCTAAAATTTGGGGGTAGGATGACTAACCTCCATTCCCAAACGGGGCAACCTCGAAACCACCTAATTTATATCAAATGTTCAAAGCGAAGATTTAAACTTTTAAGCCCTGTTATCCACAATACTATAAAAAAAGACAGCAATCCTATAAGCGGGATAATAAACAAGAAAAAAAGAAACCCCCTTTTAAGCCAAAACCGTAAAAATATAGTAATTGAGACCCCAAAAAAATCGACGCTTCTTACTATGTGAATGTCCTGGAACCCGGAGAGTGCTAGGGTTTTGAGGAGCTCGCAGCCAATCCCGCCGGCCCCCACCATCAGCACCTTCGCCCTCTGAAACAAAAATTCTCAGCTCAAATCAACCCCCAAACTTACCTCTAAAAAAATTTTAAAACCCTTAAAATTCAGTTGACAAGAGGGTGGAAAAAATCAGACAGCTATAGAAAGGAAGTACCTTAATCGCCTCCATCTGCGATTCCGACGTCGCCATGTGGAGCACTTAGCAGAGGCACAGGGAAAAAGAGCTGAGAGCGAGGGTTTTGAGAGCGGGTTTCAATTTCTTTTAATTTAATGGACATTTATTGAGAAACGAGCAAGGGACGAAAAGTACGGCCCTTTGGTCTTCCCTCACTGATTATTATTTGGGGAATTGCTATCTACACCTCAAAAATGAGGTGTATATGGAATTCAGTGTAAATTGTTTTTAATTTGGGAAGAGAGAGATGATAAATAGGCTGTGTGATGTGATTGATTGGCTTTTTTGGAAAAATTAAGTGACTGCACCTCATGGAATGAGGTGCATAGAGCATGCACCATTATTAGTGATACTAGTCATAGCCGTGCCTTCTTAAGATTTTAGCCAACAAAATCTTTATTTCCAAAAAATTATTTTTACGGTCAAAATTTAAAATAACACAAATTAGCATAAAAATATTTAAGATACGTATACCTCCGACGCGGAACAACAAATACGATGCATGTGCCTTAAACGTAGAACAACAAATTCGGCGCAGGCGTCTTTGGCGCGAAACAACAAATTCGGCGCAGGCGCCTTCGGTGCGGAACAACGCGCGAGCGCCTTCGGTGCGGAATAACAAATTCGGTGCGGACGCCTTCGGCGCGGAACAACGCACGAGCGCATTTAACGCGAACAACAAATTAGCATAAAAAATTGCACGGGCGCTGTTTGTTGGCGCGAAACAACGCGCGAGCACATTCGGTGCGGAACAACAAATTCGGCGCGGGCGCCTTTGGCGTGGAATAACAAATTAACGTAAAAAAATTTAGCGGGAGCCTTCGGCGTGGAACAGCAAATCTTAAGGTATTTTTCGGTGGCAGTATTACCTTAAATTTTTTTTACGCTAGTTTGTTGTCTCGCTGAATTTTTTTTACGCTACTTTTTTTACTTTGTTTAATTTAAGGGATCATATTTCTCCACAATCTTTCCCAAGACACTTTTAATTTTAAAGTTTTGGTTCCGGAGACACTTTTCCCCCAAAAAATTATTCTCCACAATCTTTCCCAACACACTTTTAATTTCAAAGTTTTGGTTCCCAAGACACTTTTTTCCCCAAAATTTAAGTTTTCCCACTAAAATTTTCACAAAATACAATCTCAAACATTGATTGACCAATATCAAATCTCAGCCAGTATTTATCTTGTCCTTGTCAGCCCTTATAACGGTCCATATTTTTCAATGCAACTATTCACTTATTTTCAATTTTTTTAAAAAAACTATTTTGTAATGGTTTGTCAGGAGTTTTACAATTTCAAAATTTTCTTATAAAAATATTTTGAGATATCAGACTAGTTATGAAGTATTTTAGCAAGTTCGGGTTTCATCAAACACCTCTAAACGATCTGATAAAAATTCCTTTTCAGTTATTACCGTTTTAGCTTAACGAATTTATTTTCTATACAAACATCATCAAAACGTTTCCAAACTTTTACAGTATCCTTCCATGATCATTTAGGGCTTCCTACATTAATTTCGTAATTTTCTGATATCATTTCGACTTAGAACCCACAAACCCGCTTCCTAAACGTTTTGGCCTAAAACTAATATTTCCGTAGCTCAAACCCTGAAACAGATCTCATATTCGCGATCCTCGCGACGATACGATCATGTGGGTATGTTTACGTAATTTTTCGGACACGTTTACTAGTAGGGGCAAAATCGTAATTTTGTATTTTTGACTTTATCTACTAATTATGTTTTAACCTTTTTACTTAATTACTAATTATCCTATTAACTATTTTAATTAACTTTCACCTACCTAACACATACCCGTAAGAAGCCCATGTGTTTCATGGGTAGGCTCAAGTTCCATCCTTTGTCAAAAAGCAAAACCTAACACCATTAATATCATTGACCAATATGGATTTGATTAATAATTTTGTAATCTATTTAAACCTAACCCCTAACCCTAAGCCATGCACTCACGCACCCTAAGCCCGCTGCCCCGCCATCACCCACGCCCTCTCACTCTTACTCTCAGTCTCTCTCTCTCTCGCCCGTACCCCGTTCACACACAACTATCTCTCCTCTCTCGTTGAGACCCCCCGAACCCAACCCCAGGCTATCAGCCCGCTGCTTCACCCTACAGTACCGGAGGCCGCCGCTGAAGCCATCACCGGCCTTCCTCCCGTCGCTCGCCGTGAGCCTCAGAGCTCTGCCTCGTCGAGCTACCCTCCACCGGAGCTCCGCTATCTCCCACCCTCGCCCACGACCCGCCTTCCTCCATGCAGCAACGCTGGCGAACCCATCACCCCCGAGACCCCCGTATGTCGCTCCCCGCGTCCGCTCCTTCCCGTCGACTCGCCGGCATTCCCATCAGAGCGACGTCACCGGCTCTCTCCACGTCACCCCGCTCCGAGGCACCTCCTTTCGACGTCGTTCACCCCGCACAAGACCGCCGCCCTCGACTGACATCGCTCGCCGCCCCGACAGTCTCGCCGTCAGCGCAGCTCGCATCGCCAAGCACCGACATGTTCCGATCGACGTCGAGCCCCCTTTAGCGAAGCCCCATGCCGCCACCTACTTCGCCCTCGACCGCCGTCAGTCCCGCCTTCCTCCGATCCCGCAGCACCGCTCAGCACGCCCCACAACGCCTCGCCGGAGCTCCGCAGCAGCCACCACCGCTTCCGCCATCCGAAGAAACCCAACGGCGCCGCTTCCTTTGTCCGTCACCTGGCACCGCTGCCTTTGCCCGTCACCTCGACAACCTCCGCCTCGCCGACGTGCCTCGACGAGCAACCCCCCATGTTCGCTGATGCATGCAAGCGGGAGGTATAACGTAATTTGAAACGTTATATTAAAACGTATATGGTATAAATACGCGTATTTCCATAGATAATATTGGTTTATTGGTTTTAAATTAGTAATAAATCATATACACCTCAGAAAAATGTGAGACTAGCTTCAGAAAAGCAGAAATGACATTCTGGACCCAATGACGCTAGTTTCATCTCAACCTGATGCTTAGTTTTTCCAAAATTAATTTTTAAGCCTAAAAGTTAAATATGTTATTTTCGTTCAAAAATCCGTAACTTGATATTTTCACGTACACTAGTAGGTGAGAAAAATATATGTTATATTACTCTTCGATACGGTCATTTTGACAGCTCACTTGAACCATTCTGATGCCGATTGCATCCAGAATAAATGTTAGAATAAATACATTACTAATAGAAAAATAGTTTTTAAATTATTTTTGAGCTTTTAAAAATTATAAAAATTAATGTAAGCTTCAGAAAAATATTTTCTCCTACAGTAAAATTATTTTCATCATATCTAGTCTATAGAAAAATTTAGAATGTTTTCCGACACCGTTTTATCAGTTTTAAAAATCAAACACGTTAAGTTAAACAGGTAGAAAATAGTGTGCTTTTTAACCGGTTGTTTCTTGTGTTTGCAGGTACAAATCCTCGTGCACCAGCTTCCTTGCCCTAACCTTGTCTTACCATAACGATCTCGATAGAGTAAGTCACAAAGAATTCTAACTTTAGAAATTTAGAAAGTGTACTTTATGGAATTACCGCATGCTCGAAGCATGGATCGGTATCATAGTTGTTGGACTTCAAAGCATTGCTCAGGACTGACATTCTCTGTTGAGGCTTCTGCCTTGACTTTTCAACAAGCAAAACTCTTTGGAGTGTTGTTAATGCCTTTGAACATCTTTGGAGTGGGACTAGTGTGCATAACTCTATTGGTATGTGAGTCGGTCTATCACGACCGTCATTAGTGTCTTTGTCTTTGAAACAAACGGATTGACGTACCGTATTGAAAAGTAATGATTGAATGGAATACCGTGAACATCCTATTGAAATTGAATGCTTAAAAGTAGTTGGCACATCACTGAGTTTTTGGGGCAACTTATATTAGAGAAAGTGCGGGAGTGACCGCGAGCCATCTACACATTGCACTGTACCATACCGACCGTTACCGACCGTCTAAATGAAATGTACCATCTAAAGTGATTTGAGATCCGCCCGGGTGAGCGCACCCGTGGCATGAGATGGGCTCAATGGTTGCACACTGTACTTTTCTATATAAGTCACGTAGTTTCTAGTTCTGCTATTGCCTGCTTGTCCTGTTTATTGTTACTACATTTGCCGGGTTGTCCTACTGTTACCTGCTGGTTAAAATATTGTTGCTAATATATATCATGCTACAGTTGTTGCTCTTGTACGTTACTTTTGCACTTGCACAGTCACCTTTACTTTATGCATTACATGCACTTTACTTACCACACTTGAGCAGCCACCAGAACTTTACTTTTCGCTCGTTTATGCATGTCTGTTTTACCTTACTTTTTGCACCTGCATGATCATCTTTTGTTACTATAGTCGGTTCCATACTTTTGCACTGCTTTATTTCGATTGCTAGAATTGTTGTGACTTACCTACGGTTCCATCTCCGTGGCATCGCAGACGGTGTACATATGGAGGTAGATGCTCCTGAGCTAATAGCGCCAGAGTTCGACCGCAGCTTCCAGAGTTATTTTCACTTATGTACTTTTCTTCTTTCATGTATATCTGTTGGGACATCTTGTACAGTATGGATTGTAATAATTGGACACTATTTGAGTATTTTTGTACATCTCTGCATCGTGGTTATTTTGATTTTACTGGTAACCTGCAGGACCTGTGCAAATATCAAATAAGTAACGGGCCCCCGAGAGCAGTTCGTTACAGCCCTAGAATTTATAAAAGATTGTCAACTATATAATAGATTTTAAGGGGATGGTTATATACACCTAAAAATGAGGTGGATGTTGATACGACCATTTTGGAGAGACCCAAAAGCTAGCGGCTCAAGTCCACGCTGGAAGAAAAAGTCTCCCCAAAGGAGTTTGGGCCAGTCATCGAAGACCCTCGAAAGGGCCCGCTAGCGGATCAGCCACGATCAGACGTGCGCCAGGTCAGCCCACGACTGCAGGAGTTAACCGTTCCCTAAAAACACTCCCCCTTAATGGCCATTAAGGGACCCCATTGACCCACCTTCATGGCGCATAAAGACGCCCGGGGGGAAGCAGATCATGGGGGCGGAATAGGGGGCGTAAAGACGGGACGATCGTGGGGGGATCCCTATATAGGAACTCGAGGGGGATGAAGAAAAGGGCCTGACCCCAGAGACCGCGATATGGATGTATTCTACTAAAAAAGACCTTGCTTTCTGGTGGGCTCCGAAAGGTGCTCTCTCTCAAGCGCAAGAGTCCGTACAAGTAGTAAAATCTGGGAGTCCAGATGTCGAATCCACGGGAAGAAATCTGTTGCAACCACAATTCAAATCAAATAGAAATCCCACGAAAAGAAACTAACCACTTCACAAATGATGACGATGATGGTGATGTGAACACGTGAACAATACGAACAAAGAAAAGTCATGTGCGAAAATATCTATAAAAAGTATGCACATGGTATGGGTTCGTTAGGATCAATGATTCGTATTAACTTGGTTGACAGGTATAACGCAATGAATTCTCCTTTTGGGAGCAATTCACCGGAAAATACCCAATATAACTCAATGAATTCTCCTTTTGGGAGCAACTCATCGGAAGATGCCCTTTTGGGGGTTCAAACACAATATTCAAAAAGATCGTCTCTAAAGTTATAATACGATATGAAACTCTCTTTTGGAGAGATAAAAACTACGGTATGAAACTCCCTTTTGGGGAGATCAAAACTCACCCTTTTGGAGCGATCATCAACTAAATCAATTCTTTTGGAATATGAAAAAGTCGATTTACGAACAAAGATTACAATTTTAGCGACGTTTAACGATTTAGCACAAGGAATACAACCAAACTAACACAAATAATATCCCCTAACTACTCCATACCATGCACAACAGAGATTTAGCTACTCATAATGCAGAAATAAATAAGTTTCATAGCCAAATACTTCAAGTTCATAGCAAAATACAATAAAAACACCAAAATACGGGATAGAAGTTGAAGAAAATATCACCAATTCTCCTTGAAAAGACTTAAAACTCTCTGGAAATAATAAAATAGGCCTCTAGAATTTTACAGAATTTTTCAGGGGGAGAATACGGCTCCTAGAGCCTCCAATACGCTCCAAATACGCCCCAATCTGCTTGTATATGCACAAAAACCCTAGGAATACGCTTAAATAATAAGATTGCGGGTTTTAGAAGCTTATTGGGTTTGAAACCCGCACCCGAACGCATCACAGCCGCTCATCTCGAGCGGCGCATTTGTAGACCGTTGATCCAAGCGGGATCGGGCTACGCGCTGACCCGTGTCCATGGTTTGTCGGATCCTCTCGCTCGTGCCCGCTTGCTTGATAGAATCCGAGTGCAACTCGGAGTGCTTGACGGCCGTCCGATGCAAGCAATTGATGGCTATGATCTCTCCACGTCGCCTCAGAAACGCGGCCTGCGCTTGGAGATTGCGGGGTGAATTTTGGCCGCTGGATTGTAATCGGTCGGTGTAAAATTGGCCACGTCGACCTCTTCAAACGCGAATTCGAATTCGCATTACATGTTCTTCATTATTCCGCGCCGTTGGATCTTGTCAGCGCACGGTCGATCGTCGGCCACGTGTCTCCGCGAGACATGCATGTCACCCGCTCTTCTGAGTCGATGCGGGCTCGTTGTTAGCCGTCGGATGGTGATCTCGCGGTCTGAGTGCAGCCACGTCGCGCTGAATATTGCGCTCTTCAGAATTCGAGCGGGGAGAATCGTAGACCATTCGATCTCGCGGGGATTCGTTTGATGCTCGACACGTGGGGCTCAAAGAATGACAGCACTACTTCGTTGTGTTTCGAGCGGGCAAAATGTCGGCCGTTCGATCGAAATCGAACGGCTGAAGGATTTTCGCGTCGCCCGCTGCTGTGAGACGTTGGATACAGCGGGAAGCGGCGGATGGCCGCCACGTGGCACATGCTGATTGGGTGGCGACCGTATATCCGTATTTTCAAGCGTATTTTCCCATTTAAATTGTATTCTGCATTCAAAAATACACAGTAATTAGCACAGATCTCAGAAAAATACAAATAAATAGTCGTTGGAATCGTGAGATCGAGAAGAATCTAGGAAAAATATAAAAAGTGCAGAAATGCGTCGTTAAATGCTGTTTTGTGCTCAAATAGTGTGTTTTCTCTAATAAATAAATGTGTAGAAAATACGTATGAATTAGAGAACAATGTAGCGTCATGTGAGCACAAAATAGGGCTAAATGGGGGGTTAGATATGTAATATTGAACCCGAATCACTTTCCCCATTGTCTTCCCTCCCATAGCTCGGTCCGAGGATACGTGTATTGGCATCTTTACGAGCCGTACCGATCCTGCCGAGTATCATTCAGATCCGTTCTGACTTAGGCATCAGAGGGGACTTGGCCGAAATCAAGGTCCGGCCCCCCTAACGAGTTTCTTCGTCTGTCCAGGTCGAATTGGTCCCAATGTGTCGAGGCTACCCCTCAGCACGGAACTCACCAAAGCAAGGCCCGCACGACAGTGAGCCCGCTCGCCCCCAGCGAGCATCGCCATCGACTGAGTCCAAGTGACAATCAGGGCACCGAGGCTACCCCTCGGCACTTGATTAACCGAGGCCAAGCACTCACCTAGGTGCCGAGGCTACCCCTCCGCATCCCGCTAACCGAGGCCCAACACCCCGGACGAAGAGCATGCTCGTCCTCGATCCCCAAGCGAGCCGTTTCCCGAGCTGAAGTGGGGCCTTGCGCAACCCTAGTCGAGAACACACACGCTTGGTGGGACCAAGGGATTTCAACCGATCACTTGACCACGTTGACCGTCAAACTACTGGTCAACGATACAGTGGTGAGAAAACACCCGTAAACATCTGGCGCCGTCTGTAGGAATGAGCTAACCCGACATAAAGCAACCACACCAGCGATGACGCGGCCTCGCCCCTCCCGACGAAGGAGGGCCGTAGCCCCGATATCGGTACCTGTGTCGTATCACGATCGACAGGGAAAAACCTTGACTGCTCGGTGTGCTTCCCGAGCCGGAGGGCCAGACAAGCCCTGGTCTAGCCTCGCAGGGGCCAATGACGTGGAATCAGGAAACCATTTCTCACTTCTCCCTCTCGGTGGGGGGGACGCGGGGAAGGAGAAGCTGTGGCTCGATGAAGCACTCGTAGTCTCCGCCGTCATCGATGCTGCCGTTGTGAGACGGTTACTCGTTGATACCGACAGCTCATGCGACATCCTCTTCATGTCGACCCTTGAGAGTATGGGGCTATGAGACGAAGACCTGGATCCGTGCTCTGGGCCTGTGATAGGTTTCACGGGTCACTCCACACCCATCGTAGGGGCGATCCGCCTCCCTGTCATGCTCGGAAAGCCGCCCGACTCGGTGACCTTGGCGATAGAGTTCATGGCGCTGAGGATTGGATCAGCGTATAATGGGATCATCGGTCGCCCGCTCCTTAATGCTGTTGGAGCGGTGGTCTCGACCCTCCATTGGATGGTCAGGTTCCAGACCACGAGAGGGATCGGACAGGTTGAGGGCGATCCGGGGAAGCCGAATATCTACTACCAACTGGCCAACGCAAAACACGCCGATCGACATGATGATCCGATGGCCTTACTTGACCTAGGGTATGGACCCAGGCCCACCCCTGGGGAGGAACCGGAGCTAATCCTTATCACGGATGTCGACGGAATATTCGTCTCCATCGGGTCCGGGCTGGACCCGAGCTTGAGAGGCGAGTTGATCGAGTGCTTGGAGGCCAATCTAGACGTCTTCGCGTGGTCGCCTGACGACAAGCCCAGTGTGGACCCCCAATGATCATGCAACAGCTAAACGCTGACCCTAATTTTGTGCCAGTCATGCATAAGAAGAGGAACCTGGGTGTTGAAAAGAGGAAGGCCGCCTCCGAGGAAGTCGAACTCCTGCTTAACGCCGGCTTTATCCGGGAAGTCTGGTACCCGAAGTGGCTGTCCAACGTCGTAATGGTGAAAAAGTCTAGCGACAAATGGCGAATATGTGTGGACTTCAGCGACCTCAATAAAGCTTGTCCCAAGGACAACTATCCACTATCCCACATCGACCATCCGTGGACAGCGCCTCTGGCTACGAGATGCTCAGCTTCATGGATGCCTACTCCGGGTACAACCAGGTCCAGATGGACCCTCGGGACAAAGAGAAGACGTCCTTCACCACTGACCGAGGGACCTTCTGCCACAAGAAGATGTCGTTCGGCTTGAAGAATATGGGGGCGACCTACCAGAGGATGTTCAACAAGGTGTTCGATTCTCAGATAGGGAGAAACCTGGAAGTCTACGTTGACGATATATTGGTCAAGTTAAAAGGTCCAACTGATCACATCGCGGACCTCCGGGAGACTTTCGAGCGGCTGCGGAAACACAACATCAGGCTCAACCCCACGAAGTGCACATCGAGGTAAGATCCGGCAAGTTCCTGTGGTTCATGATCATTAATCGTGGCATCGAAGCTAACCTTGACAAGATCGAGGCTTTGGACAACATGCGGGAACCGACGATGATCAAAGAGCTGCAGAGGCTAAATGGACGCATCACCGCCATGGGGCGCTTCTTATCCAAGTCGGCGAAAAGGTCCCTTCCTTTCTTCAGGACCCTGAGGAGAACACTCACCGAGCCCGCCGATGAGAGGAAGACTATGTGATGGGACGAGGACTGTGCCTGAGCATTCACCGAACTCAAGAAGTACCTACGTAGTCCACCGCTTCTTTCTAAACCCAGAGAAGGGGAGTCACTGAGCCTCTACTTGGCCTGTACTGGGGAGGCGGTGAGCTCGGTGTTAATCAGGGAAGACGATGGGGTGCAGAGGGCGGTGTACTACACTATCCGAGTTTTGAAGGACGCAGAGGGACGATACACTCCCATGTAGAAGCTTGCCCACGCCCTCGTGCTCTTGGCCCGGAGACTCCGCCCCTACTTCCAAGCTCACACGATATTGGTCCTAACCGATTCCCAACTCGAACAGAACCTCAAGAGGTTCGATCGGATGGGGAGGATGCTGAATTGGGGGGTGGAGCTGAGTGAGTTCGACCGCCGATTTAAGTCGCAGACGGCCATCAAGTTACAGGCACTGGCGGACTTCATCGCCGAATGCACCATTGAGGGGGAGGTCCCCCTGAGGAGGCACCCCCCGGTTGTGGTAACTTTCCAACCCTCGTCTTTCCTTTCGACTGACATCATTCTTACCGATCGCCCAGGGGACCAGGATATATGGGTAGTCCATGTAGATGGATCCGCCAGTCGGGCGGGGAACAGGGCCGTCATCGTCATCCGATCGCCAAAAGGTAATATCGTCAAGTACGCACTCCGGTTCGGGTTTCCGGCGACCAACAACATAGCCAAATACGAAGCCGCCATCAACGGTTTGAGGCTAGCCAGAGAGCTCAGAGAGGAATCCGTACGCCTCCTCAGTGATTCAAAGCTCGTCATCCACCAGCTGCAGGGAGACTACGAGGCTCCCAAAGAGGCAATGCAGCACTACCTAGCCTCAACCCGAACTGAGCTGTCCAGATTCAAACGAGCCGAGACCTTCCACCTCTCGCGGTCAGAGAATGCCCGCGCGGATGCCCTGTCAAAACTGGCCTCCTCCTCTCCCGCGGAGTTGGGTCGCGCCATCTACGTGGAAACCCTCCAGTTCCCCAGTACGGAGGAAAAGTAAGCCATGGCCATCGACGAGGAGCCCACCTGGATGGATCCAATCATTCGATATCTCTGTAGAGGAGAAGTTCCATCGAACCTAGATGAGTGCCAAATGCTGGAGCAACAGGCACTCCGGTACGTGATTCATGAGGGGGCACTGTACAAAAGACGATGGAAAAAAACGGACATCCTTCCCTACATCAAGTGCCTCGGTCCACGGGAGGCTGACTATGTCCTCCGAGAGGTACACGAGGGATCTGCGAGAATCACCACGAGGGCAAGACGATCGCCCAGAAAATCCTGAAGCAAGGGTATTAATAGCCGACCGTAGTCAACGATGCAACCGAATACGTCCAAAGGTGCCAGGAATGCCAGAGGTTCGCCAAGCTCGGCTCGTCCCCCTCGTCAGAGCTCGTTTCGATAATCAGCCACGTGCCTTTCGTGAAATGGGGACTCGACATCCTCGGACCCTTCACTTTCGGGAGGGGGCAGAGGAAGTAGTTGATCGTGGCAGTGGACTACTTCACCAAGTGGATTGAGGCAGAACCCCTAGCCTCCATCACCTGGAAGAAGGCAAAGAGTTTCGTGTGAAACTTCATCATCTCCAGGTCTTGAATTCCCTGATCCATCGTCACAGACAATGGGAAGCAGTTTGATTCCGCAGGGTTTAAAGATTTCTGCACGGAATGGAAAATCAAACTCATGTTCGCTTCGGTGGCACACCCTCAGACCAACGGGATAGCCGAAGCCGCCAACAAATGCATCATCGAGCCCCTCTGCAAGAAGGTGGCAGATGCTGAAGGGAGGTGGCCGGAGGAACTCTCGGGGATACTATGGTCATACCGGACGACCCACAAGAAGGCCACGGGCGAAACCCCTTTCATGCTTGCATATAGCGCTGAGGCAGTGGTGCCTGTCGAGGTGGGCGAGGAATCTCTTCGCATAAAGCATTTCACCGAGGAGAGAAACTTGGAAGGCCTGGAGCTCTGTCTGGAACTCGTGGGCGAGTGACTGGAGCAGGCCTTGACCACTATCGTCCGGTAGAAACAGAAGGTGGCTCGTTATTACAATTCCCGGGTTAGGGGAATAAGCTTCCACCAAGGGGACCTGGTCCTCAGAAAGGTGGTCTTCAGCCCGGAGATTACCCGCAAAGGGAAGCTAGCAGCTAAGTGGGAAGGACCCTACAAGGTAACCGAAGTCCTTGGACCTGCAACCTACCGGCTTGCCAATTTGGAAGGAAAGGCCATGACTCACACCTAGAACGCCGAACACTTTCACAAGTACTATCAGTGAGGTCGGCCACAAATGTATCTTCTCCTTCCCTTTTTCTGAACGAATGCGTTGAAAAAAGAAGGAACAAATCTTCTTATCTCTATTCACTCGATAGACCCATTCGGGATGGGGGAAACCTCATTAGCTGAGCGTCTCGATGGTTGACATCAGGACTGGGGAACAATCCACCAAGCAGGCCGGCCACGCAACCGGCTGGGAGGTTGGGGGCAACTCCCCCGGCCAGCCAGTTAGGAGGATCGATCGTAAGGCTGGAGTCAACTCCCCCAACAGGTCGGTCCGTCGTCCAGTCGTGAGACTGGGGGTAGCTCCCCCAGCAGGCTGAACGACTCAAACCGACCGTAAGGCTGGGGGCAACTCCCCCAGCGGGTCGGTCAACTAACCGACCGTAAGGCTGGGGGCAACTCCCCCCAGCGGGTCGGTCACTAGGCCAACCGTAAGGCTGGGGGCAACTTTCCCAGCGGGCGGGCCCGACGATCAGTTGTAAGACTAGGGGGTGCACCCCTAGCTGGCTGACCTATCCAACCGACCGTAAGGCTGGGGGAAACTCCCTCAGCATGTCGGCGTATCAGTCGAACGTGAGCCTGAGGGATTGCTCCCCCCAGCTGGCCGACCGACCCAATCTACCATAAGGCTGGGGGCAACTCCCCCAGCATGCTGGCCATCCGATCGCATGTAGGACCTGAGACGAGACTCTCCCGTAGAGCGATCGGCTCCCCCTGAGGCCGAGAGCGGTGCCTCGGTCACCCAGCGGCTGAGAATCCTAGGGAAGCAGCTCGACGACTGGATCACCGAGGGGAGCAAGGAAATTTCTCCGACCAGCCCCGTAGGAATGCCATGTCCCGGGCGGAAGGAGGAGGATGAACAACCACAAGCAAAAATGGAACTTCATTGCATAACAAAAAGGGGGCGTATTACATAAAAGCTGAGCACGGATTTGCAAAAAACGATGAGGCTAAGGAGCTAAGACTCCTCTCCCACGCAAGCATTCGAAGCCCCTTCGGGAACGTCGGTGGACCACTCAGGGCGTCCATCCCACGCCTCCTCATCGTCCTCAGAGTCCAGCCGGAGCTCCTCAAATCGAATCCCGAAGAGCGGGAATTTTCGCCGGATCTCAGACTGACAGCGGGCGAATCCCCTCTCGAACGCTTCGAACATCGCTTTGGCCACAAAAGATGAGGCGTACTCATCCATGGCATCCCGGGCAATCCGCTCGGGATCCGCCGCTCCCAGCTCTTGAATTCGACCCTCGAGGACGGCAACATGGCGTTGGTGCTCCGCCCGCTCCTTTTCGGTATCTCTGGAGCTTGTGTTGAGCTTGGCAAGAAGAACCCATTCTCTCTCCTCTGCCGCCTCTAGGAGGCTTACGAGCTCCGTGGTGTCAGCTTCGACAACTGGACCGATGTACATGCCCGCCTCGGCAGCCTTCGTAAGCTCGGCTATCCGATCCTCGGCATTTGCCTTCTCGACTAAGGCCAAGGCCTTCTCTAGCTCCGACTTCTCCAGGGCAGCGGAGAGCTCAGCCACCTGAGTTTCCAAGGACGTAGCGCACGCCTTGGCTAGTTGGTTCGCCTCTCCTTCGCCCTCCTCAGCCTCAGGTTTCTGTGCCTGGTCAGCATTGGCCCGCGAGAGTAACGCGAATTGGCACCGTATCGAAAGCCTAACCGAGGATAACTGCATCAAGAGATGGGAATGATTTGAAGGCCACTACAAGAGATGGAGTGTGCGAAAGTCCTCACCTACTGACCAGCCTGAACTACGAAGGCGGTCAGGCGATCACGTTTTACCCCGTCCAGCACGGATTGGTCCAAAGGGAGGCTGCAGTTTTCAACAAACCAAGCAGCCACTCCGCAATCGGAGAAGACGGACTCCTTCAACCCCACGGGGAAGCAGGGACGGAGTAAACCTTCGCCTGACTGGGAAAGATCAGCCTGAGCTAGGCGGAACATACCCAGAGACTGATCGTAAACTTCGGGGAGCGGCCCCGACGGGGGAGCGAGGGCCCGGCCCAGGGCCACGAGTCCTCCGTTGGGGAAGGCTAAGCATGACCCTCAGCCGGAGGGATGCCCACCACCGTTACAGGGACGCGGGCCTTTTTTCGCGCATCCTCACCCGGAGGGGATGGAACTTGCTCCATCGTTCTCTTAGAACCAGCTCCGGAGGGCCCGACCTGTTGTTTCTTCCGGACTTCCAACACATGATCCCTTCGCCGCGGGTTGGGATATGAGACAGTGGCTGGAAGAGAGGGATGAGAAGAACCCTGGGCAAACCCACCTGCACAAGAGGTCAGAAGAAGGGATCAAAACCATCTAGACGGGCCTCAGACACCAACTCCCCCAAGTTCCGGACCTCGGCAAAACTCACCGATGGGCCACACGGTCTTCCGTAGGTGAAGGTCGGAGAAGAGGCCGTCGATTCTCCGATCCCCGGCAGGGACCGTCAACAAGGTGTCAACCGCCTTGAGCTCGGCGTCAGTCGGACTCCCCTGCTCGAGAACCAGCGTACTCGCCCCCCCCAGTGGACCGGGAAATCCACCTCCGATGGGAAGCTGACAAAGACGTATTCCCCTTTCCAATGCTTCAAAGAACTCGGTAGCCATAATACCAAGCTCTTCTTAGGCCTGGCACTGATGTAAAGCCAGGCCCCCAATTGATGATGACTCAGGCGGAAGAATTGGGCAAAAAGCCAGAGGGACGATTCAATCCCCTTCAACACGCAAATGATGACAAACTCCACAAGGGACCCGACGTCGTTAAGGCAGAACTGGCATAGGGCGAGCTCGTAAGCCCGGAGAAACGCGATGCTGAAGGGGTGGAGGGGGAATCGAAGCCCAAATCAAAAGCTTTGCTCATACACCCCGACTTCGCGGGGGCCGAGAAGCAGATCCGCTCGTCCTTCTCTGGGGCCCAGGCGGAGCATGGAGGAAGGAGATAGTTGGAGTGCAACGCTCCAATTGAGGTGGCACAGACGGACAAAGACCACCCCATCACTTCGGGGGGCACCCCGGAGAGCTTGCCCCTATGGCGACGAACCGTCGTGTCGGGTCTGCAAGCCTGGCCAGGATGGGCGGCGGCCGCCGAGTGCCCAGAACCAACAGCTGAAGAAGAGGACGACATGGTGGAGCACCTGGGGAGGACTCGAGACAGTAGCTATGAAAGAGTGTGAAGGAGCGAAACCCTCATCTGACGGGTGAAAGGTTCCCTTTATGCCGCACCCTTCCTTGGGCTTTTCCACCATGTCGTGAGTCGACCGCATGTGCACACGAGTCGACATCCTTCGGGGCATGGCGCCTCAAATCCCGAACCAGGGGGAGTGAGAAGTTCAAACGGGCTGCGTCATGATAGCCTCCATTTAATGGCTTGGTCTCGACTGACGCACCTGTCATAGTCCACGCAAGTCACATCGCTCGAACCGAACCTGCAAAATCCGAACGGTCCGAGCGATGGGGGAAATTGATACGACCATTTTGGAGAGGCCCAAAAGCGAGCAGCCCAAGTCCACACTGGAAGAAAAAGCCTCCCCAAAGGAGTTTGGGCCAGCCATCGAAGACCCTCGAAAGGGCCCGCTAGCGTATCAGCCACGATCAGACGTGCGCCTGGTCAGCCCGCATTGCAGGAGTTAACCGTTCCCCAAAAACACTCCCCCTTAATGGCCATTAAGGGACCCCATTGACCCACCTTCATGGCGCATAAAGGCACCCGAAGGGAAGCGGATCATGGGGGCGTAATAGGGGGCGTAAAGACGTGACGATCGTGGGGGGATCCCTATATAGGGACTCGAGGGGGGACGAAGAAAAGGGCCTGACCCCAGAGACCGCGATACGGAGGTATTCTACTAAAAAGACCTTGCTTTCCCCATTGTCTTTCCTCCCAAAGCTCGGTCCGAGGATACGCATACTGGGCCCCGGCCTCCTTGCGAGCCGCACCGATCCCGTCGAGTATCATTCAGATCTGTTCTAACTTAGGCATCGGATGGGACTTGGCCAGAACCAAGGTCCGCCCCCCTGACGAGTTTCTTCGTCTGTCCAGGTCGAATTGGTCCCAAGACACAGAGGCTACCCCTCAGCGCGGAACTCACCGAAGCAAGGCCCACACGACAGTGAGCCCGCTTGCCCCCAGCGAGCATCGCCATCGACTGAGTCCAAGTGATAATTAGGGCGCCGAGGCTATCCCTCGACACTTGATTGACCGAGGCCAAGTGCTCACCTAGGTGTCGAGACTACCCCTCTGCACCCCGCTGATCGAGGCCCAACACCCGGGACGAAGAGCCTGCTCGTCCTTGATCCCCCAAGCGAGCCGTTTCCTGAGCTGAAGTGGGGCATCGTGCAACCCTCGTCGAGAACATGCACGCTTGGTGGGAGCAAGGGATTCCAACCGATCCCTTGACCACGTTGACCGTCAAACTACCGGTTAATGATCCAGTGGTGAGAAAACACCCGTAAACAGATGTGATGGTTGGTTTCTGTTTTTGGAAAAACATATCAAGTCATTAGTTCCTCTCACACCTTTTCTCTCTTGCGTCTCCAAAAAAAGAAACTAATCATCACATGCACCTCACTTTTGAGGTGCATATGGTCCTACTCTATTTTAAAACATTATTTAACTTTTCTTGAAAATTAATTAAATATCTTATTTATTTTTTATTTTGATTACTTTTTTTTGATTCGTTGGAAAACCGCAAAGTGCATGCATGAGGGCTTGATCCCGCGGCTCCTTGTATGGAGAAGGGAGATGTGCCGTCAGAGCAATTACTCCCCGTCAAATTTTTTTATTGTTGATCATTTAACTTCTTGACCAAATGAATTTATTTTTAAAAGATCAAATTATCATTCTATCTTCTTCTCACCCCTTTTCTCCTTGATGTCATTGATATTGCTTCTTCTTCTTTCTTCTTCTTCTTCTTCATCTTTTTTCCTCTCCTTTTTTTGTTCTGGTTGTTGTTTCTCGTCCTTTTTTAACCATTGTTGTTGCTTTATTTTTTTATTGTTACTTTCTTCTTCCTCTTCCTTCTTTCTTCCTCTCTTACTGTTGTTATTGTTGTTCTCTTCTTCTCCTTTCTTCTTCTTGTTGTTTCTATTGCTTTTATTTTTTCTTCGATGACTCCTTATTCTCCTTTTTCAATGTCACAAAAAATACAACACAACATTAGCAATGAGGAAAGAGTGAAGAGAATAGAGCTTCTTTCTCATTCTTTTAAAACGAAGAAACAACAGTTATTCACGTTAAAAATTGTAATCCACCGTAAAATAAAAGAAGAAATAACAACAGTGGTTGCAATGAATATGACAGTTTGGTCATCTAAAAATATGAGCTCAGATGTGTTAAGTTGGCACAAAAATGTTCAGATACTTAATGATTTTGGAAAAATATTCAGAGTATTTTGAGTCATTACTCATTATTATTATTTTGTTGTAACCATTGTAAACTACAGCAAAATAATTGGTTATTGTCCCACTATGGTTCCCCTCAAATTCCAAGATATTTCAAATGATATAACTTAAAACTCCTTGAATTACATAATCGAAGACCCTTGGAATTCTCATCTCTACATATATAAAGGAGTTGAATCTACAACACAATGTATCTTTCTTCTCTATGTGAATAAGAATGAATCTTCTATCGTTTTATGCTTTTCTTTCATCCACCATTAACTGCATCAATTGTTAACTTCGCTTACAACACATTATCAGCACGAGCTCATATTGAAGAACATGAATGAATGATGACAAACATATTCACACTGTTAGATATTGAGGCATCCCATATAATTTTGATGATGATCAAACATGTCATGTAATAAGCTATGAGTGCAGGAACATGTGCTTCAAGCGAATCAAGAATCACTAAAAGCTTAAGTAAGTTCAACAATGCATAGAAGTAAAAGGAACGAAGACAATGTCGTTGAAGAAGCCAAGATTGCATTAAGAAACTAAATGTAAATTTTATTTGATGTAAATATTATTTTACCTTGGCGTAAAATGTTAATGCCTCAATTGAACCTCTCTCTCACTTCGGAATTTATCAAAAATGTTTTCAAAAAGTTTATTAAAGTTTTCTAATGATTTCTTAAGTTTCTAGGTCAAAACCATATTTCTAGGCCAACCAGGCGACCAGTTTGACACCCAGTCGACTAGGTCTGGTGTAGTATAGAATGGGTGGAAGCATGTCTAAAAACAGTCAAGCGCAGTTATAGAACTGGTCGACTAGTTATTGAACACAGATCGACTAGTACATGAACTACAAACAACTGGCTTTTACAGAGAGCAACTTCTCAATATATGCTTGGACTAGTTGACTTATGTACATTAACTATTTGACTACCTGACAATTAGTCGACTAGTCAGTATACAACGATCGACTAGGAACTAGCCATTGGCCTATAACCGTAATTTTTAGTAGCCATTTTTGACCGTTTTAGAGGTATTTTGGTCATCTATTTTGACCCGAAATTTTCCATATAAAATGAGGGTTGTTTAGATTTTAATGTATGATTTAACGTTCAATTTTGAAAGAGAAAAATTGTTGTATGTACAATAGTCTTAAAATAAAAACACTTTTTTCCTTGGCCAAGTGTTTCAAGTTTCCAATCTTTTGTTCGGCCAACACTTGATCTTCCAAAAGCATCAATTCCATCCTTCGAAGATCAAGTTATTATATAGCCACTACACATTTACAAAAGCTTCAAGACAATACTATAGGTAAGTGTATTGATCGGAGCCCCGTGAGTGCGAACACGCAACCGGGGCACGCGACTCGCTAGTCTTACCGCAAGCGCACGGTGTAGCGGCGAGCGGGTATCGAACACGAGGAGGTCAAATGACAGTGTCTTCTTCAACTCACCTGGCTATAAGAACAGTCGAGAAATGTTCGCAATAAAGCGGTCACAGTCGTTCAATTGTATAAAAGGAATATCAAATTAATAAAGACGCCTAGGGGGTAGGGAATCCCCGCTACAAACCGTATCTCGTCATTGTGATTCGTAGGTTTCACAATTGCTAGACTTGAAATTCAGGTGAACTAGTTGCAACTAAATGTAGAACCAAGCTCACGCTCTCGCGCTATTGCCGGTCTATAGCAAACCTAAGGTAGGGTCCAATCTCTTGCAAACCCTAACCTAGGCAAGCTAGCGTGAAGAACAACATCATCGTTCAATCGTATCTCGAGCCCACTCTCGTGCAAACTCGAGCTACGACCTAGGTTGGGATAGTTCCTACCCGTCCAATCTCTTGCAAACGGGTATTGGTATAGAATTGCAATCGAAAACCCTAGTTTCGGTCCAATCTCTTGCAAACCGATTCCGAAGAAATCCAATTGTAACCCAATTCGAATTTCTAGGGCTTCCTATCGAGTTGGGATCCAATCTCTTGCAAATCCCAATCGGTATGAATCCCTAGCTATTCGTATTAAATCAATCCCAAACTAACCCTAATCAATTCTAGCAATAATTTCACCAATTCATCACAAATTAGAAATAGGGTTCGTAGGGTTCATCCCTACGCCCTAAGACGATAAAACTACTCACAATTCATAATGAAATTCAATAGAAATTCACAAATAAAATCAATAGAATTCATTGCAATATTCAATATATCAATAAAAATGAGGTTTTTGATAGAGGGAGAGACAAACCAATGGAGATTCAATAGCATCCAACAAAATAACACTTTTCTCTCTCCCCTAAAAGCTCAATCTAATCTCCTAAAAGTAATCTAAAAAAGGCTGCAAAAAGTTCTGAAAAAGCTCTCTAAACTAGGTTAAAAACTGGGGTTAAATACCCCCCAAAATCGCCCAAAAAACTGTGACGAAAATGCCCCTGCGCAGCCTCAAAATCGCAATTTACGCTACAGGCAGCGCGGCTCACTCGGCCGAGTGACAAATGTCATTCGGCCGAGTGATAAACCCTGACAAATTCCAGTAACTTCGGACTTTTGGGGGTCGGCTCCTCGGGAGTCACTCGGCCGAGTGACTTTCTTTGCTTCGGCCGAGGGGACTTCTTCACTCGGCCGAGTCGGAACTCGGGAGTCGACTGACAGATTACAGTAAGTCTGGACTTTTCGTTGCCGTCGTCTTGATGCCACTCGGGCGAGTGGTGTCTCCGTGGTTCGGCCGAGTGGGCTGGCGACGGTCGGCTGAGTGCACGCTGATACTCTATCTTCTGCGTGTCAGATCTGGTCGGCCGAGCGGGCTTTCGATGGTCGGCCGAGTGACTCCTTCACTCGGCCGAGTGACATGCAGAAAATGCCCAATCTTCGTATTTTTGCTTCCTCGTCGCTCCTACGACGTTCTTTCTTCTTCCACTCCTCTCCAATAGCAAAATTCCCCTCAAAAGAGTCACGGGTGACACTCCGGAGTGGGTGCATCTCAGAATCACTCCAAATCGCTCGAAATCTCCTGAAATTCGACAAAAACAAGAAATCGTGAAAAGCATCGCAATTTTGCCGAGAAATCGTAAAAAACGCGATTCGAGCGATCAAAATGGCATGCAAACATGCAGAAAAAAGGTGTAAAATATGGAGTGATCAAAATCCCCCAAGCTTACCTCTTACTCGTCCTCGAGGAAGATGAGTAAAAAGCGAACCCGGTGGATAAAGAAAATAGAAACGATGGAAAGGCGGAAAATGAAAAAAAAACGAAAAACAAAATAGAAAACGAAGAGGGAAGCTGCTAGATCATTTTTCTCAGGACGTGGGTTTTGCTTACTCATATAGCACGCATCGAAAGTAAAAACACATGTCAAAGACTTTTATCTCGATATCATAGTATAATGATGCATTTGAAATAGAAAACCCAAGAATATCAATATAGCATGAAAAATGGAATAATTCTAGAATTAGCATCGTCTGAAGCATCTAAAGCGGTATACAATATCGTAGATCACACACTTTTCAATTGAATGCTTTCTATAAGGAGTATAAGAGATATCACACAATAGAGTAGTAAGAATAGAAAAGTGTGGTTTTCATGAGATGAATGCTAAGCGTAGATTTCTGGATTTCGTGAAACTTTAGCGATCTCACCGAGTATAAAATATTACTTAGCCTAGGTTGTCATGCACCGTCAAGTAGTCACTCTCTCACACATCATAGGATCCTCTCCCCCAAGCTTATCCATAAGCGTGGTGGCATAAACAAAACAATATTTACATCCCCGTTTCTTTTGAAGCTCCAAAAGTCAAAGAAAATAAAAAAAATAAAAGCAAAAGAGGGAAGAAAGAGAGAAAGGATATGAGATGGGATCGTTTTCGAACTTCTTTTCTCTTTTCTTTTCTTTTTCTCTTTTTTTCTCTCTTTTTTTAGCATATATACACAAATGATCCCAAATCAAAAGAGAAGGATATACAAGTATTTTTTTCTTTTTGGTTTTGGGGAATTTGGAGCATGAGATATAATAACGGGGGGATGCCAATAATAGAATTGCTAAGGGGAGATTCACCAATGAATTTAAAGTAGAGAAATGATGTTCAAGATATGTGGAGAAAGAAATAAATGTATCTCTCGGTTCACTCTATAGGACGTGCATGACAACTTCAGCATTGTAATTTAATCTACTCAGTTTGATCTCAAAAAGTAAACTAATCCAGATTTGTCAATGCTAGCAAACATTCAATCAACCTGAAGTGAAGCGTACAAATCATGCAATAAGAAGTGATATGAGAAAAGAAAGCAGTACTCCAGATATAAGCAATCAATGCGTGAATCTTGGTGTGTTTTCTACGATAGCATACATATGAATCATCAGACATCAGCTAATAATAGAATTTCATCCATTTTCATACGGAAAAAGAAGTGGGTTACTATTTCTAAATGCAAAACAGGACGTAGCATATGATATCAGAAACAAAAGCTATGACATGACAAATTTAGCATGCATATAGAGAAAAGCTAACACCACGTCATCGTCATCACAGAAAAATCATCTCTAGCAAAAGATGAAAGAAACAAAGATAAAAGAAAACAGAATTATTTACAATGCAGCACACAAAGGAAATAAGAAAAACGTGATGCATGGTAAAAAAATGAAAAAGTGATGAAAAATGGGTGCAAAAGCGGAAAAACGTGAAAAAACTAAAAATAAAGGTGATAAAAGCAAAAAGTGTGAGAACTCACTCCCCCAAGCTAAAGTGCACAGTGTCCTCAATGTGCAAAGTGTGGCACACCGAGAGACGTGAAATGGGTGGGGAGGGTGAGGATGCATGCATGATAAAAAAAGAGAAAATGAAAAGAAAATATGATGATGTGAAAGATGCATGCAAAGATCGGAGTGATGCAGATAATGTGTCACCAAAAATACCTCTCCCTCTCTCCCAAAAAAAGATATATAATGATGTGAGCAAGATAGGGACAAAAATAGTGCGGGGGAGGGGGGGCAAAAAATATATCGACAGGACCAGCAGAGAATGGACAGCATAACGACAAAAAAGATCAATGGCATCAAGGGTGTGCCTAAGCTGGTGGTGCTGCACCGTCTCCGTCCTGTGGCAGAGGTGGTGGTCGAGGTGGTGGTCGAGGTGTCGGCTGGGTGGGTGGGTGTAGTGGAGGGAGTCGCGCCAGGATCTGATTCAGGCAAACCTGAATATCGGGAAGCATGGCGACGCGGGACTCCACGGAACTGACCGCGGCAGAGAGAGCCCTAAAATCGCCCCTGAGTCCACTCACCGCCCCCTCAAGAGCACGAATGCTCTGAAGTAGAGTGTCAGGGGGTGGTGGAGCGGAGGGACGAACAGGTCTAGGCTGTGAAGGTCGGGGCTGTCTGATACGGGTAGTGTAAGTAATCGGGCCAGCAGGTAGGTGTGGAAAAGGTGCTGTGCTCACTAGTGGATGCCCAGCCTCAGTGCGAGGCTGGGACGCAGGCTGGGACGAGGAGGCAGCAGCAGTAGTGGTGGAAGACAAAATCGGCGACGAGGCAGCAAGAGAGGTCGGTGACACAGGTGTGAGGACAGACGTCACGACACTCTCGGATAGGACAGCTGCGGTGGAGACAGAAGGGTCGACCACTGGGGAGGAAGTGTAAGGACCAAAAGGTGACACCCCAGCGGACATCAAACCGGACAGGGTCCCCACGACGGCAGCGAAGGAAGGCTCGCCGCTCTCTAGTATGGTGGGTGGACGCTCGGGAAGAAGTGAGGAAATAGGCTCAACCGAGATAGGCACAGCAGTGGTGGGGGTGGTGGCGGACGTGGTGGACGGCTCAGCAAGGGTACTCCCGACACTGGCAGAAGTGGGGACAGAAGTGCCGGGAGGTGCAGAAAGTGCAGGCTCGGGCTGAGGGATCACGGGGTCAGCAGGAGGTGCAGGGGGTGCAGGGGGTGCCTGCTCAGCGCCCTCGGCCTCAAGTACGTAGGCAGCTGGGATGAGGAGATCCATCGCTGGGATCCAATCCTCGTGGGCCGGTCCTATATGTGTCCGAGCGAGGCTCGGGAGGATCATGTAATCGGCACTAAAAGGACCGTGCAACCACACCCAGTGCCGCTGGCCGTGGGGACGAAGCATCTTCATCCGGGCCATGACGTCTATCGAGAGTGCAGTGGGGCCCGGGGCTCGTCTAAGGTCAGCAGGTAGGTCCACGCCGGTCATCAGGGCTAGCAGAGTAATCAGACCGCCGCAGCAAATAGGTGAGCGAGCGCCCACCGAAATGATGATGCGGTCTAAAAACCAGCTAGCAATATCAATCTCAACGGCGGGGACCAGGTCATCGCTATCCCTATCGAGAACTCTGGGGCGAGTCATCGCGTAGAGCATATAGAGCTCAGGCGTAGACATCGTCCCAGGCTCGTACCTCGCCAAGAAAGTGGTCGCCATGAGGCGCTGGGCTATGCGGAGGCAGGGGTGCAGGATGGCTGAGGCCTTGGCCCTACTAGGGTCAAAGCCATGGTGGGAGCCCGTGATACGTGTCCAGAACGTGGAAGTGTCAAACGACGGCGGTGGGATGTGAGTGGGTGCGTAGGCTCGGTCGGGGACGGGGACATCGGGCCACTGGAAGAACGCACGAAGCATGGCGAGAGTGACCTCACACTCTCGATCCATAAGGCGGAATGTGCATCCTCCAGGGGTCCGGGCTATCGAGCTAAGTACCTCAAGTGTCGGACGGACGTAGGTGTCCGCCGACACTGACAAAAAGTCGCGCCAACCCACGTTGTCGTACAACATGAGCATCCCCTCTAGCACCCCTAGGCGGTCAAGGTCTGCTAAGTGTGCGAACCTAGAGGGCACTATAGATCGCTGGGCGATACGCTCAAATCGGACGCGCTGTGCGTCGTCTCTGAACGTGATCCCTAGCGGCCCGACAACGGGAGCCGGTGGTGGGATAGGATCGGCGGGGATAGGCTGTGCGTGGATGGGATCGGCGGGAAGCGGCTATGTGGGGGGTGGTGGACTAGGTGGAGGGGAGTCCTCCCTAGCGTGAGAGGGACCGGCATCATCGGTCCTCTTCCGCTTGGAAGAGGCTCCCCGCGTGCGTGGCCTAGTGCGGGGCGGCATGTGTGCCGCGAGTGCTCACCCAATAAAAATATAGTGCGGCGTGCTTAATAAAAGGGACGAGTGTACCTGAACATGCCGCGAGAGCAAATCAGCAAGTGCGTGCGAAGAGCGCCGCCTCCGCGAAGCTAAAAGTGCGTCCTGAAGCTCCCCTAAGCTCCCCCAAGATAGCCTGCAAATCAAACAACGATATCAGCGGATAATATTCAAAATACATGGGGGAGATGGGGTATAATAGATAGATAAACAAATTAATTTGGGTTTTGGGCTCAACCGGTCTACGGATCGAGCAAAATAGGAGAAAAATGGAGTTTGGGGGCAAACCGAGGCGATAGGGAGTCGGCCGGCGGCGAGAGTACTCGCCGGAGGTCGGGGCGTCGGTAGTCGGATGATCGCCGGCAGTGGTCGGGCGAGTGGGCCGACGGCGAGGCGATTCAGGCGAGGGGAGGGGAAAAGTCGCTGGGCTCGGGCGAAATTGGGGATTAGCTGCGTTGGAATTCGCGCCGAGCCCGATGCGACTTATATAGTGGTAGTTACGACTCGGCCTAGTGACTATGTTGCTCGGCCGAGTGACGTAACGATAAAAAAATTTTTAATTTCTCCCCGCCACTTATGACTCGGCCGAGTGGCTTCTGTTCACTCGGCCGAAGGGAGAAAACTCCTTCGGCCGAGTGGCACAAGCTACTCGGCAATATTCAGGCTAGGAGGGTATCCGTTTCCCTCGGCCGAGTGACTAAACGTACTCGGCCGAGTGGCAGTTAATACGAAATGCAAAAAAAAGACAGAGAGTTGGGTTCAGCCGACTTCCCTTGTTGGTGCCCTACTCGGCCGAATGGGGTCCTTTGCTCGGCCAAGTCGCATATGATACTCGGCCGAGTGACGTGCTGTTTTCTGCTTCGGGGCTCCATTTTCGCTCTACTCTCTGTTTTTCTTCCTCCAGTTGGTTTCTTCCTCCTCCCAAGGCCTGAGCGCATTCCTGGAGCGCTCTTCCTTGCCTCTATCTTCCTCCATGAGAGATCTCCTTTTCTCCTCTCCTGTCATAGAAATTAAGACCCGTTGTCACGATTTTTATGGGCAAAAAGACTCAAAACACTAATAAAGTCTAAACCAAAAATAAAAACCAAATAAAAATAATGCAAAAACCGTCGGGTTGCCTCCCGACAAGCGCTCGTTTAAGGTCTTGAGCTCGACCCCTTTGGATTTTCAATTAACGCTTGATGTTGGGTGCATATGAGATGCACCCGTCGAACTTACCGGGAAGACCGCTCGGATTTGGATCGTGGTGGTGTGTGGCCTTCCTCAGCGCCCCTTCATCATGAGCAATGTTGGGGGATGGCTCCCCCAAGCTTGAGCTTGTTCCGGTCCTTGGCTTCGTCGGTGACACCGATCTTCGAGTCGGTGGAGCTTTCTTCGGATTCTTCAATGTCGAGAGCTTGCAAAGCTCCCGTATTCTCGCGACATCAGCGTCGCCATCATCATTCGCCGTTGAGCTATTGGGAGGGTCCTCCATCTTCTCTTCTTCGACCGAATCTTGGCCTTCTTCGAAGCCGTCATCATGGAGCGCACCGATGGAGTAGGGGATAGCCTCTTCAATAACCTCGTCAAGGAGGTATGAAAGGTCATCCGGCCATCCCTTGAGTAGATATATTCTATTTACTTACCCATAGGGACTCCTTCGGAATAATGCTTTAGCCGTTGCCCATTCACCTTGAACGTGGCTCCGTCTTTCCCTTCCAATTCAAAAGCTCCTCCCGGTTGTATGTGCTTGATGGTGAAAGGTCCGGACCACCGTGACCTCAACTTCCCGGGGAATAGTCGGAGTCGGGAATTATATAGCAAGACTTTGTCTCCGACCTTGAAGTCCGTGACAGTTATGCGTGCGTCGTGGAGAATCTTGGTCCTTTCTTTGTAAATTCTTGAGCTCTCGTAGGCATCTCTTCTAATTTCGTCAAGCTCATTGATATCTAGGAGCCATCTCACCGCCGCACTCTTATAGTCATAATTGAGGGTCTTGATGGCCCAATACGCGCGATGCTCCAACTCTACCGGCAAGTGACAAGCTTTCCCATAAACAAGTCGAAACGGCGTGGTGCCAATGGGAGTGCGAAAGGCCGTGCGATATGCCCATAGGGCATCGTTTAACTTCATGGACCAATCTTTTCTAGATCGATCTACGGTCTTTTCAAGAATTTGCTTGATTTCTCTATTTGAAACTTCCACTTGTCCGCTCGTCTGAGGGTGGTAGGCCATGCCAATTCTATGGTTTACCCCGTACTTTTTCAACATGGCTTCAAATTTTTTTTCTATAAAGTGGCTTCCCCCGTTGCTTATCAAAGTACGGGGCACCCCAAAGCGCGGGAAAATATTCTGCTTGAAAAACTTTGAGACAACCCTCGCATCATTGGTAGGGGTGGCGATGGCTTCTACCCATTTGGAGACGTAGTCCACGGCCAATAAGATATACTTGTTACCCTTGCTTGACGGAAATGGTCCCATGAAGTCCACTCCCCAACAATCAAAGAGCTCACTCTCTAGAATGGGCCTCATTGGCATCTCATTTCGTTTGGAAATATTCCCGGTCCGTTGGCATCTATCGCACCCCTTGACGAAGTCGTGCGTGTCTCTGAACATGGTTGGCCAAAAGAATCCACTCTGCAATATCTTAGCTGTAGTCTTGGAAGCGGCGTGATGTCCCCCGCATGGCATACTATGGCAATGCAAGATGATGGAGGTAGCCTCCTCCTTAGAAATACATCTCCGAATAACCACATCCTTGCATATCTTAAAGAGATACGGATCTTCCCAAAAATAGCTACGGACTTCATGCATAAATCTCCTCTTTTGCTGTGTGGGCATCCAGCATGGTTTAATCCCACAAGCCAAGTAATTGACAAAGTCCGCATACCAAGGAACTTCCCCGGGCCTTATGGCGTATAGCCTCTCATCAACAAAGGAGTCATCGATGGGCAAGCTCTCGTCCTCCTTGTCACGAATAAGCCTAGACAAATGGTCCGCCACAACGTTGTCCGTACCCTTCTTATCTCTGATTTCCAAATCAAACTCTTGCAATAGAAGTATCCACCTAATTAACCTAGGTTTGGCCTCTTTCTTGTTTAGAAGATACTTCAATGCCGCATGATCGGTGTGGACAATTACCTTGGATCCAAGGAGATAGGAGTGGAACTTTTCAATGGAATAAACGACCGCTAGAAGCTCTTTCTCCGTAGTTGTATAATTTTTCTGTGCGTCATCCAATGTTTTGCTTGCGTAGAATATTGCATGAAGCTTTCTGTCTTTTCTTTGTCCCAATACCGCTCTAATGGCTTGGTCACTTGCATCACACATGAGCTCAAAGGGAAGGCTCCAATCCGGTGGTTGTATGATGGGCGCAGAAATTAGTGCTTCCTTCAATGTATTGAACGCTTGCAAGCATTCACCTGAAAAAACAAACGGGGCATCTTTAGCAAGCAAGGAGGTAAGAGGTCGGGCAATCAAGGCGAAATCCTTGATAAAGCGGTGGTAAAACCCCGCATGACCAAGAAAGCCCCTAATGCCCTTAACATTAATAGGAGGAGGGAGTTTCTCGATTACCTCAATCTTCGCCTTATCAACCTCAATCCCTCTTGAGGAGACAAGGTGCCCAAGCACTATCCCTTCGACCATGAAATGACATTTCTCCCAATTAAGCGTAAGATTATTTTGTTGACATCTTTTAAGAACTTTGGTAAGATTAGCCAAACAAGAATCAAACTCACTTCCATAAACTGAGAAATCATCCATGAAAACTTCAATAATATTTTCAATATAGTCGGAAAAGATGGAGGTCATGCACCTCTGAAAGGTGGCGGGTGCATTACAAAGACCAAAGGGCATTCTGCGGTAGGCGTAAGTGCCATATGGACAAGTAAAAGTAGTCTTTTCTTGGTCGTATTCATGCAAAGGGATTTGGAAAAACCCCGAATACCCATCCAGGTAGCAAAAGTATTTATGCTTAGCAAGCCGTTCAAGCATTTGATCTATGAAGGGTAGTGGGTAATGGTCTTTTCGGGTGGCTTTATTTAGTTTTCGGTAATCAATACACATCCGCCATCCCATGACAGTGCGTGTAGAAATGGGCTCTCCTTTTTCATTTTTTATAACGGTCATCCCCCCTTTCTTGGGGACGACGTGAACGGGGCTAACCCATCTACTGTCAGAGATAGGGTAGATAATTCCGGCCTCAAGCAATTTTAGGATTTCCTTTTTGACCACCTCCTTCATGTTGGGGTTCAACCGCCTTTGAGGCTCTATGGAGGTGGCGTCAGTGTTTTCCAAATGGATTCTATGCGTGCAAAGCCTAGGGCTTATTCCCTTAAGATCAGAGATAGTGTAGCCAAGGACATCCTTGTGATCCCTAAGGACTTCTAGTAGTTTTTCAAGTTGATCATGGCTGAGGTGGGAATTAACAATCACCGGGAAGGTCAATTTACTACCTAAGAAAGCATACCTTAGATTCAGCGGTAATTGTTTAAGCTCTACCTCAAAGGGTGCCGTACCCTCTGCTTCATCATCTTGTGTGAGTTTGGCTTCTCCTTCAACATCTGAGTTTAGCTCACTCTCGAGTGGAGGCTCAGATTCGCTACTTAGTGAGGACGGTGCATCGGAATAGACGCTCTCCAATTCTGCGCTAGCATCGATAGGACCACCACCTTACTCAGGTTCATTCCTGAGATCAAGAAATACGTCAGCAGATTCAAAAATGCAAGAGTGGGGGTCGTAGAGTGTAACTCCCTGAATATCGGTTTGCTCAAAGGATTCCTCGGGAGTGTAGTACTCTTCGACGCATGTTCTACCGCTTTCGAAATATAGCTTGTCGTCCCTCACATCAACTCCGATATCGCCCCCAATAGTCCCATCCGGGGAGATTTGATCCATCACAAAGCTAGCAAACAATTGTTCGACGGGGTCCTCGATATCAATAGCAAAAGCTCCGGTAGCGTGGACCTCATCAACAAGTTCCTTAAGGAGCTCCGCAAAGGATTCATCATCTTCCTGGCCAGACTCAGTCATTGGAATTGCATCCCTCATTTTACCTGTTAAGATCTTGTGGAAAATTTCGGGAGAGCGCGCAAAATAGGGCTGTAAACAGAGTTAGAAAAGAATGAAGAAATAAATAAAGAAATTGAAAAATAACCGGGTGATCCAAATTGAACTCCATCAAAAATATTCCCCGGCAATGGCGCCAAAAACTTGATCGGAGCCCCGGGAGTGCGAACACGCAACCGGGGCACGCGACTCGCTAGTCTTACCGCAAGCGCACGGTGTAGCGACGAGCGGGTATCGAACACGAGGAGGTCAAATGACAGTGTCTTCTTCAACTCACCTGGCTATAAGAACAGTCGAGAAATGTTCGCAATAAAGCGGTCACAGTCGTTCAATTGTATAAAAGGAATATCAAACTAATACAGACGCCTAGGGGGTTCGGAATCCCCGCTACAAACCGTATCTCGTCATTGTGATTCGTAGGTTTCACAATTGCTAGACTTGAAATTCAAGTGAACTAGTTGCAACTAAATGTAGAACCAAGCTCACGCTCTCGCGCTATTGCCGGTCTATAGCAAACCTAAGGTAGGGTCCAATCTCTTGCAAACCCTAACCTAGGCAAGCTAGCGTGAAGAACAACATCATCGTTCAATCGTATCTCAAGCCCACTCTCGTGCAAACTCGAGCTACGACCTAGGTTGGGATAGTTCCTACCCGTCCAATCTCTTGCAAACGGGTATTGGTATAGAATTGCAATCGAAAACCCTAGTTTCGGTCCAATCTCTTGCAAACCGATTCCGGAGAAATCCAATTGTAACCCAATTCGAATTTCTAGGGCTTCCTATCGAGTTGGGATCCAATCTCTTGCAAATCCCAACCGGTATGAATCCCTAGCTATTCGTATTAAATCAATCCCAAACTAACCCTAATCAATTCTAGCAATAATTTCACCAATTCATCACAAATTAGAAATAGTGTTCGTAGGGTTCATCCCTACGCCCTAAGACGATAAAAATACTCACAATTCATAATGAAATTCAATAGAAATTCACAAATAAAATCAATAGAATTCATTGCAATATTCAATATATCAATAAAAATGAGGTTTTTGATAGAGGGAGAGACAAACCAATGGAGATTCAATAGCATCCAACAAAATAACACTTTTCTCTCTCCCCTAAAAGCTCAATCTAATCTGTTAAAATTAATCTAAAAAAGGCTGCAAAAAGTTCTGAAAAAGCTCTCCAAACTAGGTTAAAAACTGGGGTTAAATACCCCCCAAAATCGACCAAAAACTGTGACGAAAATGCCCATGCGCAGCCTCAAAATCGCAATTTACTCTACAGGCAGCGCGGCTCACTCGACCGAGTGACAAATGTCATTCGGCCGAGTGACAAACCCTGACAAATTCCAGTAACTTCGGACTTTTGGGGGTCGGATCCTCGGGAGTCACTCGGCCGAGTGACTTTCTTTGCTTCGGTCGAGGGGACTTCTTCACTCGGCCGAGTCGGAACTCGGGAGTCGACTGACAGATTACAGTAAGTCTGGACTTTTCGTTGCCGTCGTCTTGATGCCACTCGGGCGAGTGGTGTTTCTGTGGTTCGGCCGAGTGGGCTGGCGACGGTCGGCCGAGTGCACGCTGATACTCTATCTTCTGCGTGTCAGATCTGGTCGGCCGAGCGGGCTTTCGATGGTCGGCCGAGTGACTCTTTCACTTGGCCGAGTGACATGCAGAAAATGCCCAATCTTCGTATTTTTGCTTCCTCGTCGCTCCTACGACGTTCTTTCTTCTTCCACTCCTCTCCAATAGCAAAATTCCCCTCAAAAGAGTCACGGGTGACACTCCGGAGTGGGTGCATCTCAGAATCACTCCAAATCGCTCGAAATCTCCTGAAATTCGACAAAAACAAGAAATCGTGAAAAGCATCGCAATTTTGCCGAGAAATCGTAAAAAAACGCGATTCGAGCGATCAAAATGGCATGCAAACATGCAGAAAAAAGGTGTAAAATATGGAGTGATCATGTATCAAAAGCTTAGTAAGTAAAAAATCTCGTGAGGTGGTGAGTTGGAAGTCAGCATTTGTGAGGTTGTTCGTGGAAATCCTCTCGAAAAGAGGTAGTTGCACTGTTTGTTGAAAGAGTAAAACTAGCCAAGTGGGATTAGGTACTGGATGAATGTCATGAGGTGACTGAACCAGTGTAATCATTATGTTTGCTATTGTTCTATTTCTGTTGTGTGGATTATCTCTTGCTTATTTTTGATGCATACTCTATTGCAGGATATAATCATTGTTTATTAAGATTAATTTAGGTAACACTAATTGTAATCTCATGTAGAATTTTCTAGAGGGCTTCTAATATCGCATAAGCACTATTCACCCCTCCTGGCGCATACTTGTCATATCAAACGATCCAACACATTGTATCAGAGCTAATGCATTGAAAGATGACATCAACAATCTGGTGAGATATTGAGTCTTAGCCCGTGTAGTTTTGATGATGAGCAAATCTAGCATCAAATATATATGAGTGCATGTATAAGAGATTAAGGCAAATAAAAGAAGTACTCAGTGGATTAGTGATGAGCTCAATAAGGCCTTGGACCAAGTTGGAGCAAGACAATGAGTTTGGAATGTCAAAGAATGCATCAACGGTCTTCATTGTAATATTTATTTGATGTATTTTCTTTATCACTGTCTTAGAAAGTTAAAGCCTTGTTAGAAGTTCACACGCACATAGTAACACTTGTAAAATGTTATAAAAAGTTTTTAAAAATCATTTTTCGTGTTTTAGCGTCGGTATCACATATATCAGTAAAAGAGTTGACTATCATTAATATATGAGTCAACTATTTTGCTAATAGCGACTCAAGAAACTTTCTGAAGTTGAAAGTAGTTGATTATAGTTATTCAAGGAGTCGACTACTGCCTCTGGTTGTCGACTATAACAATAATTGACTACGAGCGCCCCAACGATAAAATTTGACCGGCTCCGTGATTTATGAAAGTGTGTCAATTTTAGCCATTGGTGTGGTATTTTGGAGAATCTGTCTTGTGTGTAGAGTTCACTCTTATATATGGGGGTTGGCTTTTGGTTTTAGCTTGATTTCTTGATCAATATGTTGCAAAGAAAAATTGTTTTGAGCTAACGCTTTTAAGTTCTTTCAATCCCCTCTTGGCCAAATATTCCGAAAAGTTTCAATATTTATTTGCATGAATTCTAGATCTCCCCAGACTTAAAATTCTTATCTATTGGAGGTCAACCACTATAGCCATTACACATCTATACAAGGGCTCCGGGTAAGGCTATAAGCAAAATTGTATATATTTCGATGAAAGAGAAAATCCTCAAGTGTTGAGGTGGTGAGTTCGTTATTTCTATTGGAAATAGATTGTACATTGTAAAACATCTTGAGAAGAGATGTTGTACTATTTGTGATAATAGTGAACTAGCCAAGTTGGACCTGGGTGTTAGGGTAGGATATAGAATATCTGAACCAGTGTACATCTCTTATTTGCGTTGTTAGGATCCTGTAGATGACAAACAATACTAGAAGATGGTTGAATAATTGATAGGAGTTTTACACTTGTAAACTGCAAGCGTAAGGCTGTCGTCGTAGCGCTAACAGGTCGTGCGCATGGAGATTAGTAATTGAATACTAGCTCAATCCTGGCACGTGGTTAGCTACATAAGGATATGTGGAGTATGTAGATAATATGGAGAAACAAATAGGATGAAAAAGAATCTAGAGATAGGTTTCACCCAATTGTGGATTGGACACGGATTGACCTGGGTTGATCGGTTGTTGAACCCATGTGATAGAGAGAGGTCGTCTAATCTAAGGGTATTCTCGTTCCCCCTCCCTTCCATGGCGAATGATAAGATATCCCCTTATATTAACTATACCCCCCACTTCCGTGGTGCATGATAGGATTACCTAGCCCGTATTGATACCGACTTCCGTCGTGCATCGATATATGCTATATGTGTTACGTCCGATGAATGCTCCTAATCTTCCTCCACGCCACTTCCGTGGATTCGGATTTGGATCTATGTTAGGAGGGCTATGATCGATGCTTGACTTTCGTCAACCACATCGATAGTATCGATCAATGTAATCGAAAACCATAGATTAACACCGGCTTTTGCCGTGAATTAATCTAATTATCCACGAAGGGGGAAATCGATCTACATTGATATTAATCATCCCAACATACCTCTAATCATCATTCATACAACTACCAACCAAAATTTATCAATACATGCTCAAACCTACTATCAAGGATCCACCAAACCCAAGATTAAAATTTACTCATAAGATATATATATAATCACAGAGATTAACAAAGATTCAATGAAGAGATAGCAAAACATATAAAAATTATCAAAACAAAGAAGGAGAAACTTATCTTGATGGTTGCAATACAAAGATATGAATTTTACAAGTTTGCACTGATTAAAGAACGCATCCAAAAACCAATATAACCTACCCATTATCCTATAACTAATAAAAATATGAAAAAGCGGAAGAAAACGCCTCCAATGGTTGGCCCCCCTTCAAAACGACATACAAAACCCTTTTATAACTCACTAGAAACCCTAACGGGTCCATAAAAACCCAACCCGATGCGACCGTGTGGAGCAATCCATGCAGTCGCGTCAGGATTTCAGTCTCGCAGCCTCGTCTTCTGGAAAATGTATAAAATCGCTTCGATCTCAGAAAAATACAAATAAATATGTGTTGGAATCGAGACGAGACGTTCTTCGAAGAAAAAATAAAGATAAGTGAAGATACCTAAAGGGTTGTGAGCAGATCTTCAATCTTTGCAAGGGTTGTGCACTTTCTTATTGTACTTCCTCCACGCGGTCATGTGGGGTAGCCACACGACCACATGGCTCCTCTTCTCTTTGGCTTGGGCTGAGATCTTCTACACAGTCGAGTCGTTTAGATGATGTGGCTGTTTCATCTGAGGATTAATGGGCCAAAGTTTCCAGAGATTTGGCCAAACGACGTGGTCGCGTCGTTTGGATGAAATGAACGTGCCGTGCTTCCTTGTGACCTTCCTTACTTGATTCCACACAGTCGTGTGGGGAAGCCACACGACCGTGTTGATGGATCCACAGCTTCCATATAGAAATTGGTTTTCTTTGAGCAACACGACCGTTTGTGTAACCTGAAAACCACCATTTTCGACTCTATCCTTCTTGTTCCTCCGCCTCACTTCTTCCTTTCACCTTTTTGACTCAAATTGGCTCCTTTTAGTCGTATTTCAACCTGAAACGCACACAAACACCCAAATAGTTAAAAGGAACAAAATGAGGTGATGGTTTGTGTGATATAACGCATGGATAAACCCCACGAAATATGTGTAAAATAACCCCTAAGCTAAAATCTTCCTCGTCCTCGAGGAAGACAAAGAAAGAGAGCAGAGTGGGGTATGCATGCATGGGATAAATAAAATCAAGAATCTCACAATGCGAAGCATATATACATGTAGAATAAAAACTTTCAGATTATGGAATTGAATAGCATGTCAATCTCTATCAATCTATCAAGACATAGCTTAGAGCATTATCTCTAATATAAATCAACATGCAATATACATTATCACAGTTATGCTTAAATCTCAAAATGTTTCCTCTATACTGCGTAGGTTATTATAATGGGAATCGAAATTATAGGATGATCGAAGAAGAATTAGTATCGTAAAATGGGTCGTGAATCCATTATGAAACTGGTGTTTACGACATGTTATCTTTCCATGATTCGTGGGATTGCTAGCATCGTTCATGTTCTTATTTTCACCATTTTTTGGATTCTAAGTTGGTTTGTGTAAGGAGTGTTGGGTCGATGACTCCTAGAGCAAACGACCTTAGGGCATTTGGCCAAGAAGGAACCCTCAGACCTACTAGCTCAAACCAACCAATAATCTTTATTCTTATGCACTCCACCAAGCTAAAACTTTCGGCACGGATCATCAATGCTTCATAAGGTACGCGGACTCGGCTACTCGATGTAGCTGGAGGAACGGTGCATTATTTATTCATTTTTTTCATATCCTATCCTATCCCTTTCTTTCTTTTTTACTCTTTTTTTTCGAACATGAACAATCTAAACAATATCACTCCTTCGTACTGGATATGTATGCCATTAACCCAAATCATATGAGATTACTAACCATTATTCTTAGCTGAAAATTCCAAGATACATGCATAAGATTGATTCTCAATACAAAACATAACCTATACATGTTTCGAGTACTTTTGCTTTAGGGATTACGGGCATAAACATGATAAGCATATGGAAATGAAATCGAATACTAACGATATCCCCTAGGCATATATCACGATAAACAATGAGAAATTGATCAAACAAAATGTAAATCTGAAACAAAATTCACGAAGACATCCATGCATATAGAAACGTGGCATGGTGGAATCTCAATAAAAAGTAAGCACAAACGATGCACGAAGTGCACCTCCCCTAAGCTAGAATCAAGCATTGTCCTCAAAGCTAAAGAGTGGAAGTGGGGGAAAATAAATGTTGCATGCAAAAAGATACCTCCCCCAAGCTAGCATATAAGCATATCCCAATATGAAAATAAAATGAAAGCGTTGGTGCAAATTTTGGGGGGTGGTTGTTTGGAGTCAGATAAAATGTGAAATGAGGGTGACGTGTGGGCATTACAATATATAAAGGGGTTTGAGATCATGAAAATGTGGGTATGCCTCATATAGGTGAGATTTATTCAAAGAAAAACGATTAATCCTAATATGCTCCCCTAGCTGTTGAGAGGAGGTGAGTTTATTCAATCCACTAAAAAGCATATAAAAGTTATCTACACTACTGGATTTGGATTAACCTGATTAAAGGGTGGATCCAAGATTTCCAACGGAGCAAATAACTGTTCTTCCTACTCTTTTCGTGGTTCCGCTAACAACGTCGTGCCATGAAACCCATGGGGCTCCAGCAACGCTCCTCCAAGCACCTCATGAGGACAACCACCTGAGTTCTGCAAGAGACGAGGGGCATCAACACAAATGGAAAAATTCTTCCTCGAGATATAAGTGTCACGAGAGGATCGTCAACATGAATTGAAAATTTTGAAACTGAGTGACATATACTCCCTGAGAACGTTGTGCTATTCTCTGAAGATGGTGTGATCATCTCCATGTTCCTTCCTTCGATATCCTCACCAGGCGTTGACACGACCCAACGTACTTCAATGGAATGTGCACTTGTGCCCTATGAGAAGTATGTCGTGTCAATAGTATCTGAATCTATATAATTTTGAAATGAAGTTTGAGATTCAAAATTAGAGTTTTGAAAGTTTAGAAAGTCTCCTCTTGTGATGCTTGTGAGATCAGATAGACGTTCTGCCTCAGAAGTGATAGATGGAGGCTGCGGCATCTGGTATAGAGGTGGAAGTGAGTATGGCTCTTTAAGATCGATCGTCGTGTACATGCTCACGTGCACATCCTCCTCAACTATGGGTACATGCTCTGCAGTTGGCTCGTCGCTCTGATATGCTTCAGTCTAGGGTGATGACTCTAGAGGGAAGCGATGCTTGGGGTCTACAACATCGGCAATCTTATCCTCACCTTTGCATAACTTTCCTTCCTCATCGTCAAAATGTAGGTACAATGTTTCTCCGTCCCACCTAGCATGTACACTATCGACGGCGATACATGTAAGGGAGAGGTAATCCATGAGAGACTGTAAAACATTCGGTTCAGATGGATTAGCTTCTGCCATCTTGGTGAGTGACTCTCCCAACTGCCATTCACTTCATGATTTCTCCTCCCTGACCGGGGCTTTAAAATCCTACTCTAACTGCGTGTGTGAATGGTATCGAGATGCGGTAATCATGCTCACTTCATGGCTATATTGGCTGATTTGTTACGCGACATGTGCATGCTGGTCCCCAAGCTGTCGAAGAGAGGTCTCAAATTAATCGTTCTTCTGACCTTGAGCTTCGATGTAGGCCTCCATCAAAGTCTCCAATCTATATTTCTGAGGTGGTGTTATGAATGGTGGAGGGACATAGGGAAATGCCCTTGACGTCCATCTATAAAGTTGTTCTTCCAAAGCATCCATCTTCTCAGCAATGAATGAAATTGCATCATCTTCGGGCATCATCATTTCGTATTCCATGCACACCTAGTCAAACAGAGATAAAAACGAATAAAGAGATGGTCGTCAGTAAAGTGGAAAGAGAATAATACAAATATAAATGGGGGTGGACGAGAAATTTTTTTCTTTTTACTTATTTATTGAAAAAATTGCACGTAGGCTAACAAGCCTAAAATTAAACTAGAATCAATCAGGCACAACCTCACTGGCAACGGTACCAAAAACTTGATAGGAGTCTTACACTTATAAACTGCAAGCGTACGACTGTCGTCATAGCGCTAACGGGTCGTCTGTAGGGAGGTTGGATAATTGAGTACTAGCTCAATCCTAGCCAGTGGTTAGCTGCGTGAGGATATGTGGAGTATGTATAGAATATGGAGAAATAAATAGGATGAATGGGAATCTAGAGCTAGGTTTCAACCAATTGTGGATTGGACCCGAATTGACTTTGTTTGATCGGTTGTTGAACTCATGGGATAGAGAGAGGTCATCTAATCTACGTGTATCCTCTCACCCCCACTTCCATGGTGCATGCTAAGATATCCCATTATATTAAGCCCACCCTCCACTTTAATGGTGCATGATAGGACTACCTAGCCCATATCAATACCGACTTCTATCGTGCATTGATACGTACTAGGTGCGTTACGTCCGTCGAATGTCCCCAATCTTCCTCCACGTATTTTCATGGTTTAGGATTCGGATCTATGTTAGGAGGGCTCTGATCTATGCCTGACTTCCGTCAGCCGCATCGATAGTATCGATCAATGCACACGAAAACCCTAGATTAACCCCGGCTTCCGCTGTGAATTAATCTAATTACACACGAAGGGAGAAATCGATCTACAAAGATATTAATCATCCTAACATACCTCTAATCATCGTTCATACAAAAACCAACCAAAATTCATCAATACATGCTCAAACCCACAATTAAGGATCCACCAAATCTTAGATTACAATCTACTCACAAGACATATATAGAATCACAGAGATTAACAAAGATTCAATGAAGAGATATCAAACATATAAAAATTATCAAAACAAAGAAGGAGAAACTTATCTTGATGGTTGCAATACAAGGATATGAAGATTACAAGCTTGCACCGATCAAAGAACGCATCCAAAAACATAATCTAACATACCCATACTCCTAAAACTAAGAAAAAAAATATGAAAAGAGGAAGAAAACGCCTCCAAGCCCCCTTCAAAATGGCACACAAAACCCTTTTATAACCCACTAAAAACCATAATAGGTCGAGAAAAATCTAACCTGGCACGACCGTGTGGAGCAATCCACCGCGTTATAATTTCAACCTCGCAGCATCGTCTTCCAGAAAATGTATAAAATCACTGCGATCTCAGAAAAATACAAATAAATATGCGTTGGAATCGAGACGAAATGATATTCAAAGGAAAAATAAAGAGAAGTGAAGATAACCACAAGGTTGTGCACTTCCTTATGGTATTTCCTCCACGCGGTCGTGTGGGGTAGCCACGCGACCGCATGGCTCCTCTTCTCTTTGGCTTAGGCTGAGATCTTCTACACGGTTGAGTCGTTTGGACGACGCAATCGTTTTGTCAGAGTAATGGGCCAAAGTTTCCAGAGATTTGGCCAAACGACGTGGCCGCGTCGTTTGCATGAAACAACCGTGTCGTGCTTCCTTGTGCCCTTCCTTGCTCTCTTCAACACGGTCGTGTGGGGAAGCCACACGACCGTGTCAATGGCTCCTTAGCTTCCACATAGAAATCGGGTTGTCTTTGAGCGACGCGGCCGTTTGTTCGCCACAAACGGTCGCGTTGGACTTGAAAACCAGACTCTATCCTTCGTGTTCCTCTGCCTTGCTTCTTCTTTTCACATATTTGACTCAAATTGGCTACTTTTAGCTGTATTTCAACCTGAAACGCACATGAACACCCAAAGAGTGACAAGGAACAAAATGGGGTAAAGTGGCATAAAAAATGTGGGGTTGTGTGATATAACACATGGCTAAACCCCACTAAATATGTGTAAAATAACTACTCATCAATGGTGTTGCTCAGAATAATCATTTAATAAAAATTCTTCTAGAAAAGCTGAAGACCGGATGTTACTTCACTAGGTACTTACTCAACTATATAAATTACTTGCAATAAAATAAATACGAACCACGGAATTCAATCAAGCAAGCAAGTAATTGAGAGATATGAATATGAGAGGCAAAGAACGAATGCAAACACAATATAGTTTATCCTGGTTCACACTCTCATGGGCTACATCCAGTCCCAACCCAACGACTTGGATTTCCGCTCACTAAATCTCAAGTGAGAGCAACATTGACTCAAAATGAGGGCTTTTTACAACATTGCCTCTTCTCCAATAAGAGGGCTTATAGAACCAACCATCTCACCACGTAAGGAACTCATGTGAGAGGCTTTCGAATCACCAAGTACATACAACATTACCAACTAACCACCATTGTGTCTAAACTTACGCTTTTCAGGGATTACAATGAACCTATAGTCAATTAATTTGAAGCTCGAGTGAATAAGTGGCTATAAGAAAATGTTAATCTCAATAAAAGATTAAAGGATACAATCGCTTGAGAATCAAAAATACTTCTTGATCCAATCTCAAAAGTTGGAGACGAAGCTCTAAGGATTGAGATCAATATAAGGCCATAAATAAATTGCTTAAAAACTTTTTGAAACCAAGGTCAAAATGGCCTAAAAACTGAGAGAGCACGAGAGATCGAGAGCTTTGAAAACATTTAAGAAATTACTAAGAAAATCTTGTAAAATTCTTTTCTCCTTGTTGTTAAAACCTAGCAAAGTCTATTTTTATATAAAGAAGATTTTCATATAAGACACTCATGGAAAATCATCCCCCAACGGCTAGATCAACAAAATCACGTCAATCAAGGAAGCGGTTAATTTTCGATCATTGGTGTCATGCCCCGCTCTTCCAAATATGGAGATACATAGCTGACTAGGTCGCCGTAGTATTCAGACTCTTGGCTGCGAGCCCTTATATCTAAATACTACTAGGCATTATTGTGGTTAAATAAATTAAATAAGCAGGTCACTGCAACAACACTGGAACAGTACAACTAAAGAAAAGTAAAGCGCTCCAACAGAATTAAAATTCGCAATACTGAAAAGAAAACATAACTACACTAAATATTACATAATATTAAACAAAGTATATATACATACAACAGCTGTACAAAGGGGTGTACAAAAGTGGGGGTACAACAAAAAGAGAAACCCCAACCCAAAAAGAACAAAAAGTGTCCACACCCGGCACAACTCACCCACTAGTCTACCACTAGGAAAGTCCAACTGGACAAAGTCGTCCGCATGCTCTACCTCTGAACTGGTACCGGTATCTATCTTCGGGACCCGCATATGCTGCTCTGGTCCCACACCTGAAACCCCAAGGGGCATGTCAACGCGTGACCCAGTAGGAACTCCTAACATCTCTAGTAGGAGACAATTTTAAAACTGGTACTTCTAACTAACCATCTATCTACAGGTGCCACAACACCAAAAGAACTAATGCAGAATTTAAATAAACATTACACAAGTGCTGAAAGTAAAAGTGACTGAGATTGGGAATTACAGGTTAAGTTAGTTAAAATTAGATGTTTAGTGATGATTTGGAAACTCGAGTAAATCATAGGTCGCTAAGGAGCCGGACTTCACCCAGGGTGGGTGAAAAGTGATACCTCAACCAGCGACACAGGCACTGGAGGGGCCTCTCGTAACTCCCTACCCAAACGGGGCAAGGCACGGGAGTGAGACAAATCTCGGTTTTATCGGACAAACGGAGAAAACCAACAATTGTCGCAAGGTGCATCATGAGTATACCACCGGCCTCTCTAACTCTAGTCAACTCCCTACCCCAACAGGGCAAGGTACGGAGTGACAAACGAGTGAGAAATTTATCACATGTTCGCTCATTAACTCCTAAAATTTACCCGTGTTTCTTCCAAACCCAAAGTTTGGAATCTCACCTACCTCAAGGTAGACCGAGATTACCAGGTTTTTATATTCCAATTTCTCACTCTCACCTTATGGAAAATTTCATTGTTTTGTTCATTATTCGCAGTCTCATTACCTCTTCACATTCCTCATTCCTTTTCATCAATATTAACATAAAGTTTTTTCCATTATAAAAAATGACAACCTCATATCAAAATTGACATGCTAACAAATAACATGCTAACATTAAGCATTAATATTGAAAATGAGATCAACACCAAAGCATAGTTCAAAACATCACCTAAGTAATTCAACTTGCTGGAAATATACAAATAGTCATAAATCTTAACAGATATCAGCTATTTCTAATATGAAATTGACATAACTTTGTAAATGAGAGTTGTAGATATACTAGTTAAGGTTTCAGATATCAAATATAAAAAATTTAGGAGGTGTGTGCTAATTATAATGGCATGTACACTAAGTCATAGTCAATCTGTTTAAATTCAGAAAATATGACACAACTTCATCAACAGATTTCTCCCTATTGTAGTAAGATTTTGATGTTTTATCCTACACAAAAATTGTAGATCTTGAAATGAGATATCCAAAATGTATAAGTTTGCAGAAAATGAATAAATACAGCTCACTTTTTAGTCAATACTGTGCAAGGGTGCAGTTTCTACCAGATTTGCTATCTGGCTGTAACTTATCTATTTCAAGCTATTGCAATCATAATTAGATTATGAGCCCTACATGAAAGTTGGAGTATACAAAAAGAGCTTTCCAACGTATTTTTTCCAGAATTTATTTCTATCTACAGTGGCCGGAATACAAGTAACAACATACTACAGAATTTCAGATTTTCAAGTGGATGGTCTTGCTAGGAATTTCAAAGGAAAACTTGATCCTGTTGAATTATTGCACACATATCACATGAAATCAATTTCATGAGTAATTTAAATAACATCCCACTCTACCATCATGACCACCATAAACCCTAAATAAAATCACGAGTCCAAGTTAGAATCATACTAAAGAGGTTAGGAACCTACCTTAATTAGTCCTTAAAACCTACCTTAATTAGTCCTTAAAAATCCTTGGCCCTTCTTATTTCCTTGATGACCACAAGCTTTTCCCTCTTCAAGCGTCTTCTTCTTCCTATAATAGGTGAGTATGGCAATGGTTTGGCCTTGGTGAAATGAGGGGATTTTTGTGGATTATGTGAGCTTGTAATGGAGAATTGTGATGGAGATGTTTTATGTGGTGAAAGAGAAGGAGTTTGTGGTGGAGGAGTGATGGAGTGGTGGTGGGAGAGGTGGTGCAATGGGAGGAGCAAAGGGAGGTGGTGGTTCGGCCTAAGTGAGGGGGAGAGAGGGAGAGTATAAGAGAATGATGGATTTTTCTTTTTCTTTTTCCTTTTTCTTTTCCCTTTTGTTTTTCTCCAAATTAATCTCCTCCACGCATTAGACAAAGGCTAAGACACTTGTAATTAGGAGTTGCATGCACAATGACACCAAAGCATGCTATGTGTCATGGTTAGGGATTTTTTTGGAATTTAAATTTTTGGAAAATAAAAATATATAATGAATACACTATACAACCTAAATACAAGGTATTTCCTCCAAATACTTCTCTTTTATAAACCCAAATGATGCTTAAACTTAATTAAAAATAATCTTAACATCCCAAAAATTTTGGAAAAAATTATAAACATACTCAAAAATTTGTACGTACCCATACGACCTAAAATACATACACATACACGTATATTAGTATTAGGGTTATTACAACTGGGTGCATATCATTCGACTCTAGTACAACAAGGAGTCGACTACCGGTCCAGGAGTCGACTAACCTGCACACATGAGTCAACACTCAGCCAATGGCTGAAACCACTTTTGGTCAGTCAAGACTCTAGGAGTTGACTCATGTTCATTTGGGAGTCGACTCCCTCATTACACATGGACAATACTATTATTAAGCGATTATTTTTGGACAATACTATTCATCTCATCCCCATCTAGTATTTCTTGTCATCTACAGGATGCCAACAACGAGAACATCATGGAGTACATATTAAAGATGTCTTGTATTGCTTCCAGATTGAAATTACTGAAGCTCAAACTCTTTTAGGACTTGCTAGTGCATTTAGTTTTGATATCGCTTCCAGTACAGTTTGGCCAGTTTAAGATGAGCTACAATTGTCAGAAAGAGACTTGGTCTCTAAAGAGCTTATCTCACACTATGTCTAAGAAAAGGAAAGAATGAAGAAAGATAAAATGGAAAGTGCTCACCTGACATCAAACCTTCAAGAAAAAGAAAAGAAAGAAGGATAAAAAAGCTGAAGATAGAATACCTAAAAATAAACAATGAAAGAAACAGAATAATTTAGAAGGTAATAATTGTTTCTTCTGTGGAGCTGAAGGGAATATAGAGAAGTATTGCACCAACTATCATGCACGATGTACTAAGAAAGGTATGCTTCTTAATTTGATTTGTTCTGAGGTTAAATTAACTTCGGCACCAATAGACATAACTTCGGCACCAATAGACACATGTTGGATAGATTTTGGTGCAACCACGAGTGTTGCCTGAGATGCCAAAAGCCAAATGACGGTGAAAGATATATCAATGTGGACGAGGACAAGATGGTTCGAGTTGAGGCAAATGGAAACTTTTGATTATAATTAATGACCAGATTATATTTGAATCTTGATAAATAATTTATTGTTGTGAGTTGAGGGAGGCTTTTGGCCTCCCTCCCCTCATCATCTCACCATTACTCCCCACTAACTTAGTGGGGAGTCCCTTGGATTCCAAATCCTATTATGAGTTAATATATTGAGAGCCATGGCTCATGCCATGGCTACTCTTTGAGGAGATCGTTTACACTTTCTTTCAATCTATCTTAACACGTTATCAGCACGATTCCCCTAATAATAGAGAGGGCACCGCCCTGTTTTGCCCCCAGTGCTTTCGTCGGAAACCACCTCCTTTGTCGGCATGGTTTTTTTTGGTCGCCCCCCCGGGAGACGGGGGGGGGGGGGGCTATTCTGTCGCGCCGTCGATGATCCCTGTCGGGGGGGCCTCACCGGTCGGAGAGGGGCTTCTGATCGCCTGTCGGGGGGCATCCCGTATCGTCGCCCCTTCGGGGGGTCTCTAGCAACTCTGCACCCCCCCTGTTGGGGGGTCCTCCGGTAGCGCCGCCTCCTTGTCGGGGGCCACCCTCCTGCCGGATCGCACCTGAGTGCCGAACAACCGCCGGGGGGGCCTCCCTTCTCCCGGATCGCGTCGGAGAATGAAGCTATTCAACTGATTTCGGCCCAGAAGCGTCGGACATGGGGGGTTTTCCTTTCGGATTTGCCGCCGATGGCCTCCGAATCGTCGCGTCGAATCTCCATGTAGGAGGCATCGAATTTCCACTTCGGAGCGTCAGCGGTGGCCTCGATTCGCCACGTCGGAGGGTTCGTCCTACCCGACCGATCCGAGCGACGTGTGCCACCGATCCTTCGTTCTGAGCGCCGAGCGCCGGCCACCCCCCTGTCGGGGGGTCTCTCTGCTAGACGGAGATGTGCCGAGCGCCGATTTACAACATATTTTGATTTTTACAGCCCAAAAACATTTAATAAATTTTATTGGGCCTGAAGCCTGATTTATAAATGAAAATAAGTGTTATGGGCCAGCAGCCCGATTCGGCTTAATTATTATTTGGTTTTCCAAATTGGGCCAGAAGCCCAGTAAATCCAATTGCAAAATTATTTTGTCAATTAAAATTTTGCCAATGGGCCTGAAGTCCTAGTATTAATAATATTTTAATTTGACTTATTGGGCCTGAAGCCAAGTTAATTCAATTGCAATAATTTAGTTGTTAATTTTGGGAAAATGGGCCTGCAGCCCAAATGTTAATAATACATTAAAATGATTAATATTTTTAGGCCTGCAGCCACATTCAAACTATTTATTTATTTTAATTCCTTGTCTAGGGCCTGTCGCCCAGTCTTTCATATTGCTAAAATAATAACACTATTGCATTATTATTAAATTATGGAATATTAGGATTTTTTCAAAATATAATTATCTTAAGGATCCTGCGACCGCTCTGCCGTTAGTAAACTAACCTAACGGTGTATGACGTCTCCCCGTGGTCCGAGAGATTATTATATTTTATAGTCTATTTTTTTTCCATATTTTATATGCCTGTGTTATATACATGCGTGGTTGTTTATTTTATGCATGTAGCATTTATAAACTGCGTGGATGTTTATGTAAGCTAAAATGTGATTTTTGGGATCGGCCAATTTGATACCCTTTAAATTCCTTGCAATTTAATTTTCTTCTTTTGAGAGAATTTGTAAGTGAGGATTATATGTAATTTTGCCAAAGACCGGTGTACCGACACAATGAAGACGGCTTCGTAAATTTGAAAGTATAGGGATCCATTCTGGGTTTCCAAGTTGTATTTTTCTTTTCTTTACGGACTGTATATTCGGACTTTGGACTTTGTACATTTTTGGGTATCTGGCCGATCCCCACATTTTGCTTACTTTATTTGTTATGCGTGAATTTCAATTTTAAATTAATTCATGCTTATTTTAAATTACGTAGATAAAATGGCAAAATTAGCAAGCGTCGATTTCGAAGTCCTTTACTCTGCAGGGAAGAATTACCTGAGTAGGCGCGTGGACCTGAAGTTCCACTTGCGTTCGATGGCCCTCCTTGGGTCCATTTTGGCTCCTTCCTCGGCCCCAGCAGCGGCCGATGCTTCTGCTGCATCCAGCAACGGCACTTCAACCACTGTATCCGATGTAGATAAGGCGAAAGCCATAATCTACATTAGGAAACATATAGATCGGACCTTAAAGGCCGAATACTTAATGGTTGAGGACCCAAAGGACCTGTGGACTACGCTGGAGGCACGATTTAAACATCAAATTGATGTTATATTACCGCGTGCCAGTTATGAGTGGGAAAATCTAAGATTTCAGGACTATAAGTCCGTCGCTGAGTATAATTCTGCACTTCATACCATCACCTCACGCCTGAAGTTGTGCGGTGAAGAAGTGACAGAACAGCGCATGTTGGAAAAGACATTTACCTCGTTTCACGAGAAAGATGCAATCCTCATGCAGCAGTATCGTGAACGCAACTTCACCCAATTCTCTGATCTGATCTCATGCCTACTTAGGGCAGAGCAGAATCGAGACTTACTGCTATCCACTCATAATTTACATCCAGCCGGCACTGCCCCTATCCCTGAAGTCCGTCACGTTTCTCCCCAGAAGTGGAAAAACAAGAAGAATGCTAATAATAACAAAGGGAAAGCTGTGATGAAGAATGGACGAGGAGCAGCACCCCCGTCCAACAACAACAATACAGGAAAGAGTAACTTCATATGGAAGCAAAAGAACACTGACCTAGTGTCACTTCCTAAGAAGAACTGGGAGGATAAATGCCATAGATGCGGCATGACTGGCCATTGGTCCAGAATCTGCCGCACTCCTCGCCACCTCCAGGAACTATATCAGGCGAGCCAGAAGTCTCTGCCTGAAATAAACTTAGCGGCTGTTCAGCCACCAATGATGTTCACTGCAAATGACTTCGCAAACGACGACCTACTCGATTAAGCTTCATCTTTTATCTATGCATTTAAAATTCAATGTTGCTTCATCTTTAATTTGCTCAAGTACGAACTTTTATTTTGAATGTCTTTTTCATTGACTTAAATAAAATTTCGTTTTACTTATAGATGAAGTATGGAATATTGTGGACAGTGTCTCGTTGCACTGGTGTAGCATTAATATTGCTCCCACATACAACGAGACTATAAGATGCAATTTTCTCCACTTAAACATATAGGAATTTTCCAAGTTTCAAGGATATTTCGTTTAATGAACATAACTTGAAAACTGTGGATAATAAATATTGAATATCAATATGTAACTCGTCAAGAGGATGGCCAGAAGCCCATCTACTTACGATTTCATTGGACCCCCGTCGGGCCCCTATAATTACTGATATTCATCCTATAGAAAGCCAACTCGACTGAGCACCAGAAGTGCCTTTCATTGCCATAGTTTTTAACTCTGGCACAATGGACTTGGTCATCCTGGATCATCGATGATGGACGCATCATCAAATGAATCCATTGGAGATCCTGAAGATTCTTCAAAAGATTGATTTTCCTTGTCCCCCTTTGTCGTAAGGGAAAACTTATAGTGAGACCTTCCCTTCTGAACGTGGGATTAGAGTCTCCTGGCTTGATTGAGAGAATATATGGTGACCTTTGCGTGCCTATTCACCCCGCAAGTGGCCCATTTTCGGTACTTCATTGTACTGATAGATGCATCTACTATATGGTCTTATGTGTGCCTTTATATTCACTCGCAACTTCGCTTACTCAAAAGCTTATTATGTGGGTGAATTCACTACACATATCTTTGAAGACTTGGCATTGATATTGAACATCCTGTAGCATGTTCATACTCATAATGGGTTATTAGAGTCTCTAGTAAAGAGACTCCAATGGATTTCACGTCCATTGTTAAATGCTAGTTGCATGTTGATGTTCAGGGACCAACACACTGCATTCCGCATCGTTTATCACGATACGGCCCACTAGTGGTCATATCTTATTATTGATGTCGCTTGCTTATGGTTTACCACCAAGTCTTGATAAATGTGAATTTGATGAGCAAAGTCTCATTGAAATAGGCACTCAGTCTAAAAGAAGCATGAAGCTTCTGAGACCATATCATGGGACACAAAAGTCCTAATCTCGTTATGATCCGCAAACTTTTTCTGTGTAAAGATGAGATCCAGAAGATCCTTCATATTCAGACTAAAGTACATCAATTGCCGGATAAATTTACGGACAACCAGAAGATTGTTCGTTCACACGTCCCTACTGCCAACACGCCAGCTAGGATTGACATTCCCAAAGATGGATGCAATCCACCGGCAGCAGAATTGGCTGTTTCTCAATTGAAAAGAGGACGCCTGCCAGGTTCAAAAAATAAGGTTCCTCAAAAGAGAAAGATTCCTGGATATATTAAATTGATCTAACCACAGGGTTCTGAGCTCAGACCAGTAACCTCTCCACTCCTAATTTCCCCTGCAGAGGAAACAACCGGAGAAAAATCATTATATTACGTACGTACTGGAGAGGTACTGACAGATATAGCACAGTCGTCGACGACAGTTTTGCTTTCGCTATTGCCGTTCACGTCGCTGAATACGACGATGACGTCAACACACTTT